>OU343219.1:217820184-218082466 GCA_910596185.1 Chrysanthemum makinoi | reverse complement strand
GTATCCTACCTCGGCCCAACAAAAGGTGATCGGCACTTACGACCATAGAGTGCCTCAAATGGTGCCATCTTGATAATGGTGTGATAACTATTGTTGTACGAGAATTCTATCAATGGCAAATGGTTAGCCCAACCATTTCCAAAATCAATCACACATGCCCTTAGCATGTCTTCTAACGTTTGAATGGTCCTTTCACTTTGACCGTCGGTTTGTGGGTGATATGCTGTGCTCATCTCTAGCTTGGTTCCGAATGAATCGTGCAATGAATTCCAGAAGTTTGAAGTGAATCGACTATCTCTGTCGGAAATGATAGAAATTGGTGCTCCGTGCCTCGAGACTATTTCCTTGACATAAAGTCTAGTGAGTTGCTCCATAGAATAAGTCTCTCTAATCGGTATGAAATGGGCTGACTTGGTAAGGCGATCAACGATTACCCAAATAGCGTCGTAACCTCCCGATGTCTTAGGAAGTTTCGTAACAAAGTCCATTGTAATGCGTTCCCATTTCCATTGAGGAATTTCCGGTTGCTGGAGTAAAACCGAAGGCTTCTGATATTCGACTTTTACCTTAGAGGCAGTAAGGCATTTGCTACCGTACGTGGCAATCTCCGCTTTCATGTTCGGCCACCAATAAAGCTTCTTAAGATCTTGATACATCTTATCCGATCCTGGATGAATAGAATACTTTGACTTATGCGACTCATGCATAATCAATTCTCGTATTCCGCCATACAATGGAACCCACATCCTATCCTTGAAACATAATACTCCATCTGCTCTCTTTACAAAACCATTTGCGCTTTCGGGCATACCATAAAGCTTTTCACTTGGTCGATTTTCCTCTTTAAGTGCCTCGATTGTGCTTCAGGATTTTCGATGGTAACGGAGAAATAATCGTCATTCCCAATGATCGAACTCTTAAAGGTTTAGGCCTCTCTTTCCGACTAAGAGCATCAGCCACAACATTGGCTTTTCCCGGGTGATACTTGATTTCACAATCATAGTCGCTGAGTAATTCCAACCAACGACGTTGCCTCATATTAAGCTCCTTCTGATCAAGAATATATTGCAAACTCTTGTGGTCGGTAAACATGTGCACTTGTACCGTAGAGGTAATGTCTCCAAATCTTGAGCGCGAAAACTACGGCTCCTAACTCGAGATCATGAGTTGTGTAATTCTTCTCATGAACCTTAAGTTGTCGAGAAGCATACGCTATCACCTTCTCGTTTTGCATTAAAACAGCCCCAAGTCCTTTATGCGAAGCGTCGCAATATACAACAAAGTTCTCAATGCCTTCGGGTAGTGCCAAAATTGGTGCACTGCAAAGCTTTTGCTTCAACAACTGAAAAGCAACTTCTTGTTTCTTTCCCCACTCGTACTTCTTGTTTTCTGTGTCAACTTGGTCAAAGGTCTAGCTATCTTTGAAAAACCTTCGATGAACCTTCGGTAATATCCGGCTAGTCCTAGAAATTGTCGAATTTCCGTAGGATTTGTTGGAGTAGCCCAATCTTTTACGGCTTCAATCTTTGCGGGATCAACTTGTAGTCCATGACTATCAATGACATGACCAAGGAATTGCACTTGTGGTTCAAAAATCACACTTCGCAAACTTGGCATACAACTTCTCATTCTTGAGTAGCCTTAAAATCATCCTTAAATGCTCTTCGTGCTCTTCTTTGCTCTTTGTGTAGATCAAGATGTCGTCGATGAACACTATAACAAACTTGTCCAAATACGGCTTACAAACTCTATTCATGAGATCCATGAATACCGCCGGTGCATTAGTCAATCCAAACGGCATCACTTGAAACTCGTAATGACCGTAACGTGTTCTAAACGTTGTTTTCGGAATATCCTCTTCCCGAACTCGAAGTTGATGATAACCCGATCGAAGATCAATCTTGGAATAAATACTAGAACCTTGCAACTGATCGAACAAGTCATCAATTCTGGGGAGTGGGTAACGATTCTTCACCGTTAACTTGTTCAACTCTCTATAATCTATGCACATTCGGAAGGATCCATCCTTCTTCTTCACAAACAAGACCGGTGCTCCCAAGGCGAGGAACTCGGCCTAATGAATCCTTTGTCTAGAAGCTCTTTCAATTGATTAGACAATTCTTGCATTTCAGATGGTGCTAAACGGTACGGTGCTCGCGCAATCGTGCAGCTCGGGCACAAGTCAATATGAAATTCTACTTGACGTGCCGGGGAAGTCCGGTAAATCTCGGGAATACTTCAGAAAATTAACGAACAATAGGAACATCTTCAAGTCGCTTCTCCTCCGACTTTTTCTCGGTTACATGAGCAAAGAAAGCAAGACAACCTTTCTTAATGTACTTCTCCGTTTTGATGCACGATATGATACTAATTCTAGTTCCACTTCGTTCCCCACGAATAATCAAAGTTTCGCCGTTGTAGGGAAGATGAACAACTTTCTCATCACAAATGATCTTTGCGCGATGCTTAGATACCCAGTCCATGCCGATGACGACGTCGAAACTACCAAGCTCTACGGGCATGAGGTCTATGTTGAAGGGATGATTAAGAAAATTGAATGTGCAAACCGCGGACAATGGTATTGGTGTTAACTACGCTACCATTAGCTAATTCGACGTTGTATGATATGTCTAATGTACTTGGTTTAATGTTGAGCAAAGGTGCAAATGCAGTGGACACAAAACTTTTATCGGCACCTGAATCAAATAAAACTGAAGCATAACGATTATTGAGAAGAAACGTACCCGTTATGACATTCGGGTCCTCCCTATCTTCTCCGCCTCAAATGACGTAAACCCTTCCTGGTGCCAAACCTCCTTGATTCGGATTTGCTTGATTCTTTCCCTTCTTACAATCCTTCTTGTAGTGTCCAGTTCCCCCGCAACCAAAACATGTAACTTGTGGCCACTTGCAATCCCTAGTACGGTGACCAACTTTCTTGCAATTTTCACACGGATCAGGACATCGACCCGGATTGTGATGACTCAAACACTTATTACACTTCGGCAAAACCCCCGTATATCCTTTTCCTTCCTTCGGACCCGCAACATAAGCCTTAGCAACCTCTTGCCTTTGGGTGGTGGTGAGTAGCATTCTACCCCTAGTGTTGTCCCACTTGCGCTGTTGTTGTTGTAGTTGCCTCGGTATTGTTGAAACGGTTGTTGTTGTTTCGGTTGGTGGTGGTGTACTTACCTCGCTTCACCACTTGTGCCATCAACTCTGAGTCACCGAATAGCTTCCTCAATTGTTTGTGGATCAAACGAAGTCACATCTCCTTGAATAACCTCGGGAAGTCCCCCGATGAAAGCCTCTAGCAACTTCTCGTTATCCGGTACCATTGACGGGCATAACGCGGCCAATTCCTGGAATCTCCGAATGTAAGTGTCGATATCATACCCAATGGTTACCAATTCATAGAACTCCGTCTCAAACTTTTTGATTTCCGTTCGAGGACAAAACTTCTTAGTCACCAAGCCCTTAAATTGCTCCCAAGTAAGCTTAAAAGCATTCTCCATTCCAATCGGTTGAGCATATGAATTCCACCATGACAACGCTCCATCGAGTAATGTGCTCGTAGCAATTTAACTTACTGTCATCCGGACAGTTACAAAGCAAACACACCGATTCCAATTTCTCAAACCATCGTACCATTGCAGTAGCTCCCTCGGTACCTCGAAACTTAGTGGGTTCACCACTCTTGAAATCTTTGTACGAACATTTCTTAACCCCAGATCCTCCGGCATTACCAGTAGCAGTAGCTAGCCTAGCGGTTTCAGCAGCAGCCACTGTTTCCCTTTCGACTCTTAGTGCATTAGCAATGCTATCATTCACCAACTTTTGAATTTCTGCTTGGGTCATTTCCGGTGTAACTTTCTTAGGCGCCATAATTCTTCAAAATCACAAGATGAAACAATCATGAGAACTCGTAAGTAGAAACAACCATCATACAAATATATCCACAACCACATCATGCATAAAGATAAATGGAATCACAACGGAACAATAACGAAATATCACAAATATAATCGCAACACACGTGGATAATATACATGAAAATTTCGGCCTACATGGACCGATATCATAGATAATAATAACCATTCCTACATAGTAGAGTCAATACTTGATACATTTGTTTGTACAACAACCAAAAATACAACAAGTTCTTTAAATACGTCACACACCCCCGTGACTAGGATAATATTGGTCAAAACTATACATGACAAAAGTCTACATAAGGCACCTCATGGTGCTCCGCCGGCTCGATCCTGAAGATCACGAACCTGAGTCGTCAAACTATCCACTAAACTCCTCAACTCATCAACCTGAACCTGCAAAGTAACAATAGTCTCCCTGCCTCTAACTGCCTATCTGAATACTCTGATGAAAAAATCAATAGAAACCCTGTCTAACACTAGGCCCTCGACCTCCTCCGCAATGGGCTCAATCCTATCTACCGACAGTTCCTCCAACTGTCGCGACAACCTATCTATCTGGATCTGCTGACTATCAATACGGGCTCCTAACGCCTCGGTAGAAGGCTGTCGAGCAGCAGCTGCCCTAGAACTCTCACCTAACTCAAATCTAGCGGGTGGCTCGGGCTCAGAAGATGGTGGTGTAGGGATATCAAAACGAGCACGCTTTTTGGGCGGCAAGTCTGTAGTAGGCAAAGGATCTCTAAGAAAATATGATGAAGATGGTGATGATGGTGGTGATGGTGCTAGTAGTGGTGCTGGTGGATCGTGAGCTGGGCTATCGTGAGGAGTGGGTGCAACCTCGCCCTCCTCGAAGGGTTCGGTCTCAGTGTCGGTCATGATAGGTGGAAAGACTGGAGTAGATCCAATGGAAGATACGATCTCAGTGGAATGTGATGCAACATCATCCATGATGGGGTTAGCGGGAACATCATCCGAGCTAGAGTCCGATGATATGGTGATGGGATGTGAATCTGAAGACATGTCTGTGACAACGGATGTGAAATAAAAGTAAATAATCTCGAATAAAGTGTAAGTGAATCCGCATGAAAAGTGAATATGTACTATGATGAAATGATGAGATGCTATGATAATGTAGCTATAGTCTAGGGTCAATGATGCAACCTAGTTCTCTATAACTGTAGCTCTGGTACCAATCTGTCACACCCCAATTTACCTGTTTTGCAGCGGAATGGAATTCCTGGGGATTGACTGTCATAGCACCACATCACAGTTATATTGAACGACCTAAAGTGTCGTTTTAAAAACACATCGTTGGATATTTCATAAAAACAATCAGAGTACAACATCGGTCCCAAAAGGTTTACAAAGTTTGCGGAAATACAAATATGTTACAAATCTAAACGATGTTTTGAAATAAAGTGCCATAATGTACATAATGTAAGTCGACACCGCGACTCAAAATGTAGGTCCCTAAACCATGTCATGATGAATGCCTCAGTTACCTGAAAATACATTGCTAAAACGGTCAACAATAATGTTGGTGAGAAATCATAGGTTTATGTAAATGTTTATACGACTACACAAGTATCTATCATGCATGACCATCAAGTCACGTAAAAATAATGTTACAATTGCTCTAAGCCCATGACCCCGAAACTAGACTGTTCAATCATGCATGCCCCTGCAGAGTGTTTGCCAGACAACTCCGTAATGTTATCAAATGAAATGCATCCGTTTTCCTGGTTGGGATTCACCAACCCGGATGGAGGCGTCACCCTCGATAGATCTATCCACTCATCCTCGCTTCAAAGATTAACGGTTCATGTTCAAGTAATGGGGACTTTCAAATTGGCAAATGCGGTAACTTAAGCAATGTAAATGAATTTAACATACTTGGTATCGTAAAAAAAAATGTAGTGCAATGTATTCTCCCCCGTGGGTTTGAAAATAATCGAAAGCATGTAAAACGGGGCTATGAAAACTCACTTGGATAAACTGGAATAACGGCAAAAGTGAGTACACCGAGGTTTAATGTAATGCGTTAACCAGGACCTATTATCAATGATATGATATGTCATGAGTTGCAATGTAATGTTATGCATGCACTTGATATGTTATTTATACCATTTACGAGTTTTGAAAATATTACTCGACGTCGAAAAATACTCTTTTGACGTCTTGACCAATCAAAAATCACTTTACATGTTTTTACGTCAAAATGTCATCCTACAATGGTTTTATAATGATTTTTAGAGAAATTTCTACTTTTCGTCGCAAAACAATGTCGTCGGAAAAATCATGAAATTAACAAAAATAGCTTTGGAAAACTAGTCGTAAAACAGTGTACGTCGATCGTTAGAGAACGAACTCGACGGTTTTGGAAAGTTTGTATCGTATCATACTAAAGTTTCAGTTCAGTAGTTTTCGTCCAAAAGGTCTCGAACATAAAGATAATAAGGGTTAAAGATGGTGGTTTTGGCTAATTGTGTGCAGAAAATTAGTTACGGCAAGTTTATGAAAAAGTGCATATCTTTGTCGTTTCAAATCCGTTTCCTACGTTTTATACGTCCTTAGCTTCGTATCAAAGTATACTAATATATTTTTGACAAGTCGAAATAATTTGTGAAGCTTAAGGCTCATTTTGACTCGGACAAAATAAATATAGTATGCTGAAATTTCTGAAAATAATATTTTCCGTCGTCAAACTTGAAAAATCCATAACTTCTTCGTTATAAGTCCGTTTTATTCCGTTCAAGCGGCCACGGATTCGTTTTAAAGTATATTTTCTAAAAATCAAGGCCAAAATGTCGTGCCTACTGTCGGATTTTCCAGAAAAGCAAAACAAGGACAGAACACAAAATATACTTATCGAAAATAGTTTTTCTCGGACAAAACCTATTCTAATCCCTTCAAATCAACTCCAAAACTAATCTAATCCTACCATACACCTTCTTAGGGTGTCATGGGTTCCTAATCACCATCAAGACCAACCAATACCAAGGGGATAATTATAGGATGACCATATATATATATATACTCTAAAATCATGAAATAAAATGGTATAAATCACATATCATGCATAATATCTCCAAAAATGAAAAGAAACATATGAAAATGAAAAGGAAATATGAAAATGATAAAAACATGCTTACTAGTGATAATGAAGAGGTGAAAGTAACAAGGATTAAACTTAAATACCCTTGGTTTTTATTTCAAAACCATAAAAAGAGTATAAACTAGGTTGTTATAACACTTGATCTTAGCAAAAATCTTTGATCCCCTTGTACACCTTGATGTGGCCGGTTCTATGGAGAACCAAAAGAGAGGAGAGAAATATTTTTACTTGAATTTTTGTGATAATGAGTGAATGAAAGAGTGTGGATCTATATAATCAAGGAAGAAAAAAAATACACCAACTAATTATGCTACCTCCCCTTGGTCGGCCAAGGGGGGAGGGATTTGCAAAATAATAATTTTTTTTTTTTTAAATGTATAAGTATGTATATATTTGTGTAAATATTTGATATAAAGTATAAGTAAATGGTGTAGGTAAAGGTATAAGTAATGGTAAATGAAGATTTTTGGTACAAGTAAGTTTTTAATAGGTCCAAATAGAATGTATTGAGATGATAAAAATTGTAAAAATACATTCCTTGTAAGATTTGAGTGATAAAATAATTACCGTATAATTTTTAAGAAAAGCGACGTAATAATTAAACTTTAACGATTAATATACCAAATAAATTTGAAACACTAGGAAAACTAAAAATATAGTTTTTATGAACTAAATGTAAGTTTAAAAATACCTCGGGATCATTTTTGAAAGTAACGGGTTAAATATTAAAATAATAACTCACGCGATAAAGATTATTAAATATAAAAATTTTGCGTATAAAGTGAAATGAAATGTCGTGAATGTACTAATGAGATGCAAATGATGTCAATGAAATGTAGACTAATCATAGTCCATATGAAATGTACGTGATGTCATGATCATGAATTCGCCGCTAAACCTCCAAGGTTACGCGAATTTGAAACAAGTAAACCAAGTTTACTATAAATGTTGAAATAATGAGACATGAACTGTGTCGAGAAATGACCTGAAAGTACGGATTGTCACACTCCACAGTGCCAAATGACTCAAACTCCTCAGCAAACCCAACAAGACACTTATCTAGAGCTTCTGGAGTTAGTGAAAAGAACTGAGGAGAGTGAGTAAAACAGCATTTCATAATATTCCCATTTTTTCTTGTGTATATTGTGGGGGTCCTCATGATGATTATCAATGTCAACCTTCGGTTTTGACAAATCTCCACTCCCACAATGTCCGTCATTCAAAATTCACATGAGAAATCCATGGAAGAATTGCTAGATGAAGAGCAGGCTGCTAAAATAAATTCCCAAATTGCTTTTGAAAAATCTATTAGGGAATTAATTGCAAAAGAAAAAGCAGCCAGATCTAGCTCTCAATTTCGTTTTACTCCTGATGACAGTGATGATGAGGATGCACTTGGTATCCTACAATTTTATAAAGATTCATCAAGTTCATCAGTGGATATCCCAGCAGTTGAGATTCATTCTCAAGCAACTGCCATCACACCCAAAGCTCCCACTCACTCTCTGAGCATGGGGGACGAGCATCTTGACACTGTTCCTGAAAAGGAATCGGACGAATTCATAAAGTCTAGTGTTGAGAACCTTGTCACAATTCCAAGAGAATCACAGGGAATTCTTGATCATATGTGTGATATCCCTCCTCCTCTTGTCTTTCAAAATGATCATATTGAGATGTTCTCTGATTCTGATGAGGACTATTCTTTATCTTGTGGAGACATAAGTTATGTGGGGGAATTACCTTCTGAGCCTGTCAGCTTAGGAGAAGAGAATGATGATGAAATAATCCAAGACGAAGCTCTTCGTCTTACATTATTGAATGTTAATCTTATCATTTCTAGAATCGAGGCTTTTAATGAAAAGCCTACTTCATATCCTATCCCCTTTGAGGATAGTGAACTTTTGTTCGATGATTCTATTCCGGAATTGCAAACGTTCCATTTTGATCATATGGGAGAGAAGATTAGTGGTATTACCACTTCTCATTCTCATAATTCTCTCCCCGATTATGAATCATTCACTTTTGAGGAGTTCCCTAGTGAACTCACTCAAATCAATCCCGAATATGAATCATTCGCCTTTGAGGAGTTCTCCTGTGAACTCACTCATATCATATCTCTACCGGAGTATGATAACTTCTACTTTGATCTAGACACACTCGGGATATGTCTAGACCAATTGAGCTTAAAAGATGAAATTCATGCTATCATGAATTCTCCTTCTGATGATGATGAGTTAGTCAAGATTATTATCATGACTTTCTTTCTCTTCTTCACCTATCCCATGGCTTCTCCTGTTCTTCACTCCTTCGGGAATGAAGACATTATCTTTGACCCCGGCATTTTCATTTATCATTTGTAATCATGTTCTATGTATATCTCATCGGTGTGGAACTTTCACGTATTTCAATGTTTATACAAACATCTTGAATGAAAGTCCGATGGAGATTGTCTCTTCCACTTACTTCCCCATGAACAAATTAATTCGGGGGTCGAGTCAAGCTAGCGACTCGGTAATCAAAAACAATAGTTAAACATGGTTTTCACCCGTGTGACACCCTAGTTGGGGGAGATTCCCCACATGTTGTATATAGATCTAAAAAATGAATGAAAATTGTAAATATTAAAAAAAATAGAATAATTGTTGTGTTTCTACACTTGGCTAATAATGTTATCTTTTTACGTTCTAAGTTTCGACATACAGCAGGGTACTTTGAATATTGAGTACAATATTCATTTCTAAGTGTGGGGGGAAATTCTGGCGAATTTGATCATAAATGTACCCTTTTAGTCCCTTTTTCCCAAAAATGGCCAAATTTTAAAAAATTTTAGTGGAAGTACTATGTACTAAACACAACAAATGGTAATCAGTCCACCATGTCTAACCCACATAAGGATTGGCTAATCCAGGAGCAAACGGCTCTTGGTAAAGATATCTCAAATCCGTTGACGGCTTGCAATTTGCCAAAAATTGTATGGTGTTCAGCTCACCATATCTTTAATTAGTGAAGAGTTGGCTAGCCCGCAAGTTTATGGCTTGTGGTAAAGGCAGTTGAAAAACCATAATTGGTAATCGACTCACCAAAGATAATATTGATAATTTATCTAAGAGTTGGCTAGTCCAGAAGCAAACGGCTTCTGGTAAAGACAAATCAAAACCGTTGAAAGCTGGTGATTTGCTCAAAATCATTTGGTTATCATTGTACCAAGGTTCTTACTTGAGCTGAAACAATTGGATACTCCAGAAGTAATGGCTTTTGGTAAAGAGATGAAATCCATTAATTTTTCTCAAAACATTGCTAGGGACTAGCAATATCTTAGTGTGGGGGATTGATGAGTGTCTAAATACTCATCATTTTTGTACAATCTAGACTGCAAAAATATCTGAAAACACTCAGAAATGCATCAAAATGATGAAAATATCACAAATAAGTGTTTTATGTGTTTTAAATGCAAAAATACCAAAATCAGATGAAAAACGTATCAAGTTTGCAAAATTGGCAGTTTTAGTCCCCCAAGTTTCAAAAGTTGTCAAATCTGGTCCCTGGTCATTCCAAAACTTATAAAAAGTCATTTAAGGTCCTTACGATTCAAAAGTTGTCAAAACAAACCCTTGAAATTTAAAATTGCAAAATGACAACTTTAGTCCCTTAACTTTACAAAAGTCAAATATAGTCCTTGGTTAATTTAAAAAGTGAAAATTATCAAAAATAAACCTTGTACTATTAATAAATGACAAAATTGGTCCTTTATGATAAGATTTGAGAAAATTACAAGTTTGGTCCCTGGAGTTATAAATGTGGCAGTTTTGGTCCTTGGAATTATAAAAAAATAGAATTTTATGCAATATTGGCCCTTGTACTATGCATATTTGGCAGGAATGAGCCTTTTGATAAACTTTGGGAAAAGTGGCAGGTTTAATCCCTCGAGTTTGCTGAAATTGCAAAATTAGTCCTTGTGCTTAAATAAACCAACCGGACCCTTATTTATCTTAAACCCAAATACAACCCAGGCCCAAAACTAAACCCGGCCCAATGTTTAAAATTAAAACCCGCGTGCTACTGTTCACCATCCCTCTCCCTTTCCACCTGCTACCATACCTCTACAGACACCTGTTTTTTCCTCACCACCACTTTCCACCTCACCCAACAGCTGTATACCAACCCCCTCCACCTTGCAAACCAACCCACAGTGCATTAAATGCTAATACCTGCTCTATGACTTTTCCCGCCAAAACACCATGTGTACGGTTGTGATGATTTCAAGTGATCCAAGGGCTGGAAAGAGGTGGGAAATGATTAGAAGTCGACAAGGAACAGAATGAATCCATATAAAGAAGAAATGGAGCAGTAGTGTAGGAGTAGTAGTGTAATTTTAGTTTAGGTATGTCGAATTAATTATGTTTTAAATTCCAGTGTTTAATTAAGCTTCCAAGTACTTTCTTATGTAATTTCAGTGAATTATAAACTCTTTTTCAGTATTTGATTTCAAGAATAAATTTATCTTATGCAATTTTTAAGTTAAAAATACCAAGTTCATGTGAATGTTGTTTATAGTTGATGTTATGCAATTTTAAGCTCCCATATAAGCTTTTATAAGCTCCTTTTAGCTTATTAGCTACTCAGAAACTTCTACTCAGTTTTTACATTCATATCTCAAATATGTCAACGATAGTCAACTGCTGAAGCTTATTTTGGTTTGAACTTGAAATTTGGTGATGCAGAGCTGGAACTTGTTATTTTTGGGTTTGATTAAGCTTATCTTAGTTTAGAATTGGTTCTGTTTAAGCTTCTCCACAGCTGGACTGCTTGTGAGTATTGTTCTTGTTTCAAAAAACTAAACATTATTTGCATAATCTAGTCCTGCTTCAATTTATTATTAGCATTAGTTTGTATCTGTTCTATTATTGTTTATAGACTATAATTAATATAGTTTCAGAGTTAGTATAAGCTAGTTCAAGTAGTAGCTTATTTAAATTACAAATTCAGTTTCTTAAGGGGTGTTTGGATTGAACTTGTTAACTGTGTTAGATAATATTCTAGTCATTGTTCTTGTTTAATGCATGTCACCTTAGGTCAATATAACTCATAGATAGCATAAAATTCAGTCCTTGGTTTATAAATAGTCAAAATTAGTTTTAATCCTATCTTAATTCATAACTATTAGAATTTTGAATTGTAAAATTCATCATACTTGCTTAAAAGTTATTAGTATAGCTCTAGATAAACTCAAAACAGCTTAATATAACATATTTAATAAGTAGGATAGATCACAAGTTCATAAAAGTCAAAGTTTTAGTGTAAACTGAAAAGTCAAAATTTCCTAAATGCAGTTTTTGAATAAAATTTAGAATTTTATATAGGATTCAATATTAAGATTTAGCTTAAATCCTTTTGGGATATTAAAATTTTGTTGCTTATCTAAATTAGAAAAATAGTAGTTCATTCCCACTTAGCTTATAAAGTGCTTATTATTAAGCTTGTTTTGAGCACCCCTTTCTGAAACATGTTCTGTGCAGTGATGCACCACCACAACAGTGGCCATCACCACCACTTTGGTGGGTCCCACAGGCCACATCAGTGGACCCCAGTGGTGGTTCTTGGTTCCATAGCAATCACCACCCAGCTGACTATCTATTTCAGTCAAGCTTTTGAGCTTAAGCTCTGTGGACCCCACTCCTAGATCAGCCACAATTTTGTCCCATTTCTGAAATAAAACTAGTTTATGCTTTGCTTAATTCTTGGCTTAAACTGCTTTTCAGAGGTTTAGGATGGTTGGAATAGGTTAGTATTAAGTAATTATAGCATAACCTAGCTTCTGTGATTATTTGGTGTCCATTTGTGGCTTTTGGCTTATTTTGAAGTGCTTATTTATAAGCAGTTTCACTGCAGCCTCATATTCTCACACATAAGCATATGTTTTTATATTTTTCATAGATTAAGAATAATATTTTAGTATTTTCCTGAATTTTTCAGATTTTTCCATCACTGTTTAGTATTTTTCCTTATTTTAAATAGTTTTTAAGTCTTTTTAAATAACTTTTAATACAAATAAATCAGAAAAAGCTTAAAAAAATATGTTTTCAATTTTCCTAGATTAAGATAAATATAAAAAGCCAAAAAAATATTTTTTCATAATTTTCTTAGTTTAAATAATATTTTCTAGCATTTTAATTAGTTTTAAATAGTATTAAATTAATAATAAATACATAAAAAGTCTAAAAAATATATTTTCAGTTTTAAACTAAGTTTTATCATATTTTAGATTTTTCTAAGTTATAATTTCATTTTTCTAGGTTAATTTTGTATTTTCTTATATTTTAGTGCATTTTAAATACTTAATAAATAGTTTTTAATTAATAATAATTAAATAAATAGTTTTAAAAATAATTTCTTTTTCTAATAATTTTCTTTTATTGTTAGGATTGTAAAAATATCATTTTCATATTTGTAAGCCTTTTATTTCTTAAAACTCACGTTTTATTTTGTACGTTTACGTAATTTTATTTAAACGTACGTTTTAGGTTTTAAACGTTCATCATTTTAAAAATAGTGATAGCGTTTATTTAATATATTTTAGCTTTTTAATTTTCTTAATTTGCATTTAAGTCGCTGTAATTTATTAATCTTTTTCTTTAGGTATAAATATTTCAAAAACCTTACTGATCACTATCCTTAGTGATTATTCGACATCTGTCTGTGTGAAACACCAATTCATCCTCCGTGGGACTTAACGACCCAGGAATCCCCTATATTCCTCTGATCTTAAATTTCATTTGGTGTTTGACCTGTTTTGAGTTTCTTACGGTTAGCTATTCACAAGTGGCTAGCTTGTGTGAGATAACTTGACGGTTTTGCACCAATCAGGAAGATACGTCTAGCAACCCTATGACGACAACAAAGGGTTCCGGAAAAGCAAAGATGACGAGAAGGCAAGGGATGAACGCGCTTGCTTTAAATGTGGGGATCCCAACCACTTTATTAGTAAGTGTCCCAAACGTGATGAACAAAAAGCGTTCGTGAGCGGTTCGTGGGGAATGAGCGAGGAGGAGGACGAGGAAATTTGTCTCATGGCAAATGACGAGGTATGTCACGAATACTATAGTAGCTCATCATTAGATGATGACTCATTGCATAATGAATATGATAAACTTTGCAAAATTAGTTTAAAAGTAATCAACAAAAACAAGTTTTTGAAAAACCAAAATCAACGTTTAGAGAAGGAAGTCATTGAGTTAAAAGCAAAATTAAAACGTATAGAAAAAGGGAAGATAGCAAGTGGGGAATGTGAACTTTGCGTTCAACTTCAAACACTAGTTGATCATCTAGACTCTAAGATTGCTAGAATGAATACTAATACTCTAGATATGATATTAGATAGTGTTAAAACAGTAAACAACCAAAAAGGTTTAGGCTTTCAGCAACTTGATGCGTCAACTAGTGAAAACAAAGAAACACAATTCGTAAAAGCAATAGAAAAACAAACCACTGTAGTCACGGATCCCACAAAAAGGGAACTGGCTAGTGTACAGCCAGGGATTCGTGGGTCTGCTAAAGCAAACAGTAGCAATAATATAGCTTCCTCATCTAGAACCGATTTTGTTATTGTTAATAAGCAGAAACCAACCATGTTACTATTAGACAACCACTACCAAGACAAAATCAAAGTTTTACAAGAAACAAAGGTCCATCATTTTCAAAACCGAACACATCTAGGAGACCTAATAATGTTTATCCGAGAAGTAACCATCAAATGGCATGGAATCCAAATATGCCAAACGGTTTTCAATATCAAAACTTTGCACCATGGAACGCATACTCACCTTTTCCATATATATCTAACATGAATGGAATATTTAACACTAATGGACCCATGAACAAATGGGGACCAAACTTTTGAGTTAATTGGTTTCTTAGGTGTGCTTAAAGGTCAACCTAGATCCGGATGAGTGGATCAAGGATAGCGGGTGCACGAGGCACATGACCGGCAATAAAGATTTATTTTCCACATATGAATCCTTCAATGGAGGAAATGTGGTATTTGGAAATAGCAAAAGCAAAATCATCGGTAAAGGTATGATTTCTAACAAATCTCTAACCATTAACGATGTGTGTCACGTAGAAAACCTAAACTTTAACCTCTTAAGTATAGGACAAATATGTGACAAGAAGTTCAACGTACTTTTTAACGAAACCAAGTAAAGTAAGATATTGAAAAACTGTATGACTATAGGTAGAGGAATTAGGAAACATGGAGTCTATGTCATTAAAATCGGTAATGAACCTTAAGACAAGCTTTATCTTACTTCTATAGATGATACTTCGACCTTATGGCATCGAAGATTGGGTCATGCCAATATGCGACTTCTTCAATCGCTATCATCCAAAGACCTAGTAAGAGATATACCAAAATTAAAATATGAACATCACTTTTGTGATGCTTGTAACGTAGGAAAACAAGTCCATGCTAGTCACAAAGCTAAAAACATGGTCTCTACAACTAAGTGTCTAGAATTACTACACATGGATTTATTTAGTCCATCCGCTATCCAAAGTTATGGAGGCAACTACTACACTTTGGTTTTAGTGGATGATTACTCTAGGTACACATGGACTAAATTTTTAAAGAACAAAACTGAAACATTCGATTACTTTGAAATATTAAGTAAGAAAATCCAAAGACAATTAGGAAGTCCTATAGTGTCTATTAGAATGGATCATGGTAGGGAATTCGATAATGAAGTGCAATTTGGAGCCTTTTGTGACGCTAATGGTATTACTCACAACTTCTACGCTCCTCGCACTCCACAATCGAATGGGGTAGTTGAAAGAAAAAATAGAACCCTACAAGAAATGAGTCGCACCATGTTAAATGAGCAATCCATTCCTCAAAAGTTTTGGTGCAATGTCGTTGATACATCAACGTACATACTTAATCGAGTCTTAATTAGACCATTTTTAGGTAAAACTCCATACGAGTTACTTCGAGGCAAAAAGCCTACGTTAGATCATTTTAGAGTCTTTGGTAGCAAATATTTTCTACTTAACACTAAAGATTACCTTACAAAATTTGATCCTAAATCAACCGAAGGTATCTTTTTAGGTTACTCTCCTAATAGCAAAGCTTACGTCATATTAAATAAAGAAACAATGAAGGTTGAAGAGTCATTAAACATAAAATTTGATGAGAGTCCACCCAAACCTACTCTACCTCTTGTCGATGACGAGATTGTCGAGAGTGAAGCTATTGAAATAAAGAAAAAGACAAACGATGAAGAAGAACCTTTAAATAATGAAATCATAAATATTAAAGAGTCTAAAGATCACCCCGTAGATAAGGTCATAAGAAAATTAAACGAAAGAACCTTAAGGTCTCAAGTCCAAAATCAAAGTAGCTTATTTTTTTTTGTCTCAACCATAGAACCTAAGAATACACAAGAAGCCATAAAAGGTGAAAGTTGGGTAATGGCTATGCAAGAAGAGTTAAATCAATTTTTTTCTAACGATGTTTGGACACTCGTCCCTCCACCTAGTAATCAAACCATAATAGGAACCAAATAGGTATATAAAAACAAGTTAGATGCAAACTGTGTAGTGTCTAGAAACAAAGCTAGACTCGTTGCCCAAGGGTATAATCAACAAGAAGGAATAGACTTTGATGAGACCTATGCTCCCGCGGCTAGATTAGAGTCTATAAGAATACTTCTTGCTTATGCTTGTGCTAATGATCTTAAGCTTTATTAAATGGATGTCAAAAGTGCTTTTCTAAATGGTTTTATTAATGAAGAAGTATATGTAGCTCAACCTCTGGGCTTTATCGATTTTGAAAAACCTAAACATGTGTATAAACTAAAGAAAGCTCTTTATGGTCTTAAACAAGCTCCAAAAGCTTGGTATGATAGACTCAAGTCATTTTTAATCAAAAACAACTACACCATGGGGTTAGTTGATAATACACTTTTTACTAAGAAAAAGGAATCACATATAATCATTGTTCAAATATACGTAGATGATATGATATTCGGATCTACTTGTCAAGACATGTGTGATGATTTCTCTAAAATCATGCATGACGAGTTCGAGATGAGTATGATGGGAGAACTAAGTTTCTTTCTTGGTCTACAAATTAAACAAGTAGAAGATGGTATCTTCTTTAATCAATCTAAATACATAAAGGAGATGCTAAAGAAATTTGGTTTAGAAGAGTCAAAACCCATAAGAACACCAATGTCTTCAGACACTAAACTTACAAAAGATGAAGACGGCGAATCCGTTGATAACACAAAATACCGTGGCATGATTGGTAATCTTCTCTAACTCATGGCTAGTCAGCCGGATATCATGTTTAGTGTTTGTCTATGTGCTAGGTTTCAAGAAGATCCTAAAACATCACATCTAGAAGCCGTCAAAAGAATATTTAGATACATCAAGGGTACGACTCAATTAGGATTATGGTATCCTAAGGGTACGGGTAGAAACAATTGTATATGCAGATTCTGACCATGCAGGTGATTATGTTGATCGAAAGAGTACAAGTGGTGTATGTACTTTCATGGGATGTTGTTTAACATCTTGGTTCTGAAAGAAGCAAACGACATTGGCCATATCAAAAACCGAAGCCGAATATGTCTCCGCCGGCAAAGCATGCCAACAAGCACTATGGATGAAACAAGCGTTAGTTGACTAAGGTATTCATCTAAGCGATATAGTCATTCTATGTGACAACAAAGGTGCCATCGACTTAAGCCAAAATCCGGTATTGCACTCTCGCACAAGCATAGCATAGAGATTCGTCATCAATTCTTAAGAGACAATGTTCAAAAGGGGAACATCTCTATTGAGAAGGTAGCATCCGAAAACAACATAGCCGACGTCCTCACCAAACCGTTGAAGCGGGAACAATTCAACCTACTTCATCTCGGTCTTGGTCTCATGGAACAATCGTAGTAATTAGTTTTTAAACTCTACAAGGTATGTAAACACTAGCTTTCTTCTTTCTGAGTCTAGGATCTCTATTTCACACACAACTCACAAACAAATACGGGAATTTTCAAGACCCAAGATAGGTTTTATTTACAACTCATACTTTCATAATTTTTCCTTACTTTTCAAAGTAAGTTTCTCTTACAACACGTAAGCTCATACCTATTTTTCTTAAACGTTTTCTTCAAACAAAGAAACTTTTTCGAAATGCTTTCTTAAAGGATACTACTTCCCGTATCACTTTCATAAAAGCTATTTCTCACGTCATGAACAATTTTTTTTTTATACAAAGTAAAAACACGTTTTCGTTGCATCTCATGTCTTTTGAATGCTAAAGAGGACACATAACTAATATGTGTTTTCGGGTACATTCATTTAAGCAACAATGAATTAGGAGCACTCGGGTTATCTCACATAATAGTGTGCTTTTTCAATTCTATTTTATTTTCCTTTTCTTTTTAGGAGTCGAGATAATCGCAACTCCAAATGGTTTGCATATAGGCACACACTAGACACAAATGTTTCCAAAAGGAAAATTTTGAGCTGCCTGAGTCACCAGTACCACGGTTCCCAGCATTAACGCTGGACGGCTCCCTCAAGGGAAGGATCCGTGGGATCCTTGAGACAGAAGCTAAAATTATCTTCTATTTTTCTCACTTTGGATGAAAACTTTTATATTTTCATCATTTTATCATTCTTTTTTAATGAGTATGTTACTTAATGCTTGTGTTCTCATGATCACATGCCTTAAATTCATATATAATCATTAGATATTAGTCCACATTTTGGGTCAAGCATTCATTACAATGCATTATTTTTCTATAAATAGGATTCCCAAAATGCTTGCATATTCATCACTCCAACCTCACAAACAAACATCATTATATCATCCAAAAGATCTTCCAACATAGATGAATCACCTAGTGCAAACAATCCTTTTCAAGAAATCCAAAATTTTGTCCTACCACCTTCCATAGTACCACCACCCAAATCTAGAAAAACCGCACGGAATAGCATCCGGCCTTGTTGTTTAGCAAAGCCATTATCAAATGGTTCATTACCAACCACTCATTCACCACAAAATGCTTCCATAGTAGCACCTCCCTCATCTCCAACAAGCACACCAACATCATCACCCATCAAATCTCCACCTAAAGTCACTCTATTGGAACTCCTTAAGACTCTAACAAGATCCCAACAAACCAACCAAAAAAGTACTTTTCTTTCCACATCCCCAACATCTACAAACAAAGACCTTGACAAACTCTGACCTCCCCACCTTTAGCTCCCATTGTGTTACAAGAACATCTAGGTTCTTTTCCACCACCACTTCCAAACATGGAGGACTTTGATCCGTATTTTTCAACTTTTCCACCACAACTTCCGCATCTCACAAATCAAACTAACCCAAAAAACTTCCGCACACATTACCCACATCATTTACATTGTGAACATTGCCAATCCACTAGGGATCTTGCAATAGAAATTAGGGAAGAAATGGGAGTCATACTTAACCTCATCCTTGATCGCATCAACATCATCACCCACCAAAACTTCCATCCATAACCTTGTGCAAGCATTGAAGGAATCACTTTACTGTTTTCTCTAGTATTTTCTTTTTGAGTCTTGTTCTTAGTTTTAAATCCTTGTATGTGGCATAAATACCACTACATTGTGTTATTTTATTACAAGGCTTTGTTTACATACCTTGGATCCCAATCTTGTTTCTCGTCAATCACAAGAATATTTATGCATGATACTACTAACCTTGTCTTTGTAGGTTTTTATTTTTTTTTCTCACTTGACGCCCCATTCTAGGGGGAGCTACCGTCAAGGGGGAGTTAGAGATACGTGGACTATTTTTCCACACTTTATTTCTTCATTGGGGTCACTTTTTGTTTCGACAAAAAGGGGGAGAGGAAGTAAAACTTATGCTTTCAAAACATACATCTAATCTTAAGTTTTACTCATCATAACATTATGTTTTGTCATCAACAAAAAGGGGGAGATTGTTAATACAAATAAACCGTAAAAATGTTTATTATTATTTAGCGATCTCTTTATGTTTTGTTGATAACAAATATAATGTTATCATAAGTAAACTTATAAGGATACATGTTATCTTTTGTAAAGCATCTACACATAGTCATTTAATACAAATTGTTGTAATAATTCATTTGTTGTAATAGTTTATTAGGATGGGTAAAAACCACAACCCATGACCCATACCCATGGACCAGATCCATAACCCATGGAGTTAACCCATACCCATTGTCTAGATGCATTACATCTATTAGATACATTGTATCTATTTAGATACCCATGGATCATAATCTAGGACCCATGACCCATAACCTAAAAACCCATGGGCAAAGAGGAGCGTCCCACGGATCCCCAGGAATACACTGGACGGATCTCTCAAGTGAAGGATCAGTGGGATCCGTGCAACAGTGGCAAGAATTTGCCTATAAATAGAGAGCCATTTTTTCATTTTTACTCACCCCTCTTATTACAAACTCTCTCATATATTCTTACACTCTTCTAACAAAAGATCACTTGATCTAGAGAGTTGTTCTTCTTTCTTTTATTGTGATTCTCATATAGGTCTTTCTCTAAGGCGAGATCACGAGCATTCTACAAGTCATCCAAGCAAAGGGTCCTTGATTGATTTGTTCCTCCACAAGATTTTTGTAGCGAAGATCTTGTATTTCATATTTCACATATTTGTTGTGTTATAGTAGTGTTGGTTTGGTCCTCCGTGTTACGGACTCGGTATTTAGCTTTGTACCGGAAAAAGTGTAAGCGACGTTGTGAAGGCTTCTCTGCCAAGTTGAAGGAGTTTGTTGACATAGTGCTTGAACTCTCGAGTAGGTGACTCGGGGAGTGGAGTAGGGCAAGGAAGGTGTCTTTGTAGCCGAACCACTATAAATCGGTTGTGTCATTTCTATCCTTTACTTTTCTTGCTTTCTTTATTTGCATTACTCTTAGATCTATACTTTCTCTTCATCCATACGATTTCACATAACATCGGATCTAAAGTTTTTGAAACTAACTTAAAATCGGCAAAACTATTCAACCCCCCCCCCCTTCTAGTTTTCTACAAACCTCATCAAAATGTTCGAGAAGGTGGTAGAACATGAAACGTAATTCTTCATGTACTTCATGGACTAGTTCTTCGACATGTTGACAATGAAAGCAATCATTGCCATGGCTAGGGAATGGTGGTGGTAGGAACGGAGTGGTTTGAGGTGGAAGATTTGATGAGAGAGGTGGATATTCCACAAAAGATTGAGGGATTTATGGAGGCACATTTGATGAGGTTGGAGGTGGTTCAACTAAGGGTGTAGGTGGTGGAATATGTGTTGATGAAGGCGGTAGATAAGTGTCTACTTCCATGTGACCGGGTTGTTGATTTTGATAATTCCTCATAATCCAAAATGGACCATTTGAGGGTGATGGAGAAAAAGATACGGGTGCTAGTGTTGTTTCAACACCAAAGTTTTGGTGAGGAGGTTGTTGTTGCACCATTTTCTCAACTGAGGAAAATGTTGGCAATGGTGGTGGATGAGATGGCCTAGGTGGTAAGTCCTCTAAGTTGTAAAGGTGTGGGGATGAGAGTGGAGTGGTGAAAGAGATAGCTTTAGGTACTAGAGGTGATGGTTTAGTGGAAGTAGAGGTGTTTGGTTCAACAGGTATAGTAGAGTTTGGCAAGGGTTGTCTTGTGGGAACAATCCTTTTGGGTTGTGAGGGAGTTCTAGTGTTTGAGGCTTTCACGGGTGATAATTCGGTTGAAGAGATTTCATGAACCACCCGAGCAATTTTCTTGGGAGGTCCTTTAGTAGATGAGTTAACACTAGGAGCTTTCCTCATGTTGAAATGGTAGAAAGGGAAGGTGTGAAGAGAGAACTTTAGATACTGAGAATGATTGTGTGAATAGTGACTTGGAAGTTCTAACACAAAAGGTTTATAAAGAGAAATATTTGGTAAGTGAATTAAAGCTTAAGCCACTAAAAACCTTCAAATTGCAATGATTTGCATGCATAAGAGTTGACTACAGAGTTGCACTGATCTAGGGATTTAATTAAGACAATGTGGAGTGTTCAAATTAACAAAGAGGTTTTGAAATAATTGTTTTAAGTAGGATTAGCTTAGTCTGTGCAGCCGGTTCCAACGGATCCCTCGCATGAGGGATCCGTATAGGCTAAACCTAGGGATCCGGCTCTCAGGAGCCAAGGAAAAGAAATTTGATGTTTATAAGGTCTAGTACCTACATATCTTGAGTGTTTTAGTCTCCTCAGGTGTCTTAAATGATATGAGACTTAAATGATCAAGTGTAATGAGTGAGGGTAGCTAATGATGTTTTTGTTTTTTTTATAGAAATAAATGGGGTTTTTATGAACACCAATGGGTGATCAAAGATGACACTAAGAATTTTGAGGGTGTCAAGTGGAGTCAAATGATCCTAGAGATCAGATGATGATCTAAGGAAAATTTAGAAAATTCCTTAAAAATGATAAGAAATAAAAAACTAGTTTTTAGCCTATTTTGAGATAAAGATGACTAAAACTAATTTGCTAAAATTGAGAGAAATATCAAACTAGGTGTTTTAGGATGAGAGGAACAATGTGTGAACATTGGAGCGGAAATATGGTGAGTTTTGAAGTGAAGATAAATCAAAAAGTACTTTGAATATGATTCTAAGTTATCTATGAGTGAATGTGAGATCAACTGAGCTTGAGGAAGACTTAAGTGATCCTAAAGTATCATGTTTAACTAGTCTAATAAGGTCTGGAAGATTAGATGAATGTGAAGATGTTTAAAAATCGCTTTAATGTCCACCCGGATCCCACAGATCTTTCATTTGAGGGATCCGGCTAGTTATAGCCCGGGGATCCGGTTTCTGAGACTATTTTCTACACAGAACACGTGCAAATTTTTTCTCTAGGTGTCGAATTCTGAAACTAATGATTTCTACTGAAAACATACATGTATACAGGTAAAAACACAGAAGGCATAGCATATAGAGACAACTTATGGATGGGCAAGCAATATAAAGAACATATATCAAAATGAAAACAACTAAGTACGGCTTGCACAAAGTTATGAGCATACATTGTTTTGACAATCATAAAACCTCTAAAATAACCATACAGAAAGTCATGGAGCACAATGTCTCTTTTGTCAATCTCTTCACTTCTTCTTTCCCGAATTCATGATGAAATGAGTTAGACACTTGAACATCCCTTTTGTTTGCTTGAATTCTTCAGACTCATTTGGAAGAGTGGGAAGTTGTTCGTAGTAAGTCATAGGGTCGATTTGATAATTAGAAATGGGATCAACTTCAACTTCTTCATCTTCATCCGAAGAGTCCGAGAGAGCGCAAGGCCTTTTCCCATTGATCATGAGCCATTTGGATTGTTGTTTGGTAAAATGTACCATAACATGGTTAGCAAGAAAATGATCATCGGTAATAGGAGTAGGTTGCATTGCATTAACATACTCACGGAGTCGTGTTAGGATCATACATACCATAGGGAAGTATCATTTTGTCGGACTTGAATACACCTACCATTCTTTTAACCATGTAATAGGCGAGATTGAAAGGCTTTTGGTGGATGAGAGAATAGATCATTTGGACAAGACACGCATTGGGATGGTCTTTGTTTCCAACCAAGCAAATGACACTTTATCTAAGGATTTCTTCCACTTTTTGTAAATGGGAAACATCTCAATGAGTTCCATTTGATAGGGATCACGATGGATGATTTCTTTGTTGCAGTTATAACAATATTGGTCGACTCTCTTTTTGATGATGGTGTCTCGAACAACTATGGGGTCATCGAGTGGAGTGTGATACATAGGTTTAGGGTCTAGTGCGAATGATTGAGTAGCAATTAACCAATCTTTGGAGAACATACAAATTCCTTCACATTGTATACGA
Organism: Chrysanthemum makinoi; assembly: GCA_910596185.1. Taxonomy (NCBI): domain Eukaryota; kingdom Viridiplantae; phylum Streptophyta; class Magnoliopsida; order Asterales; family Asteraceae; genus Chrysanthemum; species Chrysanthemum makinoi. Next base: position 218,058,495 of record OU343219.1, on the reverse strand, counting down.
AGGATTTGTGCGAACGTGTTGAGGGGTAAGGTTATGCTTTGGTTGTTTATAATGAAAGCGATTGAAATACTTTCATCATTGTTTCGGACAATCCTAACACTCTTGTAAAATTCAAAGATGAAGACCGGACAAATTTGTTCATCAATTTCTAGGAGACAATCAAAGTTGATTGCGGAAAAGACTTGGTGAATGTCGGTGTTTTCAAGGAAACATTCCTTAACTACACGACCTTCGTGGATAAGTCATTTTTGGAGCATTTTGAAGGTTTTGCGATCACTTTTTAATAGCCCTTCTTTGCGATAGTATCTAGTAAGGTAGTGAATGGTGTCATGATGATCTTGTTGGGTAGCTTTAGGCATGTTTGATCCTAGAAAAACAATATTCTAATTAGGTAAGATTTGTCAAGATGGGTTTATGAGTTTATCTTGTATTAACAATGCCGTTTTTGAAAATCCTTGATTACGTAGAACCTTTTTGTGTTAAACCAATTTTTCAATAAACAAGTTCCCAATTGGTGATATGAAAAATTGAGACCAATTAAAAGTTTTAAAAACATAAACCCTAGGATGGAGATGATGATGAATAGTTAATATGAGTGTAATTACTTACAATGATGTTTAGGATTGAGATGTTTGAGAGTATGTATCCCTAGGATGATTGGAGCTGAGATTATGTCATTTTGTGTTTTTAGGAAGAGGGAAAGAGGATTGTTTTTGGGTTTTGAAAATGAGTTTGATGTGTTGTACACGGTTCCCCCAGGATCCCTTGTTTTAGGGACCCAACTAGTACAACTCATGGGATCCGGCTCTGCAGACAAATTTTGGAGTGTTTTCGAATTATTCTTTCACTTGTAACAAGTTATACAATAACTTATTTTTGAAAAGAACTTGTAGAGTGAGATTTTAATTATGTTCTTATTTGAATAGACGTTTGGCTAAGGTATTTTGAAGGAGAGGAAAATTGTTTGTCGAATGGTGGTGAATCAAGACTTAACTATCAATAGTCTATTTTGCGAAGACGAAGTAGGTTTGACGACCTTACGCGTTTTTAAGAGAATCAAAGAGGAATACTATTCTCGATGATGTGTTAAGATGGAAAGTAGTTAATAGAGACTTTTTAGAGACTTGCGACTTTGAGATTAGAAGCCTAATTCATATGTTCATATAGTTATATATATATATATATATATATATATATATATATATATATATATATATACATTATATATAAGAGGAGGCATGCCACATAAAATGCCACTTGGCATCCCATAAAGCCATGTCATATTTCCACGTCATCAATATGCTTATGTGGCATTTTTTTTAATGACATGTGGCATTTTAAATAATATATGTACAATTTTTTTTAAATAAATTATAAATTTCATTTTTTTTTATGAATTTTAAAATTTTTTTAATAAAAAGAAGTCATTTGTTGGAGTTGAACTTGGGTCATTCATGTATTTTGTAATCAACTTACCACTAGAGTAGATTGATTTTTGATTTATATCTTTCAAATCAATATAAATAAGGAGATTATAAAAAAATTTCTGGATTTTTTATTTTAGGTATGTATTTTTTGAAGATAACAATTAATATAAATTATGATATATGTTACTTAAAAGATAAATATACCATATATATTTTTTTAACCTATTTTTTTTGTGTATAAATACACCCTAATATCTTATTCCTAAACATATTTATCCCTAAATCTATTATCGACTTTTAGTTTTCACAGGTGACGTTTTGTTTTTGTTTTTTTTTTTTTTTTTGTCGAGTTTTAGTTATCCCTAGAATTATGTTCGACTTTTGATTTGAATAGTTTAATAATATTGAAGTTTTGTTTCACAGGTTTAGAATCAACACGTTAATACAAGGATGGAGTCCCAAAAAAATCAACGCAGGTTAAGACAAAGTGCAAGGATTTCAAAAGGAAACAAAGGCAATAATGTTCAAGACAATGGTAGGTTTCAAATTCGTAGAACATTGGTTATGTGATGTTTATCAAGGTTACCATTTATTTGCACATGTAATTGAAATCCGTTATGTTTTATAATATTAAAGTAAAATTACTGTATGTTTTATGATTTTAGGGAATCAAGAGTCAAGGTTCAAGGATTTCAAACAAAGGCAATGATGTTCAAGACAATGGTAGGTTTCAAATTCATTATAACATTGGTTATGTGATGTTTATCAACAGTTCTGTTTATTTGCATGTAATTGAACTCGTTATCTTTTATAATATTAAAGTAAAATTACGTATGTTTTATGATTTTAAATTAATCAAGAGTCAAGGTAAGAAAGTAAGAAAAGGAAACCAATAAAAGCACATGGATGCTAAGTACTTGGCGAATGCTCTTAGTTCAAGTGGAAGTGATTGGGTCTTGAAAGTATCGCAGATTGAGGAGAAGAAAGTTGAGCACGATACGTTGTCATGGGTAAGTGATTGAATTTGTTACTTCCTTTAAGAAAGTTAAGTTTTTGCAATTGGTGGATAATGTTTTTGTTTTATTCAGGTAAAATTTCGGTTATTAGTTGGACAAATGATAGCAAAGGTTTCTTCGGCGGCAGCTACCTGCTCAAAGTAAGTGCAAAATGACATTTGATATTATTTTTGTTTAACATGCTCAAATTTATAGTAAATTATGTTAGCTATAATTCCCAAACAACATATTAAGGTTAAGCATTTGCATGTTGTCCTTTAAGATGGTTAAAATTGGAAAATTGATGGCTATATCTTTTCTTGAATATAGATAGATTATAACATTTAAAATTGGAAATTTGATAGGGAAGGTGAGAATTTGGATGCTGGAACAGAGACAAACACGAACCTTAATCATCAGCTCTACTATCATTTTATGGAGTCAGATCAATTTGAGGACGAGAAGATGGGAAGGTAACCGTCTCTACATCTACGATTACATGGTTAATCCTTATGTCACATTGCTCAATTTTGTGCATTTAACTCAAATCAGTAGTTTTGGTTAGGCGATAAACTAAATTTCTATGTAAAAGCGTGTAATAGATGTTATTCTAGGAGTATGATTGAGTAATGATGAACCTTATCGTTTAAGAATTTAGTTAAGCCATGTTAAATCTTGTGACACATTAATTAAATATATTTCCTAAAAATACTATATATGTATTATTAAATGACCCATGTTTAAAAATTTTGCAACTCAATTTCCGATATAATCTAGAATGATCCTTTCTTCTACAGTTTGTTCTTCTACATATCGACGAGTGCGTGATTTGTCAACAAACTATATTATTGTGATATATCTACTCTACTTGGTGGGATTGAATGGTGCCGAGAAAAGAAATCTCTTCCTTTTGTTAAACTTATTGACAATTTGAGACGGTGTATAAAGCTATTGCAAATGATGACACTGTTTTGACATTCTTAACAAATAAAGATGCTCCAAAGTACAAGCGGTCTCAGTAGATCTAATGGAACCAAACACATGGACTGAAATCATTCCACAATTTGACAATGATGTTCTTAAATCACCATTTCTGCAATGGAAATCAAGTTGTAGCGAGATATATGAGTGATTGCAAACCGTATTGCGGTTAAGGGATTTGAAAGTGGGTCCCTTTTGCATAATCTTCCCATCATTATTGGTAGCATGGATGATATTATAGCACGGAGGAAAGATAGCTTATTTTTTTATTGCTCTTACAAGCTTCCTTATCCCTGGGACTATATATTAGTGCAACTTAAAAAGTGGCATTCCATATTTGAAAATATTCGAGGAAATTGTGGTTTACGGTTTGATCGAACCGAGTTTCAAGTCGGCCCGGTACACATTTTAAATCGTTAGATGTTTTATAAAAGCGTACGTTTGCATTTGTTTGTGGTTCACTCTCCATATATGTTTGTATCAGTGTGTCTGGTCCTTCAAGTTGAGAAATATACTCCATCTAGAGGTGGTAAGAGGAGGTTGCGAGGCCAAGGTTGCACCTCCTCAAAATAAAAACCAAGTATCAACTATAAGCACAAGTATGCATGCATTTCTTTTCTCTTAATTAGCCGCCATTGATCCTAACAACAACTTCATTAACTATTATTGCGTGGGCGGCGACAATTGGTTTGCAAAAAGCAAATTGGAATATTATGAGCACCAGATTCACCGTCATTATTTGTTCAACAAATATGGGATATGAGTTTCCATCATTGGAAATAGTATGTTCTCTAGCGTGGCCATTATATTTTGTTTAGCATAATTGTATGATTGAAGATAATTAATAATATACTCTCATAAGTTACTTATATCATTTTGCTCCCACAACAGATGGTGACATGTCAAGTGACTTGCTTGAGTTGCTTATTGGTGGTTATGAAACGATTAACACGACAACATTTTCATATGTTGTGTGGGTCTTTTCTTGCCCTAGGAGGAAGCTATCTCTTTATGTTGTGTTGAAAGGGGTTTCTGAAATTGAATTTTAAATGACGAATGGGATGATACTTTGCTTAAACTAAGCTCTTGAGCTACCAACAGTTTATTCTGCGAGACTAGGATTGCTGCTATTCCATCAACAAGGTAAGTGGATGATGGGGATAACTAATTGCGTATGTCCTTTCACTAAACCGATTTGTTCTATTATTTCAGTTATCCCAACATTCTATTTTTTGAAAGCTTAAATTGGGGTATGCTACACTAATCTGCACTTTATCCCCATAATTTAAATCTTTTAAAAACAATTTTATGTCTAATCATGCATTTTTAATCACTATATCTGATGTTACGTATGGCTTGTTTCATCTGGAACATAAGCGTTGAATGTAATGGTATTCACTTGGTGTGACAAAGTCAAGTACGATGAAAAGTGAATGGAGACTATGAATCAAGTGTAACATTTCACAAGGCTTCTTCAACTGTCAAAGTGTTCACTCTGGCCTCATAGGTTCTACTTTTGCCTTGATGCTTGCCAACTTTTGTCCCCTGTTGTATTTGAATCATCTGTAGGTGCCATGATATGTTTGGACAAGAGTTGAAATCATTTCACGATGGGAAATGTTGAGCCATGTTAGATTGTCACTTCATATTATATACTGCTATAGTAAAATATTAAAGAATTATTAGTTTTATAACAAAAGTATTTAAATTTTATAAGTATTCTCCATTATTTAGTGGCTGTGAAGTCCTTTTATGAATTAAATGCAGGTGGACTACAATTTTGCAAAATATTTCTGATGATGAGGCACTATTTACACTTATTTTGGAGATTCATAAGAGAAAGATATTATGGCTACGCAAATGCAAATGTTGGATTAACATATTCTGCCCAACATTCGGAATCAACGCTTCTATCTCAAGCTACAACTACTATTTTAGGTGAAGCAACCATTAACATGAGATATTCACCTATTACATATCCAAGTATGCTTGGTGAACCGATGAATGGGAGTATCGGTTATCACGATTAGTTACTCATGACTCTTTGTTTTGTTGATTAATCATCAATGTTGCATGTGCAAGATATTTCTGTATCTATTCATAGAGGAAGTCTGGACTGAGAGCGGGCCTTACGGTATATCAGACATGTTTTTTGTAGTACTCCAGCACTTGATTGGAGGCGTGAGTGTGCTCACGTTTTGTGGTTTATGAGGTTATTACGTTTTATCTTTTGTACTTGATTAAGTACATAAGCTAAATCTGATAAGCTCTTTGAAAACCGAAAAAGTGAGCTTATGAACCTTTTACATGATATATGAATGCTTTTAAGAATTTTAATGTTTAATTTTGAGCTATTTGTTGATGCACTGTTATTGCAGGTATAGGCAGTTGATTAAAAGAACTTATGTGTGCTAAACAAGATGGGTGAAGCATGGAGCGCCTCTGCTGCAGATGTTGCAGGCATTGCTGATGCTGCTTCAATGAGCCCACACATCATATTCAATATAAGGTCACCTTTCATTTTTTTATTTGTTAATGAGTATTTTTTTCACCTGCCTTTAAAATATTTATAACTGAAACTTTCGGCATATGCTTGTCAGAACATAAATATGAGATCGTGAAGAAATTCCAAGAGAGGAAGCATATATGTGGTATGAAAGGATATGGTGTAAGCGATGCACCTCTTTAAAAAGGGCAGACATTGTATTGTTGTTCTTGATGTGGCCAACTTCGAGGTGCATTTGATATTGTGTTGGTGAACCAGGGCTCAGTGTAATTGTTAGCCAGTTTTGACCAGTGAGCCATCTTGAAAAGGATGACAAAGTACATTGTTCATTTGTCACCATCACCATCCGTTTTGTCTTTGGGGTTCATGCTAATTGCTATCTAGAAATTTGTTACTTGGTTTGGATAAAAGAAAAAGTTAAGTGATGCATCTATATTAATTATCGTTTATTATACGTACCTTACATATGTTTTTGAATTTTTATTGCTCCTAATGGGTATTTTTTGTGATTTTTTGTTAACTTTGGCATACATTAGATCAAGGACTACTATATGCGATGCAAACTAAGAATTTGGAAAAGGGTCCTCAGATTATGTAGGGTTGATAATGGTGCCTCCTCTCTTACCCTCTCTTCGTGATCATAACCTCAGTTTACATAAAGTGACTCGCGTATCCATACTATGTTTATTATAAAAATGTAGAGGTAAATAATGTTTGATTGGTTACGGTTAATTATCGAGTTTCCTGGTAGGAGGCATTGGTCATGTTGCAAACTAACTTGTGCACCATTGACTTATTGAGGGCATGAAGTTAATTGGCCAATATAAATAAGTGTCATCAATTGTTTTAGCTGTGTCTAATCTCTTTATATACAGTTCGATTATTTACTATGTTAATCGTCCTAACTTTATTAAGGATGTTTAGATTATGACATGTTGTTTGTGAAGGATTTATGACATGACCGTTTAAAATGAGTAAGTTGGAATCTGTTTGTGAAGGATTTACTTTGTTGGTGCTTTCTGTTAGCATAATAGAGGAGATGACTAACTCTTGAGCTAAACTATCTGCTTGTTATTCATTTTACTTGCCAGACTTTGATAAGACCGACACATCTCCTCGAGAACTTTATGGTAAAAATGAGGTTTTCAAGAACGATGATCAACGCTCATTACATACCATTGTATAAGAATATGATGGAGAAATTATGTAAATACTGAAATTACAAACTTACTATTAAAGTGTAATATTGAATCTCATTATAGCTTATTCATTCTATATATTTATGATCTCCATACACGATGCAAAGATTAGGTTTTGTAATTTGTACATTTGGCTCGAACATTATTCTAAAAGTGTGTTAAGCAATGCAAGTGGTTCAATGACCATATATGTGTATAGCGTTGGCATTTATATATGTGAATATTAAGAATCATACATTATTTTGGTGTCATAAACATTAAGCGAGATATGCTTTATTTTTACAAAGAAAATTGTGGACTATTGATGCTAATTGTTATGAATGGTTAGTAAACTTAATTGTTGAGTTATTCTTCTAATGTTCTATCACAGTCTAACTTCCACTTTAGTTCTAAGCTCCGCAATTCAAGTTGTAAGTATCCTATTTTCATATCTCATGTACAATGAATATGAATCAACCAACACCCCACTTCAACTACAAATGCTAGCCTTAATGGTCGTTTGCGCCATAATTAGCTCTAAAAATTATCATCACAAATAAAAATGTTCTAATGTTTAAAAATTATTAAATATCAAGTTCATTTGTTTAAACTTTTGATTAGTTTCTTTTCAGCTCTTATTTATAAAGATGCAAAATTTAAGTGGTTTACATGATTCTCTAAGTGTTTATATGTGGTGCAATTTTGGCTATTGAGAAGATGTAAACTCTACTCAACTATTTGGATATCGAACTATCTAATGTTGTTCAATTTGGTATGGTTAAAAGGTTGGTAGTTGGCGGCTTGGAACTATTTTTGAACAAGTATTTTGACAAACTTTACTCAACCGTTACTTGTGCATAACATTAAGATGTAATACTTGTTACAATTAGTCAACTCAATAATAATAGTTTCACAGTGTTTTATCTTTTATTATATTACTAAATACCAAAATTTAAAAATAATCACGTACTAAGTATGAGTTGAGCATGCAGACTAGCCTTAGGATATATCGATATCTACATTCTTTCGTCGCTACACATATAAAAGGGTGCATGGAGGTAAATTTTAAAGTTTGATTTAGTCCTTTGTAAAATTAATTTTATGATCTGACAAGTGCGTAGTAATTATTTGTCATCGGTGGTGAAGGTACGAATTGTTGGTGCATCAAGGATCATTGGCGTTGATCTCAATGCCAACCGGTTTAAACTTGGTAAGTTGTAACACAAATTTAAAGATTTATTAAGTATATGTGTCAGCCAAAAATTAATAATTATTTTTCCATTATAACAACAAAGAAATTTGGGTTGACGAGTTTGTGAGCATAAAGACTTTACACACATAATCTCTTTTGATCTAGACTCTTTAAGGGTAAGATGACCGATCAACCTGTTTTTGGCCGATTTAAAATTTTAATATTGTTGTCAACAAATTCTAACGGTTTTGTTACAGCTTCTTATATGCAAAAATATAAGGTCACTAGAAAATGTGGTGGCGGTGCATAATAGGTGATCACGGCGCATCTTTGGAATGTCTTTCACACAATTGAAATTGATCGAGCAAAACATATTTAATAAAGCATATGAACCATTATATGCAATTCTTAATACAAAAATGCAAATAACCCTTTTACTATCCTATTATGAATATAATTATACCTTCAAATTGTTTAATTAAGAAAAATTAAATGCATATCTTAATACAAAATACTGAGAACTATATATAGTCAGGGAGCAATCAAACCATAGCCGTCAATCCTAACACTAAAATCCACCAAATCCGCATTAAAAGTTGCTTAATAAAACTCGAATCTGTTATAAAAATCAATACCGGCCACTTCACTTACGCAATAAATTACACTTTCTCAAAATATGAGCCATCAGACCATGATCCAACAGACCTCGATCGGACCTTGACCCATTAGAACTGAGTTATAAGACCATGAACCTTAAGACCTTGAACCATAAGGATCGTCGTAAAAGCAATAAGCTGGAATATGCATTAAGAACCATTAGAGCAACAAAGGTACACAGAAACATGCATTACACATAATTAATATATTCAATGTAGTACATTCTATATGTTAATTCTCAAAAAGCACATCTCATGATCTGTTAAATGCACATAATAAGTGATTGTGTTAAAGGACTAAAGGAGACTATTTGGATGTGGTGTCTTGGGGAATGCTTATTGTTAAGCTATTTTCTTTATCCAAACATAAAAAAATGCTTATTAATACAAAACCAACCTGTTACTCCACTCACCCTCTGCGATCACGTGTTTATTCTTATTCGTTGCAATTTTTGTGGTGGCCGCTAATTCAGTTTTTTTGAATTGTACATGCATGTGTGAAAAGGGTATAAGGAGATGATAGTGGAGAAAGGGATTGCACTAGATAATAGTTTGATTATTGGCATTGTATTCACAAGGTTGTAAGTTGATTTGTTATCTACTCCTGTTTGTTTGCACATAGTGCATTACTATATTCTAGACTTAGTTCAAAAGTATTAACCAAGATCTTAATTTCACTTCATATATCTTAACCCTTTTAGACGTTTTATGGATTATGGTAATATCAATTATAGATCAAAACCGTTTCATTTAACATTTAATTACTTTTTAGTATATATTTGATCTACTAAATCCTAAAAATAAAAACCACAAGTCATAAGTCCATCGGTTTTATTACTAGTATACATATATATATATATATATATATATATATATATATATATATATATATATATATATATATATATATATATATATATATATATATATATATATATATATATATATATATATATATATATATATATATATATATATATATATATATATATATTTCTCCAAAAGCTCAAAATTGTATATATATATAAAAAAAGATGAAAAATAAGATTTCAGATAGCTTTACTTCTATGATGAATAAAAAATTTACGGAGTGAAAATTAGGGACAAACAGTATAATCAAAGACATGCATGCAAGATGTATCTAGAGAACTAAACATAGTTCGCTACCTGAAAGCTATTCCGATTAGAACTAACAAGACAAGTGACACACTACACCAATCATTAAAATTAAGCTTTTGCATCTTCAACTTCGATTTCGATATCTTGAACTGTCTTGAAATAAGATATCTCAACAACTAGCAATCCCACATCTGGGTAAAAGGTAGCTCTCTTATTTGCTTTAGAGTAATCATAGTTGGGTAAAGTGATGTTCCATTTTATTACCACCAAACTTCCATCTGACTTATAAGTGCGTCCAGACACCACAAGCTGTCGGTTGTTTCTGATTTCAGCAATCATGGACTTGTCATAAGCACCCCTGAACCCTGTAACCTCATACTTCAGATAACCATCGTTATCCTCATCCCTTTTTACATGTTTCATGTCCTCGTAATTCTTTTTTATCATTTTACCAAGAATGTACGCGAACCTCAACGTACCAGCAATCCCTAATAATTCTACACATAAAAAAGAGAAATCTAATTATAGATAATAAAAAATGAAGAAAGAGACATGTGTACAGTTTTACATCACAAAAAGTTAACAATCAACGATTGTTTCAGGTGGCCTCAAACACAAGTTGCGTGTTGATAGTCTGGGAATCAAATAACAAATATTAAACCCACATACTCGAATCCACCTAAAGAGGTGAGTTTAATTATTCATCTAAGGTGTCATGTGTGTTCCCTGGTAGTTTATTTATCTTTTGATGTATTAACCTTTTCTAATTTGTGCTATTCTGTGTAGTTTATTTGAAAAAATTAAGCTGTCGAGTGATGTGGCATATGTATAAATTGGGATGACAGACCATATAGGCTTTTTACATAAAGGAATGGTCTGTCCACAAACAAACTTCCATAAAAATATCCACAAAATAACGTGTCAACTGGTGATTAGTGTATTTTGTGACAGTTTCTCTCTCTGATTAAACCAAGCACCTGTTGACACGTCATTTTATGAATAATTTTATGAAAGTTTATTTATGGCTGTATCATTCCTCTTTTATACAAAACAATATACAATATAAATAGGTTTCTAAGTTAGTCATTGTGACAACTCGTAATTTTAGGTCATTTTACAAAATTTGAAAATTTCACTATTCATCTCTGGAATTTACTATTCATCGGTTACTATTCAAAATTTTACTATTCACCGTTTTCGAAGTCGAAGTAATATTCTGAGAACGTATTTCAAAATTTACTATTCACGAAACACTATTCATTCCCGGAGAAAAACACTATTCAAGTTTCACTATTTCATCATTTATCGTAAACTAGGTTTACGAGTATCAAATTCGCGTAACCTTAATTGTTTAGCTGCGAATTCATGAACCATCATTCAAGGACATTTCATATAGACTAGGTTTAGTCTACATATCATTAGCATCATTATCATTATATTAATTCATGCATTGTTTTGCATTTTACATTAAACGTTTATTTTCCTATTAAATAAACGCTATCGCGTAAACATTATTTTGAAACATTTTATCCGACACTTCCAAAAATTATTTTAATATAGTTTTATACTCCTTTTAAGACTATAAAAATTATATTATTGGTTTACCCTATATTTTCAATTTATTTTGTATATAAATTGCTATGTATAAATATTTACGACGATTTTCGTATATGCAACTCGATAATTATTATTTCACTCAACTCATGTAAGAAATGTATTATTATAATTTTTATAACTTCGATATATTTTATTTTGTCCCGTTAAAATCGATTTCTAGCTAACGCTACATTTAATACTTAATTATATTACAATATATACATTATACTTGACATATAAAGCATTGAATCAACAAAAAAATGTAACATGTCCCTTTCCTTCTCTACTTGTCGACCATAATAACATGTCACAACTAGTGATCATTTTGATTTTCACTTCTTACATGTACACATATGCATTATAGTAGATATTTGTAAGGATACATATAATATATGCATTTTCAACACATAGTTAACACATAGTAAAAGGTGAAGAACAAACACAAACTCTCTCATTTCCTCCATAAAAATTCGGCCAAGATGAAGAAGAACAAGAAACATAATATTTTTCATGATCCAAGTGATTAACAAGTTTTATTAGTGATCTATTTCAAGGTTTTGAGATAAAAGCCTATAGATGAATAAGGTTTTCATCATTTTCTTTCACATAATCATTCAAGTAAGCATTTCATGATCTTCATAACTTTTTCATATTCATCTCTATGTTATTTCATCATTTTTGCAAGAAAACATGCATGTTACATATGAGTTTATACCATCTTTAATGTTTTTATTACTTATTATGAAATATAATCATCCTATAAATTATCCCCTGAAACACATTATTTTTGATGATGTCTAGGAACCCATGACACCCTAAGAAGGTGTATGGTAGGATTAGAATAGCTTCGGCGTTGGTTTGAATTGGTTAGAATAGGTTTTGCGCGAGAAAAACTCATTTCGACAACTATACTTAAGGGTCTGATCATATTTGCTAATTCTGGAAATTTCGACAGTAGGTAAAAAATTTTGGTCTAGATATTTAGAAAATATACTTTAAAACGAAAACGTGGCCGCTTGAACGGGTTAAAACGGAGTTATAACGAAGAAGATATGAATTTTTCAAGTTTGACGACGAAAAACATTGTTTCAGAAAATTCAGCATGTATTCTCAACTTTTTACGAGTAAAAAATGAGTCTTAAGCGTTATAAATTGTGTCGACTTATCAAAAATATATTAGTATACTTTGATACGAAGCTAAGGACATATAAAACGTAGAAAACGGACTTGTAACGATTAAATTACACGTGTTTACATAAAGTTGCCGTAACTTTATTATATAAGAAAGGGTGAAGGCTGAATACACGTAACGAACTTTTCTCAAATTACCCAATGTACGTAACATACTTATTTTAATCTGCGCATACGTAATATACTTTCAAATCTTTACCAATGTACGCAATATTATTGACAAAGTTAGCACCTGTAAAAAGTTACAATAATGGTCCTCCGTTTGCGTTGGCTTTCACCGTTAGTCTTGCTTTTTCACTTGCTAACTTTTGCTTTGATCACGTAAGTTTTAAACTTTTATCTTACACGCTTTTATACACGTTTTAACGCTTTTACATGTTTTTACACACGTTTTATATACATTTTTACTCATTTTTATACACTTTTTACACGCTTTTATACACGGATTTATGTAAGTTTTTACACGCTTTTATACACGCTTTTTAAAACGCGTTTTATATAAGTTTTTTACACAATTCTATGCACCTTTTTCACACGTTTTTATATGTTTTTATACACATTTTTTACACGTTTTTAAACATGTTTTTACACACGTTTTTATATACATTTTTTACGCATTTTTATACACTTTTTTTACACGTTTTTATACATGTTTTTTACACAATTCTATGCACGTTTTTATATACGGTTGTATGTACGTTTTTCACACGTTTTTTAAAAATATGTATAAAAATGTGCATAAAAACGAGTAAAAAACGTGTATAAAATTGTGTAAAACCGTGTATAAAATGTATAAAAGCAGTAAAACGGTATAAAATTGTGTAAAAACGCGTATAAACATGTAAAAACGTGTGAAAAACGTATATACACCCGTATATAAAACGTGCATAGAAATGTGTAAAAAGCGTGTAAAAACAAGTAAAAAAACGTGTATAAAAACGTGTAAAAAAAACTTACATAAAACCGTGCAAAAAAAGTGTATAAAAATGCGTAAAAATATATATATAAAAACGTGTGTAAAAACATGTTTAAAAACATGTAAAAACGTGATAAAAAACGTGAAAAAAGGTGCATAGAATTGTGTAAAACGTATAAAAAGCGTGTATAAAAACGTGTAAAAAAACTTACATAAATCCGTGTATAAAAACGTGTAAAAAAAGTGTATAAAAATGTATAAAAGCGTGTGTAAAACATGTTTAAAAGCGTTCTTTGTAAAACGCGTTAAAACGTGTATGAAAAAGTTGAAAGTTTAAGGACTAACGGTGAAAGTCAAAGCAAACTACATGGACCATTACTGTAACTTTTTTAAGTGAAAAAATGTCAAAGGACTAACGGTGAAAGCCAACGCAAACGGCAGGGACCATTATTGTAACTTTTTAAAGTACTAACCTGTCAATATTACGTACATTGGTAAAGATTTGAAAGTATATTACGTATGCACAGATTAAAATAAGTATGTTACGTACATTGGAAAATTTGAGAAAGTTCGTTACGTATATTCAGCCTTCACCCTATAAGAAAAACTATTATATTTCTATTAGACAAGTATTACGGCAACAAGTGACCATGTTGAAGGTCGTTTTGAACATTGATGTAGAACTTTTTATAAAGTGATGTCTTCTAGTAAAAGTAAGTTCGCCAAGCATATTTTCCAAAATGTCCGACCGTTTGTCAAGCGGAGTTGTAACGAATAAAATACGGTCACGTAAACTTTGACGAAAACCACCCTTAAACAATATTTTGGATACAAGTACCATACTTTACCTATGTTTTTCTCCATGATCGAGACCTCTATGGTAAAAACTTAAATGCTAAAACTTTGAGATAATGATACAAGCTTCCCAAAACCGTTGAGTTTGTTTCCTAACACTCGATGTGCACCATTTTACGACTAGCTTTTCAAGGCCGTTTAGTCACTTTCATGAAATTGTCAAATGACATTATTTTACGACGAAAAGTTATAATTTCATAATAAATCATTAAATGACTATTGTAGGATATCATTTCAACGTAAATACTTGTAAAGTATTTTATAATATGACGATATGTCATAAACATACATTTCGACGATAAATTCTATTTTCAAAAACGTACAAGTGGTATAGATTACATGTGGATTTGCATGCACGACATTGTTTCATGATTTACATTAGATCATATCATTCATAATAGGTCACGGTCAGAGGTTGCGCCTTATTTCAGTATTGCCATTATATCATCATAATCATTGCAACAGGTGAGTTTTCATAGCCCCACTTTCAATTGTTTTTATACTACTTTTGGGGGAGATACATGCTCAACTACTTGCTTTTATTTACACAAGTACTTTAAACTTTTACGGATTATCGTGAGTTTCGTAGCCCCTACTTTTATATGTTTTGAACTATTTTGGGGGAGATAAATGCTTAACTATTTTTCACAAGTACTTTGGATTTTTAAGGATAACTTCTATCATGATCACCATCATTTCAAAACCGAATGTTGTACTATATCAATTGTTCTTGTTTGAGTGGTATAGTTCTACGTCGAATTATGTTCTATATCAGTTGACTACTGATACATTGAGTCATGTGCTATTGATTATGTGCTATAGTTCTACGTCGGATAATGTTCTATATCAGTTGACTACTGATACATTGAGTCATGTGCTATTGATTATGTGCTATAGTTATACGTCGGATAATGTTCTATATCAGTTGACTACTGATACATTGAGTCATTTGCTATTGATTATGTGCTATAGTTCTACGTCGGATAATGTTCTATATCAGTTGACTACTGATACATTGAGTCAAGTACTATTGATTATGTGCTATTGTTCTACGTCGAGTTAGGTACTATTGTGAATTCATTTGACATCATGTGCTTGAACATAAATTATTGGCAAACTATATGTTTATCTGAGCTGAATGTTTAGTCATGGCAAACAGTATTGCCGTACTTAGAATTTCTATATCATAAATCATTGGGCTAGCGGTCTTGGTATAATCATTGAACTAATGGTCTTGGTATAATCATTGAACTAATGGTCTTGGTATAATCATTGAACTAATGGTCTTGGTAGAATCATTGAACTAATGGTCTTGGTAGAATCAGGAACTAATGGTCTTGGAACGATTTGAAACAACACTCATATGTGATATATCAAGTAACTATTGATACATTAAGTTATGCACTATTTTGTGAATTCATTTGACGATGTGTGTTTGAACATAAACTATATACATTTTGGCAGTGGGTTGTGAACACACATGTTGCAAGTTTTGTATGGGCGGAACTTGGAACTGAGTGGATTTACAATGCCTTTGCTGCATAAACGATTTTGAAAGGCTTTACATTCCAACACAAACTCTATGAACTCACTCAACCTTTGTGTTGACACTTTTTAGCATGTTTTATCTCAGGTATCTAAGGCATTCACTTCATGGCATGCATGTGGACATATCATAGAGTCGCGGTGACGACACGTCTCACTTGGGTTTTATGAACTTTAAAAACATCGTTTGACTTGTAACAAACTTATTTCCGCACAAATTGATTTTCATTTGGGACCTATACTTTGTAAACTCTGATTACTTTATTAAATCAAACGATGTGTTTTCCAAACGACACTTTAGGTCGTTCAATATAACTGTGATTGTGATGCTATGACAGTCAACCCCCAGGAATTCCATTCCGCAGCAAAACAGGTAATTTGGGGGTGTGACAGTCATCATCCATTCATCCCCTTTCTTCCCAGCTTTCTATTTCTTACCACCCAAACATACACTCCAAAAGAAAAAAAGAAATACATAATAAGACATGCTAATTTTATTGATTAAAGCAAATATACGTGATGCGGCATAAAGTAAATAAAGTGGTGGCTTATGTGGCTCAGAAAAAAAAAGAATTAAAAAGTTTTTATTGACGGTCATCGAATACGCGCGAGTTTAAAAGTTTAACAGAAATAGTATCAAATTAGAAGGCTCATGCTACGGGTGTAAACGGGTCCAATAGAGACGAATTTTTTGATGAGACTCGACTCGACAATATTATGTTGGACTCGAGCTCGGCTTGATAGCTCGACGAGCCTTCATAAGAGAACCTCGAGCTCGACTCAGTTAAGATAAAATTCAACACAAGCATGGGTCGACAAGCTCGTGTGTTTTTTTAACAAACTACAATTTAAATATAAGATAAAATTTGAATATGGTTCAAGTTCACGCTCGACTCAAAAAGCTCCATAAATTTATAAATGATTATCTAGTTTATATATAAGCCTATAAACTATACATATATTATATACTAGACAAATACCAGCGCAAAGCGACGGTATCAACAACAGCATACCCAATCCCGCCAGAGCAGAGTATGGGGTAGGTGGAATGTAGACAGATCCTACCCTTACTTCGTGGATAAACTCGAGAGTAGAGAGAAATGCACAAAAAGAAAAGGGGTCTAAAGACAAAAACCAACACCAAGACCTAAGAGAGCAGCGAAGCAATGCTACAGGGATCTATACCTAAGGGCAAAGCAAAAGGAAAAAAGGAGGCTATAAAAACGTCTATAAAGCCTAAAGGCAAAGCGGCGGTATATATTTGCAAATAATTATACTTGTGAACTTTTGGGTTTGACTCTTGATGAAATACTTACAGATTCAATTTGTAGTCATTGCGAGATAATAGTTTGAGTTATAAACGTAAAATGATAAAAGTTTGAGGATTAAAGAATGTTTTGTTAGGAATTGGAAATTCCATAGTGAAGTGTCGGTCACCCCATCTATAGTCTAGCATATGTTAGCTCGTAGACATATCGTTATTTACTATTTTATTAGTTAGTTATTAGCCTAGTTTAGCGTAGTGTAACACCGTGGAGGAAGGACGGGTCTTTACCCACTGTATACCTGATCCACAGGCCGTCAGGAGGTCGTTATATCTGTAACTATAAATACCCCTTCCATCCTTGGAAGGGGTGGTGCTTCTTTGAATCTAACCTTTAAATTTTGTTAAGCAACTCTCTACCAAGAACACCCTCTCACTCTTTCTCTCTCTAAAACATGGCATACTTGTATAATCACCATCCAAGGCCACCCGAATCATCATAACACAATATTTACGATCCTACAAATGGTACCAAAGCCTAGGTTGTGTTGTTTTTGATGATTCTTATGGTTTTTATGTGGTTGTCTTGGATTTTTTATTGCTTGGTTCGTATGGCTTTTGAATACAAAAGGGTTTGATGTTTGATACCGGTTTGTATGATGGTTTAAGATGGTTATTGGTGTTCATGTGCCATATTCAAAACTGTTTTTCTGTCATGTCATTACTGGTTTAAATCTGATTATTGAAACTGATCTTGCTTGTTAAATCGTTTTTGATTTGTCATGTCATTACTGGTTCGTTTTTTATGGTTATTTGTTGAATCTGATTATTGAATCTGGTTTGAATTTGTTTTTTCTGTCATGTCATTTGTCATGTCATGTTCTTCGTAGAGACTTGTCTCATATGTTGTCCATGTTCTTCATAGAGACTTGTCTCATATTTTGTTCATGTTCCTCATAGAGACTTGTATCATATTTTGTCCAGATTCAATTTTGTTGACTTTTCTAAAAAGTCAAAGGCGACTTGTCTTGACAAGTTGTCCAGATTCAGTGTATCTGGTCAAAGCGAGTTGTGTGAATATGGTTTACTTAGCGACTTGTCTATTACTTTCTGAAGCGATTTGTGTGTTTTGACATACGTAATATCTAGCGATTTGTTGTTAAGTCAATGGCGATTTGTGGGTTAAAAATAGAAGCGACTTGTGTTTGTCTTGAAAAGATGAAGTGAGTTGTCTAATACTTTAAAGACTCTTAGCGACTTGTTGACCATTGAATGATCCTAATGAACCAGTCAAGACCTCAGTTGAGTTTACAACATCATCAGCCCATGGTTTTCAGTAAATGAAATCAAGAAGATAAGAAGTAATATCAACACATCCACATCAACAACTGCAACCAATCTCATTTTAATTCATCCCAAGAATACAACGAATTGACAATCATCAAAAATCTCAGACTTGTTTAGGGGCTGATCATTGGTACAAAAAGACCATATCATAGGATCAATACCCTCGAAATCCTTCATCACAGATTCATTGATAAAAAAGTACTCGAAATGAAATTTTAAAATATTTTTTCGATCTTTGTTTCATCTCTTGTGTGCGGTTTATTAAACACATAGATCTATAGAGATCTATACACATAAGAATATTTACATCATAGATCGAAACCTTTTTTTAAAACTATTCGAACATCATAACGAGTTATAACAAGGGTGTTATACTCTTCTATACGATTTGTTCATGTCACTCAACACAATATCATAAGATATAATCGAGCTAAAACTCTGATAATGTACGAAAGTTAAGATGTAATGATATTAACAAGTGTGTTAAGTCATTACTTTGATTCGTGGTTAAAGAAATCCAAGCTCAATTCTCGCACCTTACCTGTAACTTCAAAGGTTCGTGTAGCCGTCTCCATACTTCATGCCATCCCTGTGGCAAACAAGTCGATGCTCTTGTGATTGATGATGATTGATTATTTTGGCTAATCGACTGTGAGAGATGAGGAGTTTTCAAGAACGGTTTTGGAAGAGTAAGTATGGGGGCGTGCAGTTGTGATTACGGTATGTGTATTTTTAGGGCAAGAATGAGATTAAGAGGCATTTTATAATTCCCCTAATATTAGGGTTGGGACTTTGACCGTGGGTGTTGAATATGGGCTTTTGGCTTCTCATTTTGTGAATAACCGGATACGGTGAAGGATCTGATGGATTTGGGCCGAGTGTTATTGGGTAATCATTGGCTGAATTGTGTTGACCTAAGTATATGACATTGTTTGCGTAAGACATGTGCCGTATAATATTTTTTGTGATGGATAATTTGATTTATTATTGCTAGTTTTTGTATGAGGGGATTTTTGACTATGTTATTGGCATAAATATGGATCGGGTGTTATGTGTTATTTATATGGGTCGAGATATAAGTGAGTATATGAGCCGAACATGAATGTTGATACTTCTCATATAATTATGTGATTAAATGGGCCGTATGATGATTTTGTGTAAATGGTGTGTAAGATATGGGCAATGAATTGTTGATGATAATGTTGATGTTGGATAATGAACCGCTGATGAACCGCTGCATGTTCCCCTAAAACAGATATTCACCGAAACCAAATTTGTCATAACACATTCAAGCTGACATTGTTTACGGTTTTGTCTTGATTTTGTAAAATCCCGCGAAAGAATCTATTTCTCGGTTTAAATCATAGATTTGTAAAATCCCGTGTCAATGGAATCATCCTGGTGTAAGTAAAGTGCATTTCCGGCTGTATCTCACGGTTTATTCTTGGTTTTGTAAAATCCCCGTGAAAGAAACTATTTCTCGGTTTAAACCATAGAATTGTAAAATCCCGTGATGATAGAACCATCTTGGAGAAAGGAAAGTGTATTTCGAGGTCTTATCTGATGTTGGTGCTACAGTTTCTACTTCGAAGAAGGGATAAAAGGGTGTACTTCATGAATTAGATGTGTGTTTGGATATTCGTCATGGCAGTTTGGTTATTACTTGGTTTTACGGGGTTATGTGCTTTTAACCATGGTCGGGATGAAAACCATTATCATAGTTCATTTTAAACGTCAAAGGTGGCTAGAATTGAGCTTTTAACTAGAAGATGTGACAACGGGGTGTTGGGATATGAAAAGTGCTGAAGACATGAAAGTACTGAAGATATGAAAGTACTGTAAGCTGCAAAGTAGTGGAAAAAGTCAAAGAGTCAAAGTACTGCTAAAGACAAAGTCAAAGTATTGCACCTAGAAGTCAAAGTACGCAAGAACAAAACTGTTATATTCATTTATGGAAAGTATTGTATTCTATGTTTAGATTACTTGTCGTACTGCGGTTACAAATTGTAAAATGACTAGGATATCCTTGAGCCTATAAAAGGACTCCTAGATTGGCATTAGATGTACGAGTCTATGAGTTTTAGAGTTTACGAATTCACAAGTTAATTAGTGTTTTAGAGAAGTTCGATTATCTTAGAGTTGTATTAGAGTATCCGCATAATAAGCAGATTTAGAGTTTATAATAAAAGTTATTCTTCTTAGCTTTATTAAGTAAATTCACTTGATAAAGATTGCTTAGTGTTTCTTTGTTAATAACTTAGGATTTATCCGAGGTTGTTAAACCTTAACAAGCTAGTTAAGTTAGTTTGATTAAAGTATATCGATCCAACAAGTGGTATCGAGCTTGTGTGGATACTCTGACTAGGAAGAAACCCTACTACAACAATATTCAAGATGTCGCCTGAAGCTGTTCCACCACCCTCAATCACCTCACTCAGAATTCCAATAATCAAGAAGGAGAATATGATCTCTGGTGCATGAAGATGAGGCAGTACATTGCCATTACAGACCATGCTCTATGGAATGTAATTGTGAATGGAATGAAGTTGTTCGAACCCAGTGATATTCTAGACAACCCAAGGCACCTAAGGCGGTTTACCAAAGCAACCTTAAGGAATCAAGAGAAGGCACTCAACATTCTCTTATCTACCATTCCAGATGGTCATCTTCTAAAATTTCATGATGCTAAAGATGCTAAGCGACTCGGGTTGCTCTCAAGACTAGATTTGGAGGAATGAAGCTTCTAAAAGATGCACGAAATTTCTTTGAAGCAACAGCTTTGAAACTTTCACGTTGGTGAAAGAGAGAGTCTTAATCTTGCATATGATAGGTTTCAAAATCTCCTCAACATGTTGGAGTTATACAAGGCGAAGTATCAGTTGAGGATGCTAATTTGAAGTTTCTAAGGAGTTTGCCATCTACATGGCATGTTATTGCTACAATGATCAGAGGACAACAAGGTTTGGATGTAATGGACTTTGATGATCTTTATCATCAACTAAAGGTGTATGAGCATGAGATGAGTGGTCAAACAAATTCTAAATCTCACGGTATTGCTTTTCTATCATCTCGAAAAGAAGGCGTACTTCCATCAAAAGTACTGCTTCTCCTCAAAATCTGTTACTCAAAGTACGCTGTTTACACCCCCTTCATATGTTCACAGGCCCACCAACTACCACTATGCCCTCAGATGAAGTTATGTGCTCATTCTTTGCACAGCAAGCTAGTCTACCTGTCACCTATGAAGAAGATCTAGCACAGGTTGAAGAAGATGCACTTGAAGAAATTGATATCAGGTGGCAAGTTGCTATGATCACTGCAAGGATCAAAAAGTACATGAAGAAGACAGGCAAAAGCATTGATTTCAAACCAAAACAGGGCATAACTTTTGACAAATCTAAAATTGAATGCTTCAATTGTCAAAAAACTGGTCACTTTGCAAGGGAGTGCGGGTTTGCTAAGTATCAAGCAAACAGGACATCTGAAAAGCCAAAACTTGAGCTTAAGGAAATTCCAATTATTGAAACAAAGGCTTTGGTTGCTCAAGAGAAGTTATCAGAAGTTGATTGGAGTGACGAGTTTGATGATGAACCAGTGACTTACTGTATGGTAGCAGTCGAAGAAGTAGTGATGATTCGGTAGAAGCATTGGATTGGAGCACTTGTTTTTTTGAAGAACCCGAACATGCTGCTTTGGAATCTGATGATGGCTTTGGAGGATTTGATTGGAGCAAGGAAAGTGAAGATGATCTTGTTCAACTAGCATTGGTGGCTACTTCACCAAATCAATCTCCTATCTCTCGAGGTATGCTCAAATGGCTATGATTTTTATCATAAATTACTTAGCAGTTATGTGATTGAGAGAGATAATTGTGTTAGGGCTAGGTGAGGTAGCGGTTATCAAATAACCTTAGAATCTATGGAAGCCAAAATTTTAGCACGTGAAACTAATGAAGTAGCTTGGGCTGAAAAATATGAACAACAGGATTACCGCTTAAAACTTAGTGAATGGAAATTAAACTGTAAAATTGCTGAAAATTGAGAAATTAACTAAGGAAAGAGATGATTTATTAGCCAAGTTTGCTGCATGGGGAGAGTCTGTCACATGTTTCTTATGTTCAAAAACAGCAAAGAGCCTACCTTAAAACTGGATTAGGTTTTGGAATGGATTTTAGTAAACTAGAAGAAAACCAATCTAGTGATCAGGATGAAGGTGATTTTGAGGATATAATTACAAGTGATGAAGAACTCATTAACTATGTAGATACATCTAGTAATGAGGGTTCAATAAGTGACTCACCTCCTGAATATAATAAAGCTAATGATTATCATGTTGTTCCCCATCCCACTGGCATTCATCAACCCCCTAGGCCTGATGTTTCTCGTTTTGGAGTAGACAATCTAGAGTTTAGGAAGAAGCTAGTTGCTCAATCTAGGTCTGAAAAACCCAAAGAACATGTTGAACACAATGTTCAAAATCCAGCAGTACCTTCAAATCAAAGTCTTGCTCCACAAGCGCATACCTTCTTCAAAACCTTTTCAAAACGATCGCTAAACCTTTTTGGGGTAACTTTGGTCAAAACAGGTTTAATCATTCACCAAGAAGGCAAAATAATTTTGGGCATAGACATAGAAGATGTCACTTTGGAAGTATGGGTCAAAAACTGTGTTTTGTGTGTTTTAGTCCTACTCATCTAATTAAGGATTGTGAACATCACTCAGAATACCTTAGAAAATTTCCAAAGCACATGTCTGCCAACCAGAAACCTAGAGAGCACAAACCGATCGGAATAATTCAACTAGGGTCAATCACGAGAAATTTCTCAATAGATCATAGATACCCACACCGAGAAAACCTTTTTCAAAACCTTGATCTCACAACTTTCCAAAGTCTTGTTAAATCTGACCGTACTTTCTCAAAGTACTTGCTCGTAAAACAAGGTACCGATCACACTATTTGGAGTAGGAGTCCTAGGAGATCTCACTATCAACCTAGAAGGTATTACAATTCACATAGGAGATTTAGATCACAGGAACCAAGTGTTAAACCGAATGGGTTAAGAGGGAAAGTACTAGAGGGACAAACAAGACTTTCAACAAAAAGTGAATCAAATGTTTTTGTGATACAAGAAAAAGAGATTTGTGTTGAAAAACCAGAAAGTTTTGAAAATCTACATGCTAAAAATCAAAAGATAATTCTGGATCACCATTTAAAAGATAGTGGACATTACATACTCAAAGAATTTGAGTTTGTAACTCCACAAGGGGAACACAAGTCAGTAATGGTTTGGGTTCCTAAACGTTTCTAACTCTTTTCTTTGTGTGCAGGGCAACCCAGAAGAGGAGCTTAAAGATCATCTTATTGTGGATAATGGTTGCTCTGGAAGTATGACATGTAAATCCTAGATATTATGTTTGAATAAAACATGTAAATCCTAGATATTAGAGAACCTTTGGAGCTGCAACATATGGATTTGTTTGGACCTGTTTCTGTGGCAAGTTTAAACAAGAAAAAGTACTGCTTAGTTGTAACAGATGATTGCAGTAGATTCAGTTGGGTATTTTTCTTGGGTTTTAAAGATGATACTTTTGATGCTATTGATTGATAATAGCCCTTGAAAACCAGTTGAGACTCAAGGTTTGCGGTATTAGATGTGACAATGGGACTGAATTCAAGAACAAGCTCATGGATGAATTTTGTGCTAACAAAGGCATAAAAGGGAGTTTAGTATTGCAAGAACACCACAACAGAATGGTGTTGCAGAGAGGAAGAATAGGACTTTGATTGAAGCTGCAAGAATAATGTTAGCAGATTCTCACCTACCTATTCAGTTCGGGCGAAGTAAGCTGTAAATCTTGCTTGATATGTACTTAACAGAGTCTCAGTCACTAAACCACAGATGAAGACACCTTATGAATTGCTGATGGGCAATAAACCAAACATTCATTTTATGAAGCCTTTTGGATGCCCTCTTACTATTTTAAACACTATTGATAATGCAGGTAAGTTTGATGGCAAGTCAGAAGAAGGCTATTTATTGGGATATTGCACTAACAGTAAGGGCTTTAGAGTATACAACAGAGTTACTAAGAAGGTTCAAGATTGTCTTCATGTAGAGTTTTAGAAGATCAAGACAATGAGAAAGGTAAAGGTCCCGATTGGATGTTTGATCTTGAGGTTTTAACTCCATCCATGAACTATGTACCTGTTAGAGAAGAAAATCAACCTCTGCCTAATGGAGAAGATTTACAATATGTTGTTCATGGTGTTCATATTAGACCCGATGTCTTTCTCGATGAAGATCCTGTTAGTCCAAAACAAAGTATCTTGAAGTTCCAAAGCAAAATCTGTTGCTCCACAGAAAGTATCGTTGCTCCGAATCCTCTTTATCTGCGAGGATCAATCTATTCAAGAGGAACTTAATCAGATGCTTTTTCAAGATGTATTAGCACATTCTTATCTTGATGAACAAAGGAGAGCTTATGAAGAGGCAAAGAGGAAGAACAAGACTGAGTACTCTCACGTACTTTGGACAGTACTTCGACCAAAGTACTGCACTTTTGCTGACAGATACTTTAGATGATTTAGATGATCCTACCATGCCTGGATTAGAAGATACTGATGATGAACTTGAAGATGAAGGTATTTTTACAAATTCCAATGCAGGTGCTGATGTTACTAATTTGGAGGATACTTATGGAGTTCGACAGTCTCCAAACTTAAGAATTCATAAGAATCATCCTTCTGATAAAATCATTGGTCCTTCTACTTCTGGAGTAATGACTAGACACGAGCTAAGACTTTTCTACACCTCACAATGCTTTACTTAGCTTTGTATATAAACAAAATAGGCTGAATCATAAGGACCATCAAACCTGCTTATTTACTTGTTTTATCTCTCAAGAGGAACCCAAGAATATTGCTCAAGATTTGACTAAAGAAAGCTGGGTTGAAGCTATGCAGGAAGAACTTCTTCAATTTAAACTTCAAGAAGTTTGGGTTTTATGTGATCTTCCGGATGGGAAGAGAGTTATTGGAACCAGATGGGTTTTTAGAGTCAAAAGAGATGAAAGAGGTAATGTTATCAAGAATAAGGCAAGGTTAGTAGCACAAGGCTACAGACAGGAAGAGGGAGTAGATTATGATGAAGTATTTGCTCTTGTAGCAAGAATAGAAGCTATTAGAATATTCCTTGCTTTTGCTACTTATATGGGATTTCAAGTTTACCAGATGGATGTCAAGAGTGCCTTTTTATATGGCAAGATTACAGAGGAAGTTTATGTCAAACAACCTCCTGGTTTTGAAGATCCTAAACACCCAAACAAAGTCTACAAGTTGGTTAAGGCTCTTTATGGTCTTCATCATGCACCTAGAGCTTGGTATGAGAGACTCTCCACATTCTTATTGCAACATGGATACAGAAGGGGAGCTATTGACAAGACTTTGTTTATCAAGAGAGACAAGAAAGATATCATGTTAGTTCAAGTTTATGTTGATGATATCATCTTTGGGGCTACCAAACAGTCCATGGTTAAAGAGTTTGAGCAGCTGATGCAGAAGGAATTTCAAATGAGTTCAATGGGAGAGTTGACTTTCTTTTTAGGACTTCGGTTAAGCATCAAAGAAGGTATTTTTATCAATCAAGACAAGTATGTTACTGACATACTTAAGAAATTCAATTTTGATGATATGAAGGCTGTTACTACACCTATTAAATCTATCAATTCATTGGGCAAAGATGAAGATGGACAACCCGTTGAAGTCAAGCTTTATAGATCAATGATTGGCTCTCTTATGTATCTCACTGCATCAAGGCCTGATATCATGTTTGCAGTTTGTTTATGTGCTAGATATCAAGTCTCACCAAAGATCTCTCACATGAATGCAGTAAGAGAATCTTCTGTTATTTGAAGCAACAACCAAAGTTGGGGTTGTGGTATCTAAAAGAGTCACCTTTTCACTTAGAAGCTTTTTCAGATAGTGATTATGCAGGTGATAACTATGATAGAAGATCAACCACTGGAGGATGCCAATATCTTGGAAGAAGATTAGTCTCCGGGCAATGCAAGAAACAAACAATTGTAGCAACATCCTCTTGAAGCTGAATATGTAGCTGCCGCAAGCTGTTGTGGTCAAGTTTTGTGGATGCGAATCGACTCTTGGACTATGGATTTAATTTCAAGAATACTCCTATCAACATTGATAATGAGAGTACCATATGTATTGTGAAGAATCCAGTTTATCATTCCAAGACCAAACACATACAGATTAGACATCAATTTATCAGAGATTGCTATGAGCACAGGCTTATTAATGTGGTTAAGGTTCACACAGATGATAATGTAGTCGCTTACTCACCAAAGGATTTGATGTTTCAAGATTCACTCACTTGGTGGTGAGCATTGGCATGATTAACTATTGAGCTACATTTAAGGGGAGGACTATTTAGTTTTAGTATAGTCCTGTGTATTGCTTGAGGGGAGGATAGTTATGTATACTTAGTTGATATTGAAGAAATTGGAAAAGTACTGTTTTTCGTGAAAGTACCGCTTGGAAAGTACGTTTGGGAAAGTATCGCTTACGTGGAAGTACTTGTTTGTCTTATTAAAGTAATCTTGTTCCAACGGTTATATTGAGGGGTAATTAATGCTAACGGTAACAATGTTATTTTGGGCCGTGATTTTTCAAATCTCACCTATAAATACCTACTTTCGATTTTCCTCTCATATTGATACATTAGAATCTTTTCCATCTTTCTCTCATCATATCCATATTATTCGATTACAACTCTTTTGTGCTTACATAATCAACAATGGCAAATCGTCCTACTGTTTTAAAGCATAATATGGTCGCTAATTTGGATAAGACTGAAGCAAATATACTATTTCATGATATAATTGATTATCTTACTGGTTCGCCTATCAGTTATGCTCTTTTAGTGGAACCGGATATAATTGAGCCCTGGATTCAAGAATTTTGGGCTAATGCTAGGGATAACATGGAGAATGATGAATATTATATTCGATCAACGATTCTTTGGAAGAACTGTTAAGATTCTGAAGCCTCCATCGAGAAGATTTATTGTTCAATGATGCGATGGGGCTATAAGGTTTGATAAGCAGTTGATCCGGGATACTTTTGACATATTGGTTATGAAGGATCTTTGAATGAACAAACGTTTAGAAAACAACTATTTTGTCCTCATTGGAAATTTTTGGTTCATGTGTTGCTCCATTGCATAAGTGCTAAGAGTACCTCTTGGGAGCATTTTGGGTCAAATATAGCATCTGCTATGGTTGGGTTAGCTACAGATAGAGTTTTTAACTTCTCAAGGCTAATATTGGATGGAATGCTCTCGCATATCTCACATGGATCTATTTGGCTAATGTACCTACGGTTCATACAGGTTTTCTTAAACAAGCAACTTGCTGATGTGCCAAAACCTACAGATTTATTGCCTGTGATTGTTCAACAATCGAAGATTTTACCTTTATGGCAAAAAGGAGTGCTTTATTCAGGGGTCCAGATACTCCTTTAACTACTTCCATGATGGACGTTGTTCAGTTTAGAGTCGATCATGAAGTTGATGAAGCTACTGAAGGTACTTCATCTGCAAATCAGACCGCAAGTCTGCATCTGCAATCTTGCTTCCACAAGCTGCATCAAAAGAAGGTACTGCATCTCCACAAGGTACTGCTTCCCAAGTCTTGAACTTCAAGAAGATATTGCAGTTTCACTTTCTCCATCTCCACAAGGGTCTGTTCCTGCTTCTCAATCAGAGGAACATTCACCTATTTAAGGAGAAGATTCACATACCATACCTCCTGACGAAATCACATTGGATAATTATGTTTTGACAAGAGAGTTGGTTAAGTTGAAAAAGACTACTGAGGTTCAAGCCAAACAGATAAAGAAATTAAAATTGAAGTTTAGAAGGCTAAAGACTTTTGTGTGGCCATTAGTTCAAGAATTTCGTATCTGGGTTAAATCAAAGAAAAAGGCACAAAGGCAGTCTAGAAAAAGCAAACGCCAAAAGGTTCATCAACAATCTTCTATCAATTTGGGGAGGAATTTAGAAGAAGAAAATTTGAAAGAAGATGTTGAGAAGGAGAAAGAACCTGAAGGTACTGATGATCAAGGTATTGATGAACAAGAAAAGATCATTCAAGATATTGAGGAACAAGAGGAACAAGTTCAAGTTCAAGGTACTGATGATCAAGGTACTGAACAACAAAATACTGGTTTGCAAGGTACTTTCAGACAAGAGGTGATAACTCTAAGAGTATTGAATTTTGAAGAGGAAGTTGGTCCTTCTACAACTGTTATACAAGAAGAGGAGGAAGCTACACTCAAACCTATTCATTCTGCAAGTGATGATGAGTTCATTGCTACAATTTTAGAAGATTTATCACAACCTAGAGGTGGTGTTACTATTCGAGAAGTACAAGAAGAAGAACAACAAAGAACTTCTCAACATGCAATTGATCCTAAGGATAAAGGGAAAGGTGTTCTGGTAGAAACTAAGAAGAAGAAATTAACTTTGGCAGAACTTAGAGAAATTGAAGTTGCTAGGAATGAAGCTGCAGCCTAGAAAGTTTCAAGAAGATTTAAATGCTAAAGATAGAGAAGCTCGGAAGTGAAGAAGCTCAAAGTAGAGAAGCGGCTAAAAAGTTGCAAGAGCAATTAAATCTTGAAGGCGATAAACCATTACAATCACGTACTCCTGTTAGATATATGCCAAGAAGACCTAATTTAGCTAAAGACAGGAATGCTATGATGGCTTATTTGAAAGGTCGAGGGTATAAAGGATTGCGGAAGCTGAACTATTTTGACATGAAAAGACTCTATGATCTTTGAAACAGAAGCTTATAAGAAGAGTGTTGCAGATATCAAAGATTTTAGAGAAGAAGTTAATTGATGAAGCTGAAAGGAAGAAGAGTTTAAAAGAAAAAGGAAAACAGAAGTTACAGATAGACAGTTCTCAAAGAAAGAAAGAGTTGAATTAAGATATGAGACTAAAGATGCATTAAGAAATTATCTCAGAGTGGTAGATTTTGATTATTCAAAAGAAGATGCTGACATGAAGATGAACAGATCTCAGATTAGTGCTTTTGAAGTTGTGAAATCCAAAGAAGGAGATTATATGATTTTTCATAAAGAAGATGAAAGCTTCAAAGTTTTCAATAGGCTATGGGATTTATTACATATTATAGATAGAGTGGATCTATTCTATCTATATCATGTGGTGAAAGCTTATTTTGGAGATAATCCATCAGAAGGAATTGGTCTAGTTTTGCTTGGAGATCTCATAACCATGTGGGAAATGAAGAGGAAAGCACGATGATATTTGGAAGAATCAAGAAAACTGGGAAATTGTTTCTTTGGAGATTCTTTGAAGAGTATGGAGTTCATGTTTTAGAGCTGGAGAATGGTACAATGATACACATGTTTGTAAATAGAAGATATCCTCTCACAGTTGAGTTCATGAGAAGAATGCTAGAGCATGGATTGGAAGTAGAAGAGGATAATGAAACCGCTTGCATGGTTATCAATCTATTTATCAACTGGACTACTATTGTTGATGAAGATGAGTAAACTGGTATGAGTTTTATTGAATAACTTATTTTTGATAAATCAATACTTTATTCAAAGTATGCGATCAAACAGATACTTTCATCAAAGTCGCTTGCTTTTTAAAACCAGTTAACTGATTTTTGAAAGAAATCTTTTGTTAAAATATCAAATATTTTGAAAACAAAGGTTAAATGAATTAAATGGATTTTGAGATGAAAACATCAATAGGTCATCAATCCACCATGGTTACAAAAGGATTGGCTAATCCATGAGCAAACGGCTCTGGTAAAGATATATCAAATCCGTTTTTAGTTGACAACTTGCTAATAAGTTGTATGGTAATCAACTCACCATATCAGTTAATGTGAAGAGTTGGCTAGCCCACAAGAAAATGGTTTGTGGTAAAGGCAGTGGAAAATCCATTATTGGTAATTAGTTCACCATTAGATATAAGAACTAACTAGTCCAGAAGGGTACAACTTTTGGTAAAGACAAATCAAATCGTTGATAGTGATGATTTGCTAAAAAATCATATGGTTATCAATGTACCATGGTCTTACACACCAAAACATTTGGCTACTCCAAAGATAATGGCTTTGGTAAAGAGATCTAAATCCATTAAATTTTCAATGATTCACTTGGAAGTGATGAGAATAGTATGCAACTTAAACTGAATTAATGTACAAATTGTCATATGTTGTTTGTGTTCTTTGAAAAATGGAGCTTGCTGAATGTTGCTGAGAAAGAACAATTCTAAGAGATACTTTGACAAGCACAGACACTACAGAGATATAATGTAAAGACTAAGAAACAATCTGTCCTTAAAGATGAAGCTGTTAAAGACACATTCACAAAGGAACTTGAAGTCAAGCAAGTAGAATTCAAGTTAGGGGAGGATTGTTGGGATATGAAAAGTGTTGAAGACATGAAAGTACTGAAGATATGAAAGTACTGTAAAAAGTAATCTTGGAAAAAGTCAAAGATTCAAAGTACTGCTAAAGACAAAGTCAAAGTACTGCACCTAGAAGTCAAAGTACTGCAAGAACAAAAGAACTGTTATATTCGTTTATGGAAAGTATTGTATTCTATGTTTAGATTACTTGTCGTACAAGGTTACAAATTGTAAACCGACTAGGATATCCTTGAGCCTATAAAAGGACTCCTAGATTGGCATTAGATGTATGAGTCTATGAGTTTTAGAGTTTACGAATTCACAAGTTAATTAGTGTTTTAGAGAAGTTCGATTATCTTAGAGTTGTATTAGAGTATGCATAGTAAGCGATTTAGAGTTTATAATAAAAGTTATTATTCTTAGCTTTATTAAGTAAATTCGCTACTTGATAAAGATTTCTAAGTGTTTCTTTGTTAATAACTTAGGATTTATCCGAGGTTGTTAAACCTTAATAAGCTAGTTAAGTTAGTTTGATTAAAGTATATCGATCCAACACGGGGTTAATTCACTATTATTTATTTGAGGTTGAAGTGAAATATCACGGGCGAGTGTACTTAGTATCTGAAGGTATCGGGGATGGATGGATGAAGATTCTTCAAGATCCTTGTTCAAGCTTATTATAAAAAACGAAGACTTGGGAATCTAGTTATTGTTGGGTGACTTTTTCCGTTTCTTTTACCACTTGGGGGAATTGGGCTCTTATCACCACAAAATAACTATCACTTTAAGGAGTTACGTTGTAGTGCTCAGTGTCACATTCAATTGTGGATTTTCAAGAGGTGATGTACGTCTTATACTTGATAGTTGGTTGGATGAAGAGTATAGAGTACTTAGAGATTCAATGGAGGATTAACTCTCGGCACCGCTATTTGTTACATGTGTGCAAGTTTATGTCACGAGTTTGGGTTTGTTTACATCAGGGTCAAATTCATCATATTGGGTTTTCTCCATCAGCTGTCACAACAAAGAGCCTACTGAATGATAATGGGGTTTTTACATGTTTTTCCAAGAGATGATGAAAAGAGAGAGATTATGACGTCTGTTCACAGTATTTCAGGCCTCGTACTTCATCATTATGACGTTTGAACACAACAGTTCAAGCCTCGTACTCTAAAGAAAAGAAAAGTGTACGTGTCAATGCGCTTTATCTTCGAAGAAGAGAAATCTTCTAATGACGTTTGAACACAACAGTTCAAGCCTCGTTCTCTAAAGAAAAGAAATGTGTACGCTTCAGTGCGCATTATCTTCAGAAGAAGAGAAATCTTCTTATTATGACCATTCTCATCAACATGCTTCATGCTTTTTCCATGCGCTTCAGTCATCAAGTGAACCGGACTACTGATAATTACTCTTATTCCACTTGCTCAATATAATGAAGATGGCGACATCATGTGCCAATTTTGTGGGGGATAAGTGTGAATAGAATACATTTGGATGATTTTCACTTATTCATTCACGAATGGAAACTCCGAATGCAATTCTTGAGGGGGAGAAGAAGTGTGATAATTCTGCATGGTTGATTGACATATGAGAATATATGGTCATACGGCTCCTAACTCATGTAAGAACCGAGCTTCTTCTTATCGGGTCATCTTTACATGGAGTTTCTTCTAAGAGCCGTTAGTTGACATCTTCTCACGGACTGATGAGTTTATCGACAAAGTGCTTCCAGTTAATCCTTCACGTACACATCGGACGTGATGATTCCGGGAAACCTTCTTTTCTTGTTTGATGTGATTGGTAGTTTGGTGTTACCATTTAGTGTGTTCATTGCAGGCTGATTCTTTGACTTCCTTGATGAACATCTTTCTGTTCTTGTTTGATTGGGAGGGATTTTAGTTAAGGAGAATTGCAAGATGTAAGTTAATTGGAATGCTTTTTGGTGTGATGAAGATGTTAACTATCTATTCCTAAACTGGACAATCTTGAAGAAGGTCGAGTCTGATCGGTTCTACATTTTCTGCTATGTGTTAGAAGACTAAAGACGAGTTGCATTTGATTATCCAAAGACTTCTTCTTAATCTGGGCATTTATCAAACATATTGTCGGTTTAGGGAGAGCACTAATTGGGGGAGGGTGAAATGTCTGATTTAATCCCCAATTAGACTTGCTCATATTCTTCAACAAGTTGATTCTTACAAAGACTTCTAAGGTTCTTCTCAAATGATTTTGAGTATATGGGCTTACAATGTGTTGCTGATTCTGAAGTATCAAAACCAGCAAGGGGGAAGGAGACACGTATCTAAACACGAGTAAACTTGATGAACTTAATACTTCTAAGTGATTGAAGATATCCCGGGAAGACAAATGTCATTACCGCAGAGAAACTCAAGGTTTGACTCATGGCGTTTAGTGTTCTTATTCCAGCTATGTGAGGGAAGAGATGGAAGAGTTAGTTTCTGGTGATAAAAGAGGTACACAAGTGTGTGATGATTTCGATGCTATCGCAATCATCGGGGGAGAGAGATTGTGTACATTGGGGGCGCTTCAATGTTTCACTTGAGTGCTTAATCGTGATTCGAGAGATATAATCACTTATTCGAGTTGAAATCCGCATAGATAATCGGTGATTCGGCCCGCTTCTTCAATGTTATCGGTTATTCTCTCTTTGGGCCTTCGGTACCGGGTTCTTGAGCTTCATACACTTTCTTCGGGGGAGAGAAAAGTATACATCGGGGTTATTCTTTGGCTATTGGACTTAATCTGCTACTTCGATGGTATAAGTTTCTCTATCTTCGGGTATATGTGTATTCGGGTTCGTGAGCTCTAGTCTAAGAGACTGACTGCATCAATTCATCTACTTGGGGAAAGTGGTCTCTAGACACTTTTTGGAATGGATTGCTTCAGAATTCAGTAGAAAAGGAACTTGAGAAGATTATTTAAATGTGGGATGATACGTTGCTGTTGTTCATTTGGATGATATAACCTCTAACGAAGAATCACGGTGATTATTCTTAAAAGAAGCAGCAAGATCGATGATAATGGTGTGCTTCTTCATTACACCGGCTAAGGAAGCTTGAAAGAAAGCTTTGAATCGATCACTAAAGGATTTTCGGTTTGGGGAAGGCGCCAAAGTCTCACATTCTTAAAGGCTCTATTTCTTCTTTTCAAGAGCCTCGGAAGCTTTGGTGGTGGACGTTTAAGAGATGATGATTTCTATCTTCTACAACGGGGCTGCTCGATATCCTTATCTCGGTACTCGTATCATCATCTTTCTTAAACTATATCATCTATCTATCTGTAAATATTTATCAAAAAGCAAAATAAAAAAATATAAAACCAACAAAAAGAAAATAGAAAAATATAAAATCAACAAAAACCCATAAAAATCAGAAAATTTGAAAAAGACCAAAAATATTGTTTTCTAAAGACATGTCTTCTGATATCGATAACATCTACGGTCTTAGAAATGTCATTCAATAATGGCACGGGACTTTAGATGAAGTTCGAGCAGAAGGTGTAAATATTTCTTTTCAAAACATGTCACAAATCAAATGGCTTGCAGTTATTTCAGACTGTGACCCGTGCTTAAACCATGGCTTGCTATTATTTCTGATAGCAACCCGCTCTTCAAGGAAGGAAAGTGCTACGCTAAACCTATTTTCAAATATTTCGTGCACTTATCCTAAAACATAATGAGGAAAGTATGTCGAAGGACTGCTGTTCCTACTCAAATATTTTTCCTTCTTAAATTCTTCAGAAAAATATTTGTTTTAACTAAATTGGTGGAAAATGAGTTTTTTGTAAATCAATCAGATGCAGAGTTTTCGTAAAAATAGAAAACTCAATCAATGACTTCAGCGCTTTTAAACTTTTCAGAAAAATAAGTCATTGATTGAGGGGGAGAATGTTTTCAAATCTATATCATCTAACGAGATTATCTAATTATCCTATATGCTTAATTGAAAATGATGTTAACCTACGTTGAAGGACCTAGGATATGATTGTTAGGATTAGATGATTAGAGTTTGATAAACAAATTATTCCCATGCCATATATGAATTGATTGACATGTTGGATTGACTTTTATTAGTCGATTACTGTTTGGGTGATGTCGACCACCATATATTTGTTTGTGTCCACTAACATATGCAGATATCATGGTATATAAGAATGTTCCCGATCCGGATCCCACAATTGAAGATGATTGGATGCCGAAAGGAAAGGGTAACTATATCTTGGGTTGACAAATGAAGAAACGGAGCTTAATTTGACTTCTATGGAGAGATGGCATAAATGCAACGTAAGAGGTCTCACTGCATCAGCAGATGGTTTTCTTCATCATCAAATGAAGAAACGAAGCTTAATTGGACCTCTATGAAGAGTTGGCATGAAAAATGCAACGTAAAGAGGTCTTACTGCATCAGCAGACGGTTTTCTTCCAACCCTCAGCAACAACAACAAAAGCAGCTCAACCACCTAACGTATCTTTGTGCAGGAAAATTGTGATGATACCATTTATTAAACAATTTTTGAAAAATATTGTTTTGAAAAATGTAAAAATATTGTTTTGAAAATAAATTGGACTTAATTTTGAAAATCACCGGACTTCATTTTATCAAAACTTAAGTCACTCAATCATCGATTACGGTCATCGATTGAGGGGGAGAGTGATTTAAAATAAAATATTTTCAATTGATATTTCTTCATAAAAGGTCCGGTTGTACAATAATAAGTGGTGATTTAAAGATTTAATGTTATGTCATGGTATGATTTTCTTTAAAACTCAAAGATCTTACAAAATGAAATTTTTTCTGTTCTTGTTTGATTGTGAAATTATTTTATTTTACTTAAAGATCTCTTAAAAACTATCATACCTGACACTAACAATCTTTAATGTCTTAAATTGATCCTTATCTGTCATTTTTCAAAATTAAACCAGGCCACGTCTTTCCCCAAAATCTTTTAAATGATTTAAATCAATTGGGATCACAAATCTCAAAAGGTTTGAAATTTTTGATCGGGGGAGAGATCGTGATTTAAATCTCAAATTCGTTTAAATGGAATTGGTTTTTGTCCTTTAAAGGCACTCCTGCCTCCATGTGCCAAACGATTTCTACATAATGCACATGTTGAGGAGGAGGATTTATCCAAAAACAAGATGAGTATTTAAACAAGGCACATATTCTCCCATGTTTTCTAAACCTTATTAAATCACTTGGGATCCAAAATCTCAAAGGGTTTGATATTTTTTATCGGGGGAGAATTTGTGATTTAATAATGAAATCTGATAAATGATGATCGATTTGATTCAAATGTGCATGCTGCTCTCCCATATGTGCTAAGCGCCAATCTCGAAGCACATAATGAGGGGGAGCATTTCAAAAGAAAATAAACTTTCAAGGTACAAAGATTTATATGTTTCAATATAAAGTACCTTGATTGATTTTCTAAAGGTTTCTTAGTGGCTTTTGTAATCGTGGATATACTTCAAAAGAACTCTTACCTCTATGTGATAAAATGATTTCAAATATCCTATGCACATACTGAGGGGGAGAATTTACCAAAAAAAATCAAATGGCTTTTTCCATAGAAATTGTGATCAAGAATTTATTTCAAAAGAACTCTTGCCTCCATGTGCTAAACAATTTCAATATCATATGCACATGTTGAGGGAGAGCATTTCTAAAAGATCAAAAACAATTAAGGTACAAAATTCTTTGATATTATATCAAAAGTACCTTGATTGATTTTTCAAATGATTTT
Source organism: Chrysanthemum makinoi (assembly GCA_910596185.1). Lineage (NCBI taxonomy): Eukaryota > Viridiplantae > Streptophyta > Magnoliopsida > Asterales > Asteraceae > Chrysanthemum > Chrysanthemum makinoi. The sequence continues at coordinate 218,021,495 of OU343219.1, read as the reverse complement.
TCAATTGGTTTCATGGAAGGAAAGAACAATACCAAAAGACCGACCAATTTACTTTATGCATGAAGTTATAAGGATGGTTAGGTTAGGTATTCGTTCCCACGATCCCGCCAGAACCGGAGGGATCTACCCAGGGACAATCCACTAGATAGTGTAGAGTCCTTAGGTATGATAAAAAAGGAGAAAAGTGAGATATGGGAAGAGTGCGGACTGAGATAGAGCTAGAATTGGAATAAACCCAACAAGGTTCTAGTAATGAAGTCTCGGTAAGCACTGAAGGGGTTGAAGAATTAAAAAGAAATGAATGTAAAAAAGGGTGAAAAGAAATAGCCCTCCAATAATTCAACCTTAGAGCAGTAACCGGGTTCAATACATATGCTACTGGTGGTTACCAAGGTAACACCGGTATTGAAGACAAGACGTCATGGACTTAGTGACGCACTGCACTAAACTTCCCAAGCTACTCAAGTTCCTCTTAAAAGGACTTGTTTCATTCTCTTGGGGAACCTACATAATCTATCGACTTTCTCTTAGAGATTGTTGATATTGAAGAAGGAGACCCTCTCCCTAGTCTCCGGCATAGGAACCAAAAGTACACAATTGAGTCTAGAGCCAAGAGATCATCCACAATATCTCATTAGGACACTAAATTAATGAAGACTTGTTGTTTCACACAATGTGCAAAGTAAGAATATATTAAGAGTCCTACGCATTATCCTTGTGGTATTTCCAGAACATCCGAGTGATAGAAAAATATTCACAATGAAGATGGAAATCCTTCTAGAGCCAACAACAAACAAGCTCTTGGTGGGTGACATATGAGATATTTTCAAAAGATCAAGCTTGCGACAACTGGATAGAAAAGATGGGGCGATTCATTCTTGAATCAACCTTGGTCCAGGAATTGAATTGACGAATACTTCTGGAAAAACCGTTCGATGTGCAAATCTTCTTTTCTCTAGCACATCGAATGTGTACTTATGTTTTCAAACACAAAAAGTATCTCTGATTGAAAAAGTACTTTTGGAAAAACCATTCGATGTGCGAATCTCTTCTTTTCTCTAGCACATTGAATGTGTACTCTTTTAAAATAAAAAAGTATTTTTGATTGAAAATTGATCTTTCTCATAAAACCTTCGTTGTATTGCAAAACTCTTTCTTCAAGCAATACGCGATTGTTTTCAAATCAATTTTTCATCAATCGGTGAATCTCAATTCACTGGTTCACTCACTCCGTGTTGTCTTCTTTGAGACGTTCTGGTTTGAGAACAGCTAGAACAGTTGCGAAACCCTGTCAAGGAGATTCTTGAATTATACCGATCACGTACTTGTACCGATCAACGGGAACCATGGGCCGTGTACCTCAATTCAACGAAAGTGATCAAAGACACTTTCGTGTGTTTTATTGCTAACCGTTGTTTGCAGGTACATTTGGACGGTTGCAGCTGATCATAATTGAGGAGTCAATCCAAAGCCGCATGCTCACAGCATCCACACTTAATTGAAGAAATCATGACTGGTGCATATCTACAGAACCGGCTCGATATTTTTATACTATGTTTCCGCTACGCCGCAAATATCATGAGCCGAGAAAGCTTCCGCTACTCTGATGAAAAGATGTCATGATCCGAAAGTGTGAGCATGTCGGTCCGAAAGTCACAACTTCACATAATGGCAACACAATAAAGGGTGATCCAGAGATTTACTGTGGCTGATGATCTCAATGAAAGCTTGAAGATCATCAAAGATGTGGATCAGTTCAAAGACCTCCACTGAAAGTACAAAATAATCAGACTATGAAGAGTCACTACAAAAGCACAAAGAATGTGGAAATTGAAGAGTTGAAGTCTACGAGCTCAGAACAGAAGACAAATTAGAATGCTAGGATTCAAAATGTAAAACATGGGGTGACCTCCCTTAGGGGGAGATTCTTAGGAATTGGAAATTCCATTGTGAAGTGTCGGTCACCCCATCTATAGTCTAGCATATGTTAGCTCGTAGACATGTCGTTATTTACTGTTTTATTAGTTAGTTATTAGCCTAGTTTAGCGTAGTGTAACACCATGGAGGAAGGACGGGTCTTTACCCACTGTATACCTGATCCACAGGCCGTCAGGAGGTCGTTATGTCTGTAACTATAAATACCCCTTCCATCCTTGGAAGGGGTGGTACTTCTTTGAATCTAACCTTTACATTTTGTTAAGCAACTCTCTACCAAGAACACCCTCTCACTCTTTCTCTCTCTAAAACATGGCATACTTGTATAATCACCATCCAAGGCCACCCGAATCATCATAACACAATATTTACGATCCTACATGTTTAAAATATGAGCTTTGCTACACCCTCCTACTATTTCCTCCTACACACACAAAAATATTACATATTTTTTTCCCACTCATTCTCTTTCTCAAGATCCAAACCGTTCTGTGACTAGGCACATTTGTAGGAGGCTTTTGTTGGAATGTTTAGTATTTCTCTTAAAATATTAATTTAGTGGTGTATGTTGTTATCATTTTTAATCAAAGGTATTATTATAAGGTTTATACATTACTTAAATCTAAGCATTTTAAGTTTAAAGAATGTATATGCATGCATTATAAGTAGTGTAGAAGATATAGATATAGATAAAATGATATGTATCATATAAAAAATCGACAATAACTCGAATCGAGCTTATATAAGCTCGGGCTCGACGCTCGATAAAGCTTGGCTCGATCGAGCTCAAGCTACTCGACAAAAGCTTTTTACACTCATCTCTTTTCTTTTATCAGGTAGCTTGAGCTTGATCGAGCCGAGCTTTATCGAGGTTATGAATGAGCTCGAAATATTTAACGAGTCGAGCTCGAGCTTATATAAGTTGGATTCTAGTTATTGTCGAGCTTTAAGTGATACATCTTTCTTAAACATACATTATGTATATGTAAGGGCTTATATGCAAGTAAAATTATAAATGTATCAAGCTTCCCTAACAAGCCTCGACAAGCTACCTGAGTTGAGTTTGAGCTTAATATAATATTATCGAGCCGAGTGGAGCACCGCCAAGGTTCAAATCGATTATACGCCCGTAAATAAGTTTCAAAGTCCTAAGAGGAGCAATATACCTAAACTTTTTGCAAAATAATCAAAATAAGAAATTACGAATATTTAGGGTATGTTGAGTGTCCACTGCCCAATTTACCCATGGTTATTGTAGAGCTTTTAAAAATGGAAAATGAATGGAAAAAGATTTATCTTTATGTTAGGACCGTATATTTGGTTGATATGGTGAGTCGGGAGGTCTTGGAAGATGGAAGAACACCATCTTCAAGTTAGAGAGAGAAGCTAGAGAGAGAAGGGAAAACTAGTGTGTTTATTATTGATGAAAGGTGAAAGTTTACACAAGAGTCTCACCCCTCCATGGAAGTATGGAGGGGTATTTATACCCAAACACTTACATCTATCACTAAATGACATAACAAGCCCTTGTGTTTAAGGTAACAAAGATAGAAAATGTAATCCCGTCAATGTCGTTCCATTTACGAGTTAGGAGCGATTTCAACAATCTTCCCCCAATGGGACGACATAAGGGATTACTTACAACATTTACTACAAATATAGAAAACAAATGAAGAAGGGTCTTCATAAGCTCTTCAAGTGCTGAGGATGATGAAAGTTTACGCTCTTTGTCTTCTTCTTGTACCTTGACTTGAGAACCGTTTTCTTCACTTGTAGGCAAATAATGTAATATGCATAAATTGGATTAACTTCCCCCCAATTCATGCCGCATGTCTTTAGCAGCTTCTCCGTACACTCCTTTTTGGCGAAGTTTCTGAATCAGCTTCCCCCCAAACTGACAACCGTCTTTAGCAGATTTGAAACTTTGATGTAGTGAACATTTCCTCTAACTTTTGAAGTTTTCAGTACGCAGCGGAATTTGTAGATGAGTTGTAAACCACGCAAGGTAAATCTGACTTGTTTACAGAAAATCCGTTCAGGGGTAACATGCAAGAAATCAACAAGATCTTCTCACACATGTAGATGCTTCACACCAAACAAACCGTGAAAGATGAAATGAAACGACTTCCCCCTGAATGTTGCGGTCTATCGGAATAATAATCACTTGTTAATATGCAGTTACTCGATAAAATGACCGTGTGTGAGGCATCACAACATCATATTTAGGTAACTTCACGCACGATAACTCTGTGAAAGTGAGACGCTAACACCAACTTGAGAAATTTTAACCATCGATCGTCTCATTTCTTCCCCGATTGAAGAAATTCATGAAAGGAGAGGGTTTTCGAAAAATCCAAAACATCAAAGGAAGCAAACACCACCTATACTCTCTTCCCCTCGATGTTTTCAATGAATCAGAATCATACACCATGTATCTTGATGATGAATTGGAGACATCGAAACCATGTATGTTCAATTAATCGAACAAGTGTGAAGTACCATAAATATCTCGTGAGAATCAACTGCTGATAAAACTTCTCTACGCGTGTATACTCTTCTCAGCTAACTCTTTACCGACCCCATTATCATTCTGACGGCTTTTTGTAATGACTACTGATGGAGAAAACCCAATAATGCGAACTTGAGACTGAAGTAGTATAACCCGAACTTGTGACTTAAACTTGCACTATTGTCAGACAAAGAACCCTTTTTCTTAACTCCATCGAAAAAAGGTAAACTTAAAGTTTCTCAAATTATCCACACCTTAGTGTGACACTTGAGCACAACAACGTAACTCCTTAAAAGTGATAGTTATAAGCTGTGAGCACAACAACTTAACTCCTTACATCAGGTTCAACTAGATAACTCAAGTCTTTGTCATTCGTAACGGTTAAAGCTCGAACAAGGATCTCGAAGAATCATGCATCCAACCAACCCCGATCTCTTCAAAATACTAAGAACACGCACCCGTGATATCCCACTTCAACCTCAAATAAATAATAAAGAATTAACGCCGTAGTCACATCTTGCGGTTACATGCCCAAAAAAATAGCCTTCGATAACGGTTTAAATGAACTTGATAATGGTTTCCCGATCTTGTCAAAAAATTGTATCCTCCCGTGAAAAATTTGTCACACTAATATACCACTCCTTTTACCGAATATTATACCAAGAAATTTACATAATGTATAAATACATTTGTATAAAAATTTCAGCACAATATTTGTTTGATAAAAGACCCGTTTATAGTTCTTATCAGCCCAAAACTGCAAGTGCAGAACCAATTAAAATGTAACACACAAATTGATCCAACCCATTCGAGCCCATCAATAGTCCATCCAAAACAAACCCCGTCCAAATCCACTGAAGAGTATACCGGGCCCAATTCCAACTACAACTAACCTAATATTCGGGTATTAATAACAAATTACACAACCATAATAGTTCATTTGACAAACCCTAAATATTCTCTTGGATTTATCAGCCCCCATCTCACACTTTGCCTCTCATCATTTCAGACAAATCCAAAACCCTAATCTTAAAAAATAAATACGCCTCCAATCTTCTACTCACAACAAAACCAATCGAACATCAAAATTAACTAAGACATCTGTTAATCTATCAATCCGAATCAAACACAAACAGATCATCAAACCCATACCCTAATCCTGTAAAAACGTTTGTAGCACAATACGGATCAAGAAAGTCACGACTTCAAGATCCTTTGGACGGGGTCTCAGGTAGGGTCGTCATGTGTACTGTGTCGTTGTTTTGTTGATGTGTCATAGACAACCGAAAGAAGGAATGAATGAAAACAAATTGTTTTTGTTCATTCTTTGAGATATTCGGAGATTAATTGAAGTTTAACTTCAAAAATATTGACCTGTGAAGATAATTTCATATCAATTAGAAATTGTTTTAGTTTGAAGAGTGTTGGGGAGTAATGGTGAGGTCCTTTGTTGAGTCTAGATTAGCGTTTGGATTGTGGCTGTAGTGTACACGTTTAATCAGACTCAAATGCAGATTTTGTTTTGGTGACTTGTGATGTACAAACTGAAGTCACAAAAAAAATGTTGAATGGTATATGGTTTGGTCAGGTCATACGATTCATCTTAATCTTCATCTCATATTTCTGTCTAAGAGTCTTACGCGTAAAGGTTGGAAAGGTCTTATGCGTAAAGAAACTTTTTCACGCTTATGAGTAAACACGCTGATAAGGTTTTAAAATGTACCTTTTTGAGGGGTCATTTAAGCCCTTATTTGATCACTTTTGTATCCGTTATTACTTAATATCGTTCCTTTTCACTTTTTAGGTCTCTTGAAGGCAAAATGCTGGAATGGCACTTATTTGGACGAAAAGGCGAAAATATACGAAGAAAATGGCCAAAGTCAAGAATCGAGACACTCAAAGCTGCTGAAAACATAAGGTGACGGCGTCACTGCTTATCTGCGACGCCGTCCGAGGATTTTGTGATGGGACAGAAGCCAAAACTCATATTTTCAAGTGACGACGTCCAGTTGTAAAAGAGTAGGCCGTCGCAACTCAGACGGCCTAGATGCAATCCAGACGGCGTCACAAGCACAAGGTGACGCCGTCACAAGTCTAACGTGGCCAAGACGAAACCCTAATGACGGCGACCCGACGGCGTCACAAAACATAAGGTGACGCCGTCGCATATGTAATCTTATATATAGAATCCGAATTTTCAGTATTTGTGTGTAGTCTTTTGGAGTAAAAACCTAGAACCGAACCAAGGCTGTCTTGTACAGTATTTTAGGGTTCCAAACCCTATCTTACATCAAGATAAGTTCTTTACTTCATTAATACAATTATGTCTTTGATTATTTGTGTGTATGCTTGCATGTTCTCCATGTCCGGCTAATTTATTTGTGTGTTTGCTTAGGGAATATGAAACTTAATTATTGATTATTGATTGGTTGTCTCTTATCTTAGTTGATTAATGATCTAGTAATGCAATAGGTCATTCGTTGTGTACTTAATGCTTGATTAAATCTTTGTGAACCTTAGAATATAACTCCTTGAGTAGTTGTAAGCTAAACCATCCAAAGAGTGCCTTAGAGTAAGAGTTTATTATCCCTAGTGGGTTTTGTAGACAAGACCCTTTGGTAAGTTCAAAGAGTTAGGGAACATACGCATACCCTACAACTTTAGACACACAACGCAACTAAGAATAAGGACGTGACAATTCAACCACCAATAGGAGATAATTAAGGAGTAGTAAAACCTAAGTAAACACATCTTTAAACTATCATACGAGCACACAATAATTAGACATAGACTACATACACCTTAGATTAGATAATTAGATAAGTAGAGTAATCGGTAGCAATACCAAACCCCCAAATCCAAACCCCGAGATTCGTACCTTTCCATTTCATAAAACATAAAAAGATAAAAAATAATCTTCCTCAACCCCAACCTTAGCGTAGTAACTTCTTACTAGCATTCCTATTCCCCTAGAGAACGATATCAATACCCGTGGCTTACCCTAATTACTACACTACAACGATTAGGTTCACTGCCTAGGGTGTTATAAAACTTGCTCGAAGAAAAGGAAGTTTCCTTGACCTCGAACGACGCGTGTAGCGTTATCACACGCTTATGCATAAAGAAGCTTATGCGTAAACGCGGTCTTACGCGTAAACCTTATTCGTAAGCATAGGCTTATGCGTAAAAACCTTACGCGTAACAGTCGTTACGCATAACTTCACAGTTATGCGTAAATATCTCTGAAGATGGCTCCTTAGGCGTAAAAATAGGGTTTTGACCCTTTGTTGACTTTTCCGGCGATGTTTTCCGACCAAAGATTCCGTCCAGCATGATAAACCCAGAAAAAATGATATCAAAAGAACACTTGTGACCCATTTTTGACCATAGATATGAACAGTTTGACCACAATATTTTCCACAGGACTTGGACAAAAGGTTTGGACAAAGTTATGACAAAGTTACCCAAAAAAACCAGATGTCGCAAACATCACGTGACCTTTTTGACAAAAAAAATACATAAACTTGTAAAAAATCTGTTACTAAAGAATATGAAAGGTTAAAGCTTTGTTAACAACAGATTTTGAAACAAGATTTTGACAAGATAGCATCATCAAAAATCAACCAATGATACAAAACCGACCTTGCTCTTGATACCAATGTTAGGACCGTATATTTGGTTGATATGGTGAGTCGGGAGGTCTTGGAAGATGGAAGAACACCATCTTCAAGTTAGAGAGAGAAGCTAGAGAGAGAAGGGAAAACTAGTGTGTTTATTATTGATGAAAGGTGAAAGTTTACACAAGAGTCTCACCCCTCCATGGAAGTATGGAGGGGTATTTATACCCAAACACTTACATCTATCACTAAATGACATAACAAGTCCTTGTGTTTAAGGTAACAAAGATATAAAATGTAATCTCGTCAATGTCGTTCCATTTACGAGTTAGGAGCGATTCCAACACTTTATAACTTTTTAAAGATGTAGCTATCTTTTAAACGAATTTCCCTCTGCTTCTCTAAAGAGAGATAAAAACTAATGTTGGGTTTCTATCTGCTTCTTTAAAGAGAGAAAAAAAAACCTAATGTCGTGTTTAATCGGAGAAAAATAGAGGTCTTTTCTAGAACGAAAAGTGAGGAAATAGAAAATTTGTTTCGATCAAATACCTGTTAGAAACTTTTTTGAAAATAGAATATAAATAAACAATAGAGAAGTGAGATTTATACTTGTCTACATGTTTCTTTGCATTTTTCTTATATGTTTCATTTTCCTAAAAGAAAACTCAATCTAAAGACGTTTTTGAAATTTCTAACACTTTCATGCCTTTTATTTTAAAGTCGAGTTTTTGAAAATTAAAAAGGTGTTTGGTTAAGCTTATGAATCAGGCTTATGCTTATGTTATATAGGGTTGGATCAAGTGGTTAACACTCTTGTTTTTAGAGACAGGTGTCAAGGGTTCGATTTTTACCCCTTGCAAGGTCTGAGGTCTTAGTCTACATATGGTAGAACCGGAAGCAGCTTCTCTACCTTTGGTAGGGGTAAGGCTATCTACATCTTAACCTCCCCCATACATCGTGGAAGACGATATTTAGACCCATAGCCCGTGAAAGACGGTATTGAGAGTTACTTTACTTTATATATCATGACTTCACTAGCAGGGTACCCCCGCGTTGCGGCGGCGGGTACCTTGAAATAAAATTTTTCGGTGAATCATGTATTTTTTTTTATTATGTTCTTTTTGACAATAAATTTACGGATATCAAGAATTTCGTTTAGCCTGTGCCCGTTGGCTCGTGCCTATTTTGGCCATGCCCGTTCGGGCTCGAGCCCGTTTGGCCCGCACCAGTTCGGGCTTAACCCATTTTGCTCGTTGACCGTTCGGGCTTGAATATCTATATAATGTGTTTTGTTCTTTATATTAGTGACATTTAATGCAGGGTTCCCACACGTTGTTGCGGTGGATACACTGAAATAAAATTTTCCGGTTAATCATGTATTTTAGTTTATTATGTTCTTTTTTATAATAAATTTACGGGTTTAAAGAACTTCGTTTAGCTCGTGCCCGTCGGGCTCGGGCCCATTTGGACCGTTTTCTATTCGGGCTAGAATATTTGTATAATGTTCTTTATTATTTGTATTCGTGACATTTTAATGCAGGAATTATGTTTAAGTTGGTTGTACAATATGTTTGATAACTTGTATTTCTTGTGTAAGGGGTGTTTTAATAACTGCATTAATTGTATTTATTAACCAGTTAATTAATTACCTACATTAAATATCTTGACCACATTAATAGTGCTTTGTATTTTGTACATTAAGCTTTAAGACTTGTAAGTCTTAAAATTAAGATTGATGAAAAAAATCATTAATAGTGCATTATTTATTGTACAATAGGCTTTGTATTTTGTAAGTCTTAATTTTAAGACCATGAGGAGAGAGATTCATTCCTATACAAGTAGTACTAGCAGGATACCCGCGCGTTGCAGTGGCGGGTACCCTGAAATAAAAATTTTCGATAAATAATGTATTTTAGTTTATTATGTTCTTTTTAACAATAAATTTACGGATATCAAGAATTTCGTATAGCTCGTGCCCGTTCGGGCACGAACCCGTGGCCCGTGTTTGCTCGGGCTCGAGCCCGTTTGGTCCGCGCCCATTCGGGCTCAAGCCCATTTGGCCCGTTACCCGTTCGGGCTTGAATATTTGTATAATGTGCTTTATTATTTGTAGTAGTAAAATTTAATGCAGGAATTGTGTTTTATTTGGTTGTACAAAATGCTTGATAATTTGTATTTCTTATGTAAGGGGTGTTTTAATAATTGTATTAATTGTATTTATCGACCAGTTAAATAATTGACTACATTAAATAACATTAATGTGGTGTTTTGTTGTACACTATGCTTCTTGTCTTGTACGTCTGAAAATTATGTGCATTAAAGTGTTGTACACTATGTTTCTTTTCTTGTAAGTAGTAGTCATTAATAACATTAACCACCTTAATAGCATTAATGTTGTAATTATGGAAATAAGTCTGAAAATTACATCATGCTTATTTTGTTGTATATCTGAAAATTGATTGCAGCTATTGTACATTGTGCTTAAATGATTGTAATTTTTGGTGAATGGGTGTTTTTAATAGCATTAATGTTGTTTGATAAAATTTTGGTCTTAAAATGACAATACGCTTTATTTTGTTGTACAATATGCTTATTTTGTTGTAATTCTGCAAATTTAGTGCATTAAAGTGTTGTAAACCATGCTTATTTTCTTGTACGTCTTAAAATTAAGAGTGATGTGCATTCGTGCATTATAAGTAGTATAGATAGATAAGCTATTGCCAAGTGTTTGACTTAGCTTATCATAATTAATAAATTAAAATGATTATAAAAAAGGGCAATCAACATTGATTTAATAATAGAATAAGGGTATAAAAGTTGTTTTATATAAGATAAATTATGAAGGTTAAGAGAGAAAAAAATACCCATCACTTGTCGTCCATCATATATGTTCTTGATCCAATCATCCAAAGACACTGAATCGGTTTCAGGAGAAGAAGAACCTGCGGGTTCTGATCCTTTAGAATTAGTTTCAACAGAATCCGAGTCCTTCCTTTTAGCATCTTCATGGTGTACCCGTGGTTAGAGACCGGAAAACAAGTAGCTGTTTGTAGGTTGTTAATGGTGTACGGTTGAGGTAGTTTTTAAACTTAGTTTGGTGTTCGTGAGACGACGCTGTCGTCAACCGGCGGCCGTGGCTCATAAGACATTGCCTGAACATTTTTGGATCTTTGTGTGCGTGAGAATGAATGAATGAGTGAATTGTGGCGAATATATTAAGCAAAACTGCAATCATGAAGTTTAAACATCCATGAAGCTGCTGAAACTTTTAGAATTTACGTAGTTTCAAGTATAAGACGTACGTCCTTGTAGAGTTTATTTAATAAGTCATTGTCACAACACAGTCCTCTAAATCCCTGCTTCCTATTTACTCTTGATACAACTACTTATAATCCGCTATGCGAAAAAACTAAGCGTTGTAAATACAAACCATAATGTGACAATGCTTGCCTTTGGAAACCCGAAACCGAAAATGGCCTTATGTTTAGCTTAATAGGCATTTTCTTGTCAAAAAGACTAATAATCACACTCTTTGGTATTGCGCAAAATCTTTCAAATTTTACCATATGATATACTATCTACCATTCTTAGGACTTACAGGTGTTATGAGAGTTGGGGTTTGTTTTGCATAATAAGCACACCATTGTTGCAGTTCGATTTAAACCGATAATCCTATCTTGTGTGTGATCAATCATTTTTGAACTGCTATCCACAAGACACAATTAGTAAACATAATAAAAGCCAGGGCCGTCCCGTAATTTTAAGCCAGGGCCGTCCCGTAATTTTAAAGGCCATGTGCCATAATTTCAAAGTAAACGTGATAAAATTATTTTAGTTTCCAATATTACTATTATGTAACTAATTAATAAAAGGTTTTGCTAAACAATGTTCACTGGGCAATGTTTAATATTAATATGAAAATAATAGATTGTTTAATATGCCTTAAGTATTGTCAAGTGGGCAGTCTTTAGCAAAACCCATTAACAAATAGGACTCTAAATATATAAAAAGGTTTACAAAGATCACAAGATGCGTTATAAGTAACATGCTCAAATTCGGGCATGATAACAACAAAAGTAGCGTTTATACACAAGACACAAATTAGGTTATGTTTGACACGGAGCTTTTTGGGGTTCTGTAGGGCGATGAACGGTGTGCAATGAACATTTTGATTTTTTGTGTTCGTTTGGCAAAAGAGCGGTGGGCTTTGCTATTTTTTTTAAACGTTCATTTTTTCAATGCTTCTTTAAGAAGCAATGAGCGGTGAGCTATGACTACAGCTCACTACTACTACTCACACCTAATTTTAACAAACACACTCTTAGTACACACAATAAAAGCAAAAAGAGCTTTTTATTACTTCGCACGTCCTCGACATTACAATAACATCAAATACATTCCACGGCCAGAGATAAGCGAAAAAAACTTTTCTCCACAAGACACAAATTAGTAAACATTATAATAGCAAAAAAAAAAAAAAATGCTTTTTACTTTGCATGTCCTCAACATTACAACAGCATCAAATACATTCATTTCACAACCTGCAGAGAAAAGTTAATGCTTTTGAAGTTTGTGGCGTGAATAATTTGTTAAAGTAGAGCAATCTCCATATACCAACTATTATTACAATATTTTTCATTTCTTGCTTAATAAATCTGGCATGAAATGATAAATATAAAATGTTTTGGACCATCACATATTCAATTTGTATAAAGCGGTAAAGCCTAAGCTTTCTACTCAGCTCATCATGCGTCAATTTCACCCTTTAAAACAAATAAACTCCCGGCCCTCACAGTAATTCTTACGATGGAGTTGTAATTATGTGGCAGCTTAACGTATAATAGTCACTCCTTAGGTTCATGCATGTTATTATTTGTCCATCAAGTTAATATATGTTGTTGTGTTATACATGTAAGATCAGATAGGATTTACAAATGAAAACCAATATAATGTATTTTGAGACTATTTGTGTATTCACATCTTTTAGGTAACTCATAGCGAAAACATGCCATTACGCATGGACGGATCTTACTAATAGAAACTTACTAACATTTATATACACAGTATAAAACATCAAAATGTTTGTGGATGCTAAAGGATTTCAGCTTCGATTGAGAGAAGGAGATATTTAAGTTGCTCAAGCTCTTGGTGTACTTCTTTCGTTGAAGGCCTTGTATGTCCTTCGAGCTGAAGGCAGTTAATAGCTATCTTAGTAACATGTTTCACCACCTCAGCATACTCATCTCTTTTCAGTTGATCATCCATAACCTGCACTAATGCATCGTGTTCCAAACAAGGTATGCGGCTGCTCCCTGTAGACCGTCAGCGTCACTTCTAAAGAATGAATTTTTGTTCCCGTAAGTAGCTCTAATAGAACTACTCCAAAACTATAAAAATCACTCTTTTTGATCAGTTAGTTTTGGAGGGACGGAAGTTCCTTTTACAAATGTGGATAGATGGGTTTAACCAAGAGGGTCGAAATTCCAAAATCAGAAACTTTTACAGTACTTACATTATCCAACAATATATTTGACAGCTTGACATCTCGATGGATAATTTGTGTGGTCGAATGAATATAGGCAAGAGCTCCAGCGGTTTCTGCAGCTATCTTTAGCCGTTCCTTAAATGTCAGCATAGGATGGGTATGTATGTGATGGCATAAACTGTTATTGGTTATAAACTCGTACACAAGCAATGTAAAATGCGTCTCTAGGCAGCACCCAAGGAGTTTCACGATGTTAGGATGTTTGATTTGTGATAGAATGATCACTTCATTCACAAACTGCTGTATTTGGCATTGGTCAATTACTTTAGACTTCTTGATGGTTACCAGTATCTTGTTTGATAAAGTACCTTTGTAAACAGTACCATAACCCCCTTGGTCTATTACATTTGTATCGTTGAAGTTGTCACTTGCTCTGTTCAGCTCCTCTTCTGTGAAGATTTTCAATTTGTGATCTTGATAAGTAGATAACATTTTCTCTACCATGATATACCACCATTTTGTTTGAAGAAGTCCTTTCTACCCTTGACCATAGGACCAAAAGTCCATGTCGAAGGGATGTTCGAGTTAATTTGGGATAATATATGAGGAGACCATCTAAGTATTATGTTTTTAATATGGGTTTCACTAATAATAGCCCTTAAGGTTGTTGTTAACAAGTAATTCATGAAATTTATGTTTAAACATTACACCATATTCAAATAAAATCATTAAGGGTGGTGGCAACCATGCCTACCTTTTTTTTCGTGCCTAATCACCCACCAATAATATCCCTCCATCTCACCTCATACCAATCTCATACCTAATAATAGATTTTTAGTGGCAACCATGCCTAACCCATACCTTAACTTTTTTTTTCTTTTTTTTTTTAATAATTAGAGTTTGGCTAACTGGTATCGAAAGAACAACACGTTCACAATTTTAAGCTTACCATTTTATGCTTCAGTAATAATATAAGAAGAAATAAGCATGTGTTACATACAAAAGCAGCAATTTAAGTTAGTTTGGGCCTCATTGTTGGGCCATTATCTTAATATAAATTTTGTTTTGACATTTTGACCTATCTTACTATCATGCCTCCTACTTGCCTCCTTCTTCTTCAACTTTCATGCCTGTGTAAAATAAAAAATACGCCCCTGCTAAAAAGTTGCTAAAAAGTTGCAGACCTGTGTAAAATAAAAAAGTTGCAGACCTGTGTAAAAAGTTCCAACGGATAGATTTTTTTTCCAACGTTCGAAATAAACTTCATACCAAATCGGGGATGTTTGCCGATTTGGTGTTACCTCCATCCATGCCGCTTGAAACCGAAAACGACGCATCACTCACACCGCTCGGTATGGAGCATGCCGAATGCCATACCGAGTCCACTGCCAGTACCCTAACAATTTGCAAAAATATCTCAAAATACAAATACAATTACTGATCTTTCTATTAGTTATGTTAGCGAAAAATATGGAGCCTGTCTTTAATTATGTCTTAATATCAACAAATTTTGTGTAGATTTAGTTGTCAACAACAACCTTAAGGGGTGCTGTTAGTATTTCCCTTTTAATATATAAGTCGACTAAACTATTTGTTTGTTTTCTTTTATACCAATTTTGGTCAAATTTGATCTCGATAATTATCTAACAACAACAATGAACCTAACACTAACATATTAAAACTATACGAACAAAATACTAGCCTCAGAATTTCAGTTTCATTCTTGTAAATTACTTTTGATTATATATAGTCACACTTAAAACAAAGGTATAATTTGTCATTCGTATTGCTTTTATAAGTTAGAGGTTAGTTCCTTACTCATGCATTACAATGTTCGGGCATAAATATGGCTAAAATTGATGTAAATGAAAAAAAAAACTGTGGGACGGCCTATAAGTTAATTTTAATAAACGGGCGGCCTATATGTTAAAAACTTAATATTTGGGCGGCTTTTAGATACATTATCCCAGTTAATTTTGTTACCAAAGAATATTTAGGATGTAGTCACGTAGATACAACAACAATATCCAATCTTACTAAAGCTGTACAAAACAAGTTAATGTTGAGGATGTAGATGTTTCTTAAATAAACACTCCGTATTTGTTTATTGAGATGTTCGATCTTGAACACACAACATTGCTAAATGGTAAGAAGTCCCGCAGGTAAAAGTTATCACTTGTAACAAAATGATAATTGTTATGCCAAACTATGGTTATGTGTAACACTAAAAAGGAAAGTTAATCACAACATGAACTTATTCTACACATCAATAGTGAGTCAAAGTCAACTAATATGATTGTGTTATTCAAAAGCTTCTATGTTTGACCCCAAAAGTCAAAGTCACAAAGAAATAGTACCATGCATCAAATATAGAAGCTTAATGACAATGTCAATATCTGAAGTTTGTGATGATCAGCACTCCAACGATATTTGTGTGTCATTAAGAGTTAACACAAGTCAACTAATCACCGTTTTTTTTTTTTCCGCTGGGTAAACCATTGTACAAGACTTTAAGTTTTTGTTAGGTCATTTTGGTAGTGAATATGTAGATCCACCCAGGCAAAAAAACTGAAAACACAACATCAACCTTGGATTAAGGAGATAATGAAAAAAGAACTGAATGTACGGTCTACTACTAATACTCACAAAAATATATATAGTTACCCCTTGCAAGGCCGGAGGTCTTTTTCTACCTTTGGTAGAACCGGAAGCAGCCTCTCTACCTTAGGTAGGGGTAAGGCCTCTACGTCTTAACCTCCCCCATACACCGTGGAAGACGGTATTGGGACCCATAACTATAACCCAGTTATATACAGCTTTTTTCACTAGTTCATCTACCGCGGGTTAACATAACTACTGGATACAGTCGAAATTGAGACCTGATTGTGTATCAGACCAGACTCACAAAGTTGTATACATGTTTCAGTTACATAAGAAGGTGTAGCGGGTGATGGGAGGGGTTCAATATTCTTGGATAACATTTGTAGAGCCATAGACATTGTTGGTCTGAGCGATGCAACTTCTTGGGTGCAAAGAAGTCCTATATGCACCACACTTTGTATTTCCTTCTTGACATTGTCATCAGTATGATTGTGCAACATTAAGTTTGGATCGTATATCTGCGCCACCAACCCTTGCTTAAAATGCTTCCAAACCTATTTCATCACCAATGGGAAAAATGTTCAGCTTCAATTTAAAATTTAACTATGGTTACTCAAATCATAACGAACTAGTAGAGTACGGACAATGTCTTTCACCGGAGAAGCCAATAAAAATTAGCCATTCCATTGACTCTTGTAAAAATACGTTTTATGTTTCAAGTTTCAACAGTTGTATTTAATATACTACCCAACATAAATGTGTTTTAGTCATATGGTTGTTATGAAATCTGTACTTACAGTTGAAACCAAGCCGTAACCGTCCTCTGATGTTTCTTTTCCTCTATTTGGCATTCCAGTAACCACTTCAAGCAAAAGCACACCAAAGCTAAACACATCCACCTTTTCAGTTAATATACCATGGTTGATGTACTCTGGAGCCATATATCCACTGCAAACAGAAATGTGATCAACAAAAATGAAGGGGAACTAATCATAAACAAAAAAAGAAAACCAAGTGCTTACAGTGTTCCTGCAATCCCTGTGCTGATATGATTCTTATCTTGTTGATAAGACCTGGCTAACCCAAAATCAGCAATCTTAGCACGAAACCACAAATCCAACAAGATATTAGCAGCTTTTATATCCCTATGAATGATCCTCCTTTTAGTGTTTTCATGAAGGTATGTCAAACCTTCTGCAATCCCTATAACAATATCATATCTTTTCGCCCAATTTAGTTCCTTACCTCTGACTGCATCTGTACAAGTTCAAATAAGAGAAACTTTTAATGGCATGCATAATGCCAATAAGCTATGTTGACTTGACGTTTGGAGAGTTCTGGAAATTACCAAATATAAAATGATTGAGACTCAGGTTTGGTAGGTATTCATAAACGAGGATACTTTCAGGTCCCAAACAGCTGAAACCTAAAAGTTTGACCAGATTTTTGTGGTCGAGACTACTGATGATGTTGACTTCATTGTAGAAGTCCCCTGCTCTATGTCGGTGGTTGAAGAAAAGTCTTTTTACTGCAATTTCTTTTCCACATGGAAGGACACCCTGTGACAAACTACATTGTGAAGCGCCTTCTAGTGTGATTCAAGCATTTTTATATACTGATCTTAAAAAACTTTGCTTAGATGGTTGATTTGAGAACCTACCTTATATACAGTGCCAAATCCCCCTTCCCCAAGCTTATTCTCCTCATCAAAATAACTCGTGGCTTTCTCAATTGTGGAGTATTTGAAGTTCAAGCTGCTACTTTTCAGTATCTTCTGCAATTTAGTGTCATCGGAACCTATGATGTAATGGAAATCAGAATGTTTCACAACTTCAAGGATCAGTTTTTGTTTTTGTGGCCAGCTAAGTTAGTTGTACGCAATAAAATAAGATTAAGAGAGTGAGACTCGTACCACGTTTTCTTTTTGAGTTACTTCTGCGCTTCCATGCATAAAAGGTGATAAAAATCACAATAAAAAATGCTACAAAGGAGCTAACAACCACTGCGATAACCATTCTTTTTCCTGCAATGGAGCACACAAGAAATCATCAACCAACAAGAAGATGGAAATAGTCATTCCAATTTACCAAAATCACACAAATTACCTCCTTTATTTCCCTTTTTTGGCTCAGGGTTAAGAAAATTAGTGTTGGAATACCTAATAAAACATCCAGTATGAAGTGCACGTCCCTCAGACCATGGAAAACATTTCACCATTGACTCAAATGCACTATTCAAACATTCTGCACAGGAACTCTCATTCAACGTGTTCCAGCAGTCAGCCAAAACATACACAGACTCATTAGCTATATCCGATAGTATCATGTCTCGTGCAAAAAAGCGCTTGTTTCTTGGTGCAACCCTCACAACATCTGATAAAGCCCGCCTCACTGAATCTCCAAATACACGGCCCATTGAGGTATTCCCACATGATACGTTATCATTTGATCCTTTATACTCTTGATAAAAGTTGTAAGTCTGTGTTCGCAAGAAACAACCATCAAGAAAAACTTGGCCGCCGTTGAAAGTTAAGCAAGGTGGAAGGTTTCCACGTGCTTCTGTATTGCATATGTGACAGTCATCTGTAGAAAGATCACCATAGCATTCTGCAAGTACATAAGTTGCGTTAGCTCCTATGCCTGTAACTGCCGTTCCACTGTTTGAAGATTGCATTTGACTGCTAATTTTTTCCATCGACTGAACAAAATTAAAAATCAAAACGGATGTGGATAAATTGTTCTCAGGCGGTGGATCACATGCTAAACGAATGACTTGAGATCTGGGATCCCCCCGCAATTTATCTACTAAAAGTAAAATAACGATAAGACTAGCAGAAGCCTTCATCTTTGTTAACCTGCACATGTTTAAGTGGCTTGACATGTGTTCTCGACTATTCTTTCCTTGTTGAGGCACTTCTTTGTGTCAATCTGTTTAAAATGAATTAAACATTAGATCATTTGATGGGTAAAACAGATATTTTATATTTAGCCATGCATAGTATCCTTCAGTAAACTTGGCAGTGTAGCATCTATGAAATCGACTAAAATACTAATTTTAATGTAGATTGATATGGAAATCTCCATTCAAGTGTACTATGTTTATGCATATATACCTAGTTTCCTACATACTTCATCTTAAACCGCTAAAACAAAAAATTATAACCATCCTAATCACATTTGATTAAAATTTCCGACATTACATGTGACTAGTTGACTAATCCATAGGGTTTAAGCACACCACATGTTTAAATCATCAGGTTTAACCCAGATTGATTTGTTGGGTCTAAATTTTGTTTAACATCAGAAATGATGATGTTAATATGTACAATAATTACTAGCTAAACAAAAAATAATTTCAGATGACTAAATTCATTAATGCTCGGTTCTTAAGTTTTTTTAGTAAGGAAAAGTAAAGAAAAAAGAGGTAAACAGTGAGCTTAATTTTGAGAGGAAACATTTTTTACTTTAAAATCAACCAAATCACCATTTTTTCAGTCATTTTTCTACATAAGTGATACTCAATAACACAATTTTTTATTTTTAACTTCGTTTTCTTTTAATGATACTCGAAAACACAGTGCAAAAGTTATTATTTTGCTTGGTAGAAGCCACAAACTAAAAATGATCCTAAAATAACAAAACAATGATAATTCGTAAACTAAACAAGTGATGGATTGAATAAAAAAATATGTACCTTGTGTGTGTAGATGCAAAAGAATGGAAGAAGAAGAGAATGAGATAAGATGTGCAAAAATGACCATGATATAAACAGGGCCGTCTCATCAATCGGTGAAATTTTTGAGGGCCCTGTACGAAATTATATAATAAGGATTTTTCGTTAAGCAATATTATATATAAAGTGTCACCGTTTATAATATATAATGCAATTTGTTATCTAAATGTTATAATATATTACTTTGAAGCCCTGAGCGGTTGCTCACCTTGCACACCCTCAAATGCGGCCCTGGATATAAACATGTCGGCCACAAGACTTAGCATTAGTTTGACTAATAATTGTTCGATCATTAATCGCTATTCTTCTTTTTGATCAAAGGTAGCATTTAAAAGCTTTCAAATTCGAACGTTAGTATTAATTGTTGATTTGAAAGGTCCTTTTCTCACATGTTACCATTAATGGCAACTGAATTGATGTATACTAAACTCTTAGTCAATAAATTTAAATAATACTAGTAAATTATTTTAGTCAATATTCTTCTCACTATTGATACAAAATCAACCATATATTAGGCATAGAAATAAGTCAAATAACTTGCTCTTGGTAAAACAAATCAAATATTGAAAGTTCAAGGCTTATAAAACAATAGAACTGCAAACATAGTTTTTTAAAAAATTGGCTTTTTGTAATTCAAAAAAGACCAGCGGCGTAGCTTGTTGCTCGTTTGCCTTGCAATTTATGTAAATCGAAAGAATTTATAATTGTAATAAAAAAAAATCACGCATTTTGATAGTCAAGTGTAACTTCACATAACTTCCTAGATTAAAATGACGTTCTTATATTTGAAGATGTTTTTAAAATGATTATGCATCCATATTAGTTACAAACTCATTCATCTCATTCCTATCAATTAAAATTTCAAATACTATTAAAAAAATCATTTTTTCATTATATGTTTACAACGTTTCCTAACATACATTATTCTCTTCATTCGTTCTATGACTTTATCCACTATAGCATCTACTATTATGGTTTATGAAAAAGTTAATAAAAATATAAAGAGGTCCAAAAATGAATAAACCATAGTTGATATATATTTCAATCCTATGTGGCATGAATAAGTTTAGAATTTTAAAGAGGTCTAAAATTGAACCAATTTGAAAGTGTTGAGTATATTTTTTAGGATGTGAAAAAGTATATGAATAACTTTATCCATAACACAAATAGGTTTATGATATGAAAACAAGTATAAATTGATGTAGTGTTAATTGGATAAACCTTTTTATAAAACCACCATAGTGGTACCCTAAACTAGCCTCCATCAAATAAAACTTCATCACTTCTCTTTCTTCCTAACTATCTAGTACTATCACTCCTGAAGCTTAACCCAATGGTCTAATTACAAAGCGGCTTCATAGGTGACCTAATTGCCTTGAAAAATAATATAATTCTTCGCGTGTGTATTTTAAGATCATGGATGCAGCCAGTTTATAGGAATCTGAAGGTGATCAACCTTGAAAGATTATTCAAAAGGTTCGCATATGTTGAATCAATTTTTTGTAACCACTTTTTCAGCTCATCAACCTCGGAGATTAATGCTAACTCCTTCGTCATTTGAGCTGAACATAACACCATTAGCTTGCCTCGGGGTTTTAATCCGAGACCAATCTCTGGCGTGAGAATAAGTATATGATTGGTATGAAATATGTTGTAATATAGGGAAGGAGGGAGTTAGTCTGTATCAGAATATGTTAATGTGTGTCGTTCACCTGAGTGAACGAGTCTATTTATACTACCTTGCCTAGGATCCACGACACGAGTACTGTGGAGATAGGATTGTCATCTAGCCGCAACGAGTAAATCAATGTTGAAGGTCAGGCGCTGCCTTCGGAAGTTATCTTGTCACGATGTCACAGGTGGTCATTGTGCACCACTCTCTGTTCCTTCGTACAATGTCGTATAATAGTTGTTTGCTAGTACGACCTAAGCTCTGAAGTAGCCTTAGCTCCTATGTCATTGCCTCCGGACCTGAGGTGACCTTCGTCACCTAGCTACTTCGAAGGACCGTTTCAACATATGCTATTACTTCTTTATACTTTTCCTATCTTAGTGGTTTAAGTATGATTATCTCTTCCTAACTATCCGAAAAAGACTATACCTCATCATGTCCCCCCAGTCTAGTATTAACGTATTATTGGAGAGTTGATACTAGACTCTGAGAATTTTGTCTTGTTCTTTTAGCACCATGCTTGGTAGCCAAAGTTTCCAAGCCTTATTCTGACAATTTTGTTTTTTTGCTCAAGCCTCTCGTCGAGAGGCTAAAATATATTCCCGAAATGTATCTTATAAATTTGTTAAATCCATCAGGGATTATTGTTAACAAAGATAAGAACTGTTAATGTATTTTGTATGTCCGTAATGAGAACAATTTATTGTTGCTCAAAATGCTAAGTCTTTAGAGAATAGTTATTTCTTACAAAAGAAAAAGGGAGCATTTGTAAATCTAGTAGAGATACAATGACAACATAAATAAACCTTCTTAACTCACTTGAAAATGTCATTCTAAGGCTAAACATGAAAATCTTAAAATTGAAGGATGATGTAACTCACATTCATAGATCCGTAAGGATACCTCGAGCAACTAATTGATGTGTTTGTTATATCAATGCTGAGAAATATGAGTTAGAAGATCATTATGAAACTCCTAACCATATTAGTTGAATTGTCAGATCATGGATCTGATGGATGACTAAAAAACTGTAAATGATAAGATGTTGTCAAAATGAAATTATCATATTCTTGTAATTTGATCTTTGACCAATCAGTTAGACTGCAAGATTTGAAGAAATTCCTTTTTAAGAGGACTCATGAGGACAATACTGTATACACAATTATTGCACGTATAAGGGTCTAAATCTTTACTCATAATCAAGAAGCTGGTTGTGACTAAAACTTCTTCAGTTGACGAGCATTATATATATGAAGATGATTACAGACTTTACAGTGTGATACTCATATATGAGATATGACAATATGGATTACAAAACTTCTTACTGAAAGGTTACCTAGCGAGGACGATGGTTGATCAAAAGATGTTTTAATAAATCCCGTGTATAATCTTTGAATAGTGTAGAATAGTGAAAGAATCCAAGAGTGGATTTAAACACGCATCTAAAGAGCAGAATCATATATTTGATTATTAATAGAATCACTTGTTTGATTTTTGTTTTCAATTGATCTTGAGATAGCTCATGAGTAAATGTGAAATCCAGTAGGAGTATTGTGTAATGATTTGTCTCTAAATAGAATATGTTGTTGAACATATTAGAAACAGCTATTTGTCAAAACAAGATCTTGTACTTTAGATGAAATAATGTTTCTCATGAGATAAAACACACATCCTAGAATAGTATGTTTGAGAAATTAAACGTATGCGGTAAACTAAGTATAAAATAATATGAAGTATCTTTGAGTGAAAACTCGAATGATCTATCTCACTTGATGAGATTGAACACATGAATGGAGACCTTAAGTTTAACTATAGTATTTATTATGTACATCATATTGTGCGTAGAGAAAGTTGTATCATTGTCATGAGTGCAAGATGATTTGACAACATTGGTATCTAATTGAAAGATGTTAGATAACTATTAAAGGAACACTCTGATGGATGTTGTTAAGGAGTAGGAATTTGTTTCTAGACTTAGAAGTGCACAATGTGATAATCATAGTGTAATCGTTAAAGGTCAACAAACCTTGAGTTTGGATTCCAAACATAACCAGAAGAAATGTTTAGAGTTTACGGATTATTAGCATAGTGTTGTTTGTATACACTAGTGCTTGTTTTGAGAATGATACTTAACCTTAGCCTTAGCAAGATTTTTATCATGTAAGATAACATTGTTGACTGAACATGCTTGGGTTAAAAGCATAGTTGCATTATAACATTAAAAGAATAAGAATACTTTACAGTTTGAAAAACTATTAAGATGCGTGTCTCCAGTAAGTGTTTTGCTGATGTCATACACCTTATGGATTGTAGTGTATCAATACTCATATAAGTGATATTTGTACTTGATTTCACACGTACATAATGACAATCTTCATTCAAACTTTTCACTTTAGTGAAGGTTATTGAAATAAGTATTCGTAAAGGTCTACAAGATCGTAACCAGGTTGATTTGTACATGAGACCTATGCCTTAATCAACAATTGTGATTGTAGTGACTGAGACATTAGTATTCAGCTAGGATCATCATGCATTGATATTATTTGGTATTTGGATAAGGGAACTGTAAGCAGTTGTATAAAATGATATGTGGTATAATCATTTTCATTTATACTATTGTGTTCTATATTTGCATGTTTAGATCCTTGAATAAGTTTATCTATTATAAACTTGTCTATTATCAGTCAACGACACGGAAGTATTGTTGAATTAAGACAAATATGAGCGATTGGCTATATTCTGTTGAATATTATAAGATGTGTCTGCCAAACTCATATGTTATTCATTGGTGATGAATATTGGATGACCCCAACCTGTGTGAACTTACTTTATGGATTGACATCATTAAGTGAATTTCGCATATGGTAGAGTTTTTGTTTATCCTCAGACTTGAGATGCAAGCAGGTCTTGTATGTATGGATGGCATTTCTTAATCCAAGCTAAACGCTATCCTGAATAAGGTAGTTATAAAAGCTACTTTCAGAATTGTTGAGAAGCATGTGAAAAGACACTTGTAGTTAAAATAGAATTTGTTCCTCCACGTGTTTGGGAGTTAGATACATATTGGGCCCCTCGTTGAGTTAATCAGATGTTTGCATGGTCGTGCCCAAAGTGTAGTAAAGATGATTCTTTTTACATTTGGTAATCTTGATCAATATCAGTAACGAGAAACAGAATCGTTAAATTATGGAATTACTTTGATCCATATCCATATTAAACACTGTATCTGTAGAAAAGGATGAATAAGAATTATCCATAAAACTGAGATGTTTAACGAAGCTACACTCAGATATTTCAGGGAGCATTGGAGTGTTGCTAGACGTAGCCGATGTTAGTATGCCATTCGCAAGTGGGAGCTGTTGGGAAATGCTCATGTCAAGAGAATATAGTTACACGGTTAGAAATACGTGAGCCTACGGGGTCACACACCGTATACACATAGATACCACTTTAATATAGTATTTAATAAATATAGTGTATATTTATTAAATATATATAACTATCAATAAAACCTTAAACGGTCGTTAATTAGTTCGTTAAACGAATATTTAACTTAAACCCCTTAATTATGTGTAAATGTACACTTTAATTAAAATTCAGAAAGTTTATATTTTGGGCTTGTAGGAGGGGGCCGACCATGGGTCAAAGAAAGGGGAAGGGGGGCTTTTGAATGGCTTAGGCCCCAAGTTACTAGTTTTAAGGTACCCTACTCCTAAAACTATAAACAGGGACCCTTTTTCATTCATTCAATCCATCCCTCTCTTATTCTCCTTCTTTGGCAGAAAATACAAAGACCCCAAGTAAGGGTTTTTGTTGGCTGCGATCTTCTTGTGTCCTAGTGTGCGGGTTTTATCGTCTAGTTTACAAACTAGCATTCGATGGTGTTGTTTGACGTGTAGTGTGGATACACGTAGAGGTTGCTTACTTTAGCAACTCGTTGGGTTTCGTAGGATTTCGTGCAAGTGGACAACACATTTGCGTGTTTACGAGATTCAGTCTTCGTTAGCATTTATCGCTAAAAGGTGCGTTTTCCTTTTATTATTTTATGTTAATTATTTCATCGTACATGTTTTAGTTTCCAATGCGTACTCCTGTTTATTATATGTAATATAATATATTATTAGATAACAAATCCCAACAGTAATTAGTCAAAGTGTTTACGTGTGAAGCTCATATGTATGAATAGTCCAAGATTTTAAAGAATGTTCTTGTGTAATGTTTTTATGACAAGTATGATGTGATATAGAAACCCATTTTGGGTAAATGAATAGAACCCTTCGGTTTGGTTGATTTAATAATAAATTGTACAGTAAGTGTTGGTATTTGGTGCTTTTTGGGATAATAGCTATGTGTTAGAAATGTGTTAAGCTAACATGTTTAAGCTTTATAAAGTATGAATTTATAAAGTTATCCTTCGAGGTAATGGTTAGCATCCTTCGGGGTAAAGTGATAGCACCCTTCGGTAATGGTTAGCATCTTTTGGGATAAGGGATAAAGACCCTTCGGGGTAAGTTATAAAGATGATGAAACGTGATATTGCATATGAAATTACCAACTATTTTATTGGTTCACGAGAAAGGTTAACAATGACAAGTAAAGTCTTATGAAGTTATGTTCGAATATAATTTGTTATATGTTTAATTGCTTATAATGGTGTCGATTGGCAATTGTTTTGTTGTTAAATTACTACCACTTACTTACTAAGCGAAAGCTTACTCTTTATTAGTTAAATGCTTTGTCGGTTCTCAAGTATGCAAAAGTAAAGTTATGGAGCGTGTAGTGATGTGTGATGATTAGAAGTCGAGGTGGTTGTTACTCGCTATGTTTGCTAACAGAAAGCGAGTAAGTCTTGAGAACTATGCTTGATATAGTTGTGTACCTCTTTTAAAAGTCAAAATATTTAAAGAATAAGCATGTTTTGACACAATAGGTTCAAAATGACTCAATGACTTTTTTTGTAAATATGTTTTTAAGTGAAATGAACATGAGACCAAAATAAAGTCAAGTTTCTTTAAAAGCCAAACGGGTTGTTCTGTTAACTCATTAGTCAAAGAGAATTCTTAAAGTTAGAAAAGTTAGGGTGTTTCACAGCTTGTAAAAGAAAATATGAAACAAATTAGTAAAAAGTACGAGAAGAATTATGTTTAGGGTCATCTAAAAGAGCACATATGTTTTACTAGACTTTCAATACGTTTAGTTGGATGTAATTTACTATTATTTATCATGCACATTTTCTCTTTAAAATGGTATAACACCTCTTACTTACGTATTAGATTATGTGTATTTTGGTTTGTAATGTTTGGTTTGAAGGTTTGGTTATGAAGGAGTGAGTTTCATTACCATTGTAGTTGTTTAGTTTGTGTGTTGGGTATTCAAAAATGGAAATCAAACTCTCAAAACTAAGCATTATCAAAACCCATCAAGAGTAGTGGGTTTAAAAACCCATTCCCGTACCGATACCAATAGATTCTCCAAAAGAAACAAACGCCCCCAAGATTGAAAATACTTATAATTTTCAAAGAATATAAAAAGGAAGCTGTAGGTTGGGGCCCAAAGCCTCAAATGAAAGTAACAAGTGTAAAGTACTAAAGTGTAAACATATTTTTTTAGTGGTTGCCAGTCCATGAGTTAAACATTCCCACTAACTATTTCGTGTCCTAAATGAAAGTAACAACTGTAAAGTGTAAACAAATGTTGTGAAACATTTTCAGCAACTATTTCGTTGTCAAAACAATTAAATCATTTCAATAACTATTTTATTATTACTAGAGGAGCACTCGTGCATAGTAACGGGATTTTATAGCGGCAGATAGTTGCGGTGATAAAAAAATTTATGAATTATAAATAAAAAATAAAAAAAAATTTAAGAATTTAGGGATTAAACATGATTTAAACTGAATGAAAATAATATGGGTTAAGTTTATGGTTATGGTTTCTATATATAGTTACCTTAATTTTTCACTTTCAAGAAGATGAGTTTTTCGTTTATATATAATATAGGTATAGATGGTTCTTATTTATAAATATTATTAGATTACATTGATTGTAATACTCAAATTTCATGTGTACGCATGATTATAATTTATAAATATCCAAATAGAAACATGTGTTATTGTGACATAAATACACATGATTGTACATACATAGTATGATAGCAACGACTCATGCAATTTCTCTTTAAATTTTAAGTAAGAATATCCGAAAATTATTATTATTACAACCCGCGTTTAAAACTTGTGCATACATGGGTTAAACGATTAAATACGGCTAAATTATTATTAGTCACGTACATTAGACTAAAATTTTGAATTAAATTTGATTCAGAGTTCTTTTCCGTGTTATTGCTTATCCGTATCTGATCAGCCATAATTTTACTACTGCGAATGGAGAAAGTATCCTTTTAACTTCATGCCAACAATATGAAGGTTAGAAATGTGTAGTTTGACCATGAAAGTCAAACTACTTTGGACTTTGTCTAATGAGTCAAACATACTTCTGAGCCTATATATATGTGTAGCATTGTAACTATACAAAATTTTATCCGCGTAGAAATGGTGATTTATTGTTATGCAAGGGAGGCCAGTGTCACGATGAACGAAACCAATCTTCAATACGAGTCACTTAACCAATATTACCAATGTAATATGTGACCTTTTGACAATCTCATATGTGTAATAATAACTCTTGCGGTAGCTTCCAACATCACCATACAAACGGATTACTGACAATATGGTCACGGGTCACCAGCGGCGGATCTAGAATTTTAGAGGAAGGTATGCACTTTAGTAATAGACTTGCTAATAATAATAAAATTGGTTATTCGGTACGGATTGTTTGGGATTCGAGTTAGGCACGATTGTTTCATTTTTTCAATCCAAGTTTTATAAGTTAATTTGGTTTATCAAGCTTGGGTTATTAATTAGTTATTCACATTCGAGTATATTTATTGAATAATGGTTAACGTACTAAAAGAACGACGTGATGATAACTTCCGTGATGATAACTTCATATATAAAACGGCTAAAACAACAAACCTTAAAAATTAAAAGCTAAAAGCTAAAAACATATATTTCCCATCAGGGCCGTCTTATGAATCGGCGAAATTTTTGAGGGTCATGTACGAAATTATATAATGAGGTCTTTCGTTAAGCAATATTATATATAAAGTGTCACCGTTTATAAGATATAATGCAATTAGTTATCTAAACGTTCTAACATATTACTCATTTAAGATATTTTCTCATATAAATACTTTTTTCTTAGTGAAAATATGTCTACATATGCATATAATTATTAACGGGACAAATTTTGGGACCCTAAAAATTCTGAGGCCCTGAGCGGTCGCTCACCTTGCACACCCTCAAAGACGGCCCTATTTCCCATGTGCCAACCTCTTGAATAAAGAAGTCTTGCCTGGTTTGAATACGTGTGATGGTGAACTTAGGTCTCCTAAATTAATTGACTTAGAGGGGAAACGAGGTTAAACAACATTTGAGTAATTATGTATCCGTGTCTATCAAATATAGGTCTCTGGTTACAAGCATCTCGACTTCCATGTACAGAATATGATTAAACAAGCATTACAAATGTATTGTATCGTTTGGTATTCTTTTGTAAGTTGAAGTTTTTGTTAATATATATCATTCATCTTTTTGCAACGACAAAAAAATGTATTGTATCGTTGTCTATGGGATATAGATCTCTGGTAAACTAACATCTCAATTTGATGCATATACGAAAGAAAAATATTAAATAGACTGGTGTGTTTGTTTTTTTAAAAAAAATCTTACTAGCCCTCTTACTCTTACCGGTAAGAGGAGGGCAGACGTTTTGCTTGTTTGTTTTTTTCTTTTGAGTAAGACCTAGTTAGACATATAACATCTTACTCAATAAGAGGTGGGGGACTTGTGGGGCTGTTTGATAAAATGGTATGATTAAGCGCTGAGTGAATCAAAGTTACTGAATGATTTAAAGATCCTGGATGAACTTGGTTCTGAATCATAATGAACGTTTGAAGATTATTCTAAATCAGCGTTCTGAATGATTCAAATTACCATTTTATCCTTTATACACACTTATATTAAAATAATTTTTTTAACTCATTAATAATTGTCTCACGTTGATTAAATGATTAAAATTAACTTATTATGTGAAAGAAAATGTATCACGAAATAATCTTGCTATCTTATAAATTTAAGATTCAACTTTTTTCTTTGCACATATCTTTTTATTAAATGTCATTAATTAAATACACCCCTCAATGAAAATTACAATTAAAAGATTTCATTGTACGAATCAAGCACACTACTAGACAAAAAAAAAACAAACAAATAAAATAAAACAAACTAAGCAAAACTCCAAACCAAACTAATCGCTAAAACTATTGTCAAAAAATGTACAAATTAAATAAATTATTAGCCCAAAAAATTAAATTATAAAGTATTCGCAACCGTATCCCGCGGAAATCGTACCGGTACAAAAATGACGTTCTATCAATTTTAAAATAGCAATTTTGTATTAAGCTCCTAAAATTAAACATTTTAATATATATGAAATAATGCAAAGTAATAGTTCTCCTTTTAATATACAATATATGAAGTAATGCAAAGTACTGGTCCTCGTTTTTGAGTAAAGTTAAAATGAAAAAAACAAAAAAGTCATTTATTAAAAATAGAAAAGGATAGAATGAGAAGTGGAGGGCGCTGTATCATTTTTCATTGTTATAGCCATGCATGATTCAGAAGCTGTCATAATCGTTCAGCGTGAAATATTCTTTTATCAAACAACAATGGCTCTGACCGATTCATGTAATATCCTCTTAATTGCCCAATTAAGAGGCTATCAAACAGGACCTTACTGCCTTTTACTCGTTTTGTAAACTTTATATAATATATTTGATTGTTTATTAACTGTGTTATATTTATGATAAAAAGTCTTGTTTCATATTTACATAAGTTACTTATTATCGCATTGCGTTGGTTTAATAAACAAATTGCAAAAACAAGCACTTAAAATCATTCGGACAATTATACAAAAACAAACAACATTATTTCGTTCAAATTTAGACTTTCTAGCCACCTCTTATTAGTAAGATGTGATAGTCAGATTCAAACTCAAAATATCTTAATGAAACAAACACACAATAAAGCTATATTATTAAATCTAATTCTAAGATCTTATTACGTTAGTACTATGTAATAGACTAACAACTGTAAATTTCAAATTTGAGTGGTGGGCTCGGGATGAGAAATAGTGGACTCAAATGGGCAGGAAAAAAAATACAAAACCTATTGACTATTTTAACCTAAGTCTTCTCTTTCTTCTTCAAGGCGCTAACCCTGGTGCTCCTCTTGTACACAGAATCCATTTATTTTGGTCATATTGAGGAATTAAAAAATGGCAAGTTGGATTTGGGTGTGCACTCATATTTTTTTTATGTTTCAAAGGGTGTGCACTCTTAACTTCTTAGTGTATTTTGCAGTGGCTTTTAAGAAAAAACAAATTTTTTTACACTGTCGAAATTTTACACAGGGTATACACTTGCATACCGTGTGTTTCATGTAGATCCGCCCCTGCGGGTCACCCATGGGTTTTCAAATATTTTATGACCATATCTCATTTTATTCAAAACAATGCCATGCATGCTAGATTCTCTTTTTGCATTTGGGCTTCATGCAATACACCAAAGTCACTCGTCCGGCCTTGCATATTATGGTGGTATACTTTGATATTAGCTGCATATTTGCCTTTCCAAAATATTCATCGGTCCAAAGTAATTATTGATGGCATTAGAATCCACTGATATCTAGACCAGCAAAATATTTCAAACAAAATATCTACTTTGGACCGATGAATATTTTGGAAAGGCAAATATGCAGCTAATATCAAAAATGTCATTTGATTTTCTAAACAAAATTACTGAAAAAAAATGAGTTCTTACATTATTGGTATCGTTACAATACACTATTTTCTTTACATAATACTGTATGTAAATTCTCAGACAACTACACAATCTCACATTGACCCTCAGCTCACGCCCACGGAACTTGAACCCTCAACCTCTTGGTAAGGGAGATAAATTCTCATGTATACCACTAGGCTAAAGGCCCTTTCTTTACAAAATACACTTTTCGTTTAAAGGAATAATAGAGATTTTAAGGGCTTTCACAAGTTGATTATTTATGAAACAGGAAACACACCTACCTGGGGATACCAGAACTATTGGATACAGTGGGAACCGAATCATGATTGTTTAGCCTTTGGAGTCGACCAAACTCATTTAGTTGTTTGGTGGTTTCAGGTATATACGGAGGGTTAGCAGGTGAAGGTAAGGGTTCAATATTCTTAGATAACATTTGTAGAGCCATAGACATTGTTGGTCTAAGCGATGCAACTTCTTGGATGTATAGAAACGCTATATGTACCATACTTTTTATTTCCTTCTTCATGTTGCTACTTGTTTGATTATTCAATATCAGATTTGGATCAACAAGCTCTTCCACTGACCCTTGCTTAAAATGCTCCCATGCCTATAAAGTCACCAACGACATAATGATTAGCTTAAGCATAAAGTTTAGCTATGGTTACTTGAACTATTATATGAAAATAACTGGAGTACATACAAATTAAAATGAAATGTGATGATGATATATTGATATCTTTTCTTTGAAAACCGTACTTACAATTGAAACTAAGCTGTGAGTGTACTCTGATGTTTGGATTCCTCTGTTTGGCATTCCACTTACTATCTCAAGCAAAAGCACACCGAAGCTATATACATCCACGATCCACCTTTTCAGTCAACTTACCGTGGGATATGTACTCTGGAGCCATATATCCACTGCAATAGTAAAAATTAAAGAGTGAAAAGAGAAACTTATCTATGATGCCGATAAATAAGGTTCCAAAAGAAATATTAAGAGCAACAAAATCTCCTAGAAACATTTTCATCGAATAAATAAAAAAACAGACACCTGTGGTTCCATTAATCGTATACCAATACTATATATATACCCTGTTGGACCTTAGCCAACTTTGCATTTTCTGAAAATAAGAAAAGACTCATTTCCTTTTTTATAACTTAATCGTTCTCTAAGAACACTAACCGTATGGAAAGTGAAAGAACAACTTCCTTTTATCAGAATATATATTAGAAAAAGTTAAGTGCTTACAGAGTCCCTGCAATCCCAGTGCTGATATGATTTTTATCTTGTTGATAAGACCTCGCTAACCCAAAATCAGCAATCTTAGCACGAACTCGAATCCAACAAGACATTAGCAGCTTTTATATCCCTGTGAATAATCCTTGTTTTACTGTTTTCATGAAGGTATGACAAACCCTCTGCTATCCCTACGATAATATCATATCTTTTTGCCCAGTCTAATTCCTTACCTCTGGTTGCATCTGTTAAAAATGTCATATAAAAAGTCCCATTAATTGTGCCGAGAATGTCATGTTAACTTGAATTTTAGAGAATAATGAAAATCATTGTGATTACCAAAGATAAATGATCAAGACTCCTGTTTGGTAAATATTCATAAAGGAGAATACTTTCAGGCCCCAAACAACTGAATCGTACAAGTTTGACCAGATTTTTGTGGTCAACACTGCTAATAATGTTAACTTCGTTGTAGAAGTCCCGTGCTCTATGCCGGTGGTTGAAGAATAGTCTCTTAACAGCAATCTCTTTACCATCTGGAAGAACACCCTGTGAAAATTTTCAATGAGCAGCGCCTTCTATAATGAATTTGTTTTTCAAGTTCAGATTTTGAGTCCGAGAGATTACCTTGTATACTGTTCCGAATCCCCCTTGCCCAAGTATATTGGCCTCGTCAAAAGAACTTGTCGCTTTCTCAATCGTTGAGTATTTAAAGTTTAAGTTACTACCATTCACAATCTCCAATAATTTAGTATCATCAAAACCTATGATAACAAGGGCAGCATAATCTTTTACGACGTCTAGGATAATAATTTAGGGTTAGTCAAAGTATGAGTGACAACTCCTACCTTTTCTTTTGGAATCACTTCTGCGCTTCCATGCATAAAAAGCGATAATACTCCCAATTAAGAATGCTAAAACAGAACTAATAGCCATTACAATAGCCAATTTTTTCCCTGAATTGATCATAAGCAGGAGAAATTATCAATCAAGCATCTTAGTCTGTTTGAGAAAATAGCTCGTTTTAATTATTGTCTCAGGAAATTTTTACAGGTCATTTGGTGTGTTCATAGAAGCATTTAATCCAATGTACTACTACTATTTTTCTTTTTTGGAAAAGCGGGAGTTAATGAAAAAGTAAAGTAGAGCATTTGAATTACCTTTAGAGGATCTCTTGCGTTCAGTATTACCTTCAGAGGATCTATTGCGTTCAGTATATGATAAATCGGAGACAGAATACCTCATGAAACAACCATTATACAAAGAAGACCCTTGTGATGCCGGCAAGCAGCTTAACATTTTTGCAGCTGCTTTTTGCAAACAAGCCGCACAAGAATCAGTATCTAATGTATTCCAACAATCAGCCACCGCATAGATTGAGTTATTTGTTTTGGGTGATATAAGAGCCTCGGTTCTGGCATTCTTGCTTTTAGGTGCAGTCTCTACTGCTTGAAGTACAGCCTTCCTAGCAGATTCTGCAAAGACATCGTCTCTCATCATATCATTGGCACATCGTGAGATGTTGAAATGCCATGCTTGCTGTGCAAAGAAGCTATAAGTCTCAAATCGCATATAGCAACCGTTGAGATAAACCTGGCCACCATTTCCAGGTAAACAGTGAGTTAAAGTAGTACGTGCCACAACATAACTTAACATAAGCGGCATTCACTGGTAGAGAGATCACCGAAACATTGGGCAAGTCCGTAGATGATATCAGGCTTTGTGGCTGTAACGGTTGTTCCAAAAAAAGACGTTTGCATTTTGGTGGTGATATCTTCCATTGCATGGACAAAGTTGGGAATGAATTTGGTTATATTCTTTACTTGCGGAACCACACAACCCAATTGGATGAGTTTGCTATTTTCACCCCCATCTGGATATAGCTGTACTTTTGTGAGATAGATGTAAAGCATGCTGTCTATGCAATAATGGCATATTTCCAACTTTCCAAAACAAAGTTTTTTTATCCTAAATTTTCTGACATTAGCAAAGTTTATTTACATGATCAAATATCAGGCAGCTGACAAAAATGGGAAACAAAACCAACTCTAGTAAGTTTTACGAAGTTGATACAATTAAACCTAGTAAATAAAAAAGTAAGTTGATACTTTATGAAAAAAAAATAAAAACCTCAAAATATCAATTCCCGAGTTTCTTAAAGCACCTAAATACATCAATTTTAATATAAAGAAGTTATGTTTACCTCCATTAACACCCCCGGTAAACCGAGCATTGAGAAAATTGGTATCAGAATACCTCATAAAACATCCAGTCTCTAGTGAACGTCCCTCGGATGATGGCAAACATTTTAACATCGATTCAGACCCTCTCTCCAAACAAACTGTACATGAATTTTTGTTCAAAGTATGCCAACAATTCGCCAAAACATAAGCAGAGTCGTCATTCATTGTCCCTGACATTGCCACCTTTCTTGCAAAGTAATCACAGCTTGTTGGTGCATCCCTCACAGCATCTGCGATCGCCTGCCTTACTGAATTCCAAAACACACCACTCCTTGTTTCATTCCCACAAACTAATGAGTCATCTTTTCCTGCATACTCGTCATAGAAGTTGTAGTTTTCTGTTCGCATGAAGCAACCATCAAGAAAAACTTGACCATTATACGGAAAGCAACCAAGAAGTGCTGCACGTGCGTCGGCATAGCATAAGATACAATCTTCTGTAGAAAGATCACCATAGCATTCAGCAAGTCCATAGTTACTGTCAGGTCCTGTGCCTGTAGAAGCTGTTCCCTTGTGTGAATTTCCCATTTGAGTGCCAATTTTCTCCATTAATTGGACAATGTTGGAAAGTGATAGGCCTAGGTTTTTGTCACTTGGCAGCTGTTGATGGCAACTTAACTTAATGATCTGGGATCTGGGATCCCCATTTGTTCTATTTGCTACAAGTAAAATGATGATAATAGTCATAGTAACAGCTTGTGTTGATCCCTTCATCTTTTATATTCAATCTGCAAAATGAGCGGTTTGAACATTAATATGAGCGTGATACCGAGTACCTTTTATAGATAGATAATAAATAAGCCATGGCTAGATTACAATGACAAACATAGATTAACAACAACCAATAGATTAAGTCACCTTCTTATTATTCTATCAAGTTTTGAAGTTGAGACATAGCTATCTTATGCGAAGGAGTTTAGTAATGACAGAAGAACAAAATCTAGTCGTATAGAACAGCAAAATCATCATATCAAAGCAAAGAACATGATCAAATCCAATTATGCAGCTTTAATTTAACTTCTGAAATTCTTACCAATTACGTAGATTTAGTTCATCTAAGATAAAACAGTGAAATATTACTCAGGGATGACTGATATTAATGAATGAAGGGTGTTACCCCTAACCTCATAGTTTGCTTAGGAAGAGATGTTCCAATTATATAACATGACAATCAACAATAAAACACAATAACAATCAAGAACATATGCCGAAGTATAGGAACATATAATGAATAATTAATTAACATAAACATAAAGAATGCGTACCTTTTGACTTTAGCCAAACATGAATCAATTACCAAACTAGCAATTGCCTCTTACCTTTTTGCAATTCAGTCCAAGATACTTACAATAATGTGTAAGTACCACGTTCTTGTACACACGTACTATAACAAATTAAAGTAATACTAGTTTTTGAAACACAAAACGTTTGCTTAAAGAAAAAACAAAGTGATCGATCCATAGGGATATATCACGATCGTATGGACTAAAAAATCACACACACAAGCTTAGGTTTTAGGTTTATGTGTACAAGAGATAATTTACAAAGACCCTAAGCCTTGTATATATACCCAAAGAAACTTAGTATCCTCCGATCGGTTATGAAACCCATAGGGTTTCTAGACATCTAATTTCATATTTAGTCATTCCTTTAACATTTAACTATAGTTAGTCCATTATGTTTAATTACTTAACGTTCGTTTATACATTTCGTGTAAATAATAACTAAATATAACATTTTATATTTAATTATTATAACTTTAATTCTCATACGTAAAGTGTGCAATCTCGTGGTCTCGAGTTCAATCATAACATACGACTACTAATTTAAGTCCATAAACTAACAGCTCCCACTTGGACATATCTTAATAGTGTGATCACACCGGTTAGCGTCTAGCAATACACCGATGCCTCTAGTACAACTCGAGTAAGGCCTCATGGAAAAACCTTTTAATGATTTATCATCATTATTATTATCCTTTTGTTTCTAATACCATGTTAAATAAAGATATGGATCTAAGTCATTCTTTATTCAACTATTATGTTTCTCGTTATTAGTGATTGAGCAAGATTACCAAATCTTCTGAATATGTTCAGGGGAGATCTTGGGTGTGGCCACACAAACATCTTGTCAACCCTACGAGGGGCCCAGCAGTATTAAACTTCAAAATAAATTTGAAGGAACAAATTCTATCTTGACTACAAGAATAACTCACAAACTTTGCAACACTTCTAAAAACAACCCTTATAACTACCAGTTACGTTTAGCGTTAAGTTATTCTACAGAAGTGCACTACATTCATGACACTTATCTGGTATCTTAAGTCTGAGGATAACTATTTATGATTTACTTAATAATAATATCCATAAAGTAAAATCATGTAGTTAGGATAAGTCTTATATTCAATTCATTGAACATCGTTGAAATTGGTGTGTTTTCTCATCAATATACCTTCAAGTATATTCTACCAAATCACTCAGATTTGTTTTAATTTAATGATACTCCCATATCATTAATTGACAACGGCGATTTAGAATAACTAAGTTATTCATTGATTAAACATGCAAATATAAGATACAATATATTATAAAATTAAACATACCAAGTATTTTAATTCATTATAATAATTGTTTAACATCCCTTATCCAAATTCTAAATAGAATCAATGCATTAAAATTCTAGTTGATGAATTATGCCTCAAGTAATGACAATCATACTTGTTGACATGCATAAATCAACCAACTTGATCTATAGTAATTTTGAGAATACTTATTTCAAGAAATCAATTAGTGAAGTTCTTGTATGTGTGCATTCAACAATCCATATAATAATTCATAAAGTGTGTGACATCCTCTACCACCAGTTTATGACAATTAAACTTTCAAACATTTTTAAAGTTTTAAAGTATTCTTATTCTTTAATGTATAATGCAACTATGCTCTTAGATAACACAACTAGTTCACATGGCCACTAACAAGGATGAAATCCTACCATGACCAGTATTGAGTGTCATCTCAATTAAACCAGCATCATTGTATACATACAATGTTAGGATTTAGTAAATCCAGTTATTAAAGTGTCAGTCACCTCAAGTATATGTAATCGTTAAAAAGCTCGTAGTCGTAGTTATTAAAAGTTAAGTAGTATTTAGTTTTGTAACACCGTGGAGGACGGACGAGTCTTTACCCACTGTATGCCTGATCCACAGCCCGTAGGTGGCGATTTGTGTAAGACTATAAATACTCTCTACCTCCCAAGGTAGAGAGTTGGAGCTCATAATAAGATTTTCGCTTTCTCTCACTAAGTTCCCAAATCTCTAACTATTTCTCTCTCTAAAACATCATTGTGTACGCCCCCTATGATCATGGTTTGATGTGTTTGTGAAATCCAATATGTTACAAATCGTATCAAGAGCCATGGTTTGATCATCTCTCTTACATATCCTTGGATTTCTAGTGGTTTTAGATGGTTTTTGAGTTTGAAATAGTTTAGTAGTTTTTGCATCATTTGGATCATTTCTTGTGTTAAAGTTTGAATTTTGAGTGTACTTTTGTGTTGAGAATCATTGTAAATGCTTGGGTTTTGATTTGAAAAGCTTGAATCACTGTGGTTGGGCTTGTTTTGGATTGAAAAGTGTGTTTTTGAAGTTTTTCAAAGTAGCGACTTGAGTCTCGTTGTGAATTTCTTCGTAGCGACTTGCTTCAGTAATTTCTAGCGAGTTGTAGTGTTAGTCGTAGCGACTTGTCTATTGAGACAAGCCGACAAACAGTACAAGTTAGTGGATTCTCCACTACGGCTAGCGACTTGGTGGGGTTAGCGACTTGCTTTCATTTATTCTAGCGACTTGTACTTATTGTTCTCAGCGACTTGACATTAGCGACTTGGATAATTAGCGAGTTTCTCTTTAGCGACTTGACTGTTTAGCGATTTGGTGCTTTAGCGATTTATGTCCAGCAACTTGGGTCTTAACGACTTGATTCATAGCAACTTGAGGTTTAGCGAGTTGCTACTTAGTGACTTGGTGCTTAGCAACTTGGTTCAAGGATTCTTAGCGACTTGGTTGAACTTTTGTCTCTTATACGGTTTTCTCTTGATTTAGTAAAATCCCGTGAAAGAATCTATTTACCGGTTTAATCATAGAGTTATAAAATCCCGTGAAATCTGTAAACATGTCTACCAACGTACCTACAATCATCTCCACTGTTGCCGAGGATGTTCAAGCAGCTGGTTCAGATACTCGTCCACCCATGCTTGACGAACCGACTACGACTCTTGAGCTCAACGAATCAGATTGTACTGTCTTGGAAAGGAAAATGGGGTCAACATTCTCAAATCCATTGATGAAGGACCTTATCGATTGAGACTACAAGAGACATAATTGATAATGCTGCAGATGGAACCATGATCTTTGGATTGGACAGACCAAAGACGTATGATGAGCTCAGTGATAAGGAGAAAAAGAGATTCGATGCGATATCGGGCTTCAAACATTACACTTCAGGGTCTTCCAAAAGACATCTACAAGCTTATCAATCACAACACTGAAGCCAAGGCTGTTTGGGATCATGTCAAAATGCTTCTCTCAGGTTCTAAATTAACTAAGGAAGACAGAGAATCACAGTTGTATGATGAATTTGAGCACTTTAAGATGAAACCAGAAGAAAGTATCTATGAATACTACGTGAGATTCCACAAGCTTGTAAATGATATGAGGAATATCAAAATGACCATGCCAAATATTCAGCTGAACTCAAAGTTTGTGAACAACATGAATCCCGAATGGCACAAGTTTGTCACCTCTGTGAAGCTAACCAAAGGATTGAAGAACACCAACTATGAGCAACTGTATGCCTTCCTTCTTCAGAATGAGAGACATGCTATGTTTGAACGAAAGATTTTTGAACAGTTCAAATCTAAGCAGGGAGAAACTAGTTCGTCAAATGACTCTACAACTTTTTACACCAATGTTGGAATTACCACCAAAGCTTCTCAAGTCATACCCATGGGTAATGGTAATTACAAGCTCATCCCTGATCCAGCATATAAGCCTCCCGACTCAAACACACTCATGGAAGACTTCATCAATCAACTGTCTCTCATGGTTAGTCAAAACATGAAATCTCTCCCACACACCAACAATAACCTCAGAACAGCATCCAATCCACACAATCAAGCTACTGTCAGAGATGGGAAGGTTATGGTGCAACCAGTTCAAGAAAGGCAGTATGAACAGGGAAGAGGTGGAGTTAGTAGAGGATATGTGGCAATTCAGAATCGTGGAAGGAATCCAAATCAGGGACAAGCAAAGCCGATCAAGTGCTACAACTGTGGTGGTGATGGACATATAGCTAGAAACTGCACATCTCCAAAACGCCCTCAAAATGCTGAGTACTTCAGAGACAAGATGTTACTTGTGCAAGCTCAGGATAATGGTGCTGTATTGGATGAAGAGGAGCTGCTATTTCTTGCTGAGGGCAATGCCAAGACATATGATGCGATGTGGATGAGCGCCAATTCGGAGATAGGTCATAATCATCGAATGCCTTCCAAGTCGACTGGATGCATACGACTCGACGTTGATGATGAACCTACTGCATAGACAATTTTCATGGCTAGCATTTCTCCAATGGTCTCTCCAAAGGTCCCCTCACCACAGCAAGCTGGTCCATCCAAAGAATCAATCATCTCAGAGGTATTAAAACTATATGATAATGTTGATCAGCAAAAGATACACTACAAGAAAAGGGAGCTTATAGGACACCTATTAGTGTCCTATAAAAATAGTTTATAGGACCTTTAACCTAATAGGACCAAAATAAAAGTGTCCCGTAGGAAGGGGTTGTAATAGATATTTAGGACACTTATCGGCGTCCTAATAAACTCGAACATTTTAAAACTAATTCTTTGGTCCTATAAAAATGTTTATGCGAGCAAAATGACGTCCCAATATACCACATTATAGGATGCTATCCGGTGTTCTAATATATGCTTGTCCATTTGTTTTGTTTTGGGACACTTTCACAGGGTCCTAACACATATTTTTATAGGACGGAAACATTATAAATAAAGTATTATTTTAGTACCAAGAAAAGGGTCCTAATACCAGATGCTTTTTTAGAACCAAAATTTGGTCCCATGCTTTGTTACTTTTAGTACCTAATGTATTATTGATCAATGTCATTTTGCTCACAAATATTAAACTATAATCACTACAAATAAATCAAGAAATTATTATCATTCAAATTAGTCACTTACTATATAAAAGTTGCAACATGACTACAATATATATTATCATTAAGAAGAAATGATCTAACAATTGTACATGAATTCAGAAAGAATAAAGTCATTGTACAAAAATTCCTATGAAATGAGAAAATTGTCATAGTTTGCCAAGTGAACGTCTTTGAAGACATCCTTGCCTTATGATCCGAATCCACCTATGGTCAAAAAAACATATACTAGTATAAGTAGAGAGTGTTGGTAAAATCATGCTTTCATAGATAATATCATGTTTACCAAAATAATTTACCTTACCAAAATGATAGGACATTACGATGGATTACTCTTATAGCTAGGCGCACCAATATTATCAGCCAAATTGTATAGTCTCATCACACTCTCACCTAAAAATGTTAATTCTGAAGATACAAATATCACCTAAACATGAAGAAAAATCATCATTTTTACCTAAAAAAACAAATACTTACACATACACTTTAAGAATTCTTTACACAATCTAACATCATTTTCTTCTAATACCTGGTCAAAATTATGCCATTTTAGGCCTACAGGATACTTACCTCTTGCAAAAAAATCCATGAATGACAAAAATCAATAATTTTCTTGTAAGTAGTAAAGTAGGGGAGACCATACTCATTAAACAAAACATGTATACAGTCCATACTTTTTGTGCCAAAATACTAGAAACAAACGTCGACCAGCTGATCTATTTCCACCATCTTCCACACCAAAGGCTACAAATAAAAACATATAATGGTAAGGCACAAAAAATCATACTCGTAAATAAAGAAAAAGAATGAATTACACTAATAACTTAAAAATGCAAATTTATGAGGTCCAGGCATAAATGTTACACCAAAACAAATGTTAACATAACATCAACATCAGAAGTAAGTAAATCAATACTGGAAATACTTCTAGAAATATAGTATCCAATAAAATGACAGCTAAAGTGGCACTTTGATCGACACTGAATTCCTTGCCTTAAGATTAACTTGAAAGTCGATAATCATGATCCACCCGCAAAAAGCACCATAGCATGACTAAATATGACCAAACATTTGACATACGTTCCAATACATAGGCTTTCCTTGATACAAGAAGTCAGCATATATGAAATTGGGTATGTGTCTTAATTCTTAACTCCTAAGTA
This sequence comes from Chrysanthemum makinoi, assembly GCA_910596185.1. NCBI lineage: Eukaryota > Viridiplantae > Streptophyta > Magnoliopsida > Asterales > Asteraceae > Chrysanthemum > Chrysanthemum makinoi. Next base: position 217,979,149 of record OU343219.1, on the reverse strand, counting down.
ATACTCATGCTAAAACTCAACAATAGCTTGAGTAATAGCAAATATCAATTTCAAATTATTCTTAGTTGTAACTATTCCCGATTAATTATACTAGAAAGACGAAAACCTACTAATTTTTTAGTTTCATTAATGTTTTAAACTGTAAATATGCAACACCTTGTGAGGAAATATTCCTGAATTTCTTGACGAACTATCCAATGTATGATAGACTTACCAACTAACTCCCTTTGTAGTTCTACACAATCAAACGACAAAACAAACAAGAAATCTCAATATATCATATAGGTATTTATCATAAATTCATAATAAGATATGTTTCCACCATGAAAAAACAACAACTTGGTATAAAATCCAAGTCTTCACACATAAATTAAATGTAAAATGTATTCAATTAAACTTAATTATATGAGTAAAAATCACTCACTAGTTCATACAAGAAAGAGTCCGGTCAAACATGAAAAATAAGCCAAATGTCATAGCAAAAGCTAATGGAACCTGGCCAATTCTCATAACTCCAACCGCAGCCTAGATGCTCTTCTGTAAAAGATAAAGCCAAACAACATGAATTAATCTCATATAAATAATTAAGATATACCATAAACAAAACACCAATTAGTTCTTGTGAAACATTTCTTACCAAAGTGGATCCCAACACCAAAAATGCATAAGCTAGCAGAAATATATCAACAATATACAGAAGAGGTGAATTTTCGATGGTAAAAATAGAAGCAAAAGTGAGCTCAAACAGGCAACAACCAAAAACCCAAAGCAAAGCCAAACTGTCTTAAAAGAAAAACCGCAATAGGCACAGTATATGCAAATCAATAGTCACAAAAAAATCAAAAGTCTTACAAAATCTCAATTGTTATTCACAGTGGGGCTCATTGCTTTTTGTTTTAACAACCCACGTAATCACACTTTATATGTAAGTAAATGAAAATTCATTACCTTTATAATGTAGGTTATTACAATAAAAATCATTGCCCCTTTCATTCAATTTGGATCTGAGATAAAAGGTTCATAAAAAGGGTATCGACAGTTGCATACAAGTGGGTAACAATTAAGTGTGATAGATGGATATTTTAGAAAAAGGAGAAGTGGTGGTTATGGAGATGGTGACATGGGTGGATCCTACTTTTGGAGGGAGTAAAAAACTGGGAGGGATCTAGCGGGAAACAAAATTTTGGGTGGGAGGGAATAAAAAGTTAAAAACTATAGCAATAGCAATGAATAAATGGTATAATACCCGTGCAAAGTGACGGTGTATAGGGTCAAATATTTATATTTATTAAAGGACTAATTTCATATATCACCCTACTTTCAAGATTAATTTCATATATACCCAAAGTGCAAGTATTAAATGCATAATGTACAATGTTTTTAATGCATGTTTGGGTATATATGAAATTTTCAACAAAAAGGAGGGGAGATATGAAATTGCCCCTTTATTAAATCGTGATTTTGGTTTAACCCTTAATGAAAAACTTACGGGTTCAACTTGTAGTCATTACGAGAAAAATATTTACTCCACGTGTTAGAAACAAACAATGACAAAATTTAAGGATTTAACAATATTTAAAATATTAATTTAAAGAGATAAAAGTTGTCATCATTTTTAATTAAGGGTATAATAGTTCACTAATATTACTCAATTTTAAGTTTTGAGAATCGCTCGTTATAAGATAACATTAAAATTTATAAAGTATGAAAATAACTATAAATTAACTTAATTAGTCATAAAAATATTAAAATACCTGTGTAGAAAAATTATAACTTCAAATGTGTGTAAAAGTTTGTATATGTATGTAGAGGGTTTTCTCGTAAATTTTGGAAATTTATAATCAACATTGTCTACTATATCGTTTAACATTTAGGGATAAACATAAACGAGTCCAAAAACACCTGCAAAAATAGTGGTTAGGTCGCTTACATCAAAGCCAGGAAAGCTCGATATTTTTCGAAAGTAGAGAAAAACATCTCTCTCCATTTACCCATACGTGTGTTTTCATAAAGATGTATGTATCCCATATATATTTATGATCATTATATGCAAATGTTTATGCATACCCGGTTTCGAACCAAGCCAAGCTTTATCGAACAACTTAGTCGCTACTCAATATTATGCGTAAAATAACCCACACAAAAAATAAATGTATTATTATTGGGTTAATCATGTTACAACCTAATTAGTCAAATAAATATAAACATAAAACAAATACTAAATGCCTTTAGTCTAGGAGTATGTGAGTTGCAGATCAAGCAAGAGGTTGTGAGTTCAAGTCTCGTTTGAAACATGTGTTAGGACTACGTAAGATAATAGTTCATTACCAATACGTGACCCTAATAATGGTCCACGGTAGTCGGAAATGGGTTAAACGGCTTTGTGTTAACCCGATAAGCCCTATTATAACGTTAAAGTATCTAAAAGTTGGAAAATTTTGTACAAAACCATGAAAAATATGAAAAAATTTAAAACCCCTCATTACGCGGATTATTTCTGAAAGCCGAATAAAGATTAAAACTCTCACCCGAAACCCAATACTAATAAGAATTCAGGTTAATCGATTAACTCAAATAATGCTTTTATAACCCGTATAACCCAACCCGAATACGCCTTTTCAGGGTTAGGTTAGTGACGTTAAGATAACTTTGACACCCATATATATTGATAGGTCAAATTTCCTTATGTTGTCCATGTTATGTTAAATCGTATCCAAATCTCTCAAATTCATTTTTATTCAACGGGAGCGCAATGTATCTTCGCATCCTAAATTAACATGTGGGAATGCCCTCCACAGGTCATAATGACTATTTGATTCTCGATCTTTGTTTAGATATTTGAAAGCGTGATGATGTAACGTGCAATAGGACCACATGATTACCAAGTGTCCTATTAAACTTAATTTAATAGGACATGTGTATCAGATGCCTTATTAGTTTCTCTTAAAATAGGACCTTAATAGATAAAAGTCCTATAAAACTTCGTGTAATAAGACCTTTATATCAAGTGTCCTATTAGGTTTCATTATAATGAAACCCCAACAAACAAGCGTCCTATAAGACTGGATGTAATAGGACATTCAAGTGAAGTGTCCTATTAGGATCTATTATAATAAGACCTTAACAAACAAAGGTCCTAAAAGTATGTTCTAATAGAACCAATTTATTAAGTGTATTATTAGTTTGATTCTAAAAGGACTTAAAAATTAGCTAGTCCTAATAATTTTGTTATTAGGACCTATACGTAAAAAGGGTCCTATGGAAAGGTCCTAATAGATAGGTTTTCTTGTAGTGATACATGATAAAGTTCAATCGCAGGAAACCAGTGACTCAAATATTGCTAATATGGGCAATGATAATGTTGTCCCATATGATCAATATGTGACCCAATGTGAGAGTGCGATTGAACCAAGTGATGTATCTAAAGCAGTCAATAATGACTATATTTTTGATGAATACACTGATAGTGTTCCTAATGATTCTGCCATCTCTGAACTTAATGCCTATAAAGAACAAGTTGCCATTTATGAACAACGTGCTAAGTTTGAATTAACTACCCGTGAGCAGGAGATGGATGACCAAATGCGTACAATTATTAGAAAAAGTAATTTTAGGGAAGAAATACTTAAACAAGAGTTAGATTCCTTAAAAGAAAAGCTTAACAAAACGGCTAAGCAAAAACAAGAACTTCAAGAAAATGTGAAAGTGCTTAAGCAGGAATTTAATGCCAAGGAATCAAAACTCTTAAATGAATTTTCCAACCTAAAAACTTTGAAAAACAAACTAGAAAAAAATTTGTACGTACAAGGAAACACCATTCAGACTGCTCACATGATCACTAAGCATAGAGTTCTAAGTGACAAACATAGTGTTGCATTAGTTGATGAACCAAACCCTAAGGCGTGTCTGAAAGCTAGAGAAGCATAGAAGGTAATCTATGATGGCAATGAAATCCTTAAGCCTAGACAGAAACCTAGTTGCGCTGAGAATACTGAGGAAGATAAATAGTTAGAAGAAGTAACTAGAAAGAAATTGGATGAAAAGCTTAAGATCCCTTTATGCATAGAAAAGAAAATCAGCTATAAAACACCCAACTATGCTAAGAAAAACTGGATTGCCTTTAACAAGTTTAGACCTCAAACACAGCTGACCCCTGAACAAGTGTTTTGGAAAAAGGATATGGACATGAAAAAAGCTGATGAGTTTGTTGAAAAGAATCCCCCATGTAGGAGAATGCTTCCTGCCACTGTTTAACCCCCAAATACCCCAATGCATTTAGTTCCTAGATCTATTCCCACTAAGAGCAAGACCTTAGTCAGTCAATATGTAATTTTTCAATTATTTATTGATTTTGAGAAAACTTGTAAGAAAAGGATCACACCCACTGGGATAACTGAAGGGGAAAGGGGTTTTGAGCAAACTAAAGAATGTTATTTAACTGAAGTCATGCCTTTCTTTAAACAATTAAAAGGTCAATTTAAGAGTCTTAAAAAGGGGATGGATTCAGATATTAAAGAAATGGAAAAGGAATTTGATGCAATGATAGTTGAGGTTAATGACTATGAGCGAGAATTAAAATATAATGAGATTAAGAGGAAGAACTTGCATACCTTGAATGAGAATCTTATTTCTGAATGTATTACTCAAGATGTGTCTTACACTGCTACAAATTGTTCCATTAATGCTTCTCAATTTCATGAATTATCTGTTGCTCTGAAAGTCTCCCATGATTGTGTCATTGAGCTTGAAAAAACTAATTCTAAATTGCATGAGAAAATTGAACAGGTTGATCATGATAATCTGGTAAAACATTACTCTAAATTGGAAGTTGAATATCTTGATTTGCAATTAAAATATCAACATCTAAAGGAAAATGTTAAAACCTCAAATATCAAGAAATCCTTGGATGCTCCTGACTTTGATGTAGTTTTTGAAATAAACAAACGTGATGAACAAATTCGAGCTCATTGCAACACGATCAGAAAAATGAGAGCACAAATCTCACAATTGAAGGGAGAAAGAAACAATGCAAATGGCTTCCAAATGCCTCCACCTTTAGATTCTCAGTCTTATCAAACTTTTCATCTTCAAAACTTGGTTAATGTTTTACAAAAGGAAAATGAGAGTTTTCTAGAAGAAAATGAAAAGGTTAAACTACACTTTAAAGAGTTATATGATTAAATGAAAGTCACTCGTGACAAGAACAATGAAAAAAATAACGCCTTTACAAAAGGAAATTGAGAATCAAGAGTCAGAAAAGGGAAAATGCCACTTGTCTTCAATAAGAATGTTGCATCGAAGTCATCTACTGACTACAAATATACTGCGGATCAAGTAAATACATTCCTCCTCATCTTAGAAATAACTAACGGCGTTTCATGACTATTTTTCTTACCTTAAGGATAGTCTAGAATGTCTCCGAGAGATTGTAGAAGAGGATTTCATAAATAAGCCACTTGATAGTGAAATTAGGTTTGCGTGCATTCAGGCCAAATGATCTCAAAAGCTGCTAGAATGTTTAAGAGCAACGTTTCCTAAATCTTTTTGTGAGAGAGGTAAAGCTGTGATGCCTTGCTCGATGCCTAGTGATAAGTATGCAACTCATTCAATGCCCAATATTAAGAATTTGTCCTCAAGTAGTTCAGATCCCTCAGACTTCTAGTTCAGAATGCAAAAGTAGCAAAACCAACTAATGTTCCAATTCCCTCTACATGAGTAAGAAGTGACACCAAAGCAAGCAGGTCAAAGCCTCAAGGCAACACAAAGAATGATAGGACCTTGCATGCTAGGAATGTTCAATGGAAGAGAGTAGAAGATCACCTTAGGGAGAATTTGAATAAAACGAATCGTGTTGATTCTAGTGTTAGCTCTAAGCATACTGTAATTAATGCGAATTCTGCTACTTTTGGCAAAACATGTAATGATGATTGCGTGGTTTCTGTTACTAATCTTGAATGTGGTATGAATGATTTGATTAATGCTATTAAATGCCCTGTTAAGGTTGTTAATGCAAATAACCAAGCTAAAAATGCTAGAAAGCAATGGCGGAAGAAGGTTAGGAAACATTGGAAACCCACAGGAAGAAAATTTAGCAATGTAGGTTATCAGTGGATACCTACTGGTCGCAAATTTAGTCTTAATAAGATGTGCCCTAAATTGTCTAAGTCGATGCCTATTATGAAATGGATGCCTACTGGTAGAACTATTCCTTTAAGAAGTGAACATACTTTGAATAGGTCTCTCGAACACAATAGTATTGCATCTATCCATAATAATTCCATTGATTCTACTTCTGATGTGGGTGTTCCAATCATTGCTAATAACCAAATGGAACCCATTCTTGCATGGGGATCCCAATTATCCAGTTATCCATTCTTGTCTGTGTTCAACTGCAGATCGTTCAAATCGTTCTGTGGTACTTGGACTCAGTCTGCTCCAAGCATATGACCGAGACCGGTCGCGGCTCATGAACTTTGTGAGTAAATTCATTGGAACTGTGAGATTCGGAAACGATCATTTTGGTGCTATTATGGGTTATGGAGATTACGTGGTTGGAGATAGTGTGATTTCTAGGGTATATTATGTTGAAGGTCTTGGACATAATCTATTTTCTGTTGGACAATTTTGTGACTCAGACTTAGAAGTGGCCTTCAGAAAACATACTTGCTTTGTTAGAGAACTTGATGGTGTGGAACTTCTCAGAGGAACTCGTGGTTCAAACCTATACACCATCTCTATCGAAGACATGATGAAATCTTCACCATCTGTCAAAGGCTTCCCAAACTAAGTCATGGCTATGGCACCGTCGTCTCAATCACTTGAACTTTGGTACCATGAACAATCTTTCCAGAAAGGACTTAGTAAGAGGACTACCTAGACTTAAGTATGAAAAGGATCATCTTTGTTCAGCATGTCAATTGGGAAAAAGCAAGAAGTATGCCCATAAACCCAAACATACATACTATTCACATGGATTTATGTGGACCCATGAGAGTGCAAACTATTAATGGGAAGAGATATGTGTTAGTTGTGGTTGATGACTACTCCCGATTCACTTGGGTTAAGTTTTTGAGAGCAAAGGATGAAACTCCAGATGTCATCATTAAACTTATTAAACAACTGCAGGTCCGACTTAACAAAACGGTTAGAATCGTCCGAATGCACAATGGAACTGAAGTTTGTTAATAAAGAACTAAATGAATTTTATGAAAGTGTTGGAATCAGTCCTCAAAGAAGTGTTCCACGAACTCCTCAACAGAACGGTGTAGTTGAAAGACGAAATCGAACTCTTGTGGAAGCCGCAAGAACAATGCTGATTTACTCAAAGGTTTCAATGTTTCTATGGGCTGAAGCTATTGCCACTGCATGCTACACTCAAAATCGATCCCTAATTCACACAACTCATGGAAAGACTCCGTATGAACTTGTCCACAATCGAAAACCTGATCTATCATACCTTCGTGTGTTTGGTGCGTTATGCTACCCAAATAATGACGGTCAAGATTTAGGTAAACTGAAAGCTAAAGCGGACATTGGATTATTTGTAGGATATGCACCAAACATAAAAGGATACCGAATCTACAACAAGAGAACCTGAAATATTATGGAAACAATTCACGTTACGTTCGATGAGCTGACCGGTCAAATGGCTCCAGTGACAATCCAGCTTCGACCCGCATCTCAACTTTCATCAAGTAGTCCTATCAGTTCTATTCTTGTTTCAAATCCCTCACCATCAGAACTCCTTATGTACCTCCTTCCGAAGATGATCCAAGAAATTATTTGATCCTATGTTTGATGAGCAATATGAGCCAAGTGCTAATGATCTTTCAATTCCATCAACAGAGGTCGCTCCTATCCCTCGCCAATGAAGTTAACCCTTCAGTTTCAATGTCATTAAGTCAAGAAGCGCCTGCTGTTGATCACTCTATCTCATCAACAAATCATCAATCGTCGAGTGTACATCATGGAATTGTTTCTGGCACCAATGATGGAGATAATCCCTTTGCTACTCCTAATGATGCCCCCTTTGAAAATATATTTGCTCTTGATTCGTCATCTGAACCATCTTCATCAGGAGAAATCGACTCGCTACTTCGCCTCAACAACAACCATATGAACACCTTAGAAAATGGACACATGATCACCCACTGGACAACATCATTGGAAACCCTTCTCGCTCAAGATCCACTCGCGACAACTTGCAACCGATTCTTTATGGTGCTTCTTCAACTCTGTACTCTCTAAGATCGAACCAAAAGACGCTAAAACTGCTATGAATGAAGACAGTTGGTTCAATGCCATGCAAGATGAAATTCATGAGTTTGATCGACTAGATGTATGGGAATTATTACTCGCTCCCGATTGTGCTATGATCATCGCTCTAAAGTGGATCTTCAAAGTAAAACTTGATGAGCATGGTGATGTTTTAAAGAACAAGGCTCGATTGGTTGCAAAAGGATACCGCCAAGAAGAGGGTATTGACTTTGAGGAATCATTTGCTTCCGCTGCTCGTGATCGAGGCAATCGTAATCTTCTTGGCTAATGCTGCAAGTAAGAACATGGTAGTCTATCAGATGGATGTAAAGACGGCTTTTCTTAATGGAGATCTCAAAGAAGTCGATACGCCACCAACCCGAAGGCTTTGTGAATTCAAAGCATCCTACTCATGTCTATCGCTTGAAGAAGGCTCTTTACGGTTTGAAGCAAGCCCCAAGGGCATGGTATGATACGCTATCAAAGTTTCTTCTATCTACCGGATTCACCAAAGGAGCAGTTGATCCGACATTGTTCACCGTAAAGTCGTGCAAAACATTTAATTTACGTTCAAATCTATGTTGATGATATTATTTTTGCCTCGACCGACCCCAATGAATGTGATCGCTTTTCAAATGAAATGGGTTCCAAATTTCAAATGTCAATGATGGGACAAATGTCATTTTTCTTGGGATTACAAATTTCACAAAGTCCCTGAGGCATCTTTATAAATCAATCTAAATATGCAAATGAGATTTTAAAGAAATTTGGATTTGATTCTTGTGACCTTGTTGATACTCCCATGATAGAGCGCACTAAATCGATGAGGACCACTCGGATCGTGGTAGACCAAACGAAATATCGTAGTATGATTGGATCCTCGATGTACCTCACGGACGAGACCGCATATCTCGTCGCTGCTTTGCATGTGTGTTAGATATCGTGCTAAGCATACTAAAAGCACCTTGAAGCTGGTAAACGGGTCTTTCGGTATCTCCAAGGAACCATCAATATGGGACTTTGGTACCGGAAGGACACCGGTATGTCACTAACACCTATGCAGATGCCGATCATGCAGATGTCAAGATACACGCCGGCACGCCCTAAGGTGCTCGCTTTTGGGAGATAAGCTTGTGAGTGGTCTTCAAAGAAACAAATGAGTACTTCTATATCCTCTATGAGGTCTGAATACATAGCCATGTCATCTTGTTGTGCTCAAATCCTATGGATGAGATCCCAATTATCCGACTATGGCTTTGAATTCAACAAAATCCTCTCAGACCGTGATAATAAAAGTGCTATTGCTCTCTCATGCAACAACGCTCAACACTCAAGAGCAAAGCACATCGACATTCGACATCATTTCATCAGGGAGCAAGTAGAGAACGGTGTGGTGGAACTCTATTTTGTAAGGACATAATACCAATTAGCAGACATCTTCACCAAAGCTCTTCCTGGAGAACGTTTTGAGTTTATCCTCCCACGACTTGGTCTAAAGAGTCTACAACCGAAAACACTCAAACGTCTTCAAGAGGAAGACGAGGAGTAAAGGTCTTCTTCATCCATCTCTTGTAAATATTTATTCGAAAAGCAAAATACAAAATTACAAAACCTACAAAACGAAAATAGAAAAATATAAAACGTTCAAAAAATCCATAAAATTTTGAAAATCTTGAAAATTTTCAAAAAATATTGTCATTTTGTCATATTTTTCTCGATTCGATAATATCTACGGTCTTTGTGCTATCATTCAAAGAATGACACGGGTCTTTAGATATTGTTCGAATGTTTAAAAAAAAATAATAAAAATTTTTGGGAGAAAGTAAAACCATGGTTTACTGTCATTTCGTGCAAGAACCGTTTTTCAAAGAAAGAACAGAGCCATGCTTTATCTTAAATTTTTCAAACCTCATGCTCTGATTCTAAAAACAAATGTTTGTCGGTAAAACGTCAAATGTTTCCTTTCAAATATTTTTCCTTCAAATGATTCTTCTGAAAAATATTTGTCATCTTATGAAAACAAAATTGCTTTGAAAATACTTCGGACTCTACTTTTGAAAATCATTCGGGTTTTTAATTTGTCAAAATCTCTATCCTTCAATCAACAACTTATGTCATTGATTGAGGGGGAGAATGATTTCAATCATTAAGTGTATTTTTCAAAACAATTGGCACGTAATCGAGAAAGGTCCACTCTTGAATAATCAAAAAGAACAATGTTTTACAATATTGTATACAATTGGTACGAGACCTTTGTTATTATTATGTTTTCAAAAGATACTCAAGCATGTTTAATCTTTGGAGTCTAAAGTCTCAAACTTGATCCTTATCGGTTAAATGTTTCTCATAATCAAGTCACATCTCTCCTTAAAAGCTCTAAAAAACAATTTAAATCTATAGAGATCACAAATCTTAAATGATTTGAAAATTGTGGTCGGGGGAGAATTTGTGATTTAAATTGGATTTAAACTGATGATTCGATAAATGGTTTCACAAGTGTTTAGCAAGCTTTCCTCCTCACATGTGCCAAACGATTTCAAATTTTCCATGCACATGTTGAGGGGGAGCATCCTTTTAAACCATAAAGAATTGAAACGTGATTGATTTGCCTCTTAGTGCAGGTTCCTTCTAATATGTGCAAAACTCTTTCAAACCTCGAGGCACATATTGAGGGGGAGCAAATTTATGAAAACCTCATCCTTCCCCAATATGCTTTATCTACTTGATTTGATCAGGGAAGTGATGTTGATATCTTTTAGAAAATGGTAATCAAAGAAGTTAATTCTTCCTCTTGCCTTCGTGTGCCAAAACGATTTCAAAGACATGATGCACATGTTGAGGGGCTCTATTTTAAAATTATCAAAAAATAATTCAGGTACAAAATGCTTTGATAATATATCACAAGTATCTGGATTGATTTTCAAATGGTTTTCAATTGGTTCCAATGGTAGATGAACAATACCAAATAGACCGACCAAATTTACTTTATGCATGGTGATATAAGGATGATAAGGTTAGGTATTTGTTCCCATGATCCGCCAGAACCGGAGGGATCTACCCAGGGATAATCCACTAGATAGTGTAGAAGTCCTTAGGTATGATGAAAAAAGGAGAAAAGTGAGATATGGGAAGAGTGCGGATCGAGACAGATGCTAGCATCGGAATAAACCCAACAAGGTTCTAGTTATGAAGTCTCGGTAAGCAATGAAGGGGTTGAAGAATGAAAAAGAAATGAATATGAAAAGGGTGAAAAGAAATAGCCCTCCAATAATTCAACCTTAGGCGTAAACCGGTTCAATACATATGCTACTGGTGTTTACTAAGGTAACACTCGTATTGAAGACAAGACATCATGGACCCAGTGATGCACTGCACTACAACTTCCCAAGCTACTCAAGTTCCTCTTAAAAGGACTTGTTTCATTCTAACGGGAAACCGACATTATCTATCGACTTTCTCTTATAGATGGTTGATATTGAAGAAGGAGACCCTCTCCCTAAGTCTCAGGCATAGGAACCAAATGTGCACAATTGAGTCTAAAGCCACGAGATCATCAAATAAATCTCATTAGGACACTGTCTATGAAGACTCTATGTTTCACACAATGTGGAAAGAGAGATTATATCTTATGAGTCCTACGCATTATCCTTGTGGTATTGCGTAACATCTGAGTGATATGCTAACATATTCACAATGAAGATGGAAAGCCTTCGAGAGCCAACATCAAACAAGCTCTCGGTGGGTGGCATGTGAGATCTATCCAATAGATCAACCATGTGACAACTGAGAGCGAAACAATGGGGCAATTCAATCTTTTGAATCAATCCTAGTTCAGGTTATGGATTGACGGATACCTTTGAAAAACCGGTCGTTGTGCTTAAAATCTTTTCTCTAGCACACGACCGTGTACTAATATTTCAAAATAAAAGGTGTTTATGATTGATAATTGATTTTCATTAAAACCTTCGTTGTATTGCAAAAACAATTTATATTGTGCGATACACGATTGCTTTTCAAATCTCTTTTCATCAATCGCTGAATCTTAATTGCCGTTCACTCACTCGTGTTGTCTTCTTTGAGACGCTTCGGTTTGAGATCACTAGAGCAGTACGCTAAACCCTCGTCAAGGAAATTATTCGAATTATACCCGATCACAGGCAAGATTTGTAATCGATCAACGGAACCGTGGGCCGTGTACCTCAATTCAACGAAAGTGATCAAAGACACTTTCGAGCGCTTTATTGCTAACTGTTTTATGTAGGTACACCCCGACTTTTGCAGCTGATCAAAATGGAGAGGTCAATCCATAGCCGCATGCTCACACAACACATTCATTTCCAAAGAAATCATGATTAGTGCATCAATGACTCGATATTCTCATTCCATGCTTCGCTACGTTGTCGCCAATATCATGAATCAACTAAAGCTTCCTACTGATGAGAAGAAATCATGATCCGTAATATGAGCATGTCGGTCCAAAAGTCACAACATCACATAATACCAACACCACAAAGGATGAGTCGAGATTTATGATAGCCGATGATCTCAAAGCGGCTCAACACTCATTATCAAGTGGATCAGTTAAAGACCTCCACTTGGATTATCCAAACATGCAAAAAATGAAGAATCAAAGACTACGAGCTCTTGAGAAAGCAAAGAACAGAACAAGAATCCAAAAACAATCTTAATGTAATATCTGTTTGTATTCAATGAAATTTGAGGTGACCTCCCTTAGGGGGAGATTGTTAGGATTTAGTAAATCCAGTTATTAAAGTGTCGGTCACCTCAAGTATATGTAATCGTTAAGAGTCGTAGTTATTAAAAGTTAAGTAGTATTTAGTTTTGTAACATCGTGGAGGATGGATGGGTCTTTACCCACTGTATTCCTGATCCACAGCCCGTAGGTGGCGATTTGTGTAAGACTATAAATACTCTCTACCTCCCAAGGTAGAGAGTTGGAGCTCATAATAAGATTTTCACTTTCTCTCACTAAGTTCCCAAACCTCTAACTATTTCTCTCTCTAAAACATCATTGTGTACGCCCCCTATGATCATGGTTTGATGTATTTGTGAAATCCAATATGTTACATACAACAATATGCTCTTTAAAAATCCGTAAACTTTAATTTCTTATTGTGTAACGTTTGATGTCTTTCAAACTTTTAAGTTTGTAGCTGATGACAATTTGCACAACAATTGACATATTGTTCATCCTTAGAATCTAGGAGCATCCCCAGGCTAAGGATGTAATTCTATTAGAATATTTATTACACGATTTATCTAATAACTTTTAGTTATATATCAATGTTATCAAATCATCTTTTATTTAAGCATGATACAACAATTTTAATACACAACATGATGTACATGATGAATCTACAAATCAAACTCAGATTTCATTCATGTTCTATCTTGTCAAAAGATATGTATCCATTTCCCAAATGATATATCATGTTCTATTAGAATCATTTATTCACCGCATATGTTTATAAAAAATAAACATATATTCTAAGGTTGTATGTTTTAATTCTTAAATCTTACAAGTAAAGTTTCATTCCAAATTAAGACTTAATATTTAACTTACATGGAATGTTACTTCCCATATGTTATATAACATATAAGATTTCAGAAACTTAACATAATACTCCCACTAGCTTTCAAGAATACTTAAAATTTATCTTATTTCAATTATAAATCAAAACTAGAATTTAATAATTAAACATAAGAATAATTTCATAGATGCATGCATTTATCCATTCATGGATCATAGCATTATGTACATTTCCAAAGATTATTTGAATTAAAACTTCTTTTGATTACTTACCGTCCTCGCTCAATTAATTTTTCAAGAAAGAGTTTTGATATTCTATTGTCATTTTTCATATTAATTAAAATAGGTATGACAACAATCATCTTTATATATTTAATGTTCCTAGGAAATAATATTCAATCACAATTTATTGCTTAAGTATGATTAATAATTTTGTCATAAGACATGCATTAAATATCTGTACAATATTGTCTATATGATTTCTACACAGAAATTCAAACCACTAGGGTTTTCTATTTATTTGAAAAAACTCATTTTCATTCTCTAGTCTAGCTATTAAAATAAACCAAATTTCCAAAATTGATTATCTTTATGGACAGAATCTTTAACATTCATAGTATGAGTAATTTACTCAATTCAATATTTGGTAATACATCATAATGATTATCAGGTTTACCATAATCCTGTAACTCATATTTCTCATTATATAAATCAAATATCTGAGACATCCTTATAGATCTATGAATGAAAATTCCATCATTTTGAGGTTAACAAATTACATGTCTAGCCTCATCATGATATTTACTAGTGTATTACAGAAGATTATGTATCTTGTCATTTTATCTTTTCAAAATAAAACTCTCACTAGCCTTTAGTAATTTAGAGACTATATATAAATATTTAGCAAGTAGAGCAAAACAACATTGTTCTCTTTTTGGGACTTTACAAATACACATTGACAGTTCCTGACTCTCGTTTGTTAATAATCACTCTTCATAAGAATTTTAACATTCAGAACTTCAATTCTAAAACTTAATGTGATTCATCACATTCCATAATAAAATAGTGTCTTATTAATCTTCTAAGTTGGAGTCTTATTAAGTATATTCAATCTATACTCAATTTTCTAACCTTTATTACTTCTAAGAAAGAAGTTATGGTTATCTTGAATCAAACAAAATCAAATAGAGTTTAATTCTCCTAACGGAACATACTATTAACTTGTGGTATTTCATTAGAATTAATATTGTAAGACAATCTAACTATATATATAAGATAAACATATTCTTTTTAGGTTACCTATTTACCAACTAAGTCAACTTAATGGTATAATAGACTTTTCAAGCCAATTGCATGCTTTATAACACAAGTACTTTTTAACCAAGTCACTTCATGTCCATGTCTCATCAAGAAAACATAAACTGTTATAATCTCATTATACGTTATAACTCATTGATAAACTCAATGACTTCTTGTATATGTCTTAATTAAAAAACATAACAAGTTAACGTCTTACTTTATTATAAGTCTTAAAAGACTTCATGTTTATGTCTTTACAATGAATCATAAACATGTTTAACTAAAGTAATTATGAACACTACCTCTTGGCTTCAATAGTAATTCAAGTTAATTTATTACATCACAATAATGTAGGACTACATTATTTCTTCATTTATTTATGTCATTCCAAAAATACATAAATATACAAATTGAAGTAGTATTAGATTACTTCATTTATTTATGTCATTCCAATAATACATAAATATTTAGTTTGAAGTAGTCTTATATATCATCTTGACACATGTTCTAAATACTTGTCTAATTTAGAAACTGTAAATTTATTCCGCATAATGATCTCACTTAACATGGAGATTTACCTTGTTGTTGCAATCTAGCTAAGATCTCACATAACGTAAATTGCAACACCAAGTGTTTCTTGGATTAGATATGTATAAGTATATTAGACCATTAGTCTCTTACCTTGCGGTCAAGAGAATCCGTTAAATTATATTTTTATGTGTTGTACCTTGCACACAATAAAGATTTCTCCTACTTGTGCATGAAACAACGTTATGTAGCAGATAAACAACATGACACACGTTTGTTTATGTGATCAATATGATTGAGATATTGATATTATCATAACTAGTAGATGTAGAACCACTTCATTGTCTAGTAAGGAAACGTTCATGAGTATCCTTAAAAACATAAGTGTCTACAAGTGGAAAGTAATTATCTTAAGACATGCTAGAGATAATGTAGGTTACTACCAAGATGACAAAGCTTGTAGCTCCCACTGAATTAGAGATCATTACAATAATTCTTTATTCAGTGATAACAACCCAATGCTTCCACTGGATTTGACAACATTGTAAGTGTTTAATTAACTAGTGAAAGAAAATAGTATGTTATTTACTTCCCTACACCTTTGAGAAAGTCCATACATAACAACTATTTATGTAATAAAAGAGTGTATTCTACTATGTAGATGATGGACTGTCCATCAATGCTATTAACTTGGAAAATTGGGCATGCAATTTCTTCCTTAGTAGGTCTACCATTCAAACAATTGTATGTAATACATTTAAATGGTCAAAGCACAACAACTAGATAAATATACAAGTTTATCTTTTACCAATTTTGCGGTAATCAATCTAGATTCTAATTTAATAACTTAGAAAATGTGCAATTTTCTTAACTATTAAAGTTTGCTTATGAGTTATGTATTTAAAATTTAGACAATTCTAATTTTCCTATCACACATTTCTCATTCATGAAAAGGAATAGAATTGAATCTCACTCTTTCTTATAAAAAGAGGACTAGGTTTATTTTTTTAGTAAAATTAACTCTACCAAAAACCCTTACAAGTGTAGATCAATTTACCAATACAAGAATAACCCACATTTACGGTTTAATGTTGTATTAATACATTTAAAGAATTAGCAAAATTCAATTTTAATATTTTCGATAATTAAACTTTTTAAGAAAATAAAATACCCAAGGAAATATTCATATAATTTTCTTGAAAACTAGGATCCAAATGTGTCTGTTAGTGCAAATATTACGATATTTAATCTATACAGTCTCGTTTGTTTTGATTGTTGACAAACATGTAACTTGTAATACATAACGTAAAATGTACAAGTTACTTGTAATCACATTTTGTCTCAACATACATTCAACACCTCTCGATGTCTCAAGTCTTCATATGTTACAACACAGGTTCGTACATGTTTGTTATGTGGCATTATGATCAAACCCATTAACAAATCATTTAGAATGTTTAAATTACGTTTAGAGTAACTAAGTATTTTAATAGGTTAACCATTTTATTTCGAACCTCATTTTACATTTTGCATTTACAAGTATTTTATACAACTATATCTTTTGTAAGATGTCTAACAAATATATACTTTTATTTGTACAAGTAAACTAACTATAATATTCATACAAGTACAAAAGTTTACTTACACTTGACAAAATATATTTTATTTTGACAAGCACTCAACTAGATATTTTATTTTACAAAAGGTTACTTACATTTTATTTACAAGTAACTTACCTTTTTAAATAAGTATATACATTTGTTTAAATGTATTTTTCATAAAAAAGAAAACACTCTTTTATTACCTCATGCATAGTGTCATCTAAATCTTTAAAAGATTTTGGAAAATATTCTAAGATATCAAATCTAATAAAATATTATTTTTTTAGATTACATCTTTGGCTATAAATAGAGCTCATTGTCTTCTTATTTTCTCATCCATTCCAACACACATTCTCTCTATCATTCTCTCATCACTTAGATCTATAGATAACCATGTAGTAACATACAACAATCACTCTCACCATCACATGATCATAATGCTTCTAACATTCATCTTTGTTGTAAGCATATTTACATTTTGATCAACCAAGGAAAACTTGGAGATCTAGCCATCCTCATTCACCAAAGCATATCAACATATGAAGATTTAAGATCTCTTGTTATCCTCATTGATTGAAGACTTCTTATTTAAGAAGACCATTTAGATTAGTCATTCATATCCATTAGACATTTGTGTCATGGATCATCATTGTAAACATTAGTATATCATCACAACATTTCTCATCAACTTAGATTAGATGGTTTATGTGTTTGTGCCATAAAACACAAGGTTTGTTATGTTGGGTCATAAAACATAATGGGAGTGGTTGTACTCAGAAAGAACTCGACATCTAGCTTAGTGTCGAAAATATTTTATAGGCGACGTTAGGTTGGTTCTACCTCGAACTAGAACCCGGTATTTAGCTTTGTACCGGAAAAAGTGTAAGCGATGATTGTAAGATTTTCTCCGCCCAAGAAGGGAGCTTGTTGATTTACTGAAGTAACTCTCGAGTTACTTTTCGGGACCGAGTAGGGCGGAGAGGAGATCCGTGACCGAACCACTATAAATCCTCGTGTTCGGTTTGCAATTTCCTTTCTTTATCTCTTTACTTTTATACTTGCACTATACTATTGTTTGTGATGTGGTTTGATGTTCATGCTTGTGTGACAACTTGGTTCACTATGCTTTATATTAGTCACAAACAATAATTTGTACTTTCATATTATAACAAGCTTCATAAGCGATTTGATACTAAAGATCTAAAGTTTTTAAACGAACGTATTCACCCCTCTTACGTTTTCACAGTGGTATCGAGTCTCAGTAGCTCTTATTTTCAAAACAAATAGTTTTTAAAATGGAGCATGATCCATGTATCAAATTACCATTGAAGTGAAATATAATATGAAAAATGTTTTGCTAATTATACTTTGAAATTTTGTTGTTAAATGTTTAGATAAGTCACATTAGTAAAAATAATAAACAAAATATGTGTATTTTATTTTTTCTATCAAATCTAGTAAGTCCTACACTTTCTTGCTATGCGTAAGTACATTTTTCATCATTCTGTGAAGACCACGGACTCGGAGGAACCAAGAAAAGGGTTCCTCCCTTGTACAAATTTGGTTACTTGGTCTGCACAGTACGCAGTTTTTTGGGCAACTTCAAAAAATCATAACTAATTAACCTTAAGTCCATACAAGTCGAGCCACCTATCATTTTAAAGGGAATTGAGTCTACTTTCATTTAAAAATACTCTAATGGCCTGAGTATGAATTTAAATAAGTGAAATAGACCAAATACTACAATATGTCTAAGTTATTAAGTTCGCTTTAACATAAAAACTCAAAATTTCGAATCAAGCAATTTAAGTTGGTATTCTTAAAACTTTGATATAATTTCTTTTGAAACTAAATAATTTGGTAATATGTTTAAAGGAAACTAATCAAGCTTGGTATACATCGTCATATTTAAACGCAAAGTGTTTTTCTTTTTATGGTATGCTAAATGACCACTTGTTTATGTTGTTTGCATATATGTTGCTTACTTATTTTCAAATTGTTGTTTACACTTGTTTGTTTGTATAATAAGTGCCAATCTTGCCATGCTATTTATTCGCTTGTTTGACGATTTCTTGTTTATGCACAATATGACTTTTGCTAGATTTTGTGCACTAAGTTGGAAAATTGTTTTACCATCGCTTATAGAATTAGATCACTTTCTTTGCATAGGTTATACTAACATCTTGCATAACTTATGAAATGTCATAACTCACTTAGCAATGAGTACTAAGTAAATTAGTCAAGTACTTTGAAAAATAGAGGTTTTAAGAGAGTGTTTGGTACAAGGACAAAAACAATGTTGTATGATGTAATTTATGTGTTCTCGCTTTCTAGGACGATAACCAAACTTAAAACAATGATGTGAACTAACTTTCTAATGCAGGGGGATAACATTTTGATGTTATCAAATTTTCACCGTTTTCGCTATTTAGTGAAAATCACAAGCCCTTACTTGAAATACAAGCTCCCGTGTGTTTATATGTGTGTTATTGCTTGTTCCTAACTAGAAATAATTATCTCCATATGTTTGAAGAAAAATTTCAGGATTCGGAAAAGTCCCCATGGGTTAAAACACCTCTGGAACATCAAGCATAGAACGGATTTGATGGACCCAAAAAATTGGTTCCGTCCGTTATAAAGTTTGGTGCCTCCATATTTGTACCGTCGGGCCAGATGGAACCATAAATTGGCTTCCGTCCGTGTAAAGTTTTGGTGCCGTGGCCACTGCAGGTAAGTTGCTGAATTTTACTAAATCCCGCACTCTAATTTACCAAATTTTGTTTCTAAAATAGTTTTTACTGCTTTTCATTTATATTAGGACTAGTTTAACTTACTTAGACCAATAGGATATTCATTTCTCACCAAAACTCAAAAATTCACAAAATCCACCTAAGGAACCCTTTCCTATAAAGGAAGGAACCCTAAATTTGGTTCCTTGCAATCCGTGGATGTTTGACTTCTAAGATTTTGCATTGATTGAAGTTCACTTACTGCATATCTTTCATATCTCACTCAACACATCCTCAATAAATTGCCTTAGGATGTTTGACATTATCTTAAATACTTCCATCTCATTAGAAGCCACCATCTTTGTATGGATTAACATCAAATCAAACACATTTCTACATGAATCTTTAGTTCCATAAATTAACACATTTAGGATGGTCATTTTCACACCTTCGATATTACTTCTTCTTAAGCTTAGAATTTCTTAAAGCAAAGTCAAAATAACTAAATCCTCAACCTCAAACAAGCCACTTAAGAAAACCACTAGGATTAGCGTTCGATCTTGTTGCTTCGTTAACTTGAACTCTTCACCTCTCAACATCTCATCACCCATTCAAGATGAGAACTTTCTAAACTTAAGTACTCCAACTTCACCACCAAAATCACCTACTGTTATGACTACTTCACAACCATCCAAAAACATCTTCACTACTAAAGTCTCCAAAACTTGTACCTATCAAACTTTGTGCAACACCATCAACATCTCCTCACCCGTTTGCGGATGACTTAGATGACTTGCCATCGAGACTAACAAATCTGGACTCATTATTTTCAAAGATATCATGCACAAGTCTAACATATGACTATAGATATTTGATGCAGGTTTTACTGACCAGGTTTTAATATTTATAATTACTCGTTATACCTATGGTCTACCCTAGTACACTAACGGGCAGTGTACCTGGTCGTGTGTAGTGTAGTATTCGGTAAAACCGAGGTCGTCCCAAGAGTTATGTATGTGGATTTATACTAAGTCTAGGTGTCACAGATTTTAATATGATTTTGATATTGAATTAACTAATTAACAACTAAACAAAGTAAAGGCGATGGTTGAGATCAATAGAGGAAAGGGGTGCTAACCTAGTTACTCATCCTAATTATTAGTGTTCACGTCTAATTACTTCCAATTACTTCAGGTGGGGTCAAAGTCGCTAGGACAACATTTGGTCAGTTCGTCCTAACCTATCAACAAAGGGTACCACTGGAGAAATCAGGTGCCCCGTCATAAGTCTAGTTGTTCCTTGTCCCCTAAGCCAAGTCATTAAGCTTGCTACATGCTAGATTCATAATAGTGAGTGCCCGCAGAGCAACTTAAACACTCACTTGACTTTTAAGTTCATCCAAATGATAGGTGATCAGTTGATCAAATCGCACAAGTAGAAAGGGTCGTCAGTTGGTCATATCTTACCCTTCGACTACTGTCTACTTACTTAGAATGGAGTTGGTCATATCTCCTAAGTAACTAGCCACTACCGCCATTCAAAACTACCAAACAAGGGTAGCTACCAACAAACTATGCATGCATACACTTAGAAATAATTATACTGAAGCAATGTAAATGCAAACAAAACAATTAAGGAATCATAACTAGGCCCGCACCGAGAGAGGTGCTTAGCGCTCATATTAACTATAACAATCGATTCAATGTTTAACATCACGAAATACATGAATTGAAAGTAAAGAAAAGATAAAAAGCTAATGCTTATCGTAGGGGAGTGATTCCTCCCTCGGAGATAGCTCCGTACGCTCCCCTAGATCTGCCTTCGACTTCTACTCACGTCCACTGAATGTTGTGTGTGAAATGGGATGCTTTAAAATGCTTTGAAATCGGTAGGGTATTTATAGGCGGTCTGGTTATGGCGTGGCGATTATAAGAGTTACGCCGTAACATGTAATTCTTCGTATTTTGCATTAAAACTGCTGGTTACGACGTAACTATGGAAGAAGTTACGCCGTATCTTCAATAATTCTTGGTTACACCGTAATTGATGCAAGAGTTACGGCGTACCTTGCAGCAAGCCTCATTTGACCTAATTTGGTTACGTCGTAATCTCTAGGGGAGTTACGCCGTAATCTTCTGTTGAGTTGGTTTTCTGAGCCACGCTTTAGTTATGTTAGGATTTAATAAATCCAGGTATTAAAGTGTCGGTCACCTCAAGTATTTGTAATCGTTAGAAAGCTCGTGGTCTTTGTTATTTAATGTCAAGTAGTATTTAGTTAAGTAATACCGTTGAGGACGGACGGGTCTTTACCCACTGTATGCCTGATCCACAACCCGTTAGGTGGCGTTTTGTGTAAAGACTATAAATACTCTCTACCTCCCAAGGTAGAGAGTTGGAGCTCATAATAAGATTTTTCTTTCTCTCACTAAAGTTCCCAAACCTCTAACTTTCTCTCTCTAGAAAATCATCTATACGCCTACTTGTGTTTGTGTTATGATGTGTATGTGAAATCCAATATGTAATAATTGGTATCAAGAGCCATGGTTAGATCATCTTATACATATCCTTGGATTTCTAGTGGGTTTTAGATGGTTTTTGAGTTTGAAAAAGTTTAGTGGTTTTTGCTTCATTTGGTTCATTTCTAGTGTTAAAGTTTAAATTTTGATTGTACTTTTGTGTTTAGGATCATCATAAGTATTTAGGTTTTGATTTGGAAGGCTTGAATCATCGTGGTTGGGTTGTTTTTGGATTGAAAAGTGGTGTTTTTGAGCTATTCTAGCTAGCGACTTGAGCCACGGATTTTTAATCTTGGTAGCGACTTGCTTTGTAAGTTGGTAGCGATTTGTAGTGGAAGTGGTAGCGACTTGGTGCTTAGCGACTTGTCTATTGAGACAAGCCGAAAATATTACACGTAGTGGATTCTCCACTACGGGTAGCGACTTGGTGAAGGTAGCGACTTGCTTTCAATTTTGTTAGCAACTTGTACTTAAGTTTCTTAGCGACTTGGTGTTAGCGACTTGGACATTAGCGAGTTGCTATTTAGCGACTTGACTACTTAGCGACTTGGTGCTTAGCGACTTGGTGCTTAGCGACTTGCTGTCAAAATTCGTAGCAACTTGGTGTCTTAGCGACTTGACATTATAGCGACTTGATTTCATAATACTTAGCAACTTGGTGCTTAGCGACTTGGCTCAAGGTTTTAGCCACTTGGTTGAATTATTTTTGTAATACGGTTTTCTCTTGATTCAGATAAAATCCGTGAAAGAATCTATTTCCGGTTTAATCATAGAGTTTTAGAATCCGGTGGTAATCTGTTAACATGTCTACCAAGCGTACCTACAATCATCTCCACATTGTTGCTTTGAGGATGTTCAAGCGGTGGTTGGATACTGTCCACCTATGCTTGACCAGTGAATCCGACTTCGACTCTTGGGCTCAAAGAATCGATGAGATGTATCTTGTCTTGGAAAGGAAAATGGGTCAACATTCTCAAATCCATTGATGAAGGACCTTATCGGGTTGAGACTACAAGAGATATAATTGATACTGCTGCAGATGGAACTATGATCTTTGGATTGGACCGGACCAAAGGCGTATGATGAGCTCGATGATAAGGAGAAAAAGAGATTCGATCTTGCGACATCGGGGCTTCAAACATCATACTTGAGGTCTTCCAAAAGACATCTACAAGCGATCAATAACAACGAAGCCAAGGCGGTTTGGGATAATGTCAAGATGCTTCTCTCGGGTTCTGAATTGACTAAAGAAGACAGAGAATCACAACTGTATGATGAATTTGAGCACTTTAAGATGAAACCGAGAAGAGAGTGTCTATGAATATTACGTGAGATTCCACAAACCGGTGAATGATATGAGGAATATTAAGATGACTATGCCAAATATTGGTTGAACTCAAAGTTTGTAAACAACATGAATCCAGAATGGCACAAGTTTGTCACCTCGGTGAAGCTAACCAAAGGATTGAAGAACACAAACTATGAGCAATTGTATGCCTTTCTTCTTTAGAATGAGAGACATGCCATGTTTGAAAAAGGATTCTTGGCAGGTTCAAATCTAAGCGGGGAGAAACCATTCATCAAATGACTCGCTTTTCTACACCAATATTGGTATTACTACCAAAGCATCTCAAGTCATACCTACGGGTAATGGTAATCACAAACTCATTCACGATCGAGGTTCAAGCAAGGCGATCGATGCGGTCATGGGACACTTCATTAATCAAGCGGCTCTTATGGTTAAACAAAACACGACGCCCTCCACATACCAACAGTCTTCACAAAAAATGAGATCGAAGCGCATCCAATCTTCACAATCATGCGGTTGTCGAAATGGAAAGATTATGGGACAACCACCAAGAAAGGCGATATGATCGGGGAAGAGGAGGATTGGTAGAGGATATGGGGTATCGAGAATAGGGAAAGGCTGAATCAAGGTCAAGCAAGCCAAGCAAATGCTACAGCTGCGGTGGTGAGGGACACATTAAGGAATTGTACATCTCCAAAACGTCCTCAATCGAGAATACTTGAGACAAGATGATGCTTATGCAAGCTTCGAGGACAATGGAGCAACTTTGGATGAAGAGGAGTTGTTGTTTCTTCTTTGAAAGAATGCTAAGACATATGATGCCGGCGTAGATGACGGTCACGGTATGGGTCGGAGAACAATCTAAATGCATTTCAAGTGGCGTTGTGATGCTTATGATGGATGTGGATGATGAACCAACTGCCAGTCAATCTTCATGGCTAGGATCTCTCTATGGTCTCTCTAAGGTTCCTTCACCCATACGGATGGTCCATCCAAAGAATCAATCATCTCAGGTATTGGCGTACGACAAGGTTGATGAGCAAAAGATACATAATGAAGTACAATCTCTTGAAACTTATGATTAGGATGTTGATAATATAGGAAATAGTAATATTGTCCCATATAATCAACATGTGGCTCAAAGTGAAAGTGAGATTGTACCAAGTGATGTATCTTACAGTCGATAATGATTGTGTTTTTGATGAATACTTGCGCATGCCCATGATGATTCTATTACCCATGATGATTGTTTACCTCTGAACTCATTGCCTATAAAGAACAAGTTGCTATCTATGAACAACGTGCTAAGTTTGAGTTAACTACCGTGGCGGGAAATGGATGACCAAATGCGTGCAATAATTAGAAAAAGTAATTTTAGAGAAGAAATATTAAAACAAGAGATAAACTCCTTACAAGAAAAGCTTTCTAAAGCGCTAAGCAAAACAAGAACTTCAAGAAAATGTTAAAGTGCTTAAGCAAGAATTTGGTGCTAAGGAGTCAAAACTTTTGAATGATTTTTCTAATCTAAAGACTTTGAAAAACAAGCTTGAAAATAAGTTGTGCGTACAAGGAAACACCATTTAGACTGCTCACATGATCACTAAGCATAGAGTTCTAAGTGACAAACATAGTGTTGCCTTAGATGAACCAAACCACGAGGCTTGTAAAAGGCTAGAAGCTCATAAAGATGCTGTATGATGGTAATGAGATCCTAAGCCTGGCGAGAAACCTAGTTGCGAGAACAACGAGGAAGATAGAACTGTAGAAGAAGTCACTAAAATGAAGTTGGATGAAAAACTTAAGAGCCCTTTGTGCATAGAAAAGAAAATCACTATAAAACACAATTATGCTAAGGACAATTGGATTGCCTTTAACAAGTTTAGACCTCAAACCACGGTGACCAGGAACAAGTGTTCGGAAAAAGGATATGGACATGAAAAAGCGATGAGTTTGTTGCAAGAACCCCATGTAGAAGAATGCCTCACATACTGTTTATCCCCCAACTCCAATGAATTTAGTCCCAGATCTATTCCTTAAGAGCCTTAATTAGTCGATGCGTCATTTATCAACTATTTGCGATTTTGAGAAAACTTGTAGAAAAGGATCACACCTGGGATGCCGAAGGGGAAAGGGTTTTGAGCAAAAAAGAATGCTATTTAGCGAGGTCATGCCTTTCTTCAAACAATTAAAAGATCAATTTGAGAGTCTTAAAAAGAGGATGGACTTAGATATTAAAAAAATGGAAAAGGAATTTGATCGATGATTGTTGAGGTTAGTGACTATGAGCGAGAACTAAAATATAATGAGATTGAGAGGAAGAACTTGCATACCTTGAATGAGAATCTTATTTCGGAATGTATTGCTCAAGATGTGTTTTACCTTTACAAATTGTTCTATTAATGCTTCTCAATTTCATGAATTATCTGTTGCCCTGAAAGTCTCCTATGATCGTGTCATTGAGCTTGAAAAACTAACTGCGCATGATAAAGTTGAGCAGGATGATCATGATAACACGGTAGCAGTTTTCTAAATTGTAAGTTGAGCATCTTGCTTTGCAATTAAAATATCAACATCTGAAAGAAAATGTTAAAACCTCAAATATCAAGACATCCTTGGATGCTCTGAATTTGATGCGAGTTTTGAAATTAGCAAAGCGTGATGAGCAGTCGAGCTCATTGTAACCGATCGAGAAAGTTGAAAGCCCAAATCTCTCAATTAAAGGGTGAAAAGAACAATGTGTCTGGATCCCAAATGCCTCCTCCTTTAGATTCTCGGTACTCTCAAACTTTTCATCTTCAAAACTTAGTTAATGCCTTACAAAAGGAAAAGGAGAGTTTTCTAGAAGAAAATGAAAAAGTTAAGCGACACTTTAAAGAGTTATATGATTCAATGAAAGTCACTCGTGACCAAAACAACGAAAAATAGCGTCTTTACAAAGAAATTGAGAATCGAGGAGTCGGGAAAATGGAAAGCGCCACTTGTCTTTAATGAGAATGTTGCATCAAAGTCATCCTCGGTACAAATACTGTGAATGTTAAATACATTCCTCCTCATCTTAGGAATAATGACCTGCGTTTCATGACTATTGTGCTCACCTTAAGGATAGTCTAGAATGTCTCGGTGAGATTGTTGAAGAGGATTTCATTAATAAACCTCTTGATAGAGAAATTAGGTTTGCTTGCATTTGAGGCCAAAGCGATCTCAGAGGCGCTAGAATGTGTAATTGCAACATGTCCTAAATCCTTAGGAGTGCGAAAGGCAAAGGCGTGATGCCTTGTTCCATGCCCAGTGCCTAGCATACAAATCATTCTATGCCCGTCTTTAAGAAAGTGAACACTAATGTGCCTTCAAGTAGTTGATCCGCACATCTAGTTCGGGAATGCAAAATAGATCAACCAACTAATGTTCCCATAATTCCCTCTCGAGAATGTCGGTGACATTAAAGCAAAGCGGTCAAAGCCTCCATGAAATACCAAGCAAGATAGGACCTCACAAGCTAAGAATGTGCATTGGAAGAGTAGAAGATCATCTAGGAATATTAAGTTTGAGTTGAATAAAGCGAATGCGTGTTGATTCTAGTATTAGCTATAAGCATCTTGTGATTAAAATTACGCTACTCTGATTAGCAAACCATGTAATGATGATTGCTTGATTTACATTTACTAATCATGAATGTGGTGTGAATGTTTTGTCTAATCTTGTCAAATGCCGATAAAATTGTTAATGCTAAAAGTCAAGCTAAGAAGGCTAAAAGGCAAAAGCGAAAGAAAGTTAGAAAGCATTGGAAACCCAGGGGAAGGAAATTTAGTAAAATAGGTTATCAATGGATACCTACATTAGTGTAAGATTAATGAGCTTTGCCTTAAAGTTGCTAAATCAATGCCCACTAGAAAATGGATGCCTATTGGTAGAACTATTCCCTTAAGAAATGAACATACTTTGAATAGGTCAAATATGGACACTAGCATTGCATCTATTTCTAATATGATTCCGTTGTTTCTACTTACGATGTGGGTGTTCCAATCAGCATTGCTAACCAAGTGGAACCCATTCTTGCATGGGGATCCCAATTATCGATTATCCACTCTTATGCGTGTTCAGCTGCGCGAGATCGTTCAAATGGTTACGTGGTACATTTTTGGACTCGAGATTTTATTCCAAGCATATATTTGGTAGATCGGTCGATTGCTCATGAACCGTGAGTAAATTCATCGAAGCTGGGTTAGATTCGGGAATTATCATTTTGGTGCTATTATGGGTTATGGAGATTATGTTGTCGGTGATAGTGTTATCTCGGGGTATATTATTAGTAGAAGGTCTTGGTCATAACTTATTTTACGTCAGGTCAATTATGTGATTCTGATCTAGAAGTGGCCTTTAGAAAACATACTTGTTTCATTAGAGAACTTGATGGTAAGGAACTTTTAAGAGGAACACGTGGTTCAAATCTATACTCCATCTCTATCGAAGATGTGATGAAGTCTTCTCCAATTTGCTTGTTGTCAAAGGCTTCGAAAACAAAGTCATGGTTATGGCATCGTCGTCTCAATCACTTGAACCTCGGCACCATCAATGATCTCTCCCGAAAGGACTTAGTTGTAGGTTTACCTAGACTAAAGTATGAAAAGGATCATCTTTGTTGACATGCCAATTAGGAAAAAGCAAGAAATATGCCCACAAACCCAAACCTACAAACTCTGTTATAGCAGTTCTTCATACAATTCACATGGACTTATGTGAACCCATGAGAGTGCATAATATATTTGGGAATAAATACGTGTTAGTTGTGGTTGATGATTACTCTCGATTCACCTAGGTTAAGTTCCTAAAGACAAAGGATGAAACTCGGATATCATCATCAAAATTATCAAGCAATGCAGGTTCGACTTAACAAAACGTCGAATCATTGAACAAACAATGGGCGAGTTTGTTAGTAAACAACTCAGTGAGTTTTATGAAAGTGTTGGAATCAGTCATCAAAGAAGTGTTCCACGAACTCCTCAACGAGCGGTGTAGTTGAAAGACAAAATCGAACTCTTGTGGAAGCCGCAAGAACAATCCTGATTTACTCAAAGGTTCCAATGTTTCTAGAAGCCATTGCCACTGCATGCTACACTCAAAATCGATCCCTAATTCACACGGCTCATGGAAAAACTCCATATGAACTTGTCCACAATAGAAAACCTAATCTCTCATTCCTTCCTGTGTTTGGTGCATTGTGTTATCCAACTAATGAGGGTCAAGACTTAGGCAAACTTAAGGCTAAAGCGGACATTGGAGTATTTGTAGGATATGCACCAAACAAAAGGGATACCGAATCTACAACAAAAGAACCCGAAATATCATGGAAACAATTCACGTTACGTTCGATGAGTCGACCGCCCTATGGCTCTGGACAATCCATTGGACCCGCACTTCATAACAGTCCAATTGGTTCATCCCTTGTACCTAACTCATCTCCAGCAACTCCATATTTATCTCCATCTGAAGATGATTTGAAGAAATTGTTTGATCCAATGTTTGATGAACATTATGAGCCAAATGCCAATGATCTGTCAATTCCAACAACAGGTGCTTCTATCCTTGTCAATGAAGTTAACCCTTGGTTTTGATGTCATTAAGTCAAGAAGCGCGCTCTTGATCACTATGTCTCATCAACAAACCTTCAATCATCAAGTGTACATCATGGAATTGTTTCTAGCACTCGGGATGAAGTTAATCCCTTTGCTACTCCTAAAGATGCTCCATTTGAAAACATATTTGCTCTGAATCATCATCGAACCATCTTCATCGGGAGAAATCGATTCGCGCCGGTTCCTCAACAACAACATGAACACCTTAGAAAATGGATACATGATCACCCATTGGACAACATCATTGGAAACTCTCGTCCATATCCACTCGGAAACAAATTGCAACCGATGCCTTATGGTGCTTCTTCAACTCCGTACTCTCTAAGATCGAACCAAAAGATGTTAAAACCGCCATGAATGAAGGCAATGGTTCAATGCCATGAAAGATGAAATTCATGAGTTTGATCGACTAGATGTATGGGAATTAGTACCTGCTCGACTATGCCATGATCATTTCTCTAAAGTGGATCTTCAAAGTAAAACTTGATGAGCATGGTGATGTTTTAAAGAACAAGGCTCGATTGGTTGCAAAAGGATACCGTCAAGAAGGGGGTATTGACTTTGAAGAATCATTTGCTCGATTGCTCGTATTGAGGCAATCGAATCTTCTTGGCTAATGCTTTGCTAGCAAGAATATGGTTGTACATCGGATGGATGTGAAAGCGCTTTTCGAATGGATATTTGAAAGAGGTGGTTTACGTCGGCCGGCTAGAGGGTTTTGAATCGAGCATCCTACTCATTTTATCGCTTGAAAAAAGCCCTTTACGGTTTGAAGCAAGCTCCTAGAGCATGGTATGATACTCTGTCAAAGTTTCTTCTATCTTATGGATTCACAAAGGAGCAGTTGATCCGACATTGTTCACCGGAAGTCGAGGCAAACATTTAATTCATGTTCAAATATATGTTGATGACATTATCTTTGCCTCCACCGACCTAATGAGTGTGACAGTTTTTCAAATGAAATGGGTTCTAAATTTCAAATGTCAATGATGAGACAAATGTCATTTTTCTTGGGATTACAAATTTCACAAAGTCCCGGAGGCATTTTTATTAATCAATCTAAATATGCAAATGAGATTTTAAAGAAATTTGGATTTGATTCTTGTGACCTGTTGACACTCCCATGATTGGCGTACTAAACGGATGAGGACCACTCGGGGATCATGGTAGACCAAACGAAATATCGTAGCATGATCGGATTCGATGTACCTCACGGCAAGTAGACCGACATCTTGTTAGATTGTTTGTATGTGTGCTAGATACCGGCTAAGCCTACCAAAAAGTACCTTGAAGCGGTTAAACGGGTCATTCGGTATCTCCAAGGAACCATCAACATGGGACTTTGGTACCCGAAGGACACCGGTATGTCACTAACGACCTATGCGGATCTTGATCATGCAGGATGTCAAGATACCGCGTCGAAATACGTCGGAGGTGCTCGATTTTTGGTGATAAGCTTGTGAGCTGGTCTTCAAAGAAGCAAATAAGTACTTCTATTTCCTCTGCAGAGGCTGAATACATAGCCATGTCATCATGTTGTGCTCAAATCATATGGATGAGATCCCAATTATCTGACTATGGCTTTGAATTCAACAAAATCCCTTTGCATCTTGTGATAATAAAAGTACTATTGCTCTCTCATGCAACAACATACAACACTCAAGAGCAAAGCACATCGACATTTGACATCATTTCATCAGGGAGCAAGTTGAAAATGGTGTGGTGGAACTATATTTTGTGAGGACCTAATACCGGTTAGCGACATCTTCACCAAAGCTCTTCCTAGAGAACGTTTTGAGTTTATCCTTCCACGACTTGGTCTTAAGAGTCTACAACCGGAAACACTCAAAAGTCTTCAAGAGGAAGAAGAGGAGTAAAAGATTTTCCTTCATCTATCTCTTGTAAATATCTATTCGAAAAACAAAATACAAAATTACAAAACCTTCAAAAAGCAAATAGAAAAATAGAAAACTAAAAAAAAAAAAAAATCCAAAAATATTGTCCTTTTGTCATGTTTTCCTCGGTTCGATAATATCTACGGTCTTTGTGTTGTCATTCAAAGAATGAAACGGGACTTTATATGTTAGTCGAATGTTCCAAAAAATAAAAAAATAAAAAAATAAAAAATAATAAAATAATAATTTTGAGAGAAAGAATTTTTTTTAGTAAGCAAATTCGTGGTTTATTGTCATTTCAGGCAGTAACCCGCTCTTCAATGAAAGAACAGAGCCATGCTTTATCTTGGTTTTCAAATCTCATTCTCGATTCTATAACCATTTTCTTCTATCTAATGAAAACTAATTGATTTGAAAAATAACTCGAACTCTATTTTTGAAAATCATCTGGACTTAACATTTGTCAAAAACATAAGGTTATTCGTCATACAATTGTTTTCAAAAGATAAT
This sequence comes from Chrysanthemum makinoi, assembly GCA_910596185.1. Lineage (NCBI taxonomy): Eukaryota > Viridiplantae > Streptophyta > Magnoliopsida > Asterales > Asteraceae > Chrysanthemum > Chrysanthemum makinoi. The sequence continues at coordinate 217,947,322 of OU343219.1, read as the reverse complement.
CATGCATGTTTAATCAATGGAGTTTAAAGTCTTAAAATTTGATCCTTATCAGTTAAAACGTTTTCATAATCAAGTCACAATTCTCCTTAAAAGCTTTCAAAATCAATTTAAATCTATAGAGATCACAACTCTCAAATGATTTGATAATTGTGATCGGGGGAGAATTTGTGATTCAAATTGGATTTAAACTAATAATTTGGTAAATGGTTTTATAAGGATGTACAAGCTCTCCCTCCCACATGTGCCAAACGATTTCAAATTTTCCATGCACATGTTGAGGGGAGCATGTCTCTTAAACCACAAAGATTTGAAACGTGATCAATTTAATTCAATGTGTAGACTTTTCCTAATATGTGCACAAACTTTTCAAATATCTATGCACATATTGAGGAGGAGCAACTATTTTGAAAACCACATTTTTATATAACTACTCTTAGATGTAAGCCAACCCTTCAAAGATGAAAATAATTTCTATTACAAAATGATGCTTGATGCAAATGTTGAGGGGAGCTCTATTTCTAAAAATATCAAAAACAATTGGATACAAAATACTTTTATAATATATCACAAGTATCTGGATTGATTTTCAAATGGTTTTCAATTGGTTCCAATGGCAGATGAACAATACCAAATAGACCGACCAAATTTACTTTATGTATGGTGATATAAGGATGATAAGGTTAGGTATTTGTTCCCATGATCCACTGAGCGGAGGGATCTACCTATGGACAATCCACTAGATAGTGTAGAAGTCCTTAGGTATGATGAAAAAAGGAGAAAAATGAGAATATGGGAAGAGTCGGACTGAGGCTGAGCTAGTCTTGGAATAAACCCAACATGGTTCTAGTAATGAAGTCTCGGTAAGCGCTGAAGGGGTTGAAGAATGAAAAGAAATGACTATGAAAAGGGTGAAAAGAAATAGCCCTCCAATAATTCAACCTTAGAAGCGAAACGGGTTCAATTCATAAGCTACTGGTGGTTACCAAGGTAACATCGGTATTGAAGACAAGACGTCATGGACCCAGTGACACACTGCACTTCAACTTTCCAAACCACTCAAGTTCCTCTTAAAAGGACTTGTTTCATTCTCACGGGGAACCTACATAATCTATCGACTTTCTCTTAGAGATAGTTGGTATTGAAGAAGGAGACCCTCTCCCTAGTCTCCGGCATAGGAACCAAATATGCACAATTGAGTCTAGAGCCACGAGATCATCAATAAATCTCATTAGGACACTTTCAATGAAGACTCTCTGTTTCACACAATGTGGAAGAGAGATTATATCTTATGAGTCCTATGCATTATCCATGTGGTATTGCGAACATCGAGTGATATGCATACATGTTCACAATGAAGATGGAAAGCCTTCTAGAGCCAACATCAAACAAGCTCTGGTGGGTGGCATGTGAGATCTATCCAATAGATCAACCATGTGACAACTGAACGAAAACAATGGGGCGATTCAATCTTTTGAATCATGGTTTAGGTTATGGATTGACGGATACCTTTGAAAAACCGGTCGTTGTGCTTAAAAACTCTTTCTCTAGCACATCGACTGTGTACAAATATTTAAAAATAAAAGGTGTTTATGATTGATAATTGATTTTCATTAAAACCTTCATTGTATTGCAAAAACAATTTCTATTGAGCGATACACGATTGTTTTCAAATCTCTTTTATCAATCGGTGAATCTCAATTGATGGTTCACTCACTCGTGTTGTCTTCTTTGAGACGCTCCGGTTTGAGAACGGCTAGAACAGTAGAAACCTGTCAAGGAGATTCTTTGGAATTCTACCGATCACGGGCGTACTTGTATCTTGATCAACGGGGAACCGTGGGCGTGTACCAATTCAACGAAAGTGTTCAAAGACACTTTCGTGACGCTTTATTGCTAAGCTGTTTTATGCGGTACACCCGGCGTTTGGTGATCGAATGAAGCGGTCAATTCACAGCCGCATGCTCACACAACACATTCATATCTAAAGAAATCATGATTAGTGCATCAATGACTCGAATATTTTCACTCCATGCTTACGCCAATATCATGAATTAACAAAGCTTCGCTACTCGATGAAAAGAGATCATGATACATAATGTGAGCATGTCGGTCCAAAAAAATCACAACATCACGTTAAACCAACACCACAAACGATGAGTCAGAGACTTTAATGTTTCTGATGATCTCAAAGCTGGCTCCAAACTCGATATCACGTGGATCAGTTCAAGACCTCCACTCAGATTATCCAAACATGCAAAAATGAAGAATCAAAGACTACGAGCTATAGAACAAAGAACATGAACAAGAATCAAGAACAATCTCAATGTAATATCTGTTTGTATTCTATGTAATTTGAGGTGACCTCCCTTAGGGGAGATTGTTAGGATTTAGTAAATCCAGGTATTAAAGTGTCGGTCACCTCAAGTATTTGTAATCGTTAAAAGCTCGTGGTCTTAGTTATTTAATGTCAAGTAGTATTTAGTTAAGTAATACCGTGGAGGACAAACGGGTCTTTACCCAGTATGCGATCCACACCCGTTAGGTGGCGTTTCATGTAAAGACTATAAATACTCTCTACCTCCCAAGGTAGAGAGTTGGAGCTCATAATAAGATTTTTCTTTCTCTCACTAAAGATCCCAAACCTCTAACTTTCTCTCTCTAGAAAATCATCTATACGCCTACTTGTGTTTGTGTTATGATGTGTATGTGAAATCCAATATGTAACAAGTTACGGCGTAATGTGAGAGATGGCTACGCCGTAACTTCTTCAAAATGAGCATACTATGATATATCTTTAATAATTTCTCCAAATCCACGTCTCTTACATAGGAAAACAAGCGTAAATCCATATAAATGATGTAAAATACGAGCATTATCGGGGGAAATTGACACTTAATATTCAAGATTATTTGATGTTATCAAATATCCCCCACTTGAACTCTACTTGCTCTCAAGTAGACCTTATTAGATAGATTCATAAAAAGATATCTCCCATCACCTGGAAAATATAAGTTTACAAATCCCTTATGCTAGAATAAAACAAAGCCGAACACCTCACAAAATGAGAACAAAACACTCAAATCTCTCAACTATTCTAAGTGTCAATTTCGAGGTGATCACTCATTGCACAGTCATAGCATGTATTCTATCATAAGCTTGGCGGTTACACAAATCTCCACCACTAGAGTTAAGGACTAAACAATTCTTGAAGGCAATATTGGTAGACACGACAAAGGTTAAGGGTGATTTGTCATTACTAAAATGTTACGACGAAGTGGACAAAATCAATGATACATGACCAAATCCATGGCAAAGACACCAAAGATTGCTCGCTGCATCACCTAGACACGCTTCATGACTAAGGGTAGGATAAGACATGGAATAAAATTGGTGTAAAATAAAATCAAGCAAATAGTATAAATCTACAACCATGTCATCACCACTTACCGTTCGCCCCATGTTCAAGTTTCGAAGTCAAGAAACCGGATCATGATATTACCAGGTAGATGTGCCATTAGAGGACGTCATGATGGGCACATTTCCAACTTCATTGTTCAAATGTGACCGAGGTGGCCTCCTCGATACTAAATCTATATTAAGCTCATAACAATAGTGCTTATAATATCGCACTTTTACAATCACTAAATAACAATAACTTTTTTTTTGAATCTAACATAATAACATAACATCCCCCCACTTGAGATGAACAATATGAGAATTTGGGGGGTCTTCAATGATCTTTAAGGATATGACATCGACGAGAGCGTGATTCTCGAACCTTTCCACTTGAACCTTGAACTTAGGCAAATAATGACTTCCCAATTACAAATTAAGACTACAGGGTAGGTTAAGGTGTAATGGTGTATCAAAACAATATATTGGGTGAACAAAATGAAAGGAATGGCTCAGAAGGATGTATCTAGGGGTATCTTGAACTAAAGGTGAGTGCAACAAAGGGGTTTAACATGGGGGTCAAAAAGTCGAGGTGACTAATCGATGGACACACAATGGTAGGCTATTTGGGTGATAATCCTATAATATTGCCTTCTTAAACTGAAAAGTCCAAATACACCGAGCTAACTCAACATACCTCGTCTATGGTCTCGAAATGATGTAAAGGCCAAGTTCTAAAGTTTATAAGCTATCGGCACACTCATAATTTGGTAGATTTGGGGTAAAAATTTGGAAACGGATAAGGCTAATCTCACCATATAATATCAAGGGTTATAATGTGCTCGGCTAAGGTCTAATCCAGTTAGGTTAAGAAAAACATGTCAAAATTTTAAAAATGGCATAATTTTTTAAAATAAACTAGAAAAACAAGGGCAGAATAAAGTTCAAGAGACAATTCTACTCCCGTCCCCCCACTTGAATTGTACAAAGTCCCTTTTGTACTAAGCGTTAAATCAAGGTGAAGAGAAAAGTAGAATTAGGCGAGAACTTCCACAAATTTGCTCCAAAAAGAAAGAAGGCCCATGAAAAGAGTCGTGCCTTCGCATAAGCATCCATGAGCAAACTTCAATCCCTGAAATCACACTACCAACAATCATAATTCTAAAAATAAAAAGAAAAATAAAAAAGAAATCTAACTCACTTTCGTAAGAATCACGGTTGCATTTAGCATATGCAACAAGCCTTTTAAACCACTTGGTGTCCCAAGTGGACGAGTGTAGTCTCGTGATGGATTTCAGGGAACACACCTACAAAGTTCATTTAAAAACTAATACAAGGTTATTATGTTTAAAATGAAAGAAGTGTTACAGAGGGTAGTTACGTCGTAACTCCCATAAGGAGTTACGCCGTAATTAAGCAAAACCTGACAGATGCTACAGGGGTGTGGCTACGGCGTAACTATAGCTGGGGTTACGTCGTAATTGGTAATGCTTCTGAGAAGTTCTGATACACAAGGCCCTGTTATGGCGTAACCAAGATTGTGAGTTACGCCGTAACTCTTGTCGGATCAGTATGTTGCAGCAACAATTTTTCTTCGATTCCCTGCAAAAATGGTTAAAAACACAAAACCCAACAGAAAGGAAATAAAACAAATGAAAGGGATAATTCGGGTTGTCTCCCGAAAGAGCACTTTTCTTTATTACGAGTCTTTAAGTTAGACTCAGAGCCTCGAGGCTTTATGCTGGCCTTTGGATTTGGCCAACTTCCTCCATGCCCTTCATCAAATTATGTCTGACCCAAGAAACATTAGTAGCAGTGCGGAGGTACTCTTTAGTCTCCATCTTCCGAATTTTGCAAAACTTTTCATCCGGCCCCAAATGGTATCTAGTGAACTCATACTTTTCGGCTATGATTGGTGGCGGCCTCTTATACAGAATGCCAAGAAGTTTTCACCTTCTTTGCTCATATTCTTCATCATTGGGGTCACTGAATCCATCTTCACCTTGTTGTTCAAGGTAGTCCAAAATCCCTTCTATATCATCATCATCGGATTCGGTACCCTTAAACCATTCATCGTCAAGTAAATCTTCCATAAGTATTCGTTTGCATTCCTCTTTCTCATTTCTCGTTGAATCTTCATTTGTCACTTCACTAATCTCATTGAGGATTTCTTCTCTTGGTTCCTCTTTACTCATGTATTCCCTCCATATCTTTTCCTTGGTTAATGCATCGACTTTCCCATATTTGATTTTCACCCAATTGTCAAATCCTAGATTGTCTAACCAAGGTAATTCAGTCCTTTCCACATCATTTGTTGAAGTCCAAAAGAATTCATCCTTACCTTCTCACTAAGCTTTTCCACCATTGTTTCCTGGTTTTTTAGGGTTGTGTCGTGATTGGAAAGACTTCTATCAGTGTTGTCCTGGAATTCTTTTAGCCGTTCATCTTGTTCCTTTTGTCTTTGGGCTGAAGTTTCCAGAAATTTGTTAATGGTCTCTTCAATATTGGCCTTTTTTCTCCATAAGGCCCACGGTTATAGTTTCCAGCAGGTCCTCCACGATACCCATTACTATTGCGATTATCTACGTAAAACGGTCGATTTTCTCCGTATTTAGCTTCTTTGATTGTGTCTTCTTCGTTAATGTGAGGACAATTCTTGGTGAGGTGTCCTCCTCCACAGCTTTCGCAACCTACTTGGATGGCATGAACAGTTTCTATGATCTTACGCATATCTCGACTCAGATTTACAATTTTGCTAGTGATGGTTGCAATTCCGTCAAGATTTCCGCCATGGTTTCTTTTGTTTCCCCCATCGTGCCATTTCTGGGAATGGTCAGCCATCTTTTGGATGGCTTCAATTGCTAGAGTAGGAGTAATGCTAGGAATTGGTCCTTGGTAGTCTAGCATCTTTCTTGTAGTCACATCGATTCCTTTGTAGAAGATGTTGACCTTTTGCTGGTTGTTTAGATCATGTCAAGGACACTTGTAGAGAAGATCGTTGTATCTATCCCAGGCTTGATAAAAATTTTCATCGTCTTCTTGTTTGAAATTATGGATCTCCAAGAGCTGGTTAGATATCTTTGACGGAGGACAATATCTCTGGATGAAGTGCTTCTTAAGTAGAGCCCAAGTATCAACTTCCCCGACGGGCAATCTTTCGATCCATCTTCTGGCGGCCCCCGTAAGAGTCATGGGGAACACCCTTAGCATAACAGCGTCATGGACACACCCGGAATATTGAAAAGGCTTGCGATGTACAAGACATTCTCAACGTGCTCATATGCATCTTCGTCCTGTTTCACGAAAAGGGTTAGCACGAAGCTCCCTCATAAATTGGTCTTTAATCTCGAAATGGACATTAGCTCCAATTGCCGGTCTTACGAGCCCCGACCCTTATTCTTCTCTTGTCAACACCAAATATTCCTCAAGAGTGAGGTCATCGGTGTTAACAACTTCCATGGTATCTGAAACTTGAAAAGAGATCGTGAGAATTTGAGAAAATTTAAAAAAAAAACAAAAATGAAAGACTTAATAGAAATCCAAAGATAACTCCCCGGCAGCGGCGCCAAAAACTTGATGCAGGTTTTACAGACCAGGTTTTAATATTTATAATTACTCGTTATACCTATGGTCTACCCTAATGCACTAACGGGCAGTGTACCCGGTCGTGTGTAGTGTAGTATTCGGTAAAATCGAGGTCGTCTCAAGAGTTATGTGTGTGGATTTATACTAAGTCTAGGTGTCACAGATTTTAATATGATTTTGATATTGAATTAACTAATTAACTACTAAAGCAAGTAAAGGTGAGGGTTGAGATCAATAGAGGAGAGGGGTGCTAACCTAGTTACTCATACTAATTAGTAGTGTTCACGTCTAATTACTTCCAATTACTTCAGGTGGGGTCAAAGTAGCTAGGAAAAAATTTGGTTAGTTCGTCCTAACCTATCAGCAAAGGGTACCACTGGAGAAATCAGGTGCCCCGTCATAAGTCTAGTTGTTCCTGGTCCCCTAAGCCAAGTCATTAAGTACCGCTAAATGCTAGATTCATAATAGTGAGTGTCCGGGCGCTAGCAACTTAAACACTCACCCCCGACTTCTTAAGTTCATCCAAACAGTAGGTGATCAGTTGGTCAAATCGCACAAGTAGAAAGGGTCGTCAGTTGGTCATATCTTACACTTCCCGTCTTTGTCTACTTATTTAGGTTCAGTTGGTCATATCTCCTAAATAACTAGCCACTACCGCCATTCAAAACTACCGAAACAAGGGTAGCTACCAACAAACTATGCATGCATACACTTAGAAATAATTATACGGAAGCAATGTAAACGCAAACAAAATAATTAAGAAATCATAACTAGGCTAGCACCAGAGGTGCTTAGCCGCTCATATTAACTATAACAATCGATTCAATGTTTAATATCACGAAATACATGAATTGAAAGTAAAGAAAATATAGAAAGCTAATGCTTATCGTAGGGGAGTGATTCCTCCCTTGGAGATAGCTTCGTACGCTCCTCTAGATCTGCCTTCGACTTCTACTCACGTCCACTGAATGTTGTGTGTGAAATGGGATGCTTGGAAATGTCAGAAATCGTGGGGTATTTATAGGCCAGATCTGGTTACGGCGTAACTAATTATAAGAGTTACGCCGTAACATGTAATTCTTCTTATTTTGCACTAAAACTACCGGTTACGACGTAACTATGGAAGGAGTTATGCCGTATCTTCAATAATTTTTGTTTACGCCGTAAGTGATGCAAGAGTTACGGCGTAGCTTGCAGCGGTGCAGAGCCTCATTTGACCTAATTTGGTTACGTCGTAATCTTTAGGGGAGTTACGCCGTAATCTTCTGTTGAGTTGGTTTTCTGAGCCACGCTTTAGTTACGGCGTAATGTGAGGGATGGTTACGCCGTAACTTCTTCAAAATGAGCATACTATGATATATCCTTAATAATTTCTCCAAATCCGCGTCTCTTTAGCTCCAATGCTCGTAAATTACCTGAAAGTGTAAAACATTGGAAAAAAAATGTAAATCCATATAAATGATGTAAAATACGAGCATTATCGGGGGAAATTGACACTTAATATTCAGGATTTTTAATGTTATCAATATTGTTTTGTATCTACATGTTTTGCCTCACTTGGTTAACATGAAAATAATGCGTCATCCTCCAAGACAATAAGTATTTATATTGATTCGTAACTCACACATATGTTAAAGATGTTTTATCAAGTCTTGCTATCCTTGAGTACAGTCTAAGCTTTATAATCTCAACAAGGTAGGATTTACAACTTAAGTATTTCATCCAAAATATTCAAGTATATATGACTTACAATTGTAGTCATTAAAAGTTATATCCAAAAAATCAACACCCAAGAATTTTAACGACACATGTTAAAACACTAATCCTAAAATGACTCAAACACTTATCCCATCTCAACTCAAACACTTATCAAAAACAAACAACTCATTGTGGTACTTATCCCTATTTGACACCTACTATCCCTCTTCCATCTTTTGGCACCATTGAGCATATTGCTCATGAACCTCCAAGAGCATCCTTTGAACCAAATGCGCCCTTTCAAGATGAACCTATACCTCAGCCCCTAAGCTTCATAAACATGACCAAAACTTCAAGCACTTCACCTACTAGTTGTACCAACCAATGAACCATAAGAATTAGTATATGTACTTGTTCAACATCTATGGACAAGTCATCAACGTAAGTCATCCCATAGCACAACAAACCTCTATATCACCACATCCTCCTTTAGACACGCTAGAAGACCTACCATCTAGATCAACCAATCCACCATCCTTACCATCATTTGAATTCGTTGAGTTCATTACTCAAAAAGCCCTTGTGTCCAACATTCGTACTGAGTCACATACACGTTGAACAAACTCAACCATACTTTCCTACCTATGAGGACTTAGATGATTCATTATGGCTAGAACCTCAACTATCAAACGAGCATGATGCTCCTGGTAATTTTTGTCAATTTCCACTAGGTATAAGTAGTACTACCTTCACTAACTATCAAAGTATTAGTAATACTTTGTCGTTAAACTTCTGCATGAATTTCGTTAAACCTTAAATCAACATTTTAACAACATATGTCAAAATGCAATCTCAAAGCCAACATCATACAACCCAAGCAACAATTACTCTTGAGGAGTATACATAAGAAACTCGAGTGAATTCCACTTGTCATCATTTAGTGAATATAATCTTGAGACCAAGTATATTTAGGATAGGACTATCCGATTCAAACACTTTGGCTTCATATCTTCATTTAGGAAAACATGATGTTTTGAAAAACATTATGCCTAAGAAATCATGCGCTAAAAGGATATTGTGTATCCTATGCATCATTCTCTCCTTGCGACATAAATAGTTGTGTTACAAGAGATTTCATTACACCTCATTGGCTAAATGATCTTGAAACAAACATCTACAAGTTCTATGAACTAGCGTACCCAATTCATCTTGTCATACTTGTTTTCATAAGCATGATAACTTTATCCCATGGGATAATCTCATTTGTTGAAAGATACTATTTGTATCTATTTCTTTTCAAGCATACATCATAACCTAACCGTGCTCAAACCTTGCACACATCCAAGGTTAAAACTATACATCTCTAGAGCATACACAAGATCTATTGAAGTTGGTAACCTTACTTAGATTCTTGTTGAATTAAATTCCAAAGAGCTTTCTTGAGAACGTTCTTAATTTAACATATTTCATTCCCTGGTCTTAGATGATCAAATCACATTTAAAGTACACACTTCAACTCAACATAAAAGATGTCATCCATTAGATCATGCAATTAGCTATGTAATTTGAACAACCTTAGATTCTAAACACAAGATTAAAACATATTGTTTATCAACACACCATTGTTAAAATTCATGTGTTTAACATGACATCTTCATCACCTTAGTTATATTGCATATTAGTTGAGTCACATTAAGTCAAGTATTAGTAAACTATCATGTTTTATATACATCAATAGGCAAAAATAGGAATTCCCATCTTTCTAACATGAGAATGACTACTGGAGAACCTATTGCACTAGAAACTCAATTTGACCTAACGGTTGAATTTCTTCCATGAGAGAAGTTGGGTATGTGGAATCACCCGTAAAAATGGTCATGTTTAGCCTTAATTGAGCACCGCTAGTAATAGTCTCATATTCATTCTCCAACTTGAAAATTTTGTTTTCATATACTTGCCTAAAGTAAGTGTTAAAATAATGATAGTTTGCCTCGCCTTAGGAATACCAATCAAACAAGTAGAAGATATGCGTTTTCTTCCTTTAGCTTATTTAAACCACTTGCATTACACATACATGTGTTGATTACATGTTCTTGTTTAAAAATGATCAATTGTCTTGACATTTTCTTGGTGTTTGATATCTATTTGATTAATTATCAAATGTATAAACCCTAGAAAGGTTTTTGTATTTATGATGCTTTATGCTACTTTATGATTAAGCGTAAACATAATTTGCATGAAATTTATAGTTGAATCAATTATGTCCCTTGTATGATGTTTTGCATGATTAAATGTGTTTCTTGTGAACTCATAATATGTCATTTTGTTATTGATATATCCATTTTTGAAAGCTATTGTCTTTTGTTGACATTCCTTAAATCTATGCATTAGATGGTCTAAATGATACATGCTCCTAAATGTTATAATTTAAACATGGCTTGCATGAATCTCCCGTCTTGCTTCTTTTGCGTCTTTGTCACACTATTTGCTTGCTACGTGTGTATTTATAATTTGTCAAAGTGATTTTGGTATGATAAACTTTTAGAAGTCTTTTTATCCTACAATATAATCACATAAATTGTCATACTTACTTATAGCTAAGTATACCTAAATGTCTAAGACTAACGACGAAACAATCTAAAAATAAAATGTCTTGAATAATGTCGCATTCTTTCATAATATGATTGTTTGTCTTGATGCTACCTTGTTGTATGGTGATTTCTTGTCTACTAAGTGCAATGTGTTGTTTTTGCTTATATAAGATGTTATCATTTAATTTCTATCATGTTAACAACTTTTGTCACTAACAAATTTGTTTTGTACGTTGATAACAAATTATTTGTTATCTCACTTGGCTCTAACTTTTATATGCTTATTTCGCATAATCCCCTTTATTGCTACATAGATTAGTAATATGCTTTATGGGACCCCTACACTTACATATAGTTTTAAAGCATATAGAATTAAGTTTTAGAGGCTTGGCTTTTCGTATCTTTCAACCGACCTTTTTCCAAATCTCATTATTACTTCCGCTTTACAAAAATTGCCTCCACCACTATTTAGCTACAACAATACTTTAATTATATCATCCTCTCCACCTCCTATGAGGAAACCACATGCCTCATAATATGATCATCTCGTATTAATCTAGAAGAGGTACTTGACTTTAAGGATGAAGTTCATTGTATACTAACCATCATCCATAAAAACATCACTAAGCTCATCTCTTTCGTTAACCCAAATAACCTCCTACACACTTTGTTGTCATTCCTTATTTGATACATTACACATTATGTTTGATGTCCACTAATTAAGGTGGAGAGAAATCCATTCACATAATTGTCTTTTGTCAAATTTTATGTCTCTTACACTCTAAAATACCAACACATAGATAAACACCACTTAGCTAAAACCGGTTCACGAAACCACAACTAGTTCAACCTTTTTAACCTTATATCACAAGTTTGCACCAATACCTCATCAAGTGAAAAACGCATCATGTGTTTTACAAACTTCTTCATCTCCACAATCAACAAATCTAGGATTTTCCTTAAACTAGCACCTTACAACTTCACTATCTAGAACACCATCATAGGATCTTATTCTTCTCTCTCTTGACAGATATCATGCATGTCATTGTCAATGCAAACGATATATTAATCAAGACCGCCATTCTTAGCACTCTTTCAACACGTTGGTCTATCCAACTCTCTCTCATATGATGTCATTCTCATCCTCATATAGGTACCTATTTTTTTGGGTACATATTGTCTTCACTTCTTTTCAATGTCATAATTTTCTATGTCGGTCAAAACCATGTTAATACTATCTCTCCCATTGTCACCTAGAATAGATCATTTTTATAATTCGTATCAATCAATGAACGAATTTATCTTCATGTTATCACTTTTATATTTATGCATTTTCTTTGGTATCCTCATTATAACATTCTTAGATAGAACGTATTATTGATTACTCTTTGCTTGAAGCATATAAGAACTTGTTCAAAATAATAGGTTGTTAGCATCAATAAATCATTCAAATCATAACCCTCATGCATCATTGAATTGCAATGTCTATTCATAATTTTTTTTTCTTTCTTCCTCTTAGTCTTGGTCACTTGACATTACGAAAGGATTGCATGAGTCCATATTTTTATATTATTTGCTATACATACGAGTTTCCAACTCCTTAATAGTTTTCTACATTATCACCACCACCTTCCATCACCACTTTCACTGATCATCACCACCATGGATTAGCGAAAAATTACTCTTATAAATCTTGAGTCATCTATCGAGTTATCACCATATGAATCCTACTAGTAAACCAACACCAACACTAGCACCACTAGCTTTAACTCTTTATATTCCAACTTCACTTCATATCTTCTTCCTAGGCACTATTTTGTAGGCTCTTATCATATTATGTTATCGTTTTTCTTATGATTGTAATTCTTATTAGGAGACTGCACTTCATGAGATCTTTTATTATATCATTTATATATCACACACATATATATATATATATATATATATATATATATATATATATATATATATATATCTTATTTTTCTTTGTCAAAAAGATGAAATATATTGCACTAATTTTTTTCATTGTAGGTTCATCATCATATACACTCGATTGTATATAACTTACTCATAAGGATGAAGTTTGCATCAATTAATTTTCTTATTTTAGGTGCTTCTTGACACCCTAGAACAAGGGGGAATATCCTTTAAGCACTCACATTGCATCGTCTATACACTTGGTTGTATATAACATATTTGTCTAAAGACAAAGCTTCTGTTATACTAATATTTATTTTGTAGGTTCATTTTGACGCCCTAGAGCAAGGGGGAGCTTCCGTCAAGCATTTATTGAATGCATCTTATACACACTTTGTTGTACATCACTTACTCGCCCAATGATAAATATAGTTTTGCATTAATATTTTTTTGTAGTTTTTTAATCATACCCTGACGCCTCAAACAAGGGGGAGCAAACGTCAAGGGGGAGCATGCACGCATTCATCATCGTTCTCACTTTTCAACAAGCCTTTGTGCTTCGATAAAAAGTGGAGAAAATAGGCTAACTTTGCTATGCATTTTCTTTATTATATATTTCTCATAATTTTTGTTGCATAAAACTAACCTTGATGTAGGTTAAGCCTCTTAATTTGATCCATGGATCCGCTACCAAACAAGGGATGGATTGGAGAAGAAGATTTAACTTCACTAGGGATGATGCAATCTCGCCTTTTTGGGGAGAAATAAAGTTAAACTTCAAGGACACGCCCTTTTTGTTTCGACAAAAGGGGGAGAAGAGTGTAAACGGAGAAGGAAATATAAAGGTTGTAAGGATAAAAGTCACTTTTTACATTTTAATATCTATTACGTTTACATATTTTTGTCATCATCAAAAAGGGGGAGATTGTTAGTGCAAATATTACGATATTTAATCTATACAGTCTCGTTTGTTTTGATTGATGACAAACATGTAACTTGTAATACATAACGTAAAATGTACAAGTTACATGTAATCACATTTTGTCTCAACATACATTCAACACCTCTCGATGTCTCAAGTCTTCATATGTTACAACACAGGTCCGTACATGTTTGTTATGTGGCATTATGATCAAACCCATTAACAAATCATTTAGAATGTTTAAATTACGTTTAGAGTCACTAAGTATTTTAATAGGTTAACCATTCTATTTCGAACCTCATTTTACATTTTGCATTCACAAGTATTTTATACAAATACATCTTTTGTAAGATGTCTAACAAATATATACTTTTATTTGTACAAGTAAACTAACTATAATATTCATACAAATACTAAAGTCTACTTACACTTGACAAAATATATTTTATTTTGACAAGCACTCAACTAGATATTTTATTTTACAAAAGGTTACTTACATTTTATTTACAAGTAACTTACTTTTTTAAATAAGTATATACATTTGTTTAAATGTATTTTTCATAAAAAGGAAAACACTCTTTTATTACCTCATGCATAGTGTCATCTAAATCTTTAAAAGATTTTGGAAAGATTTTAGAAAATATTCTAAGATATCAAATCTAATAAAATATTATTTTTTAGATTACATCTTTGGCTATAAATAGAGCCTATTGTCTTCTTATTTTCTCATCCCTTCCAACACACATTCTCTCTATCATTCTCTCATCACTTAGATATATAGATAACCATGTAGTAACATACAACAATCACTCTCACCATCACATGATCTTAATGCTTCTAACATTCATCTTTGTTGTAAGCATATTTACATTTTGATCAACCAAGGAAAGCTTGGAGATCTAGCCATCCTCATTCACCAAAGCATATCAACATATGAACATTTAAGATCTCTTGTTATCCTCATTGATTGAAGACTTCTTATTTAAGAAGACCATTTAGATTAGTCATTCATATCCATTAAACATTTGTGTCATGGATCATCATTGTAAACATTAGTATATCATCACAACATTTCTCATCAACTTAGATTAGATGGTTTATGTGTTTGTGCCATAAAACACAAGGTTTGTTATGTTGGGCCATAAAACATAACGGGAGTGGTTGTACCCGGAAAGAATTCGACATCTAGCTTAGTGTCAAAAATATTGTATAGGCGACGTTAGGTTGGTTCTACCTCGAACTAGAACCCGGTATTTAGCTTTGTACCGGAAAAAGTGTAAGCGATGATTGTAAAGTTTTCTCCGCCGAGAAGGGAGCTTGTTGATTTAGTGAAGTAACTCTCGAGTTGGGTACTCAAGGAGTGGAGTAGGGCGGAGAGGAGATCTGTGACCGAACCACTATAAATGCTCGTGTTTGGTTTGCACTTTCCTTTTTTTATCTCTTTACTTTTATACATTCACTATACTATTGTTTGTGATGTGGTTTGATGTTCATGCTTGTGTGACAACTTGGTTCACTATGCTTTATATTAGTCACAAACAATAATTGATACTTTCATATTATAACAAGCTTCATAAGTGATTTGATACTAAAGATCATACCCCCCCCCCCCCCCCCCCCCCCCCCCCCCCCCCCCCCCCCCCCCCTCTACGTTTTCACAGTGTCCAGTTGAGGTCTAACTCAACATGAAGATTTACCTTTCCATCACAATCTCGCCAAGTTCTCACATGACGTAAATTGCAACTTCAAGCGTTCCTTTAACTAGATGGCACAAACTTAATTTAAAGGGTACTAGTTTTGATTATGGTGTCAAATTAAATATGTACGAAGAAGCATGCATACAACTTCGTATCATCAGTTTTAATAAAAACCCTTTCCATTAACCAATTCACTAAGATTAAATTAACAAAATTTTGATTGAGTTATTGGGTTCACCAATCAAAGAATTTACCTTTAATTATCGTCCATTATATCGTACTTTTGCATAAATCCAAAGACTCAGTGTTTCGGATAATTACCACAAATTGGCACATGGAATCAAAACTAATTCACCCTTAAGATAATTTCGTACATAAAATAGCCTACTTGGTAACTCCAATTCGACGCACAATGAAGCGGAGAATTTGGTCAGCGCGAAGCAATAACCTCCTTCTTTTGGGTCACAATTTAATGCGCTCTTATACCTCTCTTATAGTTTGTCAAAATTGGATGAGCCGTTTTCACTATTTTGTCCAAATTCATCACTCAATTAAACTATTGAAAATTTAACTCTTCAAAAACAAATCAAATTTCACCATTGTTTAATCCAATTTATTTTTCTATTCAATAAATTACCCTTTGCTTAAAACTTGTCAAACGTAATAAACAAACAAGTAACAAATGAAAAATAAACAACTAAAACAATGCGCACATAACTAACAATTAATATGCGTAAACAAGTAGCCACATGCAACTTATTTGATAAAACCTATTAATAATCAATTCTAGGTTAAATAACGTATATATTAACTAGGGCTTTCACTTGTAAAAGAAAGATGGCCACATACATCGACGAATCGATTGGGTAAGCCATAGTCACACATGAACCAAATTGCACATAATTGATTCATTAATATATATTGAGGTCTTCCTCAATTAAAAAATTATCAAAACAATACATGTGATAAATAACTTAACAATTAATAATTCATACAACAATCCATGACGAACATGCATGTCTCATCATGGATATAAGCTAACACTTATTCAATTAGCCACAAGATCGTATACAATTTCATGTCACATAACAATTATTCAGGAATTAATTCACGTAACATATATACAATTCTAGGTTTAATTATCAATTTAACAAAACAATTTTATAAAACCCTAAAAAAAATTCATAATTCGACTAAGAAAAAATTTAAGGATTGACATAAAAAAATTTATAGAAAAATTAGGGCAAAAGCCCTAACCCTAGAATTAGGGTTTTCAAACAATAACCAAAACCCTAGTATTAATCATATCAAACACAATATAATATCCGTTTTTTACGTGTTTAGTAATTAATTACTCATTAAATCAAGCTTGTGATGCCACTGTTGAAATTATATACCATGACAATCATAAATAAAACACAATAACAATCAAGAACACACGCGGAAGCGTATAGGAACATATAATGAATAATTAATTAACATAAACATAAAGAATGCGTACCTTTTGATTCTAGCCAAATAAGAATCAATTCCCAAACTAGCAATTGTGATGAACCCTAATTAGGGTTTATAGGATTATAGAAATTTCCCCTTACCTTTTAGCAATTCAATCTAAGATACTTACAATAATGTGTAAGTATCACGTTCTTGTACACACGTACTATAACAAATTAAAGTAATGCTAGGTTTTGAAACACAAAACGTTTGCTTAAGGAAAAAACAAGGTGATCGATCCCTTAGGGATATATCACGATCGTATGGACTAATAAATCACACACACAAGCTTAGCTTTTAGGTTTATGTGTACAAGATATAATTTACAAAGACCCTAAGCCTTATATATATACCCAAAGAAACTTAGTGTCCAAGTTGGGGTATGATTTGGTTATGGTAACCCCCCATCCGATCAGTTATGGAAACACATAGGGTTTCTAGAACCTACTTGACATCTAATTTCATATTTAGTCATTCTTTTAACATTTAACGACCGTTATTCCTTTACGTTTAATTACTTAACGTTCATTTATACATTTCGTGTAAATAATAACTAAATATAACATTTTACATTTAATTATTATAACTTTAATTCTCATACGTAAAGTGTGCAATCCCATGGTCTCGAGTTCGATCCTAACACACGACTACTAATTTATGTCCATAAACTAACAAGAGAGTCACCATCAATCTGACCAAAGTTGTTTAAAATATTTCTCCTTTGATATTTTACTTGTTTTTATGGTATTTCTTTTTGACCATCAACATGCAATATTTTTTTCCCGGCCTGTAGCATCAAAATTCAAACAATGACATTTAAGTATTTCTTAACATTGGTTGATGACTTTAGCAGAGCAACTTGGACTTATTTTATGGTTCATAAATCATAAGTCTGATGCCTTAGCAGTGTTGAAAGTTTTTCTTAAGTTTGTATTGTGTAACTGCAGTTTGATACTAAAGTGAAACATATAAGATCAGACAATGCTCTTGAATTTGTGAAAGGACCTTGTGCTTTGTTTTTAGCTAGTCAAGGTATAGACCATCAAACTTCACGACACCTACTCATAAATCACGTGCATCATTTTCCAAGAATTCATCTACATTAAGATTTGAATGCTTTTTAACCTGATCTCACTTCATGTTTCTAGTTTTCTTTTTAACGTTTATTTATTTATCTTTAATGAATAATGTTTTCTCATTGGAAATATGAAGCTTATTTAGTTAAAAATTCAACCACCAAAGGCTAGAAGGTGCTTCAGAGACACTATCTGAAGCCTGCAAGTACTGTAAAATAAATGAATGCATACTTCAACATATTATTTTGCAGTGTTGCAAAACAAGGCCTACAAGGCCGATTAATCGCCGATTAGGTGCTACTGGGCCACCAACCTTGCCGATTCGTGTAACTAGGTCAAACAAGTCGGTCAACATCGGTCAATGGCGGTCAACGACTGTTAACGGTGGTCAAACTTGCCGGAAACTTTCAAATCTTGTCGGAAATACCCAAAACTTGTCTTTGAATCTGTTACAAGATGATTTTCAATGAAAGTCTTGTCTAGCATACCCAAATCTCGCCGGAAATACCCAAAACTTGCCGAAAATGCCAATCCGATTAATCACCGATTAATCCCGCCTTGACCGATTACAAGCTACAGGGTGGTCGACCGCCCGATTACCGATTCACGATTTTTGCAACCTTGTTATTTTGTTTCATTAGCTTTTGATATTGTAAAATTTGTATTGTGTTATTCTTATTATGTTGTGTAAAAAAATTGAAATAATGATCACGAGTCGGCTTGATGTGAGGATTACATTTAGCACATCTCCACAATATTAAAATTATAGCACTACTCACTTTCTTAACATATGTTTGCAATATTTAATATTAGTAGTAACTTATAAGTACAACATAATTACATTTCATTTACCTACAAGACAAGACCATCTATGATGACATTACAATTCGTCCTAAAGTCCTCGTACTTACAAGCTCTGATGTTTTTCCGGAATTAGAATCCGATAACTCTTGACCCATGCTCAAATTATCAAACCAACATCTACCTTGGACCAAAAGAACTGTCGGAAACAGTGGGTGCCGAGACGGTATTGCTCACCTTAGCTTTTAAATTTGCAATAAACTCGTTTAGTTGTATGTTGCTATGAGATGTAAAAGGGGGATAAGTAGGCATAGGTAGGGGTTTAATATTCTTAGATAACATTTGTAAGGCCATAGACATTGTTGGTCTAAGTGACGGTACTTCTTGGGTGCAAAGAAGTCCTATATGTACCACACTTTGTATTTCCTTCTTAACGTCATTATCAGTGTGATTCTGCAACATCAAGTTCGGATCGAAAAGCTCCTCCACCGACCCTTGGTTAAAATGTTCCCATACCTTTTACATCACAAAAGGAAAAACAGATAAGCTCTAACATAAATTTTCAGTATATGAAATAATTATGTCATAGAAATGACACTTACAAGTGAAACCAAGTTGTGAATATACTCTGATGTGTGAATTGCTCGGTTTGGCTTTCCAGTAACCACCTCGAGAATTAGCACACCGAAGCTATATACATCCACTTTTTCAGTTAACTGACCATGAGCTATATATTCTGGAGCCATATACCCACTGCAGTAATAAGTAAATTCTTCAGTGGACGGATAAGTAAATGAGGTAACAAAATAAATATAGTAAGAGCTGAAGGAAATGCATACAGTGTTCCTGCAATCCCGGTGCTGATGTGATTTTTATCCTCTTGATAAGATCTTGCTAACCCAAAATCAGCAATCTTGGCACAAAGCTTAGAATCCAGCAAGATATTAGCAGCTTTGATATCCCTGTGAATGATTCTTGTTTTACTGTTTTCGTGAAGGTAGGCTAAACCTTCTGCTGTCCCGACAATGATGTTAAATCTTTTGTCCCAGTTTAGTTCCTTACCTTTAACTGCATCTATACAAATTCATAAATGAATCATATTTCCATCAAACTGATTATATCGAGTGGCAGAATGCGCGATTCCATGCCAACTAGTTGTGGCAAATTGGGTTGCACAGGAGGTTGGACGGGTTGGGTTGACCCCAAATAATTTCAGAATACTAAAACAGATAATTATGTGTTTAATATGATATTGTTAAATGTATTCTTTCAACAGTGATATGTATTTGAGTAACATGATTTAGGAGCTTCTTTGACCAAAGGACCCATCCCATTTAAGTTTGATAATGCATATCCTTATCGACCCATTCATAGGTAACTTTTAATGTTTACTTGAGTTTTGGGAAGTTTGTAGAATACACTGGGCTTACCAAAAATGAAATGATCGAGACTCTTGTTTGGTAAATATTCATAAATGAGCACGCTTTCAGGTCCTAAACAGCAGAATCCCACAAGTTTCACCAGATTTTTGTGGTCAACACTACTAATGATGTTGACTTCATGATAGAAGTCCCGTGCTCTATGTTGGTGGTTGACGAAAAGTCTCTTGGCAGCGATTTGTCTTCCGTTTGGAAGAACTCCCTGTGACAGAGTATGCAAAACAACATTAATAAAGAAACTGTTTATTAACGCCAGATGGTTGATTTTGAAAGACTACCTTGTATACGGTTCCATACCCCCCTTGCCCAAGTTTGTTAGCCTCATCAAAAGAGCTTGTGGCTTTCTCGATCGTGGAGTATTTGAAGTTCAAGCTACTACTAGTAACCATGTCCAACAATTTAGTGTCGTCAGAAGCTTGTTTTCTTTTTGACTTAATTCTGTGCTTCCAGGCAAAAAGAGCAATAATACTTGCAACAATGAATGCTACCACAGAACTAACAGCAATTACAATAGTCAATGTTTTCCCTGCAAAAGCCGTAACGGGAAGAAAGAATCAATCCTCTAGCAACTGCTATTTATCGTCCCAGTTCTTTAAAGAACATATTAAGCGACTTATAAAATCATGGGCATGTATCCAGGGGCGGAACTACATATCATTTAGGGGGGGGCGGTGCCCTCCATGGTTCGCCAAAAATTATCAAATTTTAGTGTAAAAAAAATTTTTTTAGGACCATTTTATTAAAGTGCACCCCATTACAAAATCAAATTGCACCCCACCTTAAGATCAAACAATGTAAAAAACCTTAAATATCTATCTTAATCTAAAATATTATCAGTTTTTAGTGTAAAATTTTTTTTTATGACATTTTTATTAAAGTGCATCACGAATTTTACCAAAATTTTTTTTTTTGCCCCCCGCCCTCTAAATTCCTGGGTCCGCCACTGCATGTATCTATAGATTATAATGCCATACCGTTCATGCAGCCTACCAATGATTTCATGGTGTTATTATCCTAAATCTAGTAGATAACCTAAAAAGTTTTCTGTATAACTATATTAAACAAGTTACATATAACATGGTAACTTACCTTTAGAGCGTTGTTTGTGATCAGTTCCATCAAGATTTGATAAGATAGTGTCAGAGTATCTCATATAGCAACCTGTATATAGTGCATACCCCCCTGACCGAGGCAAGCAGCCTAACATCGACCTAGATGCTTTCTGCAAACACTGTCCACAAGCTTCTGCATCTAACGAACTCCAGCAATCACCCGTAGCATAGGCTGACTCGTTTGACGACTCAGTTACAATAGCCTGTGTTCCAGCATGGTGGTCCTGAGTTTTAGGTGCAGTTCCCACTGCCTGGAGCACAGCCTTCGATGCAGACTGTCGAAAAGCATTGTTTTTCTGGGTACTATTATCACAAATAGTTCTATCTTCTTTCCCTGTAAGCTCCCCAAAGAAGCTATAATTCCCAAAGCGCATAAAGCATCCTCTGAGATAAACACGACCACCAATGTTGGGAAAGCAACTAGGAAGAGTGGTACGTGCTTCAGCAATGCATAAGAGACATTCACTGGTGGAAAGATCCCCATAACACTGAGAAAGTATATAATTTGCATCAAGTCCTGTGCCTGTAACTGCTGTTCCAGTATGTGAAGTTTGCATTTTGACATTAATATCTTCCAATCCTTGTAGAAAATTAGGAATGAAATTAAGACTGGTCGCTTGCTGATTTTCACAAATAAGTTTGATCACTTGGCTTTTCGCACTCCCACCTGATCCATACACATCATAATTAGTATGAAAGGTGCTATCAGTTGTCATGAATTATTATAACAGGAAAAATTAATATGAAATTCTTCAATGTGTGTTAACCACGACTTACTCGCTCATCAAAAGGTATCATGAGTTTAGTTTTTGACGAAAAAGTGGTAGAAATGTTGGCAAATTAACGGACTCAATTTTTTTCTTGTTATAAACCATACTTATGTCACCTATTGATGAACAAGAAAACAATGGATACCCACATTGGCTATTTTGGTGTTTTATGTTATCTTTCTTGACAATTTACTATTATGATAAATAACACAACTTACCTCCATTATTGTTCCGGGCTGATTCAGGATTAAGAAAGTTGGTATTAGAATACCTCATAAAACATCCAGTGTAAAGCGCACGTCCCTCAGATGATGGCAAGCATTTCAACATCGATTCAGAAGCTCTTTGTAAACAATCCGCACAAGAGCTTACATTCAAAGTGTTCCAACAATCCGCAAGAACGTATGCAAACTCATTTTCTGTCCCAGACGACACCGCCTCTCGTGCAAAGTAATCACTGTTTTGTGGCGCGTCCATCACAGCATTTGATACAGCACGCCTCAGCGAATCCTGAAATCCACCACCAACAGTCGTATTCCCACAATATGACCTATCATATGCTCCAAAACTTTCCTCATAAAAGCTATAATTATGTATTCTCATGAAACAACCGTCAAGAAAAATCTGACCTCGTTCAGGAAAACACGTAGGAAGCACAGTACGCGCTTCTGCATAACATAACACGCAGTCATCAGCAGAAAGATCGCCGTAGCATTCACCAAGTTCATATACACTGTCAGCTCCCACACCTGTAGACGCTGTCCCACTGTGTGAAGATCTTAATAACGTCCCAACTTTCGTCATCGTTTGGATAAAATTTGGTACAGCTATACCTTCAATAATCTGTTTCTCGTAGCACCTTTTTTCAATGATCTGTGATCGAGGATCACCCGTTGATATGTCTACTAGTAGTAGCAAAATGATTATGACATGAATTAAAACATGTGATATATGTACTGACATCTTCATCGTCACAAATGATCGAGTCGATAGTTTGCTTTATGACAGACTGATTACTTATTATGTACATTTAGAATTTTTGATCATTATAAGACACTAACTATGGTTGTCTTTATTATTTTGTATTAAATGAATCATATTCGATGATTTGAATTCTAAAGAATATGGATTTGACTAATCTTGGTTCTAAACCTATAATATTTGAACATGTGTTAAAGATAATGACAAATAATTAGAAGGAATATTGAGACTATTCAAAATGCTAGCAATTTAACAACTTTAATTTTGGAAGTTAATGGGCTGATTAAAAATCATATATGATTTTTATTTTTGAAAAATGTTTGTCGAAGCCTTATGAACTTCCCAGGAACCCACTCACATTGTCGTCATTAAACAATATGTGACAAGAAATAGTTTACGGCTGGTTGAAGAAGATGTGTTTTGGGTTAATGTATGAAAGTGGCCAAGTGGGTTAATGGGGGTTTTGACATAAAAATGGAAGTAAATTACACCATTCGTCTCTCCGTGGTTTAGTTAGTCATTAGAGCATTTGGTGTTATGAGTTAACACCACGTCATCATCGGTTGATCCCTTCTATCATCATCGGTTTCGTTCGGTCGCTTCCATTGTGAGAGGTGGGTCATGATCGGTCAAGCAACACATTGCAAGCGAACTAGGTTGCCGATTTGGGAATACACTACATGACAAAAATGTGAACGTTTACTATTTAAATATATATATATATATATATATATATATATATATATATATATATATATATATATAAAAGTGTGAATTTTACAAAGTCTAAAGCATTCGTCCTTGTCATGGTTTGATTAAATTAAAAGAACATATGCGGTTTAGTCTTCTTTGACCAAAAATTAACCTCAGCCCTTGTGTGAAAAACACATGTATTGTGGCGTTCGTCCATTTGACCAAACGACGTTAAGTGATTGATTATGATGTTGTAACCCATCATGTGACTTGCACATGAGGTAAATTGTCATTTCAACACCATAAGGATCGAATGGTGCGACGAACGTTACTTTTTTTTTTTTTTTAATATACCCAACAAAATACATGTGTTTACTAATGTCTAATAAAAACCATTATTGTCTCATTTCTCTAAATAGATTATAGTTTATACATAGTTTTTACTTTTCAAATAGATTATAGTCGTGTTCAATAGTTTAATCCGGCCATTTACTTCACTATGATTAAACTAATCAAATGGTATGTTTGCAAATTCCACTAATCAATGGGTTTGTTTTCTTCATGTAGATGGCTAGTATGTTTTGAGAATTTAGGACTTATGTTATGTACTCACTAAAGCGTTAATGTAACGATGGAAACTTTACTTTTGTGTTTTATCTATTACTTTGGCAACACTTTGAACTTTGTCAACCTCCTTCATCCAAAGTGCACCCGTGACCTATCTTTGGGGAAGATAAGATAAGTGAAAGTTGATTTAAAATGTTGTTGCCGTTGATCTGTTTGAAAGACATCATAATTAACAACTTATTAAATCGAAGATCGGGCTCAACGATTTAATTTTATAAAAAAATAATTATATAAAAATCATGGACTTGATGGTGATGCGAAATTTTGGAGCAGGGAGAAAAAAATTAAATAAATTCTTGAAAAGAGTCACAAAGAGCATATGTTGGAAGGCTGGAAAAGGATGCGTTGGATTATTTTTCATTACAGAACTGTTTACTATGGAAAAGAGTCAACAAATAAATTATTTTATAAAAAATATTGTTCATCAATAAAAATACGTGATTTTTGTTATGAATTTGTATTTGATCTAACCCTAATTTTTGATAGACATGGATGAATATTTGGTTTTTGGTCATGGTTATATTTTAAAGCGTGGGTCTATTCATCAATAAACGAGTTGTTCAAAAAGTTCATTTATTTAAAATTTATTTAGACATGCGAGTTGTTCGATCACATTTAACTTTAACTTTGTTCAGTTGTTCATCCGGTTCATCGGATTGGGGTAAGAAGGTGTTCATGGCATCAATAAAGTTGTTTAATTTTACTAGTTTTATCTCAATGATGAATTAATCATAAAGCGATTGGTGAAATTATTGTTCATCAATAAAAATTATTAGATTGGAAATCGTAATGATGGCAGTGTTTAATTTTCGGTAATGTTCATCTTTTCTTTGATGTTACATTATAATGTTCATCAATTACAAATAGTGTTGTTCATCAGTTTTTTTAAACAAATAGTGTTGTTCATCGTTTTTGAATAAAAAATTACAGTTAGGGTACAATGGTCTTGTTCAAAGATCTTTTGTATTCAATTAAAATAAATATTAATGTTCATTAAGTTCAGGTTATTTTGAGCTATTGTTCATCGGCTATTTTTATACGTCATCATTGTTCAAGAGAAAAATGAGCTTTGATTCATCGATTGTCTCAAAGTAGGTTATTAATCATGATTTATACATGATATTCATCAATCTTAAATTTTGTTCTAATTATTTGTATCAATTATGGTTACAATGTTCCTTGTGTGGTTGTTCATCGTTACGTATTTTGGTTTACCAATTAGTGCATTTGAATGTACTTTTATAAGAAAATATCTTTTAGGCATTTTATCATTTGTATGCATAAATATGATTCCGGTTAGTGATTCAAATTTCGAGTAAAGAATGGTCATTTTCATGTTTTAAGGGTAAAATTTTTTAAGCTAGTCAAAATTAGAAAATTAAGAAAATCCCGAAGTTTAACGATGGTTTTATAAAAGTTTGTCGTTAAAGTTATTTACGTTTGAAGTTTTAGGGTCAAGGGAAAAAAGAAAAAGAATGATTGGATGAATGACTAATGATGTATTTTTACTGTTTCACACTTAAGGACTTTGTAATTATTTTTGTTTGTGTTACTTGATGAAAAATATATGAATATATTAGGTTTTAAATGGTATAATTTTCAAAGGACTAAACCACGGTCAACGAAACCACAAGGACGAATATATATATATATAAATATATATATATATATATATATATATATATATATATATATATATATATATATACTTTTTTAAAAAAAAAACAACTTTATCATTTTTACAAATTATAAATACCAACCCCAAACACATTTTTAAACACACATTTTCAAACACAATTCTCTCAACACAAAATTATTATGGCTTGTCGTCTCCTACATTCCGTCGAACAAATGCAAACGTATGTTAGAAAACAATGTGAAGAAGACGATGTGGCTCGACAAAACGCTATTATCGGCGTTATCAAGCAGTTTGATCTCGCAAAGGAAGAGAAGCAACGTTTGAGAGAACAATGCGCGATTTGCAACATTTCGCCTAAAAGAAAAGCTGTGATGGACAAAATTTTTATGGATGAAGCCCGCAAAGACGACAACATTGCTGACATGTTGTGGGGGTGTGTTCAACAGATACAGAACAACAGCAGCACCAAAATCACTTGGAGCTATAGGGAGAACACAACCGTTGGTGTGGATGCATCAAGTTCGTCTACTAGACCTAGATTTTTTGAGCAAACTCAGCTGACTCAAATTGGGCTAGGTTATGCAGACGAGGATGATGAGAAAGCCAGGAAGGCGGAAGAAGAACGTTTGGCTTACATCGAGAAATTTGCTGGTTATCGGTCTCCTTCATATGATTCTGCATGTGGGGAGCATTCAGATTAGGATATGTTTATGTATTTCGTATCGTAGTAAATTTTAGTTCGTATTTTTTTTAACCGTATCGTATTGTATGATTTATGTAATATTTTTTTATTATTAATGAAGTTTAATTTTGTTGTTAAACATATTTGAATTAAAAAAAAACAAAAAACTAGGTCACCACTGTAGCAACTAGGTCGTCGTCATGTCATCGGAGAGAGAAAGCTGATGTGGCACAGGTGACCCAGGTCACCATTGCTCATAGCCTTATCATAACACCACATTTTTGGCCCCACATTTCTTAAAAAAAATAAAAAAAATTACAAATTCAACCCCTAAACTAAAATTAATACTTCATTTAATAAATAATATAACATTCAAACTAATTTGAAATATGTGGCTAGTATTATTGTTTGCCAACGTAATGTAGTATCGGTAATGTCAGGATTTCTTTCGAAAATTGGTTCGGATTCTTTGGTTTTTTTTGCCTTTCGTTTACCACGACTTATGGGTTTTCGTAGAGACGTAGGTGCTTCGGATACATCATTTGTTTCGATTTGTGTACGTGAAGATTGAGATGGCGGTTGAGATTGTTGTTTGAATTGTTGAATTTGGAAATTGGCGTTTAGCATGTTCTGGCTTTGTTGCCACATTAGAAATCGTTGATGTTGTTGGTTAAGTTCCTCGGCCGGAAAGCCAAGTGGGTTAGGCAAAGAGATTTGTGTTGAAGAAGAACCCGTGTTCGGGTTTGAAAATGAAGACCCCGTGTTTGGATTATTCCATCCCATGAGGTTCAAGAAACTCTCGTTATTGTTAAATCCCGACATTTTTTTTGAGCAAATGGAAGTTTATGCATATAAGTTTGAGTTGTGGAAGTATGAAAAAAAGTTGTATATTAAGTTATAGTGGTGAAAAAAAGGTGTGGAAGTTTATGTATATAAGTTGTAGTGGTGAAAAAAAGTTTTGATTTTTTTAACACTATAACCATTATATAACGTTCAGAGGCCAAAGTGATTTTTTTTTATTTCAAATAAGTTAGCCGTTAAAAGGGGGCTAAATGAAAATTTCGTCCCTCGTCTTCCACCCCCAACGTGCGTTGCCATAGCAACACAGGGGTTAATGCCAACGATAACGCAAGACCAATGGTGTAATAACGCAGCTCCACGTCACCGTAACGCTATGGTCCAAGTTATCACACCGAAGGCTCTTATCGCTAACGACCGTTAATTATCTTCGTTAAACCTACCCATGTGCTTCTCACATGAGGGTAATTTCGTCATTTTAACCTTTACCTTGTTTATTTCAGCAAGTAGAGGTCTGTTTCTCTGTCATATATTCAAATGTTATTTCATCTTCTTTAAAACTTTGTAAATTCTGGTGCAAAGGTTGATTCAAAATAAATTCATATATTTATATTCACTTATGTATACATATAATCAAGAAACCAAATATGAACTGATGACACAATAAATGAACAAGTATCCATATTTTTTTAAAAGAAAACTAAAATAAAGTAACTCTTAATATCATCTTCCACTTCCACAATATATGAGAGAGGTTGAGATGTAGACAGATTTACCCCTACATGAGTTAAGAAAGGACCTCTGACCTTGCAAAGAGTAAGGATCGAACGTTTGACCTCTCTAAGGGTGTGGTAACTCAAGTTAAACCTTAACACACTGTCACCTCAGCGCCACATCAGCTTTAACATTTTAACTTTAACTCACAAAAAACACCCCCCATCATAACTTACCCTTAACTCACTTTAACTCAAATATTTTCAAATTCAACCCCTAAACTAAAACTAACACTTCACTTATTAAAAAAACATATCATTAATTCTTAAACATATTACAATACGAAATATAAAATAACTAAAAACAAATCGAAACATAGAAAATTTAAAAACATACGAATTACAAATACTTATTCATCATCATCGGTCTCTTGTTGTTGTTGTCGTTCAAGATGGTTCTGCCAAATATGCTCCATAAGGTCTAGTTGGAGTTGAGTATGCGTTTCTCGGTCGCGTATTTCTTTTGCCTTGCGACGATGGGTATTACATCTTTCGACCCACCTTTCTTGCCTCATACGTGCTGACGGATCCACCCACATTTCGTTATAGTCACGTAATATAAACTTTTGATCTTTTAAAATCATGTTATGCAAAATAATGCAAGAATACATGATTCTACGTATCTTGACAATTTTCATTTGACGTGCCAGTTGTTGTAGTATAACCCAACGTCCTTGAAACACACCAAAAGCACGTTCAACCTCCTTTCGTGCACTTTCTTGTTTCCTTTTAAAATAACCATGTTTTTCGTCAATTGTTGACGAGAAGGATTTGATGAAAGTTGCCCACTGTGGGTAAATTCCGTCAGCCAAGTAATATCCCTGTTCATACCTGGTTCCATTTACCATATAAGGTGCTCTTGGGGCAAGGTCAACAAGAATGTCGTCGAATAACGGAGAGTTATCTAAAACATTAATATCGTTATTCGCCTGCGCCATCCCAAAAAATGCATGCCAAATCCATAAATCTTGCGAAGCAACAACTTCAAGCATAATTGTTGGGTATTTTTTATCAACCCTACTAAATTTCCCTTGCCAAGCCACCGAAAAATTTCTCCATTCCCAATGCATGCAATCAATGCTACCAAGCATTCCCGGAAAACCATGACACTCTTCATGTCTTTGATAAATATTTTGAATGTCGGACCATGTTGGTTTTCTTAAATACTCCGGCATAAACAAATCAATAACGCACTTGTTAAAATTATCAAGACAATCATGCGAAGTATACTCACCCATTTGCAAATATTCATCAAACGCATCGGGTGCGGTGTCGTACGCCAATTGGCGTATGGCAGCCGTACACTTTATAAGAACACTTAAACTCTTTCGACCCGTACAATCGGGTGATTGGCTAAAGAATTTAAAATGATCTGGAATAAATTCGGAAGTATAAGATTCAATACCTTCGACTATTTGTAGAAATAGTTTCCGGCTCATACGAAATCTTCTTCGAAAATTCCGGTTCGTATACTTACAACCTTGAATGAAATAGGTGTAACGCAAACGTTCTTCGGCAAGCTCACGTTCACGATATATATGGTTACGAGTCACGCGAGGTTGAGCTGCTGCTTGTTCCAACTGTTGCTGATATTTGTACGCCGCCATCATAAAATTAAAGCCAGTTTCGTCATCTACGTCTGACCATTGCTGAGGTAATTCGTCACTTTGATTCGGATCCATTGTGAATGAACAAGGTTTTTTTTGTTGGAGATGAAGTATATAAAATTGATATTCAGTAGTGGAAGTGTGAAAAATTTTGTGTGTTATTTGGGTATTTATAGTGGTAAGAAAATGGTTTTGAAATAATTAAAAAAAAAAAAAAAAAAACTAGCCTTTTTACTTGGGGGTAAATGATTTTTTTTAAACCCAACGGATATAATAGCCGTTTGGGAGGGGGGGGTGAAAATGTTTTTTTTTTAAACAATCCACCTTTACGCAGCATTAAGGGGATAACATGGGCATGTCAACGCGGCTTTAACGCCGACTCCGGTGTGATTAACGCCCCTTAACGCTGCGGCGCTAAAGGTTAAAATGGTGGTGGAGGTTACCATACCGATTGGTCTAAAGAAAATGGTGTTAACCACTTGATCGAAGCCTTGCTATTAAGTATCCATATCTTCTCATCTACAAAAATAAAAAATAACGTCAAATAAGTTGTTTTATGTACTAGACAAGCGGTTGATGCAAATTTTAGGGGCCGTTTAGTTTATAAGTGGGGTTGGAATAGGATTTGGATTTGAGATTGGTTTGAAAGAAATGAGGGTAGATAAAGTTAATTATTAATTTATTAAATACATTTATTTTATAAGTGAAATATAATAAAATACATTATTTAAAAGTGAAAAAAGTACAAACACTAAAATAAATAAAAGAACATGTGGCTGAGAAAATTAGTTAAATAAAATATGGTACTTGATTTCTTTGATACCACCGATACCAGTGGAAGGAGCCATGATTCAATATTGAAAGCAAATCCTTTGTGTCAGGGAATAACAATCACACCAAACAATTGATTTAGACACTCAATCAATCCAAACCCCTCCATACCCCAATACCAAACGGGCCCTTAAAGTGAGAAGACCATATCTTCGTGCCTACAATAATTTTTTTTTTGAACAATAATTCAACAACACTAAAAGCAACAAGTCAACAAGTCACAAATATTTCACAGTGATACAAGTCCAAAAGCATGATGTACAAGTGGTAATATGCAGCTATCTAAAAGGGCAAATCACTTAAAAATGTAGTTAACTTGCCACTTTTTGTGGTTGTATTCAACTATCTTTTTTTTTCTCACATTCTATCACTAAATCTGCATTGTTAGTCCTTTGTGTGTACCCATTACCTGCTAATACTGCATCGTTTGTCCTTCATACTAACGACCGTTAATAAATAACTTAAAGTTTAGTTATCTTACGCTAAACTTGCACCGTTAGTCCTTTATACTAACGGCCGTTAACAAATAACTTAAAATTTGATTTTCTTACGTTTTCGTCCGTTTTTACACGTTTTCGTTTGTTTTTGCATGTTTTCATCCGTTTTTGCATGTTTTCGTTCGTTTTTGCACGTTTTCGTCCGTTTTTGCACGTTTTCGTCCGTTTTCCACGTTTTTGTACGTTTCTATACGTTTTCATTCGTTTTTACATGTTTTCGTCTGTTTTAACCCTAATTCATTCATTTTTGCACGTTTTGTCCGTTTTTACACATTTTCATATTTTTTGTACATTCTTATCCGTTTTTAGATGTACAAAAATGTATAGAGATGTACAAAACGTATAAAATTGTATTAATTATTGGTTTTCTTATGTTTTCATTCGTTTTTACATGTTTTTGTCCGTTTTTACACGTTTACGTCCGTTTCTGCACGTTTTCATTTGTTCTTGCATGTTTTCTTCCGTTTTTACATGTTTTCATACGTTTTTGTACATTCTTATCCATTTTTAGCTATATAAAAGCGTATAGAAATGTACAAAAACATACAAAAATGTATAAAACGTATTTATTATTGGTTTTCTTACGTTTTCATTCGTTTTTACATGTTTTAGTCCGTTTTTACATGTTTTAATATGTTTTTTTACGTTCTCGTCTGTTTTTGCACATTTTTCGTCTGTTTTTACATGTCTACGTTTGTTTTTACACGTTTTCGTTTGTTTTTACATGTTTTCGTATGTTTTAACACGTTTTTTTTGTTTTTGCACGTTTTCTTCTATTTTACACGTTTTCGTCCGTTTTTGCATGTTTTCGTCCATTTTTATACATCCGTATCCATTTTTAGTTATACACAAATGTACAAAAGCATATAAAAAATGTATTAATTGTTGGTTTTCTTACACCTTCGTTCGTTTTTACATGTTTTCATATGTTTTTACATGTTTTCGTCTATTTTTACACGTGCAAAAACTGACAAAAATATGTAAAAATAGGCGAAAATGTGTAAAAACGGATGAAAACGTAATAAAACCCATAATTAATACATTTTTGTACATTTCTATACGTTCAAAACCGAACGAAAATGGGCAAAAACAAACGAAAACATGTAAACATAGACGAAACGTGTAAACGCGGACTAAAATGTAAGAAAACCAATCATTAATACATTTTATACGTTTTTGTACGTTTTGGTACATTCTTATACTTTTTGTACATCTAAAAGCGGATAAGAATGTACCAAAACATACGAAAACGTGTAAAAACAGACGAAAATGTGCAAAAACTAACGAAAATGTGTTAAAACGGATGAAAACGTGTAAAAACGAACAAAAACATGTAAAAGAGATGAAAACGTATAAAAATGAAAGAGAACATGAAAAAACGGACGAAAATGTGCAAAAACAAACGAAAACGTGGAAAATGGATGAAAACGTAAGAAAACAAATGAAAACATGCAAAAACGGATGAAAACGTAAGAAAACCAATAATTAATACATTTTTATACGTTTTTATGCGTTTTTTGTACAACTAAAAATGGATAAGAATGTACAAAAACGTACAAAAGGGTGTAAAACAGACGATAACGTGCAAAAATGAACGAAAACATGTTAAAACAAATGAAAACGTGTAAAAATGAATGAAAACGTGTAAAAACGGTAGAAAATGTATAAAAACGAACAAAAACTAGAAAAACGTAAAAAAACGTGTAAAAATGGACGAAAGCGTGCAAATACGTGATAAAACGGACGAAAACATGTAAAAACGGATTAAAACGTAAAAAAACAGATGAAAACATGGAAAAACGGACAAAAACGTGCAAAAACGGCCGAAAACGTGCAAAAACAAATGAAACGTGCAAAAACGAACGAAAACGTAGAAAATCGGACTATCGATGCAAGTTTTACGTAAGACAACCAAATTTTAAGTTATATATTAACGGCCGTTAGTATAAAGAACTAACGATGCATGTTTAGAATGTAACGGGTACACATAAAGGACTAACGATGCATGTTTATTGATAGGATGTGGAAAAAGGAAGATAGCTACACACAACCATAATAAGTGGTAAGTTAACTACATTTTCAAGTGATTTGCCCTATCTAAAACAAGCAATTTGTAACAAATTTAGCAACACCACACACCACAATTGCTTCTGCAACAACACCATATCTTCATGTCGCACGACCACCCCCACATCTTAGAGGGAAGGTGTGGTGGCACCACCCCCTCGCCATTCCTATGTGTCGTTTGCTCGTTACCACACCACAAGTGCCCAACGCCATTTCCCAAAGTAACTGAATTCACCCTCGCTAAAAGCACAATTAATTCAAATTTTTTGATCGTTTGGTCCTTCAAACGTCTATTTTTTTATTTATTTACTTTTTTAAACTAAAATTATTACATTTTACCAGTCTATATAAATCCAAATATACAATCATTTTTACACATAGTTGCTTTTCACCTTCATGTCTTTACACATTAAAGATATTTGTTAATACAAATAAACCGTAAAAACGTTTATTAATATTTTGCGATCTCTTTGTGTTTTGTTGATAACAAATGTAAAGTTATCTTAAGTATAATTATAAGGATACATGTTATTTTTGTAAAGCATTTACATATAGCCATTTAAATAAAAAAATGTAATAATTAAGCATTTGTTGTAATAGTTTATTAGGATGGGTAAAAACCATAACCCATGGACCATAGCCCATGGATCTTAACCCATACCAAAGAAGACTTGATACAATGTATACTTAGATACATTGAATCTAAAGAAAACCCATGGACCAACCCATAACCCATGACCCATAACCAAAAAACCCATGGGCAAAGAGGAGCGTACCACGGATCCCTAGGATTACACTAGACGGATCCCAAGTGGAAGGGATCCGTGGAACAGAGGAGAAATTTGCCTATAAATAGAGAGCCATTTCTTCATTCTAACTCACCCCTCTTCTTACTAAATCTCTCATACACTCTCATTATCTTCTAACATATAGATCACTTGATCTAGAGAGTTGTTCTTCTTTCTTTCTATTTGTGATCCTCATATAGGTCCTTCTCTAAGGCGAGATCACGAGCATTCTACAAGTCATCCAAGCAAGGGGTCCTTGATTGATTTGTCACTCCGCAAGATTTCTGTAGCGAAGATCTTGTATTTGATATTTCACATATTTGTTGTGTAATAGTTGTGTTGGTTTGGTCCACCGTGCTACGGACTCGGTATCTAGCTTTGTATCGGAAAAAGTGTAAGCAACGTTGTGAAGGCTTCTCCGCCAAGTGAAGGAGTTTGTTGACATAGTGCTTGAACTCTCGAGTAGGTGACTCGGGGAGTGGAGTAGGGCAAGGAAGGTGACCTTGTAGCCGAACCACTATAAATCGGTTGTGTCTTTTCTATCCCTTAACTTTATTTATTTGCTTGCATTATCATTAGATCTATACGTTCTCAACATCCATACGATTTCACATAATATCGAATCTAAAGTTTTTGAAATCAACTTAAAATCGGCAAAACTATTCAACCCCCCCTTCTAGTTTTCCACAATTGGTATCAGAGCTAAGTTTATAAAAGTTTTAAAATAAAATTGTATTTTAAAAACTTTTCGATCACTATGGGTTCGAAAATTATAAGGAAGGACAATCTATGCAACGACCACCACTACTTGAAACTGATGGTTTTATATATTGGAAAAATAGATTCGAAACATATGTGAAGTCTAAAGATATTGATCTTTGGTACATTATTGTTGAAGGTGATTTTGAGGCTACCTCAAATGATGATAAAGGAAATTTAGTTCACATACCTCATGATAAACTAAACGATGAAATGAAGAAAAAGCTTTCTAAAAATAGTGAAGCAAAAATGGTTTTATATAATGCTTTACCGAAAAAGGAATTCAAAAGAATTTCTATGCTTAAAACCTCTAAAGAAATTTGGAATTCTTTAGTTGTAACTCATCAAGGCAACCAACAAGTTAAAAATAATAAAATTGATTTATTTGTTCAACAATATGAACAATTTTCAATATCGGATGAGAAAACTATAGATCATTCATTTGCTAACTTTAATACTATTATTACATCTTTACAAGCACTTGATGAATCTTTTTCTAGCCGTAACCATGTTAGGAGATATCTAAGGGCACTTCCATCGAAGTGGAGATCCAAGGTGACGGCAATCGAAGAGTCAAAAGATTTGACAATCCTCACCCTCGATGAACTCATAGGCAACCTAAAAGTCTACGAGCTTGTCCTTGCTAAAGATTCCGAAGCCTCAAAGTTGAAAGAGAAACACAAATCTCTTGCCCTTAAAGCCAAAAAGGGTTCGAGAGATGAGGAGAACTCATCTTCGAGTAGTGACGACGAAGAGTACGCTATGGCGGTAAGGGACTTTAAAAAGTTCTTTAGAAGAAAGGGTAGATACGTCAAACAACCATATGACGATAAGAAAGGCTTTCGGAAAAGCAAAGAGGACGAAAAGCCAAAGGATGATCGTACTTGCTTTAAATGTGGGGACCCAAACCACTTTATTAGTAAGTGTCCCAAACGGGATGATCAAAAGGCGTTCGTGAGCGGCACATGGGGAATGAGCGGCGAGGAGGATGAAGAAATTTGTCTCATGACAAATGACGAGGTATGTCACGAATACTATAGTAGCTCATCACTTGATGACGACTCATTGCATAATGAATATGATAAACTATGAAATATTAGCTTAAAACTAGTTAACAAAAACAAGCTTTTAAAGAGTCAAAATAAACGTTTAGATAAAGAAGTCATAGAATTAAAAGCAAAACTAAAACGTTTAGAGAAGGGTAAAATAGCAAGTGGTGAATGTGAACTTTGCGTTCAACTTCAAACACTAGTGGATCACTTAGATTCTAAAATTGCTAGAATGAGCACGAACACTTTAGATACAATACTCGATAGCGTTAAAACCGGTAACAATCAAAAGGGTCTAGGTAGTCAACAACTTGATCCATCAACTAGTGAAAGTAAAGAAACAAAATTTGTTAAGGAGCTAGAAAAACCAGCCACTGTTGTGGCGGATCCCACGGATCTCCTAAAAAGGGAACCGGCTAGTGTACAGAAAGGGATCCATGGATCTGCTGTAGCAAACAGTAGCAATAACGTAGCTTCTTCATCTAGAACTGAGTTTGTCATAGTTAATAGGAAGAACATGTCACCACTAGACAACCACCTCCAAAATATAATCCTACTTTTGCAAGAAACAAAGCTCCATATTTTTCAAAACCTAACTCATTTAGGAGACCTAATAATGTTTACCCGAAAAGTAACCATCAAATGGGATGGAATCAAAACATGCAAAACGGTTTTCCTTTTCAAAACTTTGCTCCATGGAATGCATACTCATCTTATCCATACATGTCTAACATGAATGGAATGTTTAACACTAATGGACCCATGAACAAATGGGGACCAAACTTTTGAGTTTACTATTGTTTTAGGTGTGCTTAAAGGTCGACCTAGACCCCGATGAATGGGTCAAGGATAGCGGGTGCACGAGGCACATGACCGCAATAGAGATCTATTCTCCACATATGAATCCATAAATGGAGGTAATGTGGTGTTTGGAAATAGCAAAAGTAGAATCATCGGTAAAGGTATGATTTCTAACAAATCTCTAACCATTAACGATGTGTGTCACGTAGAAAACCTAAACTTTAATCTCTTAAGTATAGGACAAATATGTGATAAAAAGTGCAATGTACTTTTTACCAAAACCGGTAGTAAGATACTTAAAAATGGCATAACCATAGGAAGAGGAATTAGGAAACATGGAGTCTATGTCATTAAAATCGGTAATGAACCTAAAGACAAACTATGTCTTACCTCTATGGATGATACTTCGACCTTATGGCATCGAAGATTGGGTCACGCCAACATGCGACTTCTTCAATCGCTATCATCCAAAGATCTAGTAAGAGATCTACCTAAGTTAAAATATGAACATCATTTTTGTGATGCTTGTAATGTAGGAAAACAAGCTCATTCGAGTCATAAAGCTAAAAACATGGTGTCCACAACTAGGTGTCTAGAATTACTACATATGGATTTATTTGGTCCATCCGCTATCCAAAGTTATGGAGGCAACTACTACACTTTGGTAATAGTGGATGACTACTCTAGGTATACATGGACAAAATTTTTAAAGAACAAAACGGAAACCTTTAATTATTTTGAAATATTAAGCAAAAAGATCCAAAGACAACTAGGAAATCCCATAGTGTCTATTAGGACGGATCATGGTAGGGAATTCGATAATGAAGTGCAATTCGGAGCTTTTTGTGACACTAATGGTATTACTCACAACTTCTCGGCTCCACGCACTCCACAATCGAATGGGGTAGTAGAAAGAAAGAATAGAACTCTACAAGAAATGAGTCGAACCATGCTTAATGAACAATCCATACCTCAAAATTTTGGTGTAATGCCGTTGATACTTCAACGTATATACTCAATCGAGTCTTGATTAGACCAATCTTAGGAAAAACTCCATATGAGTTACTTCGAGGCAAAAAGCCTACGTTAAATCACTTTAGAGTCTTTGGTAGTAAATGTTTTATTCTTAACACTAAAGATTACCTTACAAAATTTGATCCTAAATCAACCGAAGGTATCTTTTTAGGTTACTCGCCAAATAGCAAAGCTTACGTCATATTAAACAAAGAAACAATGAAGGTAGAAGAGTCATTAAATATAAAATTTGATGAAAGTCCACCCAAACCCTCTCCACCTCTTGTAAATGACGAGATTATAGAAAGTGAAGCTATAGTAATAAAGAAAAAGATAAGTGAAGAAGAAGAACCTCTAAGTGATGAAATAATAAACATTAAAGAGTCCAAATCACCCCGTAGATAAAGTCATAGGAAAACTAAACGAACGAACATTAAGGTCTCAAGGTCAAAACCAAAGTAGCTTGTTTTGTTTCGTTTCAACCTTAGAACCTAAGAATACACAAGAAGCCATAAAAGATGAAAGTTGGGTAATGGCTATGCAAGAAGAACTAAATCAATTTGTTTCTAATGATGTTTGGACACTTGTCCCTCCACCTAGTAATCAAACCATAATAGGAACCAAATGGGTTTATAAAAATAAATTAGATGCAAACGGAGTAGTATCTAGGAACAAGGCTAGACTCGTTGCTCAAGGGTATAACCAACAAGAGGGAATAGACTTTGATGAGACCTACGCCCCCGTGGCTAGATTAGAGTATATAAGAATACTTCTTGCGTATGCTTGTGCTAATGATCTAAAGCTTTATCAAATGGATGTCAAAAGCGCTTTTCTAAATGGTTTCATAAATGAAGAAGTATATGTAGCTCAACCTCTGGGCTTCATTGATTTTGAAAACCCAAACATGTGTATAAATTAAAGAAAGCCCTTTACGGTCTTAAACAAGCTCCAAAAGCTTGGTATGATAGACTCAAGTCATTTCTAGTTAAACACAACTACACCATGGGGTTAGTTGACAACACACTTTTTACTAAGAAAAGAGAGTCACATATAATCATAGTACAAATATATGTAGATGATATTATATTCGGATCCACTTGTCAAGACATGTGTGATGATTTCTCTAAAATCATGCATGACGAGTTCGAGATGAGTATGATGGGAGAACTTAGTTTCTTTAATGGTCTACAAATAAAACAAGTAGAAGATGGTATCTTCTTCAATCAATCTAAATACATCAAGGAGATGTTAAAGAAATTCGGTCTAGAAGAGTCAAAACCAATTAGGACTCCAATGTCATCCGACACCAAACTCACAAAAGATGAAGACAGAGAATCCGTAGATAATACTAAATATCGTGGCATGATAGGTAGCCTTCTCTACCTCACGGCAAGTAGGCCGGATATCATGTTTAGTGTTTGCTTATGTGCTAGGTTTCAAGAAGACCCTAAAACATCACACCTAGAAGCCGTAAAAGGATATTTAGATATATTAAGGGTACAACACAATTAGGATTATGGTATCCTAAGGGCACGGGAGTAGAAACAATTGTATATGCAGATTCGACCATGCGGTGATTACGTTGATAAAAAAGTACAAGTGGGGTATGTACTTTTATGGGATGTTGTTTAACATCATGGTTTTCTAAGAAACAAACGGCACTTGCAATATCAACAACCGAAAGCCGAGTGCGTCTCCGCCGGCAAAGCATGCCAACAAGCACTATGGATGAAACAAGCGTTAGTAGACTACGACATCCATCTAAGCGACATAGCCATCCTATGTGACAACAAAGGTGCTATTGACTTAAGCAAGAATCCGGTATTGCATTCTCGCACAAAGCATATAGAGATTCGTCATCACTTCCTAAGAGAAAATGTTCAAAAGGGGAACATCTCTATTGAGAAGGTAGCATCCAAAGACAACATAGCCGACGTCCTCACCAAACCGTTGAAGCGGGAACAATTCAACCTACTTCGTCTAGGTCTTGGTCTAATGGAACAAACGTCGTAACTTATTTGACTCTACAAGGTATGTAAACACTAGCCTTCTTCTTTCTGAGTCTAGGATTTCTATTTCACACACAACTGACAAACAATACGGGAATTTTCAAAACCCAAGATGTTTTTTTTTCACTTATAGTTTTCTTATTTTACACATTTTCAAAGAAAACCTACTTTCACAATGTTTTCTAAAAGGATGATACCTTCCGTATCAATTTCACAAAAGCAATTTCTCACGTCTAGGACAAATCGCTTTTTCATTATTAATACAAAGTAAAACCCGCTTTTCTTTGCATCTCATGTCTTTTGAATGCTAAAGGGGACACATAACTAATATGTGTTTTCGGGTACATTCATTTAAGCAACAATGAATTAGGAGCATTGATAACACAAAGTTACGTACTCATGTACTAAATATGTGTTTTCAGGTTATCTCAATAGGATGGTTTTATACTTCTAGTTTATTTTCTATTTTTTTAAGGGTCGAGATAACCGAAACTCCAAATAGTTTGCATATAGGCACACACTAGGCAAAAATGTTTCCAAAAGGAAAATTTTGTGCTGAATCACTGACCCACGGATCCCAGCCTTTATGATGGACGGATCCCTCAAGGGAAGGATCCGTGGGATCCGTGCAACGAAGCGTTTTCAACTTCTATTTTTTCACATTGGATGAAAAATCCACTTTTGTTTCATTTTTGGGAGTATGCTCTTTAATGCTTGTGTTCTCATGATCACATGCCTTGAATTCATATCTAATCATTAGATTTTAGTCCACATTTTGGTTCAAGCATTCATTACAATGCTTTATTTTTCTATATATATAACTCCCAAAATGCTTGCATACTCCATCTCCTTCTCACAAACACACTTCATCATGTTATCCAAAAACCCTTTAGGAGAATCATCTAGTACAAACAAACAAGATATCCAAACCTTTGTACTTCCACCATCCGAAATACCACAATCAAATGCTAGGATATCCGCACGGATTAGTATCCGATCTTGTTGTTTAGCAAAACCAACCTCAAATGGTTCATCCTCAACAAATAACTCACCACAAGATGCTTCCATTATAGCACCTCCCTCATCACCAACAAGTACACCAACTTCATCACCACCTAAAGTCACTCTTTTGGAACTCCTTAAGACTCCAACAAGATCTAAACAACCTAAAAAAAAGAAATAGTCTTTTCAACACCACCCACATCTCCAAATACTATCTTTCAAGATCTTGAAACATCACCACCATTAGCTCCCATCACATTACAAGAACATCTAGGTTCTTTTCCACCACCATTTACAAACATTCCGGATATTGATCCATATTTTCCTATTTTTCCACCACAACTTCCGCATAACTCAAATCAAAACAACCGGAAAACCTTCCGCACTCATTACCCACATCATTTACATTGTGAACATTGCCAATCCACTAGGGAAATTGCAATAGAAGTTAGGGAAGAAATGCGTTTCATACTCAACCTCATCCTTGATCGCATCAATACCATTACTCATCAAAACCTCCATCCATAACCTTATGCAAGCATGGAAGGAATCACTACTACTATTTTCTACTTTTAGTATTATTTTTCTTTTAAAGTCATTTTCAAGAACAAGTCTTGTTCTTATTTTTACATGCTTGTAGTTGGCATAAATACCACTACACTTTGTTGTTTTATTACAAGGCCTTGTTTACATACCTTGGCTCCCAATCTTGATTCTCGGCAACCACAAGATTATATAAGCATGTTACTAACCTTTCTTTTTGTAGGATTTTTATTTTTCTTCACTTGACGCCCCAAACAAGGGGGAGCTACCGTCAAGGGGGAGTTAGAAGTTTGTTTATTTCTTCCAAGGGTTAACTTTTTGTTTCGACAAAAAGGGGGAGAAGAAGTAAAACTTAGGGGCTTTCAAAACTTGCATCTATTCTTAAGTTTTACTCATCATAACATTATGTTTTGTCATCAACAAAAGGGGAGAGATTGTTAATACAAATAAACCGTAAAACGTTTATTAATATTTTGCGATCTCTTTGTGTTTTGTTGATAACAAATGTAATATTATCTTAAGTATAATTATAAGGATACATGTTATTTTTGTAAAGCATTTACATATAGCCATTTAAATACAAAAATGTAATAATTAAGCATTTGTTGTAATAGTTTATTAGGATGGGTAAAACCATAACCCATGGATCTTAACCCATACCAAAGAAGACTTGATACAATGTATACTTAGATACATTGAATCTAAAGAAAACCCATGGACCAACCCATAACCCATGACCCATAACCAAAAACCCATGGGCAAAGAGGAGCGTACCACGGATCCCTAGGATTACACTAGACGGATCCCAAGTGGAAGGGATCCGTGGAACAGAGGAGAAATTTGCCTATAAATAAAGAGCCATTTCTTCATTCTAACTCACCCCTCTTCTTACTAAATCTCTCATACACTCTCATTATCTTCTAACATATAGATCACTTGATCTAGAGAGTTGTTCTTCTTTCTTACTATTTGTGATCCTTGTAGAAACTGTAGACCTTGATAGATCTTGAGCACTCGCAGATCGTTAGTATTACTTATGTAATCACAAGCAAACTAATAGACAATCTCTACGACTTATATTCTTTAGCGGAAATCAAATATAAGCACAAACACAATAACTAAAAACACGTTGATCCTCTATGGATCTTTATATTACTAAAACTTTGTTTTTCAACTCGTTACATTAATCATACTATTGTGTTCCTTTTATAGGCAAGGAACCCTAACTTGTTTCGTAAGAAACGTATAATTATAAAACTAAATAAGATATACAATATCACTTCCTAATAAAGCTCATGCATATCCTAACTAACTATATAAAACACGGAATAACTATTTCCGCAGAAACAAACTTCGTACTATACTACTTCAGCAGATTCTGTTCTTCAGCAGAAACAGTGAACTTCAGCAAAATCTCTTCGGCAGAAACAGCAGCAGAATTCCCAACAATCCTCCCCTAAACTGGAATTTGACTTGGTTAAGTTCCAGTTTCTTGATAGATCTTCAACGCTTCAGAGGATTGTACTCGAACATCAGCAACAAAAACACAAAACAATGACACCTCGATGATGACAAATCTTGAAAGTTCCAGGTCTTTGCAACAACAAATGACATAATGTACATCAAAACATTTTAGTTTCATACTATTCTCATCACATCCAGGTGTGTGAACTCCTGTGAGAGGTGAATCATTGAAAATAATGGATTTGATGTCTCTTTACCAATAGCCATCACTACTGGAGTAGCCATATGTTTGAGTTCGAAAACTATGGTACACTGATAACCATCTTATTTATTAGCAAATCAGCAACCATATAAACGGATTTGATATGTCTTTACCTGTAGCCGTTTGCTCAGGACTAGCCAATCCTTTGGTTACCCAATGGGGCAGCAACCATGGTGAATTGATGACCATTTCAACTCTCAGCAATGAAACATGGGTGAGTTGAGTACCCTATAATTTTGAGCAAACCATTACAGCTATCAACAGATTTGATGTGTCTTTACCAAAGCTGTACCCTTTGGACTAGCCAACTCTTTGACATACACAAGGTACATCTGATGAGTTAATAACCATCAATAATATACAACAAACCTGCAAGAAAAGTTAATCAAACAAAGAATATACATTTTTTTTAACTAAGAAACAAACAAACAAACAAATAGTACAAACCATACAAATTACCACAATCAAGATGATACGCTATGTTGCAGAAGCTGATTCTTAATAATTCCTACACATTGTTCAGCATGCAACTTATCATTTCCAATTGGATCTGG
Organism: Chrysanthemum makinoi; assembly: GCA_910596185.1. Lineage (NCBI taxonomy): Eukaryota > Viridiplantae > Streptophyta > Magnoliopsida > Asterales > Asteraceae > Chrysanthemum > Chrysanthemum makinoi. The sequence goes on along the minus strand of OU343219.1, from coordinate 217,903,387 downwards.
AGGAACTTCCAACTTCTGGCTAAGCATGCTTTCCATAAGCCTCTTAGATAATGGATAAGTTCTCTCAGCAAACATACAGACAGTAATTCCACCCTTTGTCTCTACCACATGCACACGAGGCAGAGGATAAAATCGCCAAGACTCAACCTGCCACAGATGAGAGTTCTTCCAAATAAAATGTCCTTTACCATTGGGAGATTGAGAATCAAACAGAACATGAAGATCTCCCAATAAGAATATCCCAGAACCCTGTGGTGCATGATAATGGTAATGCTTAGTGACAAGGGTATCAGAGTAAGCAAATCGCCCTATCTACCAAATGCAATATCTCTTCAAAAAGTTGAACTGCATAGTGGATTGATCCAAGCGACGAATAATGTTAAGCTCATCATCTTTCAAAGACCAACTAATCAACACATCATGAGATCCCCCAGGAAAATCAGCAGCAGATCCTTCTTTGATAAAGGTTGACTCAGCAGCCGTGATATCCACAGGAATATGCTTGCGAGATGGCTCAACCCTAGCTGACTGAATCCTAGTTGATCTCACAGATCTCCTTAGAGAAGAGAATCTTCTTTTAGCCATCCTCTTCTTCTGCCTACCAGGTATATAGATTTCCAAAGATGGAACATCTTCAGATTATTCATGAGCTTCTCTAGAAACACCACCACGTAATGCATTCATTATGTCAAGCACCTTTCTCGCCTGTTTAGATTTGACAGCTGTTGTTTCAGCTTCCTTAACCATATTACCTCCTTTTGTATCAACAGATGCCACAAATGGAGTTGAAGCTGGCACATTAGGTGTTTCAGAAGAAACCACAAAAGGTTCAGCAGAAGAAACCTTGGCACTTGAACGAGTAACTTCAGTAGTTGCTTCAGCAGAAACAATAGAAGGTTCAGCAGAAGAAATCTTGGCAGTTGAACGAGTAACTTCAGTAGAAGGTTCAGCAGAAGAAATCCTGTTAGGTGAATGAGTAGCTTCAGTAGTGGCGTCAGAAGTTACCACTGGAGACATCACCTTAGGTGGAATATCATCAAAATTCTCCTCAATCTCAACAAACTTGGGTCTTTTGGCCTTTGGAGCAACTGCATTCCCAGCAATCCGTTTCAAGTTGGAAGAAGGTGTGGAAGAAGATGAAGAAAACTTCATGATCTGATTATACTTGCGAATCAGAACATGATCAGGCAAAGCCAAGACTTGATTCATTGTTAAACCTGAGTTATACACCGAAGAACTCTGATTTTTCACCACAATTCTCATATTTGCTTTCTTCTAAGCTTTAGTTGGTGGTCTCTCTCTCTTAGCTTTGTTCTTTTGACCAATTATGGCTTTCTTCTTTGCAGCTGCTTTTTCCTTTCTTTGTTGTCCATGAGCCACCATTTGAGCCACAAAATTCTCACTATCAAAATCTGCACCCAAGATCTTTGTGAGCAAATGTAGGATTAGAAATAGCTTGCGAGTATAAGCATCCGTGTGCAATGAGGGATCACGGTAGCCATTGCATCCAATTCTTTTCGTCTCTCAGGAGGCAAATTAGAAATAGACTCGGCTTCAATCTGTTTAGCCAATTCATCACTTTTCTTCAAATTTGCACATTCAGCTAACATACTGTCTTGTGCTAACCTTTCATGTTCACTAACCAGGATCTGGACCAAGCTCGTGTCACCATTACTCCTTTCCCTTTATCAGTAGAGTCAAAAACAACATCAGCTGAAGAAGTATCACTAAAAGGAACTTGGAAGATTCATCCAGATGTGCGGCAGAAGGAAACATGTTGAGACAGATCTTCAACAGGTGTTGAAAATACATCAGCTTCTGGATTCAAATTAAAATTTCTTCCAGCAAGGAAAACTTCAGAAGTATCTGCTGAAGGTATAGAAGCAGGTTGTGCTTGCACAAATGAAGCTTGACCAACTTCAATAGCAATATCCATCATAGGAGTATCAACAACAATATGTTCTTCAGTAGTTGAAACATCCTCACTTTGCAATGTATCCTTGCTCAAAGATTGCTTTCTCCTCCTTCTAGTAAACAAAATTGGCTCCTTTTGCTTTACAGATTTTTCAGCCATTGGGGTAGAAGCATTAGATTGTTGAGCCACATTAGCCAAAATATCAAGTGACTTAAACTGAGTGTCCACTTCCTCCTCATCAGAAGAAACATCCAATCTCATTTTTCTACTATGACCCAGTTGTACTTCCAAATCCTGAACCTTCCTTTTCAATTCTACAATCTCACCACCAAGATTAGATTTAGTCTCTGCAAGCTCCTTCTTGAGATCAGTAACTTCAGCTACATACCTGTTCACTAAAGCATACAAAGATGTAAGTGTAATAGGGTCCTCAGCTCCACCAGCAGATTGCTCTATGGTAATGGGAGCATCATTGGGCCTTTCAGAAGAAATATCAACATGATCAAAGAATGGAACACTATCATCAACTGAATCTCTAACAGGACTAGGAGTGGTCAGCCTATTAAACTCAGTCTCAACCTCATCATGAGGAACCTGTGTAGGTGGTGGACTAGAACTAGGTCTAGGTGAAGGTGTGGGTGAATGTTGGTCAGGAGAAACATGAGGTGCTTCAGCAGCATTAGAAGGGCCCTCATCAATTGCAACCGATGGATTACCATCAGTAGCAACATTAGAAGGTGGGTCATTAACAACATTATCCTCATCAGCAGCCTCATTGCCTTGAGGCAACATAGTCAAGCTAGCAAAGGATGATGTGACCCCTCATACTTAGTTCTCATTGAAGCAAATAGTTTAGAAGTTAAAGTTCCTATGGGACAAAACGCTTGGGCTTGTGTGGTAATGTCTAAAATCATCTGAAGAAACCTAGGGTACATCAAAAACTTATGCTTTTTCCTATATATATTTTCAACCATATTATCAAAAATAAACTTAGAAAAATTATAAGTCAAACCCTGAGAAAGACAAACAATACCACATCCCAGCTGCGTAGAAAATTGGTCCCATCCTCCTGATTTATTGCTTATACACTGAAGCAATGTGTGAACCAAAAACCTCCACATAGGACACAACTGATTCTTGAACCATATATCAGTCCTTGTTCCCTGATACCCAAAAGCTCTTAACCCAGCAAGAATGTCCATAGCATTAGAATGATAAACCCCATTAACATCATCCAAACGAAGCTTTCTTCTAATCAACTCCTCTGTCACAACATACTCTGTTCCGTCAACCATAGCTACGATCTCTGTATCATTCCTCTTTTCAAAGTGATGTGAAATTGTATAACCAATGATTCATAAACAACTTTTGAAGAATCGCTTAAAGCATAATGAATCTTTTATCTCTTCAAGAATTCCACCATTGGCTTATACATATCATCACCTTTTGCTTCTCCTTTAAAGGCAACTTTGTTATGATCCTTTTTTAATTGAAGCGCCATGAGTGAAATTGTTAGTCAGGGTTATGATTCTTGTAAATGGAAGTGTTGTGAACTTAAGTGAAGAGGGAATCGTTTAATTTGAAGCAAAGATATGCGTGTAATGGGTTGGTAGAAGTTACCCAAAATATAGTCAAAAATATCGAACTTCGTTGACTATATCTTCGTTATTTCAACTTAACCAAGTAGTAACACTTCAATAAAACACGACAATCTGTTTGAAGTAATCCGCCGTTATAAAACCAACTTCGTTGACTATATCGATACAAAGGTGAACGAGAACAATCCCCATTGGCATTTTCAAAAATTTGATTTCAGTGAAACACATCAAGTTTACTCACACAAGCTAGCCACTTGTGAATGACTAGCCGTAAGAAACTTAAAACGGTTCGGACACTGATCAATAATAAGAGAAGAAGTAGTATACGGGTAACTCAAACGTGTTAGGTTTGAGCAATCGAGATCGTTCGAGCGAGGGTTGAATGGAATTTCCAACTCATCGGGATTTGAATAAGAAAAGGGGATAATATGATGATATCTAAACTACGGGATAAGGAAAGCATAGGGAACTAAAATCTATGGGTAAAACCTAAGAACTAAGGCAAACTACATGAAATCTACATTAAAACGCAAATCTGAAATTAAGCGGCGAATAAAATGCAATTACGTCTAAATAATAACCTAAAATTACTTTTATTCTAAAAATGATTATTGAAAACTATAAATGAATTAAAACTATTTTTTAGGATTTTTCTTGATTTTATTAAAATTAAAAACTAATTATTAACTTTTAAAAATAAAACTAATTATCTAAAAATTATGAAAAGAAAGGGAAAAATATGGAATCACTTTTCAAAAATCTAAAATAACATAAAAGACTTTTCAAAACTATTTTTGTAATTTTAAGTTAATTTCTATTTTCTATGAATTTAAATCTATTTAAATCTAGTTTAAATTGTTAAAAATACCAAATAAAAGGAGAAAAATAAGAAAAAATATTTTTTATGCTTTTTATATTTTTCTTAAACTGGAAAAATTGAAAAATTATTTTTGAACTTTTCTCAATTAATTGTATTAAAGCTATTTAAAAGTGATAAAAAACTAATTTTAATAATGAAAAATACTAAACAATGACCAAAAATTATGAAAAATTAGGAAATTCTAATTTATTATTCTAAAGCTATGAAAATATAAAACATGGGCTTATGTGGAAGAATATAGAAATGGTGTGTAATCGATACTAAAATAAGCACTTAGAAATAAGCTAAACAATGCATTAAGCTACCAAACAATAAGAGAAGCTAATGTATGCTAAAATAAGCTAATAGCAACTAATTAACACTACTCCTAACCTCTGATAAGCAGTTTACCTATGATTGAGCTAGCACGCTACTTAAATCCAAACAAAATTTTAAGGCCCTACTTTCTAGCTTAAGCAACTGCTTATTCAATAAGCCATAGTTAAAAGCAGTGGAATGATCTCAAGTCAACCAACCAGAGATACTATATCCAAAGTTTCAGATCATAAGGACTAGATATGAAGAAGTTACAGATCACAAACTAAATGGCAATTTTGGACAGATTGCTGATGCACAGAACAGATAAAGGTATTGCAGGCCTAAATAAGCCAAACTAAAAAGCTATAAGGATCTATCTAAATGAAAATGAGTGAAATCTAGGCCCTAAGCTACCTAATGAAGCTAATGTTCAGCAATAATATTGAAAAGATAAACCTAAATTCAGCTTGCCTACTAACTGATGTGACACAGAATGTAAAAGGAGCACTACTAATGTGCCTACATTTAAGCAAGCAAAAAGCACTAAATGGCAAATGAGCTAAAATCAGATAGACTAGGATCTACTTAAGAACAAGCACAAGCATTTTAAACTAAAATGGAATCTGCTAATGGGCATGAGATAAGCTAAAGAATGACTCACTTTGGGACAAAATACATGGTTTTGACAGATTTACAAAGCATTGAAACTATAACTCTTGGCTTGAAAACTTGAATATTTTGACTGAGATCACATGAAAACAGGTTAAAGAAGATACTTGCATCAAATTCTACTAAAGTATTAAACAAACACTCATAGATTTAATCATCATCCAAACACCCCTTTAACATGCTTATATTGAAAATAAACTTTGCAAACCGGACATGAAATGAGATTGTTATCAATCGATGAGTAGATCTCAACCTAAACTTAACCACATTAACACGATTAACTGCGGATTAACCCTCGTATTTCGTGTCATTCTATACTCGATTCATGTCTCATTATTTCAACATTTATAGTAAACTTGGTTTACTTATTTCAAATTGCCAGAACCTTTACAAGCAATGCTAATTCATGATCATAACATCACTAATATTTCATATGGACTATGATTAGTCTACATTTCACACATCATGTGCATCTATTAGTTCATCCATGACATTTCATTTCACCTTCAACTTAAATTTTATATTTAATAATCTTTTATCGCAAGAAGTTATTATTTTAACATTTAACCCGCTACTTTTCAAAAATGATCCGGGTATTTTTTAAACTTACATTTAGTTTATAAAACTATATTTTAGTTTTCCTAATGTTTTAAATTTATTTGGTACTTAAATCGTTAAAGTTTAATTATTACTGCCGCTTTTCAAAAATTACGCCATAATTATTTTATCACTCAATTTTCACAAGAAATATATTTTTACAATTTATATGATCTCAATATACTTTATTTTGATCCATTAAAAGTTTACTTTAGCTAAAACTACCTTAAATACACTAATGTATATACAATTTACAAGTTACCTTTAACTTATATATTATTTTACATACAACTACTACAATTACATATGCAATATATAAAAAAAATATATTTTTATTAAATACATACCCCTTGGCCGCAATTGGGATGATGTATTAATGATTTGGTAGAAAATTTTCTTACATATTTATATATCTACACACATCTTACTTACACATTCATTCACCACAATAATTCACACACTCAAAAACATTTTCTCCTTTTTCTTTCTTCTAAAACCGCCATAGGAGCTCAAAAGGAAGAAAACCAAAGTTTTTCAAGATCAAGTTTTTACAATCTAGTTACACTCTTAATTAAGGTTTTGAAATAAAAACCTAGGGTGTTTAGGTTTAATCCTGTTACTACACTCATCATTTTCATTAGTAAGCATATTTCTTTCATTTTCATGTTTCCTTATCATTTCATATGTTTCTTTTCATTTTTGGAGCAAGTATGCATGATATGTGATTTATACCATTTCATTTCATGATTTTAGAGTTATCTATATACTATGGTCATCCTATAAATATTCCTTGGTATTCTTTGGTCTTGATGGTGATTAGGAACCCATGACACCCTAAGAAGGTGTATGGTAGGATTAGATTAGCTTTGGAGTTGATTTGAAGGGATTAGAATAGGTTTTGTCCGAGAAAACTATTTTCAATACGTATATAAAAAGGTTCTGTCCTTGTTTCATTTTTCTGGAAAAACCGACAGTAGGCACGACATTTTGGCCTTGATATTTAGAAAATATACTTTAAAACGAATCCGCGGGTCAGCTTGAACGGATTAAAACGGAGTTATAACGTAAGAAGTTATGGATTTTACAAGTTTGACATAAAATTATAGTTTTTTTCTGAAATTTCAGCATTCTGTTTTTACATTGTTCGGGTCAAAAACGAGCCTTAAGCTTCACAAATTATTTCGACTTGTCAAAAATATATTAGTATACTTTGATACTAAGCTAAGGACGTATAAAACGTAGAAAACGGATTTGAAACGACAAAGATATGCACTTTTTCATAAACTTGCCGTAACTAATTTTCTGCACACAATTAGCCAAACCCACCATCTTTAACCCTTATTATCTTTATGTTCGAGACCTTTTGGACGAAAAATCATGAATCAAACTTTTAGATATCAATACAAACTTTCCAAAACAAATAGTTCGTTTCTCTAACGATCGACGCATTAACCGCTTACCAAATTAGTTTCCAAAAGCCATTTTTGTTAATTTCATGAAAATCCGACGACATTGTTTTAAGCTACTAAAAGTGAAAATTTCACCATAAATCATTATAAAACCATTGTAGGATGACATTTTGACGTAAAACTTGTAAAGTCATTTTGAAGGGTCAAACGCCAAACGAGTATTTTTCGACGACGAGTAATATTTTCAAAACTCGTAAATGGTATAAATAACATACTAAATGCATGCATAACATTACATTGCAACTCATTACATATCATATCATTCATAATAGGTCATTTTCGAGATTCACGCTATATTTCAATGTATCCACTTTTGTCATCAGAATCATTGCAAAGGTGAGTTTTCATAGCCCAATTTTAATTGTTTTTATACTACTTTTGGGGGAGATACATGCTCAAACTGCTTTCATTTACTTTCACAAGTACTTTAACTTATATGAATTACCGTGAGTTTTCATAGCCCTGCTTTTAATTGTTTTCATAACTCTTTGGGGAGATACACGCTACATTTTTAATCGAACACAAATGCTTTGAACTGTATGCTATATCCGATGTTTTATTGTCACTAAGTATTTGCCATGTTCAAGTCCCTACATCATGAACCATTAGTCACTTGGGTGAAATGAGTATAGTGAATAGGCCTATTGAATTATTAATTCGCCCTATTGACCCATTTAGGGAAATCGAAAGACTATATTTGAATCATGAAGGTAAATTGGCAAGTTTACCTATTAGGGCGGCGATGAAACGATGATTACCAATTTTATTGGTGCTGAAGGTTTACGGTGTCATGAACTTAGTGAAATAAATACGATGTTGTTTTTAACGATGAGTGTGAACCAATTTAACTCACACTACGATGATTGTGTTCAAACGAATTAATTAAACCTATGGTCACGCCGAAGTTAGGTACTATTGTAAATTCATTTGACGATGTGTGGTTGAATATAAACTATATATACATTTCGGCAATGGGTTGTGAACAAAATGTGCTGCAAGTTTTGTATGGGCGGGACTTGGAATCGAAAGGGATTCACAATGCCTTTGCTGCATAAACCATTTCCATACTGAGTCATGCACTATTTTGTGAATTCCTTTGACGATTTCTGTTTGAATATAAACTATGCATACTGCAAAGGGTTGTGAACACACAAGTGTGCAAGTTTTGTATGGCGGGACTTGGAACTGAAAGGGATTTACAATGCCTTTGCTACATAATCCATTTTGAAAGTTTTACATTTCAAAGATTTACAATGCCGCTGCAAGCATAAACCATTTGAAAGCTTTACATTTCAAACACAAACTCTATGAACTCACTCAACCATTGTGTTGACACTTTTTAGCATGTTTTATCTCATGTATCTAAGGCATTCACTTCATGGCATGCATTTGGACACATCATGGAGTCGTGGTGACGACGGGTCTCACTTGGGTTTTACATACTTTAAAACATCGCTTGAATTGTAAATAACTTATTTTCCAAGAAGTTGATTTTCATTTGGGACCCACACTTTGTAAACTCTGATTATTTTATTAAATCAAACGATGTTTTTTTCCAAACGACACTTTAGGTCGTTCAATATAACTGATTGGATGCTATGACACCAATCCTCGTGAATTCCATTCACGAAAATGTAATTTGGGGTGTGATTTCAATGCTATAGAGAACTAGGCCATTCCAGACTATAACTACATTATAATAGCATCTCATCATTTCATCATAAGTGCATGTTCACTCTACATGCGTTTATACGCATATTTTCGAAGTTATTTACTTTCATTTCATATCGACTGTCACATGGATGCCCTTAAAATCCATCCCATTATCCTTTCCTCATACTCTAATGTGGAGAATTCCTTGTTATTCCCTATCACAATCTTTACATCAATTGACTCATCACCGACGCCATGTCGAGATAAACCCTAAGTAGGGTAAGTCACTTACTCCTTTGTTTCATCACTAACATGTCGAGTTACACGCTACTAACACATTAAGTCACTAAACCATTATACACTTGAAGCACTTACGACACCTCATAACCCATCTTTTCGAACCGCCGATTATTTTGAAAAAAAAAAAAATAACCTCAAACTTACCATTTCTTATCACATCTCTTTGGAGTGTTTATTATTAACATCGGATTTTGCTACGCCTCACATTTCCTCTTGTTTTGAAGAAGATATGGCAATCAAGAAAGCTACGCTGAATGACCCAAGCGCCTATTCAAAAGTTAGTGAATGATAGCATAGTGATGCTTTAAGAGTCGAAAGGGGAACATGTATCGCCGCCGCCGCCGAGGTCGCTGGTCGCCGCCGGCCGCTAGGCTAGCAGCTGCTACGGAAATGCCGGAGGATCCGGAGTTAAGAAATGTTCGGAACAAGGATTTCAAAAGTGGTGAGCCCACGAAGTTAGGGGGATCAAGGAGCCACGGCCATGGTACGATGGTTTGAAAAGTTGGAATCCGTGTTTTTGCTTTGTAATTGCCGGATGATAGTAAGGTCAAATTTGCTACAAGTACATTACTCGAGGAGCGGTCGTGGTGGGAATTCATATGCTCAACCGATTAGAATGGAGAATGCTTTCAAGCTTACTTGGGAGCAATTTAAGGGTTTGGTGACTAAGAAGTTTTGTCCGTCTTAAGTGAAAAGTTGGAGACGGAGTTCTACCTAACTAGTAACGATTGGGTACTATATTGACACATACATTCGGAGATTTCAGGAATTGGTCACAAGTTATGCCCGTCGATGGTACCGGATAACGAGAAGTTGCTAGAGGCTTTTATCTGGGACTTCCCGGTTATTCAAGGAAATGTGACTTCGTTTGATCCACAAACAATCGAGGAAGCTATTAGGGTGACTCAAAAGCTCATGGCCAGGTAGTGAAGAGAGTGTAAGTACACCAACACCAACCAAAACAACAACAACCCCCCAACAACCGCCAAACTACAACAATAACAAAACAACAACAACGACAAACCAAATCAACAACAACAAAAGGAAATGGGAAAACGACCAAGGAGATGATAACAACACCAACCAAAACCGCAACACTAACCGTCATCAACAACAAAATAGAAGGCAAGAAGCGGGAATGGTTTATGTCGCTGCACCAATGAGAGGTAGAGGGTATGCCGGAACACACCCACTATGTAATCGATGTAATTTCATCACTGGTCTTGCCCTGCCAAGTGCCACAAATGCAAAACACCGACATCTAGCCGTGGGATTGTAAAGGTAAAACCGTAGTCACATGCTTCGGATGTGGGGAACAAGGACACTATCGGAATCAATGTCCTCAAAACCAAGGTCAACCAGTTGAAGGTGCTCATGGGAATGTATATATGTTGGAAGGAGGAGGAGGAGCTCGTCAAGGTATCAACGACGCGGAAGACTGAAGAAGTTCGGAACCTAACAGTCTTATTTCTCCTTATGTACTATGTCGTACTAAGTTTATGTTTTCCATCATATCCGAATCTTTATAACCTAAGATGTATTTCTGTTTGATAAACCACTTGTTTTAAAATATTCTCATCTATCGTACTTTATTTTCTTTCCGATTTGTTATCATTTACGAGGATTTCAATTCTTTTTACTTTAACTATCATTTTAACGACACTTCTCCATGTCTTCTCTCCTCGATGTTCATCACAATTTTAACATCAGTTGACTCAACACCAAACAACATATGAGTCGATTAGTCCAAGCATTGCATAGTTACTCCTAAATTATACATAGCCTGATCACCTATGTCTAATTCAGGAAGAATCATGCAATGAAGGGAGTAGTAGGCTTATATGTGTAAGCAATTCCGTAATCGAGCCAAATTTTCAAAAGATTTTCTTCAAACCACTTGTTTCAGTTTTGATCCGCGTGACAGTTCTTGTTTGATGAGTTGCAAAGATCGAGCTAGAGACAAGTTGTTACCTAAACCGATTTAGCCTAATCGTATGACAGTTCTTGTTTGATGAGTTGTGGGATTAAGCAAAAATCGTTACCAAAAAGTCTTTTGAGGATTTTGCTCGGGAATGGAAAGGGTTGCCATCAAACCCTAAACCCGAGAGACCAACACGACTGAATTCAGGGACTGAATTCCTTTTTGGATGGGCGAATGTGACAACCCGTACTCTCAGGTCATTTCTCGACACGATTCATGTCTCATTATTTCAACATTTATAGTAAACTTGGTTTACTTATTTCAAATTCGCGTAACCTTGAAGGTTTAGCGGCGAATTCATGATCATAACATCACGAATATTTCATATGGACTATGATTAGTCTACATTTCATTGACATCATGTGCATCTCATTAGTTCATCCATGACATTTCATTTCACCTTCAACGCGAAATTTTTATATTTAATAATCTTTATCGCCTGAGTTATTATTTTAACATTTAACCCGTTACTTTCAAAAATGATCCCGGGGTATTTTTAAACTTACATTTAGTTCATAAAAACTATATTTTTAGTTTTCCTAATGTTTTAAATTTATTTGGTACTTAAATCGTTAAAGTTTAATTATTACGTCGTTTTCTTAAAAATTGTACGATAATTATTTTATCACTCAATTTTCACAAGAAATATATTTTTACAATTTATATGATCTCAATATACTTTACTTTGATCCATTAAAGTTTACTTTTAGCTAAAACTACCTTAAATACACTAATGTATATACAATTTACAAGTTACCTTAACTTATATTATTTTACATACAACTACTTACAATTACATATGCAATATATAAAAAAAAAATATGATTTTACAATACATACCCCTTGGCCGAACCAAGGGGGTGAGTATTAATGATTTGGTGGAAAATTTTCTACATATTTATATTACACACAATCTTACTTACACATTCATTCACCACAATAATTCACACACTCAAAAACATTTTCTCTCCTTTTTCTTCTTTCTAAAACCGGCCATAGGAGCTCAAGGAAGAAAACCAAAAAGTTTTTCAAGATCAAGTTTGTATACAATCTAGTTACACTCTTAATCAAGGTTTTGAAATAAAAACCTAGGGTGTTTAGGTTTAATCCTTGTTACTTACACCTCATCATTTTCATTAGTAAGCATATTTCTTTCATTTTCATGTTTCCTTATCATTTCATATGTTTCTTTTCATTTTTGGAGCAAGTATGCATGATATGTGATTTATACCATTTTATTTCATGATTTTAGAGTTATCTATATACTATGGTCATCCTATAAATATTCCCTTGGTATTCTTTGGTCTTGATGGTGATTAGGAACCCATGACACCCTAAGAAGGTGTATGGTAGGATTAGGTTAGCTTTGGAGTTGATTTGAAGGATTAGAATAGGTTTTGTCCGAGAAAAACTATTTTCAATATGTATATAAAAGGTTCTGTCCTTGTTTCATTTTTCTGGAAAATCCGACAGTAGGCACGACATTTTGGCCTTGATATTTAGAAAATATACTTTAAAACGAATCCGTGGCCGCTTGAACGGATTAAAACGGAGTTATAACGAAAAGTTATGGATTTTACAAGTTTGACGACGAAATGTATAGTTTTCTGAAATTTCAGCATGCTGTTTTTACATTGTTCGGGTCAAAAACGAGCCTTAAGCTTCACAAATTATTTCGACTCGTCAAAAATATATTAGTATACTTTGATACGAAGCTAAGGACGTATAAAACGTAGAAAACGGATTTGAAACGACAAAGATATGCACTTTTTCATAAACTTGCCGTAACTAATTTTCTGCACACAATTAGCCAAAACCACCATCTTTAACCCTTATTATCTTTATGTTCGAGACCTTTTGGACGAAAACTCATGAACTGAAACTTTTAGATATCAATACAAACTTTCCAAAACAGTCGAGTTCGTTCTCTAACGATCGACGTACACCGTTTTACGACTAGTTTTCCAAAGCCATTTTGTTAATTTCATGAAAATTCCGACGACATTGTTTTGCGATGAAAAGTGAAAATTTCACCATAAATCATTATAAAACCATTGTAGGATGACATTTTGACGTAAAACTTGTAAAGTCATTTTTGAAGGGTCAAAACGTCCAAACGAGTATTTTTCGACGACGAGTAATATTTTCAAAACTCGTAAATGGTATAAATAACATACTAAATGCATGCATAACATTACATTGCAACTCATTACATATCATATCATTCATAATAGGTCATTTTCGAGATTCACGCTATATTTCAATGTATCCACTTTTGTCATCGTAATCATTGCAACAGGTGAGTTTTCATAGCCCCACTTTTAATTGTTTTTATACTACTTTTGGGGGAGATACATGCTCAAACTGTTTTCATTTACTTTCACAAGTACTTTAACTTATATGAATTACCGTGAGTTTTCATAGCCCCTGCTTTTAATTGTTTTCATAACTGTTTTGGGGGAGATACATGCTACATTTTTAATCGAACACAAATGCTTTGAACTGTATGCTATATCCGATGTTTTATTGTCACTAAGTATTTGCCATGTTCGAAGTCCCTACATCATGAACCATTAGTCACTTACGGGTGAGCGCGAGTATAGTGAATAGGCCTATTGGAATTAACACTCCCGCTCCTATTGACCCAGCTAGGGGAAATCGAGCGCACTATATTTGAATCATTAAGGTAAATTGGCAAGTTTACCTATTAGGGCTGCGATGAAACGATGATTACCAATTTTATTGGTGCGATGTTTACGCTTTGGTGTCATGAACTTAGTGAAATAAATACGATGTTGTTTTTAACGATGAGTGTGAACCAATTTAACTCACACTACGATGATTGTGTTCAAACGAATTAATTAAACCTATGGTTTTACGCCGAAGTTAGGTACTATTGTAAATTCATTTGACGATGTGTGGTTGAATATAAACTATATATACATTTCGGCAATGGGTTGTGAACACACAAGTTGCAAGTTTTGTATGGGCGGGACTTGGAACTGAGTGGATTCACAATGCCTTTGCTGCATAAACGATTTCGATACATTGAGTCATGCACTATTTTGTGAATTCCTTTGACGATTTCTGCTTGAATATAAACTATGCATATTCTGGCAGTGGGTTGTGAACACACAGGTTGCAAGTTTTGTATGGGCGGGACTTGGAACTGAGTGGATTTACAATGCCTTTGCTACATAAACGATTTTGAAAGTCTTTACATTTCAAAGATTTACAATGCCTTTGCTGCATAAACGATTTCAAAAGGCTTTACATTTCAACACAAACTCTATGAACTCACTCAACCTTTGTGTTGACACTTTTAGCATGTTTTATCTCAGGTATCTAAGGCATACACTTCATGGCATGCATTTGGACACCTCATGGAGTCGTGGTGACGACGCGTCTCACTTGGGTTTTACATACTTTAAAACATCGTTTGAATTGTAACAACTTATTTTTCCGCACAAGTTGATTTTCATTTGGGACCTACTTTGTAAACTCTGATTGTTTTATTAAATCAAACGATGTTCTTTTCAAACGACACTTTAGGTCGTTCAATATAACTGTGATTATGATGCTATGACAGTCAATCCCCAGGAATTCCATTCCGCTGCAAAACAGGTAATTTGGGGGTGTGATATTAACACCATAAATTTACCAAAACTAGATTTGACTTCAAAGTTTGACTATTGTTGACTTTTATTGATTTTTTCTCAAAAAGTGGAATTAAGAGCAATGTAAGGTATTTGATAGCTCACATAAGCTTATTCAAGCTTATGTGAGTTAAAATGAACAGATTCGAAGAGCTTTAGACCATAGTAATATAAGTAACAAGAGATTAAAATGAAAATACAACTTGTATTAATCAAAAGTGAATCACAGAGTAATAATGAAATAACAAGCTTGACTGATTAAACGACTGAAAATAACAAGAATGACATGAAAATTAAATTGGTAACATTTCTCTAAGACATGAAAAATGGACAGATTACAATGTGACTGAATGGGGGTATATATAGCTGAGATGAGCCTTGAGCTTGGGATCCCATTCAGAAGATGCTAGAAGTCCATTGACAGCCACACATTCAATCCATCGTCACCACATCCAATCAACGAGCTCCAATTGTCCATGTGAGGTGTCGCGGCCAATAGAGTTGTGCCATTTGTCCACGTGGCATACATATCTGACAAGTCAGAGGTGGATAAGATGGATGGATAGATTCTAGTACGAGGTGGTGCGTTTGGGTGTGGTGAATTGGTGGAAAACGGGTGTGTTTGGTTGGGGAAGAAGGGTAGGGGAGGATTAAGGGCGCGTTTGGTTTATTTAATATATCTCAAACTTGTGACCGGGTAATTGGGTTTAGATGGGGGCCGGGTTATAGGATTTGGGTGGATTGGTTAATGAACCGGGTAAAGTTAAATTGGATTGGATTTGGATGTTGGGCCGTGTGAATGGATATTGGATTATGGGTTGGTAAATCTTGGACTTGGATTGGCTTAGGACTAGTAGTAGATTAATGGTAATTATAGGGACCAATAATGTAAATTCGGATTTCCAAGGGACCAAACATGTGAATCTGAAAATATCCTCCAAGGACCATCTTTGTCAATCTTCAATAGACCAGGGACTGAATTTGCAATTTTCTGAATCTTCAAGGTGTTTTCTGTCAGTTGCTGAAAGTTCAGGGACTATTTCTGACATTTCTTCAAAATTTGATCAAATCTTCACAAATCATCCTCAAAGCTTAGAAATCTTCATAAATGCATAATTCTGACCTTCCGGCTCAGCTTAAGCTCTCTTAATCTCTCGTGCTCGGATTTACGTCTTATTTGGTTCCTTTTTGCGTGTTTTTACATATCCATACCTGCACAAGCACAAACTCAAGAAAACCACAAATATTAGCAATAAACGGCTCTTTCTTGGTTATTTTGGGTCTATTTTGATAACGAAAAGGTATGTGTTTTAGCACATACCAAAATACCCCAGACGAAACTATTGTCGTGTCCTCACGCAATGCAATCAACTCACGTTTCTAAAACCAAGGATTTCAATCTCTTTCTACTAAACCATTGATATGTCTAAACCGTCAAGTTATCTCACACAAGCTAGCCACTTGTGAATGACTAACCGTAAGAAACTTCAAACAGCATAAAACCAATTTGAGAAGAAGTAGTCAATGTTCCTCAAAAGAGATTAAGAAAGCCTTAATTCTAAAAACGCCCCGTTTACCTTTCATTTCACATATAGATATTACGATTAAGCTCATTCCGGTTATGAATGACGGTTTGTTGAACTTTCATGTTGATCAATAACTCCAACATTTTTCAATCAACACGTTAGGATCACGGAGTAGAAAACACAACACAGCGTGAAGTGACCATACGGATAGAATACATCGTCCCTGATTTTTCACAAGTCCCCAAACTAAGCGTAAAACCGAAATCATTGTTAAATATGATTCTAGATGCTAACACTACCCATGGAAGTTACTTGTGTAATTACCTTTTGTTCCCATTTTCCTATTTTCCTCTAGATTTTTTTATTTTTTTTGTGAGAAATGAATTTCTTCAAATTCTCGTTTCGATAACTTTTATTCCGATAAAGATACAAAGCTAAGTCGATAATTAGTTATCCGCCTTCTCTCAAGAACCATTGTCGTAAAAATGAGGTCCACATCAAGGGATTTTTATTCATTTATACTTGATTTTTCATTTTCATTTTTCAACACAATTTTTTTTTTTTTTTTTTTCATCATTCATTTTCATTCACTTAGACTTTTACGCGTATGAGCTATGAACTACGGAGCTTCACGGGGTAATTCCAAGACTATAGGCTTCATGAAATGAGGATCCCGGCTGGCTAGGCTAAGACCTCACTCAATCCCGGCTAAAGATCCAAGGGTCCGATCTCGACACCGCAGCTCACAACTTTACTTATTACTTTTCACATATCACTTATTTCTTGTTTATTTATTACGGATCCTTGATGTGTACCCAATTTTTAAAACAAAGATTCTTTTAAGAAGATAAAGAACTAACTATCGCCAAAAACTCAACATCTCTAATTATTATAACAGATATGGGGTGAAACAATTTTGTGGGAACAAAAAGCCATAAGTACCTTCGATGGGCTCTAAAGAGAACCAACTACTCCACGCTTAGCATCTAAACTCATAAGTAACTCTATCATTTCTCGATCTCTGCAAATTTAAAATCCCAAATAATGAGATCCGCAGATGCTTAGCCGATAATTTTAGATTATCTATGGTTAAGGGAACAAGCTAGGGCTCAACACGCCCGGTCAAGTCAGAATTCCATTCCTACTCTCACCAGCGGAAAGTCAACAAGGTGTCAAAACATATATTAACTTAGCAAATGCTTCGTCTAATGAAATCAAGTTATGCATATTTAAAGTCACTCAGGGAAACTTGCAAAATCTTGGCCTTGTGAGCTAGAATTCGCATTTTATAGCTTCTTGTCTAAGAGACTAGAAAAACTTTTCAATCAAAAAGACTTAACAAAAGCTTCAAAATTTTTTAAAATTTTCACATTTTTGCACAATTTTTTCATTTTCTAAGGAAAAACGGGGTTGCAAGAGAAACACGACGAAAAACAAGCAAGTGCGGTCAAATCAAATCGAAGATTACCCTACCCCAGACTAGAACGAAACATTGTCCTCAATGTTTAAAGCAAGGGCATCACGAAAAACTAAAAGCCGTTTATTAAGTATGCTAGAAGATAAACGTTAGTCGATAAGATTAGGATATCGGATTTCCATCAGCATCGATCATGAAACTAGAGTAGAGAAAATGACAAACTTCGAGCACGAGAGTCTTCATATCGGGAAAATCCTAAACACAACATCACAAACAACCAAACACGAGAAATCGAAGAGGCGCACTCCTTCGCCACTTATTAGAAAATAGAAAGAAGATAGATGGATAAGCATGGGGTGCCTCCCACGAAGCGCCATCTGTTTTTCTTAAACGAAGTCGCTAGCCCGACTCGTCCCCGAATTCATTTGTCCTTGGGGAAGAAAATGGTAGAGATACCAGGGTCAAAACGGTGTCCTCATTCCCGAAAGAATGAGACTGGGTGGTTTGGGAGGGAAAGAAAATGTCGGGCTCAAGCACATAAGGAATGACTCCTCCCAAACTCACATAAGGCATATGAAAGATCGATCCATCATCCGGCGGTTTTGCGGGCGGACGAAAGGATGAAGGATCGATAAGAGAATACTCCAAAGAAGTCGGGAGCTCATGGTATAGAAAGGTGTTACTCAAAGGCTCATCAACGAAGGCATCCAAGGAAGGATCCTTATATCCAGAAATGATTTTAACAAAAGGCTCATCAATGCATATCCCGGGTTTAAAGATTTTGTCTTCACATGTCGGCTCAACGGGATAAAGGATGGTGGACTCAATAGAGAGAGGAGATTCAAGAAGTCCATCAAGAAACATCATATCCCCCTCGGGATCATTCATAACAACATCCTCAATACCCGTTGGTATCAAGTCATCAAGAGCAAGAAATGAGTCGGCTTCCTCAATGATCGGATCATTTGTCGAATTATCGGAAATATCGTTCAAAACCTTGCTCATATCAACCTCGAAGTAGAATCGCCAAGAATCGAGGATAAACATCATCAATAGTGGGATTGCCACTAATCTCTTCATCAAATCGAAAGGTCTCAAGCTCGGGAGAGAAATCACTATCTTTAACAGAGATAGGAGGCGAACTTGATTTATCGTTAAGGGCTTCAATCTTAGAAATGAGAAGATAAACATTCGACAATGTTTCTCGTAATGCTTCATCCTCGATCTCAATATTATCGGGCTCAATCTCTTCTTCTTCTGGCTCAAAATCATTTACTTCTTCTATATTGATGGGCTCAGAAGGTAAATCGTCGACAAAATCGATGTCTCCATAAGAATCGTCATCGGAATCGGAGAACATCTCAACATGATCGTTTGAAATTTCAAGAGAAGGCTCATCACGAATATCAACAACAACCCCAGACTCGGACTCTCTTGGGCTTGGGATAAGGATCTCAACATTAGACACTTCCGTTTCCGGAATAGTACTAAGATGCTCATCCCCCATTCTGAGAGAGTCAACGGGTTCAACAGTGTCTGTAGCAATAGAATCATCGACCTCTTCCATAAGAACGTCACTTCTCTCAACCGGCGTGAGAGAAGGGGAAGGGTCGGAAATGAAAGGCTCAGAAACGAGAGAGGGATAAGAATCCGGAGGTGGGACAAATGGTGTGCTCTTAGAGCTAGCAAGTTCCACCACTTCCGCTAGGTCTCCGGTTCTTTCTGCTTTAGAAATCGCTTTAAGCTCATAAGTTCGCTCTGCTTTTGTTGTAACTCGACAAACTCGTAATAGCGAATCGTGAAAGAGAAGGATCGATTCTAGAATTCTTCGGATTAGAGTCGAGAGTACAAACGGAATCACCTCGGATTCATAAATATGTTCCATCTCCCTCACCGGAGAGGGAGTAGGAATCGAGGGTTCATCAAGCTTACATTTCAAAATTTTTGGTAATGCTTCAAGTTTTTCAATGTTGTTCGAAAAGCACGACGCTTCAAAGAAATCGTCTGCGTGACCCTCGGTGGGTTCTTCTGGGTAGCTCCGAATAGTGTGATCGTTTTCCATAACTTGAACGGGTTCCTCATTAACACATTGCCGAGCTTGAATGCGGCTTAATAAGGTTTGAAGCATGCTTTCAATGCGGTTTTGACGTCGCTCAAATCTTTTTTCAAAATCGATGGAAACGTCATCGATAACCCCGGTGGGTTCTTCAAAAGGGCGACACATACAAGATTCGCGATAAAAACCACACCCTTTGCAAAAACAACGCTCACAAAGTGAATCATCTCTTAATAAATCTCTACAATTAAAGCAATAGGGTTGAAAGAAATTTTGAGACTCCATGAGAATTAATCATAAAAGAGGGATAAAAGGAAAGAATTATCAAATCTGAGGGTAAAGAAGAATATTTTTGGGTTTTTAGAAAACATATTTTGAAAAGGAAAATCTTTTTGGGTTTTTGAAAAGATATATTTACAAAAATGACGGTAACTTCACTCGGGGAAGGATCTTCAAATGCACGCGATTCGAGACGGAATACGAAAACTCGCTACAAGCCCTCCCCGGCAGCGGCGCCAAAAATTGGTTCGCAGTCGAAACGTCAAGCTTACTCACACGAGCTAGCCACTTGTGAATGACTAACCGTAAGAAACTTCAAACGGCTCAGACACTGACCAATAATAAGAAGTGTAGTATGTGGGTAACTCAAACGTATTAGGTTTGAGCATCGAGATCGTTCCGAACGAGGGTTGAATGGAATTTCCAACTCACGTCCGATTATCGGATTTGAATAAGAGAAAAGGGGATAATATGATGATATCTAAACTACGGGATAAGGAAAGCATAGGGAACTAAAATCTATGGGTAAAACCTAAGAACTAAGGCAAACTACGCAAATCTACATTAAAACGCAAATAAAAATTAAACGAAACGCGAATAAAATGCAATTACGTCTAAATAATAACCTAAAATTACTTTTATTCTAAAAATGATTATTGAAAACTATAAATGAATTAAAACTATTTTTTAGGATTTTTCTTGATTTTATTAAAATTAAAAACTAATTATTACTCCCTCCGTCCCAAAATTAAAGTCCCCTATTGACTTTTTCGGTATTTCTTCTACAACTTTGACCTTAAATATTTTTGTTTGTGTTATATAATACTTGATGAAAAATATATGAATGGATTGGGTTTTAAATGTATTCTCATTGGTATATATTTCATCAATTATTGTATAACACAAATAAAATTATTTAAGGTCAAAGTTGAAAAGGAAAGACCGAAAAAGTCAATAGAGGACTATAATTTTGGGACGGAGGTAGTAACTTTTAAAATAAAACTAATTATCTAAAAATTATGAAAAAGAAAGGGAAAAATATGGAATCACTTTTCAAAAATCTAAAATAACATAAAAGACTTTTCAAAACTATTTTTGTAATTTTCTGATTAATTTCCTATTTTCTATGAATTTAAATCTATTTAAATCTAATTTAAATTGTTAAAAATACCAAATAAAAGGAGAAAAATAAGAAAAAAATATTTTTTATGCTTTTTATATTTTTCTTAAACTGGAAAAATTGAAAAATTATTTTTTTGAACTTTTTCTCAATTAATTGCAATTAAAGCTATTTAAAAGTGATTAAAAACTAATTTTAATAATGAAAAATACTAAACAGTGACCAAAAATTATGAAAAATTCAGGGAAATTCTAATTTATTATTCTAAAGCTATGAAAAATATATAAACATGGGCTTATGTGGAAGAATATAGAGCTGATGTGTAACTGATACTAAAATAAGCACTTAGAAATAAGCTAAACAATGCATTAAGCTACCAAACAATAAGAGAAGCTAATGTATGCTAAAATAAGCTAATAGCAACTAATTAACACTACTCCTAACCTCTGATAAGCAGTTTACCTATGATTGAGCTAACTGCTACTTAAATCCAAACAGCTTAAGGCCCTTTCTACTTTCTAGCTTAAGCAACTGCTATTCAATAAGCCATAGTTAAAAAACAGTAAGTGGAGATCTCAAGTCAACCAACCAGAGATACTATATCCAAAGTTTCAGATCATAAGGACTAGATATGAAGAAGTTACAGATCACAAACTAAATGGCAATTTTGGACAGATTGCTGATGCACAGAACAGATAAAGGTATTGCAGGCCTAAATAAGCCAAACTAAAAAGCTATAAGGATCTATCTAAATGAAAATGAGTGAAATCTAGGCCCTAAGCTACCTAATGAAGCTAATGTTCAGCAATAATATTGAAAAGATAAACCTAAATTCAGCTTGCCTACTAACTGATGTGACAGCAGAACAGAAAAGGAGCACTACTAACAGGCCTACATTTAAGCAAGCAAAAAGCACTAAATGGCAAATGAGCTAAAATCAGATAGACTAGGATCTACTTAAGAACAAGCACAAGCATTTTAAACTAAACTGGAATCTGCTAATGGGCATGAGATAAGCTAAAGAATGACTCACTTTGGGACAGAATACATGGTTTTGACAGATTTGCTAAAGCATTGAAACTACAACTCTTGGCTTGAAAACTTGAATATTTTGACTGAGATCACATGAAAACAGGTTAAAGAAGATACTTGCATCAAATTCTACTAAAGTATTAAACAAACACTCATAGATTTAATCATCATCCAAACACCCCTTTAACATGCTTATATTGAAAATAAACTTTGCAAACTGATGAAATGAGATTGTTACTGAATCAAGATGAGTAGACTAACCTTAAACTTAACCATTAACACAGATTAACACCATAAATTTACCAAAACTAGATTTGACTTCAAAGTTTGACTATTGTTGACTTTTATTGATTTTTTCTCAAAAAGTGGAATTAAGAGCAATGTAAGGTATCGAAAGCTCACATGCTTATTCAAGCTTATGTGAGTTAAAATGAACAGATTCGAAGAGCTTTAGACCATAGTAATATAAGTAACAAGAGATTAAAATGAAAATACAACTTGTATTAATCAAAAGTGAATCACAGAGTAATAATGAAATAACAAGCTTGACTGATTAAACTACTGAAAATAACAAGAATGACATGAAAATTAAATTGGTAACATTTCTCTAAGACATGAAAATGGACAGAGATTACATGTGATCTGAATGGGGGTATATATAGCTGAGATGAGCCTTGAGCTTGGGATCCCATTCAGAAGATGCTAGAAGTCCATTGACACCACACATTCATCCATCGTCACCACATCCAATCAACGAGCTCCAATTGTCCATGTGAGGTGTCGCAGCCAATAGAGTTGTGCCATTTGTCCACGTGGCATACATATCTGACAAGTCAGAGGTGGATAAGATGGATGGATAGATTCTAGTACGAGGTGGTGCGTTTGGGTGTGGTGAATTGGTGGAAAACGGGTGTGTTTGGTTGGGGAAGAAGGGCAGGGGAGGATTAAGGGCGCGTTTGGTTTATTTAATATATTCAAACTTGTGACGGGCGTAATGGGTTTAGATGGGGGCCGGGTTATAGGATTTGGGTGGATTGGTTAATGAACCGGGTAAAGTTAAATTGGATTGGATTTGGATGTTGGGCCGTGTGAATGGATATTGGATTATGGGTTGGTAAATCTTGGACTTGGATTGGCTTAGGACTAGTAGTAGATTAATGGTAATTATAGGGACCAATAATGTAAATTCGGATTTCCAAGGGACCAAACATGTGAATCTGAAAATATCCTCCAAGGACCATCTTTGTCAATCTTCAATAGACCAGGGACTGAATTTGCAATTTTCTGAATCTTCAAGGGTGTTTTCTGTCAGTTGCTGAAAGTTCAGGGACTATTTCTGACATTTCTTCAAAATTTGATCAAATCTTCACAAATCATCCTCAGAGCTTAGAAATCTTCATAAATGCATAATTCTGACCTTCCGGCTCAGCTTAAGCTCTCTTAATCTCTCGTGCTCGGATTTACGTCTGATTTGGTTCCTTTTTGCGTGTTTTTACATATCCATACCTGCACAAGCACAAACTCAAGAAAACCACAAATATTAGCAATAAACGGCTCTTTCTTGGTTATTTTGGGTCTATTTTGATAACGAAAAGGTATGTGTTTTAGCACATACCAAAATACCCCAGACGAAACTATTGCCGTGTCCTCACGCAATGCAATCAACTCACGCTTCTAAAACCAAGGATTTCAATCTCTTTCTACTAAACCATTGATATGTCTAAACCGTCAAGTTATCTCACACAAGCTAGCCACTTGTGAATGACTAACCGTAAGAAACTTCAAACAGTTCAGACAAACCAATTAGAGAAGAAGTAGTCAATGTTCCTCAAAAGAGATTAAGAAAGCCTTAATTCTAAAAACGCCCCGTTTACCTTTCATTTCACATATAGATATTACGATTAAGCTCATTCCGGTTATGAATGACGGTTTGTTGAACTTTCATGTTGATCAATAACTCCAACATTTTTCAATCAACACGTTAGGATCACGGAGTAGAAAACACAACACAGCGTGAAGTGACCATACGGATAGAATACATCGTCCCTGATTTTTCACAAGTCCCCAAACTAAGCGTAAAACCGAAATCATTGTTAAATATGATTCTAGATGCTAACACTACCCATGGAAGTTACTTGTGTAATTACCTTTTGTTCCCATTTTCCTATTTTCCTCTAGATTTTTTTATTTTTTGTGAGAAATGAATTTCTTCAAATTCTCGTTTCGATAACTTTTATTCCGATAAAGATACAAAGCTAAGTCGATAATTAGTTATCCGCCTTCTCTCAAGAACCATTGTCGTAAAAATGAGGTCCACATCAAGGAATTTTTATTCATTTATACTTGATTTTTCATTTTCATTTTTCAACATTTTTTTTTTTTTTTCATCATTCATTTTCATTCACTTAGACTTTTACGCGTATGAGCTATGAACTACGGAGCTTCACGGGGTAATTCCAAGACTATAGGCTTCATGAAATGAGGATCCCGGCTGGCTAGGCTAAGACCTCACTCAATCCCGGCTAAAGATCCAAGGGTCCGATCTCGACACCGCAGCTCACAACTTTACTTATTACTTTTCACATATCACTTATTTCTTGTTTATTTATTACGGATCCTTGATGTGTACCCAATTTTTAAAACAAAGATTATTTTAAGAAGAAAAAGAACTAACTATCGCCAAAAACGCAACATCTCTAATTATTATAACAGATATGGGGTGAAACAATTTTGTGGGAACAAAAAGCCATAAGTACCTTCGATGGGCTCTAAAGAGAACCAACTACTCCACGCTTAGCATCTAAACTCATAAGTAACTCTATCATTTCTCGATCTCTGCAAATTTAAAATCCCAAATAATGAGATCCGCAGATGCTTAGCCGATAATTTTTAGATTATCTATGGTTAAGGAAACAAGCTAGGGCTCAACACGCCCGGTCAAGTCATAATTCCATTCCTACTCTCACCAGCGGAAAGTCAACAAGGTGTCAAAACATATATTAACTTAGCAAATGCTTCGTCTAATGAAATCAAGTTATGCATATTTAAAGTCACTCAGGGAAACTTGCAAAATCTTGGCCTTGTGAGCTAGAATTCGCATTTTATAGCTTCTTGTCTAAGAGACTAGCAAAACTTTTCAATCAAAAAGACTTAACAAAAGCTTCAAAATTTTTTAAAATTTTCACATTTTTGCACAATTTTTTCATTTTCTAAGGAAAAACGGGGTTGCAAGAGAAACACGACGAAAAACAAGCAAGTGCAGTCAAATCAAATCGAAGATTACCCTACCCCAGACTAGAACGAAACATTGTCCTCAATGTTTAAAGCAAGGGCATCACGAAAATCTAAAAGCCGTTTATTAAGTATGCTAGAAGATAGACGTTAGTCGATAAGATTAGGATATCGGATTTCCATCAGCATCGATCATGAAACTAGAGTAGAGAAAATGACAAACTTCGAGCACGAGAGTCTTCATATCGGGAAAATCCTAAACACAACATCACAAACAACCAAACACGAGAAATCGAAGAGGCAGACCCCTTCGCGTCACTTATTAGAAAATAGAAAGAAGATAGATGGATAAGCATGGGGTGCCTCCCACGAAGCGCTACTGTTTTTCTTAAACGAGTCGCTAGCCTGACTCGTCCCCGAATTCATTTATCCTTGGGGAAGAAAATGGTAGAGATACCAGGGTCAAAAACGGTGTCCTCATTCCCGAAAGAATGAGACTGGGTGGTTTGGGAGGGAAAGAAAATGTCAGGCTCAAGCACATAAGGAATGACTCCTCCCAAACTCACATAAGGCATATGAAAGATCGATCCATCATCCGGCGGTTTTGCGGGCGAACGAAAGGATGAAGGATCGATAAGAGAATACTCCAAAGAAGTCGGGAGCTCATGGTATAGAAAGGTGTTACTCAAAGGCTCATCAACGAAGGCATCCAAGGAAGGATCCTTATATCCAGAAATGGTTTTAACAAAAGGCTCATCAATGCATATCCCGGGTTTAAAGATTTTGTCTTCACATGTCGGCTCAACGGGATAAAGGATGGTGGACTCAATAGAGAGAGGAGATTCAAGAAGTCCATCAAGAAACATCATATCCCCCTCGGGATCATTCATAACAACATCCTCAATACCCGGTGGTATCAAGTCATCAAGAGCAAGAAATGAGTCGGCTTCCTCAATGATCGGATCATTTGTCGAATTATCGGAAATATCGTTCAAAACCTTGCTCATATCAACCTCGAAGTAGAATCGCTCAAGAATCGGAGGATAAACATCATCAATAGTGGGATTGCCACTAATCTCTTCATCAAATCGGAAAGTCTCAAGCTCGGGAGAGAAATCACTATCTTTAACAGAGATAGGAGGCGAACTTGATTTATCGTTAAGGGCTTCAATCTTAGAAATGAGAAGATAAACATTCGACAATGTTTCTCGTAATGCTTCATCCTCGATCTCAATATTATCGGGCTCAATCTCTTCTTCTTCTGGCTCAAAATCATTTACTTCTTCTATATTGACGGGCTCAGAAGGTAAATCGTCGACAAAATCGATGTCTCCATAAGAATCGTCATCGGAATCGGAGAACATCTCAACATGATCGTTTGAAATTTCAAGAGAAGGCTCATCACGAATATCAACAACAACCCCAGACTCGGACTCTCTTGGGCTTGGGATAAGGATCTCAACATTAGACACTTCCGTTTCCGGAATAGTACTAAGATGCTCATCCCCCATTCTGAGAGAGTCAACGGGTTCAACAATGTCTGTAGAAATAGAATCATCGACCTCTTCCATAAGAACGTCACTTCTCTCAACCGGCGTGAGAGAAGGGGAAGGGTCGGAAATGAAAGGCTCAGAAACGAGAGAGGGATAAGAATCCGGAGGTGGGACAAATGGTGTGCTCTTAGAGCTAGCAAGTTCCACCACTTCCGTTGTGGTCTCCGGTTCTTTCTGCTTTAGAAATCGTTTAAGCTCATAAGTTCGTTCTTTTTGTTGTAACTCGATGGACTCGTGAATAGCGAATCGTGAAAGGGAAGGATCGATTCTAGAATTCTTCGGATTAGAGTCGAGAGTACAAACGGGAATCACCTCGATTCATAAATATGTTCCATCTCCCTCACCGGAGAGGGAGTAGGAATCGAGGGTTCATCAAGCTTACATTTCAAAATTTTGGTAATGCTTCAAGTTTTTCAATGTTGTTCAGAAAAGCACGACGTTCAAAGAAATCGTCTGCGTGACCCTCGGTGGGTTCTTCGGGTAGCTCCGGAATAGTGTGATCGTCTTCCATAACTTGAACGGGTTCCTCATTAACACATTGCCGAGCTTGAATGCGGCTTAATAAGGTTTGAAGCATGCTTTCAATGCGGTTTTGACGTCGCTCAAATCTTTTTTCAAAATCGATGGAAACGTCATCGATAACCCCGGTGGGTTCTTCAAAAGGGCGACACATACAAGATTCGCGATAAAATCCACACCCTTTGCAAAAACAACGTTCACAAAGTGAATCATCTCTTAATAAATCTCTACAATTAAAGCAATAGGGTTGAAAGAAATTTTGAGACTCCATGAGAATTAATCATAAAAGAGGGATAAAAGGAAAGAATTATCAAATCAGAGGGTAAAGAAGAATATTTTTGGGTTTTTAGAAAACATATTTTGAAAAGGAAAATCTTTTTGGGTTTTTGAAAAAGATATATTTACAAAAATGACGGTAACTTCACTCGGGGAAGGATCTTCAAATGCACGCGATTCGAGACGGAATACGAAAACTCGCTACAAGCCCTCCCCGGCAGCGGCGCCAAAAATTGGTTCGCAGTCGAAACGTCAAGCTTACTCACACGAGCTAGCCACTTGTGAATGACTAACCGTAAGAAACTTCAAACGGCTCAGACACTGACCAATAATAAGAAGTGTAGTATGTGGGTAACTCAAACGTGTTAGGTTTGAGCACCGAGATCGTTCCGAACGAGGGTTGAATGGAATTTCCAACTCACGTCTCGATTATCGGGATTTGAATAAGAGAAGGGGATAATATGATGATATCTAAACTACGGGATAAGGAAAGCATAGGGAACTAAAATCTATGGGGAAAACCTAAGAACTAAGGCAAACTACGCAAATCTACATTAAAACGCAAATACGAAATTAAACGAAACGCGAATAAAATGCAATTACGTCTAAATAATAACCTAAAATTACTTTTATTCTAAAAATGATTATTGAAAACTATAAATGAATTAAAACTATTTTTTAGGATTTTTCTTGATTTTATTAAAATTAAAAACTAATTATTACTCCCTCCGTCCCAAAATTATAGTCCCCTATTGACTTTTTCGGTATTTCTTCTACAACTTTGACCTTAAATATTTTTGTTTGTGTTATATAATACTTGATGAAAAATATATGAATGGATTGGGTTTTAAATGTATTCTCATTGGTATATATTTCATCAATTATTGTATAACACAAATAAAATTATTTAAGGTCAAAGTTGAAAAGGAAAGACCGAAAAAGTCAATAGAGGACTATAATTTTGGGACGGAGGTAGTAACTTTTAAAATAAAACTAATTATCTAAAAATTATGAAAAAGAAAGGGAAAAATATGGAATCACTTTTCAAAAATCTAAAATAACATAAAAGACTTTTCAAAACTATTTTTGTAATTTTCTGATTAATTTCCTATTTTCTATGAATTTAAATCTATTTAAATCTAATTTAAATTGTTAAAAATACCAAATAAAAGGAGAAAATAAAAAAAATATTTTTTATGCTTTTTATATTTTTCTTAAACTGGAAAAATTGAAAAATTATTTTTTTGAACTTTTTCTCAATTAATTGCAATTAAAGCTATTTAAAAGTGATTAAAAACTAATTTTAATAATGAAAAATACTAAACAGTGACCAAAAATTATGAAAAATTCAGAGAAATTCTAATTTATTATTCTAAAGCTATGAAAAATATATAAACATGGGCTTATGTGGAAGAATATAGAGCTGATGTGTAACTGATACTAAAATAAGCACTTAGAAATAAGCTAAACAATGCATTAAGCTACCAAACAATAAGAGAAGCTAATGTATGCTAAAATAAGCTAATAGCAACTAATTAACACTACTCCTAACCTCTGATAAGCAGTTTACCTATGATTGAGCTAACTGCTACTTAAATCCAAAACAGCTTAAGGCCCTAGCTACTTTCTAGCTTAAGCAACTGCTTATTCAATAAGCCATAGTTAAAAACAGAAGTGGAGATCTCAAGTCAACCAACCAGAGATACTATATCC
The DNA here is from genome assembly GCA_910596185.1 of Chrysanthemum makinoi. Taxonomy (NCBI): domain Eukaryota; kingdom Viridiplantae; phylum Streptophyta; class Magnoliopsida; order Asterales; family Asteraceae; genus Chrysanthemum; species Chrysanthemum makinoi. The sequence continues at coordinate 217,873,650 of OU343219.1, read as the reverse complement.
AAAGTTTCAGATCATAAGGACTAGATATGAAGAAGTTACAGATCACAAACTAAATGGCAATTTTGGACAGATTGCTGATGCACAGAACAGATAAAGGTATTGCAGGCCTAAATAAGCCAAACTAAAAAGCTATAAGGATCTATCTAAATGAAAATGAGTGAAATCTAGGCCCTAAGCTACCTAATGAAGCTAATGTTCAGCAATAATATTGAAAAGATAAACCTAAATTCAGCTTGCCTACTAACTGATGTGACAGCAGAATGCAAAAAGGAGCACTACTAACAGGCCTACATTTAAGCAAGCAAAAAGCACTAAATGGCAAATGAGCTAAAATCAGATAGACTAGGATCTACTTAAGAACAAGCACAAGCATTTTAAACTAAAATGGAATCTGCTAATGGGCATGAGATAAGCTAAAGAATGACTCACTTTGGGACAAAATACATGGTTTTGACAGATTTGCTAAAGCATTGAAACTACAACTCTTGGCTTGAAAACTTGAATATTTTGACTGAGATCACATGAAAACAGGTTAAAGAAGATACTTGCATCAAATTCTACTAAAGTATTAAACAAACACTCATAGATTTAATCATCATCCAAACACCCCTTTAACATGCTTATATTGAAAATAAACTTTGCAAACTGATGAAATGAGATTGTTACTGAATCAAGATGAGTAGACTAACCTTAAACTTAACCATTAACACAGATTAACACCATAAATTTACCAAAACTAGATTTGACTTCAAAGTTTGACTATTGTTGACTTTTATTGATTTTTTCTCAAAAAGTGGAATTAAGAGCAATGTAAGGTACTGATAAGCTCACATAAGCTTATTCAAGCTTATGTGAGTTTAAATGAACAAATTCGAAGAGCTTTAGACCATAGTAATATAAGTAACAAGAGATTAAAATGAAAATACAACTTGTATTAATCAAAAGTGAATTACAAAGTAATAATGAAACAACAAGCTTGACTGATTAAACGACTGAAAATAACAAGAATGACATGAAAATTAAATTGGTAACATTTCTCTAAGACATGAAAAATGGACAAATTACAATGTGACTGAATGGGGGTATATATAGCTGAGATGAGCCTTGAGCTTGGGATCCCATTCAGAAGATGCTAGAAGTCCATTGACAGCCACACATTCAATCCATCGTCACCACATCCAATCAACGAGCTCCAAATCACTTGTTGAGGTGTTGCGTCCAATAAGGTTGTGCCATTTGGCCACGTGGCATACATATTCCGACAAGTCAGAGGTGGATAAGATGGATGGATAGATTCTAGTACGAGGTTGGGCGTTTGGGTGTGGTGAATTGGTGGAAAACGGGTGTGTTTGGTTGGGGAAGAAGGGCAGGGGAGGATTAAGGGCGCGTTTGGTTTATTTAATATATCTCAAACTTGTGACCGGGTAATTGGGTTTAGATGGGGGCCGGGTTATAGGATTTGGGTGGATTGGTTAATGAACCGGGTAAAGTTAAATTGGATTGGATTTGGATGTTGGGCCGTGTGAATGGATATTGGATTATGGGTTGGTAAATCTTGGACTTGGATTGGCTTAGGACTAGTAGTAGATTAATGGTAATTATAGGGACCAATAATGTAAATTCGGATTTCCAAGGGACCAAACATGTGAATCTGAAAATATCCTCCAAGGACCATCTTTGTCAATCTTCAATAGACCAGGGACTGAATTTGCAATTTTCTGAATCTTCAAGGGTGTTTTCTGTCAGTTGCTGAAAGTTCAGGGACTATTTCTGACATTTCTTCAAAATTTGATCAAATCTTCACAAATCATCCTCAGAGCTTAGAAATCTTCATAAATGCATAATTCTGACCTTCCGGCTCAGCTTAAGCTCTCTTAATCTCTCGTGCTCGGATTTACGTCTGATTTGGTTCCTTTTTGCGTGTTTTTACATATCCATACCTGCACAAGCACAAACTCAAGAAAACCACAAATATTAGCAATAAACGGCTCTTTCTTGGTTATTTTGGGTCTATTTTGATAACGAAAAGGTATGTGTTTTAGCACATACCAATATCTTACGTGTATTTCAACTTAACCAAGTAGTAACACTTCAGCAGAAACACGGTCAATCTGCTGAAGTAATCCACTTCAGCAGAAACCTCTCAAGATAAAAGATTATCCTCAGTAAATATCTGGAGCGTTACTGTGCCACCAAACTCACATTAAATTACATTAAACCTCGAATCCGTCTATATAATGATCCCAATGCACACTTCACATACATCATTTATCCCCAATTCTCATCACAAAACCCTAATTACATCACAAACCACAATCAACCATGAATACCAAACCTGAGGTTATTGATCCAACCTCTTCACCATCATCATCATCATCATCAAGTGATGATACTAACCTTTGGCGACTTTTTATTCCTCCACAAACATCACGACCAAGAAAATCTCCCTTTCTCCCTTCTTCTGAAGATGACAATGTAGTGGATCCAAGTGAATCTTCTGATGACTCAGATGACTCCACTAAGGAGATAACTTCACACCCTTAACCTCCACCACCTCATCCTAAACAGGTGGTGTTCGCTCTTCCTGCGCCATAGTTTGGTGCTTCATCTCATATCGTAAAGGGAAAGGACAAAAGGAAGATGGATTGATTGCTTTTTGGTGAAACCAGCAGATGAAGCACAAAGGACATAGTCATATCACACATCCGTCTGCTGTATTCATCTTCATCATCTTCGGTTTCCTTAATCCATCCTTCCCATTTTGATCCTTAGCTCATCGTACTGGTCATGCATATCATGGTCATGCATATCCAGCAGTCGGAATAGATGATATGAACTAGTAGATGATAGGAACATAGTATAGGTTCAGTAGATCATGTAGTTATGAATCTTGTATTTCCATTTGAAGTTGATTGTATGCAATGTAAGCTGTAAGCTGTAAGCTGTATCTTGAATGAATGAGCATCTTTAACTTCAATACTTTATCTTCAGTGGAAACTATATGTTCTTTTCAGTCTCTTTAGTACTTTGCTTTCAGTAGAAACAAACTTTTAAGCTTACATGTCCATCTTCAACCTTAATAAACTCCAACTTATATATGCAAGCTGCAAAACAGACACAGAGAAACACACAAACCAAACCAAAACAAACTAAAAGAACATAAGATGGTTAGTGTTAGCAAATATATAAACTAATATACAAACTAATATACAAAGTTTACATCCAAAATCCTCCCCTGAGGCATATGCCTCCCCTGAGGCCTATGCCTCCACTGAAACTTTGCAGTCAAGGGTTGAGCATACCAATATGAACCACAAGGTGTTGAAACCTTGGTCCATCAAAAGCCTTAGTTAACAGATCTGCCACATTACCATCAGTGTGAATTTTAACCACTTTTATCAAATGTTTTTCATATGCATCTCTTATAAAGTGGTGCCTGATTTCAATATGCTTACTTCTACTGTGAAAAACTGGATTTTTAACAATGCATATGGTACTTTGATTATCAATAAAAATTGTTGTGTTCATGAAGTTATACCCATAATCCAACAATTGATTTTGTATCCAAAGAACCTGTCCACAGCAATTTGCAGCAGCAACATACTCTACTTTAGTAGATGAGGTAGCCACAATAGTTTGTTTCTTGCACTGCCAAGAAATCAATCTCTTTCCAAGGAATTGGCAACCTCCAGTTGTGGATCTCCTATCCAGATTTGCACCAGCATAATCACTATCACTATATGCTTCCAGCTTAAAAGGAGACTCTCTTGGGTACCAAAGGCCTAAATGAGGTTGACCTTTCAAATACTTAAAAATCTTCTTCACTGCATTTAGATGGGAAGCAAGTGGAGTGACTTGATGTCTAGAACAAGTACTCACAGCAAAAGTGATGTCAGGCCTAGAAGCTGTTAGATACATTAATGAACCAATCATAGATCTGTATAAATGAAAATTCACAGTGTAGATCGGTTCATTGTTTGTTTTAGACTTTGGAGCTTCATAAGGTGTTGTGGCAGTCCTGACACTCTCCATTCCAAACTTTTTCAAAATGTCCCTCACATATTTGTCCTGACTGATAAAGATACTATCAGGTTTCTGCTGAACTTGAAGACCCAAAAAGAAAGTAAGTTCCCCCATAGCACTCATCTGAAACTCTCCCTTCATCAGCTCCTCAAACTCCCTGCACCAAGCTTCTTTAGTGGACCCAAATATGATATCGTCCACATAAACTTGCACAAGAATAATGTCTGTGGAATTCTTCTTCAGGAAAAGTGTTTTATCAATGGCACCTCTTCTATAGCCATGCTTCAGCAGAAATGATGAAAGCCTAACATACCATGCTCTTGGTGCCTGATGTAGTCCATAGAGAGCTTTAACTACTTTGTAAACATGATGTGGATGATCTGGATCTTCAAATCCTTTAGGTTGAGTGACATAAACCTCCTCTTCTATTTCACCATACAGAAATGCACCTTTAACATCCATTTGATATACCATGAAACCCATGTAAGATGCATAAGCCAAGAATATCCGTATGGCCTCTACTCTAGCAACAGGTGCAAACACTTCATCATAATCAATCCCCTCCTCTTGTCTATACCCCTGAGCTACTAATCTTGCTTTGTTTTTAATGACAACACCCCTTGCATCTCTCTTATTTTTTAATATCCATTTTGTCCCAATAGCATATTTCCCTTCAGGTAGTGGGACCAATATCCAAACCTGCTGATTTTGGAACTGTTGCATCTCTTCTTGCATTGCTTCAAGCCAACTTGAATCTTCCAAGGCTTGAGTAACACTGGTTGGTTCCACTTGAGAGAGAAAGCAGGCAAACAAACAATGATCAAAGTCTGTGTGATTGTCTCTTTGCTGGTTTGAGACATAAGAGATAAAATCCACTTGACCATATTTAGAACTTGTTACAGTGCCTCTAGTTCTAACAGGTGCATGAGGATCACCAATAATATTTAACTGTGGATGAGAAATGTTGATCCTTTTAGTAGCAGTGGTGTTTACATCAATGGATGTATCAAGATTAGTCACAGTTGGTTCAAAATCTGTGTCATAGGAAGGTGAGGTGAAGATGCCATCTTTGGATTGATAATTTCCAAGATCTGAAGGCCTTGGAAAGCGTGTATAAGGATCTCCAAAGTCTGTAGACACTCTAGTAGAAATGGGAGTAGTATCAGCATCACCTTCAGCAGATTTGGTGATGATAGGAGAAACAGGATCACTTTCAGCATAATGGTGATTTCCACTGATTGCTTCTCTTGCAATCTCCTCAGCATGCCTCTCAGCTTCTAGATTAGCTGCATACTCCTACTTCATAAGCCTAGCAAGGTCCTCTGCATAATTGGACTCATCTTCACTCTCATTAGAAGGAGTTTTGGAAGTGTCACCTGCAAAATTGTTAGGGGAGAAAGAAGGTACAATAATAGGATGCTCATCATCCTCAAACTCACTATCAGAATCAGCACTCATGGTAGCAGCACTGTCAGTGGGAGACACTTGTGTACTTGCATTTTGGTTAGCCACATGTCTAGAATAACCCAAATAGTCAGTTAAATAATCAAGGTCAAATGACCAAACATGACCTTGTCCTTGAACATTAGGCTTGTCTTCTAGATATCTCAGGTTCAAAGTCTCCTCTATCTTCTTAGCATTCAAATTGTATACCCTATATGCCTTACTATGAGCCGAATAACCCACAATATATCCCTCATCAGCCTTCTCATCAAATTTACCCAATGGATCACTAGTATTCAAAATAGTCACTTGGCAACCAAAAGGTTTAAGGTAATGAATAACAGGAAGTTTCCCATAGAGAAGTTCATAAGGTGTCTTAAAGTGAGGTCTAGTGATAGATACCCTGTTTAGAACATAACAAGCTGTGCTAACAGCTTCAGTCCAAAATATAGTGGGTAACTTAGAGTCTGCAAGCATAGATCTTGCTGCCTCTATCAGGGTCCTATTCTTTCTTTCAGCCACCCCGTTTTGTTGAGGTGTTCTTGGAGTACTATAGTCCCTTTTGATTCCTTTAGACTTACAGAGTTCTATCAAAACAGCATTCTTGAACTCTGTCCCATTATCACACCGGATACCTTTAACCTTTTTGTTCAGCTGTTTTTCAACAAGAGTAATGTACTCTTTTAAAACTGGAGAGGTTTCATATTTAGTCCTCAAGAAGAATACCCAACAAAACCTGCTATAGTCATCAGTAATAACCAGACAAAAATACTTGTGATCTATGCTTCTGACTTGAGTTGGACCAAAAAGATCCATGTAAAGCAACTGAAGAGGTTCTGAAATAAGGCTCACTGCATTAATTTCTTTGTATGAGGCTCTGTGTTGCTTTCCTTTGTTGCAGGCAACACAGTTATGTTCATTGGTGAAAACTTTAGAAGGAAGTCCTTCAACAAGACCCAGTTTAGATAGCTTGTTAATGGTCTTGAAATTCACATGTGCCATCCTTCTATGCCATTTTGTAGACTCATCCAGGGATGCTTTAGCCACCAAACAAGTTAAGTCACCTTCTGGTTGTACATCATTTAAGTTGAATGTGTATAGATTGTGAGTACGAGGAACTCTCAGCAAAATAGATGTATCTTCTGGAAGTTTGAAGTCTTTAGACAGCACAAGACATTCATCCTCAGAGAAGAGTACTTTGTTCTTTGTATCACAGATTTGTGAGACTGAGAACAAGTTGAAGTGTTGTAGTTCCTTGACATAGTACACATTCTCAAAGTCCAGTTGAGGTGTTTTGATGGTCCCTTTCCCAGTGATTCTACCATCACTTCCACCAAATGTCACATTGCCTCCTCCTTCAAGGGGTAAAAAATCATGCATCATATATCTGTTTCCTGACATGCTTCTAGAGCAACCACTATCAACAATGCCAACATCCTTGTGCTTAAGAGGATTATCCTACAAGAACAACAAAAATATACAAAAATTCAGTACACTATTGAGGCTCAAGTCATTACTGACTTGAACCTGCCTTGTGGATCTTTAGTTTGAGGCCATGCAGATTTATAAGATCCACCATTGTTCTTGGGTTTCCATTGAAATTTAGGTCCCTTTTGTGGCCAAGAACAACCTGCTGAGGGCTTCACAGCAGTATCCCAATAACCTTTCCCAGCATTCATTGAGTCAACATATCCAGGCCAATAACCATTTTTAAAGTATGAACTAGTTGGTTGCACATATGGTCTAGCTACAGATCTTCTCCAAGGAGAAGGTTTATGAGTAGCTTGTGGAATATAAGGTGGTATACTAGTAACATTAGTCCACATTGGTCTAGATTTCCCAGCACAAACACCCATTCTTTGCTCATGATAATCACAATCCTTAATTAAATGAAATTTACTTCCACACACAAAACATGTCTTCTGTTTAGAAGATTTATTCAAACCAAAAGATGTTCTATTACAAGCAGAAGTATTCAAACCAAAACCATGAAAAGAATTTTTTTAACAAAATTATTATTCAAAGAATGAAAAGACAAGTCTTCAGAGGAAACTGTCTTGGAAGATGATTCCTTAGCAGCAACTTTAATAGGCTTGTAAGTAGGCTTGGGTGCAGGCATGGGTGAGGTCTTGGGTAGGTCTGACTTATCACTTGAATCACAGCTGGCATAAGAAGTAGACCCTTGATTAGAAGATTTGTCACTGTCAGAGCAAGAGACAAAATCAGTAGATGAAGAATCAGGGTCTGGCAAGTCTTTTGACTTTTTGCCATAAAGATGGTGTGATCCAACAAAGTCAACAGTAATGGAAAGGTCAACTGGCATAGGTATTCCTCTAATAGATCCACGTACATCATGTAGGTCACCTTCTTTGACATAATTAGCTAAGCCTGCTGGTATTGATTTACGTGTGTCATCTCTAGCTTCTAATCCTACATATTTCTTAAAGCCTAAGCCTATTGAAGTATTAGGAGTTTGACTAGAGTAGAGCTCTTTAGCTAGATTTAGGCCAGCTTTCTGCCAATTGTTATGTCTAGCTATTTCTGCATCTAATTTTTCTTTCAACACACTATTTTCAGACACCACATCAGCTTTCAATTTCTCAGACCTTTTTAAGTCATTTTTTGTACATTCTAGATCACATTCTAGCACCCTTATTTTTTCATCATAAGCTATTTGATTCTTCTGAAACCAAACCTTTTGTCTTTCTAATTTTTTTAAACTATGTTTATAAGCTTCAACTTCAACATAGCATTCATTATATTTAGGTTTCAAAATATCATATGCTTCCTTAAGTTCATTATAACGTTCACTACAACCAAACAAACAATTTTTTACCTGAGAGATGCCCATCAAGGCAATCTGATCATGCCTATCTTCTGAAGTACAGCTTGCTAGCAACCCAATTTTATCACCACCAGGACCATCATCATTCTCAGACTCATGTGACTTCCAGTCGACATTGGCATCCAAAGTGACCATAGCAACTGAGGATCTAGGCTTCGAAGTTCCAGCATCCCTTTGATTCTGCTGATAGGAAGAGTATCTCACCTCATCTCCAGCCTTCCTATCCTTGCATTCTCTAGAGAAGTGACCCATCTGATGACATGTAAAGCACTTGACCTTCTTCTTGTCAAACCTTGCTGGATCTCTTCCCTGGAAACCAAACTTCCTCCCAGCCTTACGTTCAAATTTCTTGATGTCCATAGATAGCATAGCCACTTGCCACTTCAACTTCATCTCTTCCATCTCCAGTGGATCTACCTGATCAAAATCCTCATATGCAAGTTCCTGCTGAGGATCATAGTCAGCAAAGAAGGATCCAAGCACATCTTCCATTATACCACTAGTTGTAGATTGAGAACTTGATGGAGTGGTAGTGTAAGATGATGATGAGTAAGTTGGACTTGGAGCATGGATCATCTTTGGAGTGGAGGCTCCAACAAAGGCTGTGTGACTAGCAGTAGATGATGAACGGAATGGACTTCTGACATCATGCTCAAGAGCTTTAAGTTTGTTGTATAGCTCATCAAAGGTAATCATATCAAGCCCACCTTTAGTTTTGAAAGCAATGCTTACTTGTAACCAGGATTGAGGTAAAGACCGTAGAAACTTGGAGTTGCAATCTTCATTATCTGGCTTTGCCTTAAGCTGATTCAACTGACTTAAGATCTTGTGAAACCTGTCATAGCCTTTGTGAATTCCTTCCTCTTCAGAGACTTGAAAATCTTCAAACTGTTGTCTTAGCATCGATTTTCTCATTCTCCTAGACTCCTCATTCCCTCCAAACTTAGCCTTGATTGCCAACCAAATATCCTTAGCATCATTCATGAAGTGAAAATCACTCAAGTGATCCTCAGGAATAGCTTGAAGAAGAATTGTTTTCACTTTGGTTTCTCTCTGAACCACCAACAATTCTTCAGCAGATTTGGGAGGTACATGAATAAGATTACCATCAGGATATGTGGTAGTTCTCTTCAAGCTGTTTCCCTTCCTGACAACTTCCCACATATTCCAATCAATGTTGGAAATCCAGTTTTTCATCTTCATTGCCCATAAATCGTATTCCTCCTTCTTTAGATAAGGAAACTTGGCGTTACTGTTCGAGAGACTTAGTTGTTGCAGATGGGTGGTGTTCTGGTTGTTGGTGACTTCAATATCATCTTGTGATCCAGGCATGGTGAATGATGTGTTGGTTGTATGAGTGTTCATAAAAGACGGTTCTTAGTATCGTAGAGACTCTCTCGAGGCTCTGATACCACTTGTAGAAACTGTAGACCTTGATAGATCTTGATCACTCGCAGATCGTTAGTATTACTTATGTAATCACAAGCAAACTAATAAATAATCTCTACGACTTATATTCTTTAGCGGAAATCAAATATAAGCACAAACACAATAACTAAAAACACGTTGATCCTCTATGGATCTTTATATTACTAAAACTTTGTTTTTCAACTCGTTACATTAATCATACTATTGTGTTCCTTTTATAGGCAAGGAACCCTAACTTGTTTCCTAAGAAACGTATAATCATAAAACTAAATAAGATATACATTATCACTTCCTAATAAAGCTCATGCATATCCTAACTAACTATATAAAACACGGAATAACTATTTCCGCAGAAACAAACTTCGTACTATACTACTTCAGCAGATTCTGTTCTTCAGCAGAAACAATGAACTTCAGCAGAATCTCTTCGGCAGAAACAACAGCAGAATTCTAACTTAGCAGAATTCCCAACAATCCTCCCCTAAATTGGAATTTGACTTGGTTAAGTTCCAGTTTCTTGATAGATCTTCAACGCTTCAGAGGATTGTACTTGAACATCAGCAACAAAAACACAAAACAATGACACCTCGATGATGACAAATCTTTAAAGTTCCAGGTCTTTGCAGCAACAAATGACATAATGTACATCAAAACATTTTAGTTTCATACTATTCTCATCACATCCAGGTGTGTGAACTCCTGTGAGAGGTGAATCATTGAAAATAATGGATTTGATGTCTCTTTACCAATAGCCATCAGTACTGGAGTAGCCATATGTTTGAGTTCGAAAACTATGGTACACTGATAACCATCTTATTTATTAGCAAATCAGCAACCATATAAACGGATTTGATATGTCTTTACCTGTAGCCGTTTGCTCAGGACTAGCCAATTCTTTGGTTACCCAATGGGGCAGCAACCATGGTGAATTGATGACCATTTCAACTCTCAGCAATGAAACATGGGTGAGTTGAGTACCCTAAGATTTTGAGCAAACCATTACAGCTATCAACAGATTTGATGTGTCTTTACCAAAGCTGTACCCTTTGGACTAGCCAACTCTTTGACATACACAAGGTACATCTGATGAGTTAATAACCATCAATAATATACAACAAACCTGCAAGAAAAGTTAATCAAACAAAGAATATACATTTTTTTAACTAAGAAACAAACAAACAAACAAATAAACAAAGATAACAAATAGTACAAACCATACAAATTACCACAATCAAGATGATACGCTATGTTGCAGAAGCTGATTCTTAATAATTCCTACACATTGTTCAGCATGCAACTTATCATTTCCAATTGGATCTGGAGGAACTTCCAACTTCTGGCTAAGCATGCTTTCCATAAGCCTCTTAGATAATGGATAAGTTCTCTCAGCAAACATACAGACAGTAATTCCACCCTTTGTCTCCACCACATGCACACGAGGCATAGGTAGTTTTGTGGGTATTATCCTTTTAGGAATTGTTTTGATTGGTTGAGGAAAGATCCTATCATTTGTTGGCTTGACCGGAGATGATTCGGTTGAAGTGATTTTGTGTATAACACGAGCCTTTTTCATGGGTGGTTCTTTGGTGGATAAGTTACCACTTGGGGTTTTTCTCATGATGAGATGATTTCAAGAGGTTTGTAAGGATTTATAAAGTGCTGAAAGTAAGGATGAAGGTGATGACTATGGAGTTCCTAACAAGGTGGTTTATAAACCAAGAGATTTGGCAGGTGCATTTAAGCCTTAAGCCACTAGGATTCATTGGAATGTGATGATTAACATGCACAAGAGTCAACTTCAGAGTTTGTACTAATCTAGGAACTCATTTAAGATGAGATGGAGTGTTTGAGTTAGAAAGATGAGTTTAAATGATTGTTTTAGCAAGACTTGACATAAACTGCCATCCGGATACCACGGTTCCCTCTCTTGAGGGATCCGTCTAGGCTAATCCTAGGGATCCGGCTCTCAGCAGCTATGAAAGAGTGGAAATGATGTTTCTAAGATCTAAGATCTATATCATCTTGAGTGTTTCAGTCCTCCTAATTGTCTTAAATGAAGGGGTGCTTAAGTACTTGATGGTAATGAGTGATGTAGCTAATGATTGTCTTTTATGGAAGGATTTGGAACTTTCATGAGTACCAATGGATGAGCAAGGATGACACTAAAGATGAGAGTGTCAATTGAAGCTAAATGATCCTAGAGATCAGTTTGTGACTTAGGATAGTATTTTGGAAAATATCTTAGAAGCTTTGAGATGGGAAAACTAGAATTTGATCAACTTTGATCAATTTTGAGGTAAGGATGATTTATGATCAATTTTGCCATAATCGAAAAGATTTCTAAGACTAGATGTGAAGGATCAAGTGAAAAATGAAGTGTGAGTTTAAGAGCGGAAGAGTAATGGATTAAACATGAAACGATAGATCTAAAAGCGTCTTAGAGCATGATCTAGGTGAGTTATGTGTGAGTAGGAAGGATCTACCTATCTTGATAAGGACTTAATTTTCCTTAAGACACTTCGTTTAGCTTATTGTGAGGTGTTCTAAGGTTATGTTTGAAATATAATGCTTGCAATTGCATTTTCTGTTTGCCGGATCCCACGGTTCCCTAAGTGTAGGAATCCGTCTAGCACAAACTTTGGGATCCGCCCATTTGCTCAGCAGAAACTTTACTAAAGGTATGCAATGATCTTGACAATGCATTATATCCCAAGGTTAGTTTCTAATACTAAGATATCAAATGTAAGATGTTTTATTTCATGAAAGAAATTGGATTACATTGATAAAGCACGAGTACAAAAGGATTGATCCTATTTGAAAGACTACTAAGTTGCTTGAGAGTTTTCGTTAGAAGGATCATTACGTGATTGATGAGTGTTGGTGGAATCAAGAATGAAGAAAGTCTTCATGAAAGATATGTTTAGCGGTTCCATCATCATGTTCACAAGTAAGTACAACGGACTTTGAAATTGAGGATGGAAGTGCATAACGTTGTGATAGAGGTGTGTCAAGAACATTCCATAAGGGATGAGTTTATTCTTGGAGCCTTGAAGATTTACAATTCGCCTTGCGAAGAAGTAGACGAGATTGTATGGTTGTTGTGTTAGCAAACAGTACAACATGTGAGCACAACAAGCGGGAAGGATTTCTCGATTTCCCCTAAGACTCCAAACATTCTCACGTAGGATGAGTGCAAGAGGCTTGTACTCTTCTCGGATGTCCCGTGTGAAGATAATGTTTGGATCGGAGTAATATGGTCGAGGTTTGCATATTATGCGATTTAAATCTTCCGGGGAGGGTATGTGTGAACAATATGGACTATTTTCTTCACGAAAGTTGAAGAGAGAATCAAGAGACCAATCTTCGGTGAAGGCACATTGTCCATGATTTGGAATCCGGAGGATGTGAGCAAAATGCCCAAGGGTTAAAGTAAACTTTTGGTTTTTGATATAAAACCAAAGAGATAGAGAGCGATCCTCGTTACGAACGAGTTCAACTTGACGGAAGAATTCCATTATGAACCTTGGACATATCTTCTCATTGATTTCAAGAAGACATTCTAGTCCTATGGCTCGGAAGGAGGTATTGATACCTACTTCGAATTGTAGATAGGTGTCTACAATACGTCCTTCGTGGAAGTGACGGTTTTCGAGATTATTGAACCCACGGACATGATTGCCAGGTGTGTTGGGTTCAAGGGAGATGTTCGGAGTGTAGACGCTAGTGAGTGAAAAATCAAACTCATATTCATGCGTCATAGTTGAACCTATAGAAATGATGAGTTAATAAAAAAATGATGTTTGTGGTCAATCTATGATTATCTAACGTTTTTTATTAGATTTTTATTAACAATGATTTTTAACAAGAAAGACACTTAACTCACTTATGGTTTTGACATATTAGTGGAGTATTACTTTTAGAAGAAAAGTGGTTTTTAATTTGCATGAAAAACTGTTTTCCAGTAGGACGGATCCCACGGTTCCTTTACAAAAGGGATCCAGATAGTATATCTTCCGGGATCCGTGGATCTGTAGTAACAGAAACAGATTTGATAAAAACATAGGTTTTACAGTTTTATACCATGAAATGTGTTTTATCCTACATTTTCTTTTAGCATGCATACATGACTTCTAATGTATCACGAAAGAATATAAAGCATATAAATCAAAAGAAATGACAAACACATTATGATAATAATAACCTAGATAAACTAGACTATTAATAATATTTCATTTCAATGCTAAGAATGATACAAAGGAATGGGTATATAACCCCGATGTAGATTAACAACACAAAGTAAATGTCTCCGTATGTGAACTTCATCATAGGGAACACAAGTGCGATGAGTGTTAAGACGATGAGCACGAAGGCGATGTAAACCATGTTGAAGATGATTCTTCTTGGTTTTGGTTTAGATGAAGTTTTGAATGAGAGAAATTTTTGAAATTGGAAGATTTGAAAAAGTAAGGATAGAGTGATTGACGGTGGAAGTATTTATGGGGAAGGAGGAATTTTTGAAATTCGTGTTTTGTTTTATTATTGGATTAAATAAAACATAAGTTTTATATACCACGACTTTAGACGATAAAACTAACACGTATGAGAGAAAAAGGCTTCCTAATGAAGCTTCATGTAATACATGTATAAGCACAAAAGATAATCATATAAATACATAAATAGGCATACTTAATTATCAAGAAAAATAAGAAAGAAAATCATACCTCTAGCGCACTTAGGAATGTCTTTACAAATGACACAGCAAATGTCACTTAGACGATTCCCGCTCATTTGCGTTTAAGATACCTTCTTAAGGAAGGTAATTTTGTTACCAAGCGATTCCTATAGCTTGGTGGGTATGAGCTATGACTAATCAACATGACAAAGAAGATTAGTGCAATTAAATGAAAAAGTAAATAATAAAGAAAATGTTGTTTATCAAATCAACATCCAAACATATAGTTTTAAAAGGCATGGTGTTTGTTTTTATGAAAAACCTTCTTTGTAGTTTTCAATTAACCATGGATCGTATCAAGTTTTTAAAGTACAATATACTTCAAGAAACTTGGTAACGAAGCTCTGATACCAATTGTGGAAAACTAGAAGGGGGGGTTGAATAGTTTTGCCAATTAAAACTTCATTTTAATCTATTTAGATTGACTTATGTCAATCTATTTGGATGTGTGTGTTGGATGTTGATAAACAAGCATATAAAGGTAAGTAATGAAAAGATAAGAGTAAGAAGCACAAAACCACAACGCGAGTATTTATAGTGGTTCGGCTACAAGGACACCTTCCTTGCCCTACTCCACTCCCCGAGTCACCTACTCGAGAGTTCGTAAACACTACACCAATCTCCTTATGGCAGAGAAGCCTTCACAACGCCGCTTAACCTTTTTCCGGTACAAAGCTAAATACCGAGTTCCTTCACACCAAGGCGAACCACACCTAACACAACGTCGCCTATCCTTTATAAGGTACTAGGCTAAGTACCTAGTTCTTTCACACCAAGGCGAACTACACCTTCACAACGTCGCCTACCCTTTATTAGGTACTAGGCTAACCATGGATCTTTAGCTAGATACAATGTACCTTTGAGTGCAATGCACTTGGCCACTTGGGTATGGGTTGATCCATGGGTTATGGATATTATCCATGTATGATATAAGCATGATGTCATGCAATGGGTTATGGGTCAAGCTCCATGGGTCATGGGCTTTGGGTTGTCCCCAACTACATTCAATGTATTTGCCCAATGGGTTGTGATACTTAAGTTTCTACCCATTTATATTACCCAATATACTACATACTAGTTATGTGTATATTATACCCAAATATGTAAACACTAGTTGTTGTACACATGTATTACTAAATCATAAAATCACTTACACTTGTTTTAGTGTTTTATGTTAAAATGCGAATATGTTAGAAACTATTAATTCAAATCATTTACGTATTTTATTTGTTTCGTTAACATGATTTTACGTTTGTTATCGACAAAACATTAGAAGATCGTAAAATATAAATAAACATTTTTACGGCTTATTTTTATTAACACCTACATTAACCCCTAAACAACTATATCAAGAATACCAACGACAATTGCTTAACCAATAATTTCAAAATCTTCAACAAAATCCACCACAAGAAATACAATCGATGCCACCACCAACCGAGCCCACGTCGTCCCGCGGCGAACAAAAGTTCCGAAGAAAAGGAAAACGATGTGCAAATCGTAACACAATCGAGATACCCTTCAAAACCCGAACTCGTACGAGCTCATTCTCATTGGACGGCGGTGGAGGAAAGTTTATTAGCCTCGTGTTATGTTAGCGTTTCCGAGGATAACCGAGTGAGAAATGACCAAAAGGACGATTCGTTTTGCAATAAGGTTCTTTTTGAGTTCAACAAACCTTCTCATCACAAACGTACCAAGGGTATGTTGACGGGAAAGTGGGCAACTTTAAACCTTAATTGTCAAAGGTTCAACGCTATTTACAAATGTTTGAAATGTGTGGGTCGAAGTGGCGAAAACAATAATGATCTTATGAAGCGTGTTAGGCAAGCATATCGTGCTAAGTATAAACTGGGAAATAAACCATTTAGTCAAGACAGGGCGTGGGAAATATTGAAATAACACGCGCCAAGTGGGATTCGGCCGACCCCGTTGACCCAGTTGATCTCACCAGACATGCCAAACTATTCGGCGATGATCCGAGACCACGTCCCCCGGGCAAGCCACATGCCTCGAAAAAAAACCTAGAAACCTCGAACCACGGGAAGTAACTTGCCGAAATTTTCAGGTGTTATGCAAATGAGTTTCGACACAAATGAGAAGCTGCTCAAGCGGCGTACGAGGCGGCGAGGAAGAAAGACGAGGGTATACTAAAAATGAAAGAATTGAAGTTTCTCAATTCTCTAACCAACTCATCGAATGGCAAAAAAGATGAAATAATAAGGGAATATCAACAACAAAATTAGTAATTGTATTTCTTTAGTTTCATATGTGTTTTTTAATTTTCGTATCCTTTTTTTATTTCGTATGTTTTATCTTTAATTTCGTAATGTAAGTTGTTTTTTTATTTTATGAATGAAAATTTAGTTTTTTTGAAAAAAAAAATGTAGGGTCCAAAAATTGCAAAACGGAAAGCAAACGGCTAGGGCCAATGCAAGCGGGGGATTTTTGGTGTGTGAAATATGAAATGCTGGGGAGGCGCTGATTTGGCAAAATGGCATGCGCAACGGCATGCCACCATACCCTTCCCTCTTAGATCTGTATTACTTTGAGTTATATATCTTTTTATAATTCCATATCTTTATGTTTATTGTCTATTCTGGGGTGGTTCGCCGCATTCTCTAGGGAGAGAAATGAAGGGGTACTATGTGAGAGGGGGATAAAGATATCATTGTGTGTTTGTGATTGGGACTTATTGACTAGTTGACTAAAAAATGAAATGACAACGGTACCCTCATGTGCATGTCACCCAGACTTTGAGGACCAACGGTATATTATTTACTTATAAAAATAAAATAACAAATCGGACGGTATATGCATGAACTAATTTCGGTTATCAGATTAACCAAACTACAAGGACAAACTTTGAAACTTAATCTTTATAAATACAGATTTTTTTTCCGACCCCAAAGTAGGATGTAAAGAGGTATGCTGGAACCGAAGTAGAATTGGGGAAAGAACGGAACGTATTATCGGATCCGTTGTGGGATGATGAAAAAGTAGTAGATGATGGGTTAAGAGATTATTTGGAAATAAGAATCTGTCGTACAAACCATACGACTTCGAAGCTGATGGCTCGGTTGGTTGCCACCCAAACCGAGCACACGACAATAACCTGCCACTATCCCAACCGAGTGTGACCGATCAAAACCCCACTCTTTTCATTACTTCGGTTTGTCAGCCAATCGAAACAATTGCACATCTCCCCATTTATTTTCTAACCGGTGGGTGCTAAATCACAGCTGCCCATAATCGATCTTTAAAAGAAAAACAAAATCACAAAAAACCTACATGATACCTCTCTAATGAGATATTGGTGACATGCTAAGATTATGTAATCTGGAAACAAATCACACATATGAAGTGTTCGACATGCTGAGATATAGGTTATGAGTTTGGTTATAGATTTCATATCAAGAAGGATATGTTTTATCTTGTGACTGTGTTGTATAGTAGTTGTGATAAAGTTTGGATGTGAATAACAAGAAAACTGGCTTCATAGTGGTATTTTTTGAACAAGAAACGTGGCTTCATATGTGGTGATAAGGTGTATGTGGATATGCTTGTGTGTGAAAGAAATACTAGTTAGTATATAAAAGTTTGTGCAGTTTTTTTTAATGTGGTGATATTTAACATTGGATACCTACAAAGCAATAAATTAATGTGTTGTATTGTCAAACTCATAAAATAAATGTGGTATTGTAGCAACATTAAAGGCACAAGTAAAATAAATGTGATTGTTTTGTTGAACGTATGATACCTACTGCTGCATTAACAAAAAGAAAAGAGTCAACCGCCCTTTTTAATATTATAGCAACATTAATGGCACAAACAAAGTAAATGTATAATTCAGATATGTAAAATAGATTACAGTAATTACACAAAAAAGAAAAAGGATATAGTTGGGACATTTAATTACAACAAAACAAAAAAGAAAAAGCCCTACGAGCGCCGAGATAGAATGGGAAAAACAAGATAAAATGGAGAAAGACATCATGTACTACACTACATCCCATGAGCATTTGATCGGGAAAGCACTAGAAAGGTGCTTAGCCATGAAGCAAAAAATCAACGAGCGCTATAATTTAGACTATTAGTTTAAGTTTTTATCGTAATGTTTTTTAGTTGCATTGTTATCGTAATGTTTTTTTATTTTAGTTGAATTGTTATTGTGGTCACCACTAGCAAGTTATGGTTGGGTGTAGTCTTGAAGAGAGAAAACTGATGTGGCGCTGATGCGCTAGGGGATGACCACAATATTTGTTGTTACCATTAGCATTGGCCTAACAGAAAATTTTATTGGAGCCTGCTTATCGATCTAGAGCAGAGATCTTGCGTAGCTTTTTTTGGGATATTTGTTTTTTTATTCTTTTACATTTTTTTGAATAGCAGAGATTTTATTAGAAACACTAGCAAGAAGCTAGAAAAGATTATAAACTAATACAATTGGGATTTTTTGACCAAGAAACCCAATTAATCTTAGACTTAGAACGACTATTCATCCACATATAGGACATTTGCACTACATCGTCAAATAGAGTTTCCCGACTTGGATGAGAATGACCAAACAACATTTGGTTTCTAAATTGCCAAATAAGCCACTACATCACGTAACAAATACCTCCAAGAAACTCCTTCAAATGCTTAGGCAAACGAATATTGACGAGCCAATTAAGCCACTCATTGTATGAGTGAAAGACTTTATCATCGAGCTCCCAACAAAGCAAAATTTTCCTCCACACTTGACAAGCCAAATAACAAGAGAAAAAAATGTGAGAACTAGATACCACAGCCAAGTTGCAAATGGGACAAGTAATCGAATGAATGTCGACTCCCCGAAGCGAAAGATTTAGTCTTGTAGGTATTTTATCCAAGTAAACCTTCCAAGCGTGCACATTAAGCTTAATGGGAATGACTTTAATCCACCTTGTGGGAACATCAACTTTAGGCAGAAATTGGTCATCAATTAGAATACGAGAGGATTTAACCGAAAAATCACATGAGCCTTCTAAACTCCAGCTCCATCGATCAACCATATTTGGAAGCACAAAAGCATCAACTTTCGAACAAACTAGGTTAAGAAGCTCCTGCTGAACACCCCCTCTAGGCAGGCGGCAAAAAGAATGAGACATAGAAGGATGGCTCAATTTCTCAGCTACGCTAATTAACTTACGAGCCTCTAAAGCATACAACCTCTTATATAAATCTTTAAAAGCCATGTCACCTAACCAGATATCCTCCCAAAATAAATTTTTCTCACCACTGCCAAATTTTTTTTGAATAAAATGTAAAAGGTTAACACCTTTATCTTTGAGCGAATGAATAGCGTGAATCATGTCAAGCCAAGGAGATCTTCTAGACATCGGCGAACTTTTGTCTAAAGCCCCATGATTACCGAACATCACTTTAATGAAACATGACCAGAAAGAGGAATCTTCCGTTAGAAAGCGCGACACCCATTTGAAAAGAAGAGCACAATTATGGGCTAAAAAACTAGATACCCCAAGACCACCATTCTTCTTAGAAGCTAGAACCTTGTTCCAACTAATCCAAGTAGCTTTTCTATTAGAACCATCGACTCCATTGAAAAAAAAATTCGAATAGATTCCAATTTGTTTAACATACCCATTGGAACCTTGTAGATGGACATATGGTAAAGAGGAATCGAGGTGAGAACCGACTTTAAAAGGGTAAGACGACCACCTATGGAAAGAGTTTTTAGCTTTCATTTAAAGAGACGCGAAGACACCTTAGAGATAACTTTATCCCACAAGCTAATTCTTGACATATTACCACCAACTTTGACGCCTAAGTATTTAAAGGGAGAAGATAAAATAGAACATCCAATTATATTTGCAGTAGATTCGACAGCACTCGAGTTAACACCAATCCCCATTAATTTGCTTTTATGGAGATTAATCTTAAGACCTAAAGCCAAGTAGAAACACTTCAAAACATTCAATAAAGTTTGAACATTTGTATCATTCCATATGCCAACAAAACAACGTCATCAGCGTAGAAAAAATGAGAGATCATGAAGGAGTCATTTAGAGAAATACCTTTATAGAGACCGACGTTTAAAACTCTCATAAAAGAAAGATGGAGCATTTCCATGATCAAAATGAAGAGAAAATGAGATAAGGGATCTCCTTGTTTCAAGCCTTTATAAAATTTAAACTCCGAAGAAGGACTACCATTAACAAGCACCAAGCCCATGGCGTTATTGAGGCAACCACCGATCCACCTACACCATTTCTGACTGAATCCAAAAGCCTTGAGAGATTCATCCAAGTAGTCCCATTTCACCGAATCAAAAGCCTTTTCGAAATCCCCTTGAAAATCATCCCATTAAACTTTTTGTGCTTGCACCAAGAAAGAAGCTCATTTAGAATGAAAGGGCCATCGAGAATTTGATAACCTCAAGTACTAGAATTTAGAGGCATACATTGGTTGTGTATAAACCAATTAGTCAAAAGAAAATAAATAATGTGTATAGACAATAACTAAAACACAGAAACAATATATCAAAGCATTTAATATGACAAATATTACTTTGGAATATATTGTGAACAAAGATCATCTCAAGTAAGATAACCTCAAGTACTAGAGTGTAGAGGCATACATTGGTTGTGTATAAACCAATTATGTCTCGGTCCTCTATTTACCAGAATATCTCGGCTCACAATAAAATATTCCACCCCATAGAAATCAAGTAGACCCAGTTACAACGTGGTACAGAAATTATACCAATTAATGATCCAGGACAGGATTCCTTGCTTCTCAAATGAAGTAGGTCAAGTATAATCAAGAATTATTCGGGTATAAGTTCTGCAAAACCAACCATTTTGTAAAGAAAGGTCGGGCCAATTTCCAACCTCCTTCAATCATAGTTAAACACCAAACAAGAACTTCAAAATATGAAGTAGCACAAGCAGATGGAAACAATCAATAACAAAACCAGTTAAGCACTTTTTTTTTGGTGCAAAAGGTGAATTATATTAATAACCAAAACTTGTAAAAACAAGATAAACATACAACTGAATTTGGACATGTCCCAAATCAGATACATGTCATAAAGCCATACATCCGATATCACACAGGCTTAGCACTATCTCTGATCATTTACTATCTCTGTCAACAAGAGGAAAACATGACAGTCCATTCCAATCTTTCATCCAAACAGAAAGCTCAGAATCTTAATTCACCTTATATGTGCACCAACAACATAATCTAACAATTACTTTTCCAAAACACCTTATCACCTTATCAATATAAGAACTCTAAAATAAGCATACTTCATTTTGCAATTCCTTAATCTTGACTTCATACAACAAGACTAACTAAACCTAACAAAACCTTAAAAATAAGCAGTACAATAACCAGTTATGTATAATCAATAACATAAGTAGTTATTAATAAGCAATATAGACACACTACCATAAACATATGTGATTTTGCATTCCCTCAATAATGACTATCACAATAGCCAAAACTTAAATAGCTTACCCATAAAGATAACTCGATCAATAAAACAAAATGAAAAAATAAAAAACAATAAGTAGTAGCAAATTAAATAAACATCAAAAAATATATAATTAACATTTCATTCATAAAAACATAAACAATGATCATCATACACAAACTCCTATCAAAACCCATCAGATACAAACTTACCCATACATAAAACATGATACCCATGATAATGGCATACATAAGACCAATCTAAACCCAGCCATGGAGACACCCAAGAAGCATAACCCATATTGATTGATATTAACTAACAAGCAAGTAACCAAAAGCCTAAACCAAAAACCCAAAAACCCCAAATACCATCAACATACGTACCGGACCCTAGAATAGCAACCACCCCTTTAACTTCTCAAAAAATATCTCCTTCTCACGCTGACTTAATTCAGTCTCCTTGATGGTGTCGATTGTGTGCAAGTTTTAAAATTTATAAACACGATTTATCCGGGCAATTACTTTAACACATACGAGCAAGTATACTCGTTCGTGATAGCAAAGGTGGGTAAGTCGAGGTCGTCCCAAGGGATTTGCGTTTTAATTTGTTAAAGTGTTTGAGACAAGAAAGCTTGTCAAGGCTTCCTTCAAAGAGTTGGTTTTATAAAAATCCAAATTTAAGAAACATGTACTTGTGTGAAGTCCATAGTCAATTATAAAGAGTGTTCATGAAAGCTTGGTGTAAACTTGATGCAATGCACAAATCATAAGCAAATGATTTCCAATCCATGGTTTATGTTTTGTAACATCATTTGAAGAATAAAAACACATAGGTAATCCTTTCGGTCCTTAGCCTAATGATTATTCTTTAGAAAATACATTTGTTTGTAAAAGGTTCTTATTCAACTTGTTCCTAAGAATATTTCGACCTTTTCGTGATGAAAACGTTTCTAGTCTTGTTTTAACAAGTAAACATGATGAGTGTCAATCATCATATCCCCATACTAGTTTGTCACTTAACGTTTTGGAATAAAACATAAGAGAAATCCTTTTGGTCCTTTATCTTGAAAATGTTTTACCAACAAATCAAACAAGACTAGTAGTTTTTCCAACAAACTCATTAAACAAGATCATTTACATGCATCACATATAAGAACACTCCTACAATTGCCTACATCCTTACACACAAGTATATTCAAGAATTACTCTATGAAAATCATAACATAACACAAGTAGTAACAATGTAATTCATATAATTCAATAGAATAGAGATTCATGACAAAGTTCAATAGAATACCTAAACTTCGGCTTACAAGAACTAGAAAATTGTGAAATATAGCAACCACACACCTCCAATAGTCTTAAACTAACCGTACAACTCCAAATGATTACACAATGGTTGAAAATTGGTCTCACCACTCTCCTGGATGTTTTACAGCAGAGTAAGGAATTTTGGGATGAATAATATGGGTTGGTAATAGCTTTGGTGTAAACTATTACACTTTTGGATGTGTCAAACTAAACTACTAAGTCTAGGTGCATTATATAGCTAGGAACCCTTTACTATCAAGCCAAAAACGTCCTCAATAAGTTAATAACTGGAAATGATCGGACTACCATGATTAATAGAAGTTAAGGCATCAATAAATGAGTAAACGTGTAACTGCAGGTTCTCGGCCAGGTCGGTTGCGGCGCAGCGATCGGTTTATCTTGACCATTCCCCAACTGATCCGGTTGCGGGCTCCGACCGATCGGCTGGGAGCCTTCCGTACAGCAGATATTGACTTTCCTTGACTTTTCTCGATTCGTGCCTTTTTCCTTGCTTTCGACGCTGATTTCCAAGATGAAACTTGATATTTATTTGAAGTAAACACTTAGAAATCCTTGTGCTTCCAATCATCGAGTCCTTGAGCTTCCTCACCTATCTTTCTTTCTCGAGAATTATCCAAATGTGCATGAAATCTTCATTTCTTAACCTTTTACGATACACTGCTACATTCACATACAAATCGCGCTTCTTTTGCAACAATTATGTGTAAATATAACCGATTATCATACATAAAACTAAGAATAACGCTACTAAAAACATGCTCATTTTGAGCGTTATCAAATTCCCCCATATTTAAGTTCTACTCGCCCTCGAGTAGGTCTAGCATTTATGAAAATCAATTTCAATG
The DNA here is from genome assembly GCA_910596185.1 of Chrysanthemum makinoi. Classification (NCBI taxonomy): domain Eukaryota; kingdom Viridiplantae; phylum Streptophyta; class Magnoliopsida; order Asterales; family Asteraceae; genus Chrysanthemum; species Chrysanthemum makinoi. The sequence continues at coordinate 217,849,541 of OU343219.1, read as the reverse complement.
ATCTCAACATCGTGGTTCCAAAAATCTAACAATCACTTCAAGAGAAATAATTGTTAATTTGCTTTGAATATGTGAAAATTCTAAAAATGAACCAAATGACTTTAGATAACATAACTAAACACCTCACGAATGATTTTAAGAATTCACTCAACACTCATATATTGGTGGGTATATGTAAATAACTCAATGCCTAGTCATGATTAATGCTTTTTACCATAAGCTTGTACAAGTATCAAGACAAATAGAATAAATTCATCAAAGAGGGCTTTATTCGGGTTATAACGTTAAGGCTTTGGGTTTATAAAATGGTATGGATAAGGCATGGGATAATTTATGAAATTGGTTTAAAAAGAAAAATAAAGTCAAGTCTAAACCTCCATGTTGCTAGCCATCAAACAAACAGAATCCCGAAAATGATTATAATCTCCTCTTCTTCACATATCGATCTCCAAACATATATAACTCATTTGAGCTCATTGGCTAATCAATATACTCAATATAGCACATTGGCTATAATCATTATCTCATAATCTTTTTTTTTCCCACAATGTTTCCCCCACACTTCGTATGAGCATACACCACAAAAAATATACAAATGAGAAAGACGTCTCCTTCATCTTTGTTGGAAAATGGCACACACGAATGACAAAGTGTAGCTTCTTCATAATCATCAAAAACAATCCAACACTCCAAACAACTAGCAACAAACCAATAGACATTGACATAGGTTGGCTAAGGTTTAAGGTGTAAAATATTTTGTATTTTTTTGGATTTAACAAAAACGAAAAGAATGGCTCGAAGGGTGTAACTAAGGGTATCTAGTGCTAAAAATGAGCACTAACAAATGGGTCCATATAAAGTGGTTAACTAACCGGTGTGGTTAGCAAAAAACATTAGATGTAAAATGGAAGGCCATTTGGGTAAATCCTACGATTGCCTCTTATCATTTGAACATATTTTTATCACTCGAGAGTGATTTTAACCGTAATACATAACAAGTACAAGTTCTAGAATCGACATAATCACCGGCACACTCATAGCAAAATATAAAACATAAAGATGTGTTTTATACAAAAAGAATCCTCATAATTAGTGGAAAAAGGCTATAATGTGCACTAGTAAATGTTATCGAATCCAAAATGAATTACTTTTGTAATTTGGTCCAAATCAAAAATTTTCAAAAACCTCTTTTTACCATTGAAATACCCAAGTTGTTTTTAAATATATATATATATATATATATATATATATATATATATATATATATATATATATATATATATATATATATATATATAACTCGATTCCATTGAGAATGTTTTTATTTTGAGAAGATTGAGAAATCTTCGTTTAAGCAAATTGATTCATGTTTTTGATTTGATGCACAAGTAAACATCATTTTATGGTGAATCGAATCTATAAATCACAAATTTGATTCACAAATCATTGTTAAAATCGAGTTATGATGATGGTTCATTAAATTTGTACAAATGATTCATTATTCTACATATATCGCTAAATCGAGAGATTTTTAACATTGATTCAAAAAAAATTTGCACATTTTGAATTTGAATCACATTAAAATGCGTTTTACGCTTGAAAAACATGAATCAAAGTTACAAATCTATCATTTTTGAAAACCTTCTTAATCTTCTCAAAATAAAAACCTTCTCAATCGATCCGGATTATATATATATATATATATATATATATATATATATATATATATATATATATATATATATATATATATATATATATATATATATATATATAAAACATCTGAAAACAACTAGACAATCAAGGTAATTTCTACTAGCTACATGAATCGAAAATTCTACCTAAAAATAAAAATAAGACAAAAATTTTTAAATTTAAAAATCATTATCATTTTTCCTATTTTCTTCCCTCCCCATACTTAAGTTTTGCATTGTCCTCAATGTAATAAAATGAACTTCAAAGTAAAGAAAATGGGAAAAGAAATAGTTAAAAGATACCACGGGATTAAATATGCAATACGCATATTTGGTCATAGGCACGCATGTGAGTTATCAAACTCCAAATATTGACAACCAATAAGCTTAGGCATATCCATCCATTAAACAAAACGCAAAATATACACAACACACAAAACTAACAAACAAAACTAAAAACAATCCAAAGCTACTTAAAATAAAAATAAACAAAGTATGATAATAATCCTAGAGAAATAGTAAGAGAGAGATAGAGAAAATATTGTTCGACACACATAAGCATTGTTTTTAAAATCACAATCCAAAGAATGATCCACGATCATTCGTCATCCTCGCTCATCTCATCACCATCTTCATCACCTTCGGTCTCTTAGTTCTCTTCCTCTTCAAATACCGTGTAAACTTTCCTCTTCTTCTTTTTGCCAACTCCAGATGAAGATCCTCCCACATCATAGCTAGATCCTCCAAGGATCTCCCGCGCGATTCCAATACGCGGGGACACTAGGGTAATCTTTCTCAAACCTCTTAAGCCTCAAGAAATGAGCTTCAAATAATCGAGGACTAACCTCATCCGGTTAATACAATCCAAGAGCAACCGCAAAACACGGCAAAGTGTATGCATGATCCTGCTCACAAAGCCTAAACCAAACACAAATTTCATTCTCGATGTTTTGCAAGTTTACCTTTCTTTCAAAGTACATTGTTGAGAAGAACTCCAAACACCATTCACGGTAAACTTCTTCATTAATGCTAAAAGCTCTCTCCTACGAAAAATCATCAAACGAATCTCCATCAATCGGATAGACATAAGACATCCGCATCATACCCCTCAACTCATTTTCACACTCATATTCGTTAAACAAGTCCCAATCTACCAACCTCGGAACCGAAATAGTTCTAGTTTGCAACTTCGACAAACGTTCCCTAAAAGTGTATTTTTCCTCATTGGTAAGATCTTTAAACTTTAGGTTTGCATTCCCTTCCGCTCACATGCTATAGGTAACTTTCTTCCGTGCATTCCTTTGGCAATACTTGGTCACGAGCGGGTTTATTGGAATCCGCGTCATACTCGAACAACCTACAACATTTCTCTGTAGAAATCATAAATATAAGTTAATATAATAGTGTTAGAACCAACAATAAAGTTTATAGAAGCCCCTAGGGTCAAGTTCAAAATTCGCATTTTTTCACAATAGAATTTGGAACCGATTCGGTCAAGGGGCAGCCGATCGGCTCCTCCCCTGACCTTGGTCCAGCCGATCGGTTGCGTTGCGTAGCCGATTCGGTCTTCTGTTCTGCATTAGGCAACGACCTTCCAATTAACTTCCCACTAGATTTTTCCAATTCTAATTCACTCCTAAACTTCCTTTGAACATCACTAATGATTTCTACAACCTCAATTTGCTCTTAATTCGCATCCAAAAACATCCTCTTATCACTTGTTCATCATGCTTAGAACTCAAAATCTCAACTTCAATTCATCAATTAATTGTTCTAGCAACAATGTGGCATCTAAAATTCACTGCAAATGCATCATCTAACAACTAGGAGTCATCAATTGCAACTTAATTTGATTCAAGGGTACAACCTAATTGAATCTGAAAATTCAATCATGTAATATGATGCGCGTATAACGCGTTCGGGGTCAAAGGAAACTTCCTTTTCATCGAGCAAGTTTTTCAACACCCTAAGCAGTGAACCTAATCGTTGTACTATAGTATTGGGTAAGCCTCGGGTGTTGATATCGTTCTCTAGGGGAATAGGAATGCTAGTGAGATATGTACTACGCTAAGGTTTGAGGTTGAGGAAGATTATTCTTTTTATCTTTTTATATTTTTTTTAGAAAGCTAAGGGTAAAATCTTGGGGTTTGGATTTGGGGGTTTGGTACTTCTACCGATTACTTCTACTTATCTAATTATCTAAACTAAGGGGTAGTCTATGTCTATTGATGTGTGCTCGTATGATGATTAAAAATGTGTCTACCTAGATACTATTACTCCCTAGTTATCTTCTATTGGTGGTTGAATTGTCCGTCCTTTCTAGCGTTGTGTTTTCTAAGGTCGTAGGGTATGCTTTTATCCCTAACTCTTTGAGAATACCTTAAGGTTATTGCCTACTAGATCTCTAGGATTCATAAACTAACACTAAGGTTATCGTTGGATATTTAGCCTACAATTACGCTAGGTCGTTATAAACTAAGGTTCATAAAGATTACTCAAGCATTAAAAACACAACGATGGCCTATTGCACTCCTAAGCCAATTACAATTAAGATAAGAGACAACCAATCAATAATTAATAACTACGTTTCATAGATCTAAGCAAACACATAAGAAATTTAGCCGGACATGTTAAACATGCAAGCATACACACATACAATCGAAGACATAATGAAATCAATAAAGTAAATTACTTATCTTAATGTAAAATAGGGTATGAGAACCCTAAGATACTGTCCAAACCAGACCAAAATCGTTTTAGGTTTTTACACCACAAGTCTACCTCTTCAAATTATGAAAATTCGATTTCTATATATAATTTTACAACTGCGACGGCGTCACCTTATAGTTGGGATTCCGTCAGATCGCCGTCATTAGGGTTTCGTCTTGGCCAAGTCATCATTAGGACGGCATCACGTTGTGGTTGTGACACTTGTCTTGATAGTGATGTCGTCTGAATCTGGATCTGGGCCATCTGAGGAGAAAATTCTACGTGATGTCCTTACTTTTCAAAGTCTGACGCCGTCAGGTGTAATATAGCAAAATTGCTACTGATTCGTCACAAATCAAATTACATAAAGAGGGACGGTGTCGCCCTCTGTTTGGGATGCCGTCAGGTGTAATTCCAGCGGCTTGAGTGTCTTGATCTTGACTTAGCCATTTTCTTCACATATTCACTCCTTTTCGTCCAAAAATGCATCATTCCAGCATTTTGCTTCCAAGAGACCTAAAAAGTGAAAAGGAACGAAATTAAGAAGTAACGGATATAAAAGTGGGCGATTAAGAGCTTAAATGAGATATCATCCACCGAATCATCACCCGTAAGAGGCCATAATGCTAGAATCCCGCCTCAACAATCCCAATCAACAATTGCCAAGAGAACCACAAGAATTAGTATTAGACCTCTTGGGTTAGAAAATGGTTCATCAAGCTCTAAACCAAACGCACCTAGTTCTAGTAAAATGCCTAAGCCTTCATTCCTAGAACATAGACTACATTCCTTCACCGAACCTCTTTCTCATCCAAATCTCTATTCATTAGAGCACTCACCACCGAGAACTTCCCACTCACCACCCTTCTCGTTAAATAGGGAACCTCCTACATCACCAAATTGTACACCATTGGAGACAATGAACCACCAAGGACTTGATCATATAGAGGACTTTCCATTACCACCACCTTCATTCTTAGTGGAACCGCATCCTACATTGCTCAATGTACCTCCACCACCATTTGTAGAGCCTACTCAAAACATCCAATCTCCTTCGGTTCCTAATAATGACAATAATTGCTCTAATTTTCTAATCACCCAAGGACTCGTTCAAGAAGTACGAAATGAGTTGCATTTCATGTTTAATCATCTTCTTGAACGGTTGGACCAAATCAACAAATCTACTCATCCTTAGATTCAAGGACATTGATGCATATTAAGCTTTTGGTCACTTGTTAGAATTAGTAGAAAATGTATTACATGGTTAAATCATTCTCTTAGTTTTAGAGATTCGTAGATCGTCTCTCATATTTTATTGAATGAAACTACATGTTATATGCCATATTATTTTGAGTATATGTTTGTTGCTTGAATGCATATCTCATTTTGATTGTGACATCTTTTGTTCACATCACCATTGCTGTCCTAAGCTTTCATACATATGTTTTCCTCCATTTGCCTAGACGGATCCCTCCAAGGAGGGAACTGTAGGATCCGTGCAATAGAAGACCTGTTTTCTACTAACTTGAGTCTTATTTGCAGGAAATTATGCACTATACACATGTTTTTCTAATGTTTGTTTTGTAGATTTTCAATATACACATGAAGACTTTGACACCCTAAGCTAGGGGGAGTTTCGTGTCAAAGCAATACATTGCAAAATCATTTGAAATATATTTCACATTTACGTTACATGACGTCCCTTTGCAAAGTTGCAATCATCAAGGGGCAGCATTATCGTCACAAAGACGTAACCATTTGCAAACATACTTGCAATGCATTAGCTTAGTAGTTTTTCTTACTTAGTTGGCCTTCACAAAGGGATGGACTCGTCAAGGGGGAGTTAAGACGAGAACTCTTCCGTCACTTGCTCTCTATATTTTTAATTCTTATTACATGTTTTCTAAAAACAATCGTTAGTTTCTTTTGACACTCTTTTTGTTTCGACAAAAAGGGGGAGAAAAGAGTAAAAACTCCAATTCAAACTTTTACAATTTTAGTTTTCCTTTTAAATAATTTTATGTTTTGTCATCAACAAAAAGGGGGAGATTGTTAATACTAATAATCCGTAAAAAACGTTTATTTATATTTTACGATCTTCTAATATTTTGTCGATAACAAGCGTAAAATCATTTAACAAACAAATCGTAAATGGTTTGAGCCAATAGTTTACTAACACACTTACGTTTTCACATAGAACACTAAAACAAGTAAAAGTGATTTTATGATTGAGTAATACATATGTACAACAACTAGTGTTTACATATTGGGTAAATATATACATAACTAGTATGTATTATAATGGGTAATATAAATGGGTAGAAGTTTATGTATTTGACCCATTGACCAAATACATTGAATGCAGTTGGGTAAAACACAAAGTCTATGACCCATACCCATGGAGCATAACCCATAACCCATTGCATGACATCATGCATAAGTCATAAATGGATATTATCCATGACCTATGGATTTAACCCATGACCCATGGACTAGATGCATTGTATTTTTTAGATACATTGTATCTACTTGGATACCCATGGTCAAAAGTCTAGGACCCATGACACATAACCCATGACCCATGACCCAAAACCCATGGGCAAAGAAGAGCGTCCCACGGATCCCCAGAAATACACTGGACGCATCCCTCAAGTGAGGGATCCATGGGATCCGTGGAACAGTAGCCAAAATTTCTCTATAAATAGTGAGCCATTTCTTCATTTTGGGTTGCCACTCCCACACATACTTTCCCCAAGTATTGTAACCTTCTAACCTCATATCCTAAGGATCTCTCTATGTAGTTTGTGTTTTGTTTTGTGTGATTCTATAGGTTCCTCTTAAAGGCGAGATCACCACCTCTTGAAGTCGAGCAAGCTCAAGTCCATGAGTTGCCATGCTTCGTCATCTTCAAGACTACTGAGGTTCTCTTGTTGATATTTCTTTCTTCCTCTATAGAAGTGTTGTGTCAAAGGCATTAGTGAAGGATGCCGAAAGAGTCAAGACGAAAGCATTAGTGAAAGGTGCTTAACGTCCGTGTCAAAGGCATTAGTGAAGAATGCCAAAGGAGTCAAGACAAAGGCATTATTGAAAGGTGCCAAACGTCCGTGTCAAAGGCATTAGCGAAGGATTCCTAGAAGTCAAGTCAAGTGGCATTAGTGAAAGATGCCAAGGGTATATAATCGATGAGGTGCATCGATGTACAAATAGAAATAGGTTGTATCTAAGGATATTGATATCCTTGATGATGTTGTAATAAGGAGTGGGTCTCCTTTGGGTTAGGTGTTGTGTAGTGTTGGGTAGTAGTTCCTCCATTGTAATGGAACTTGGTATCTAGCCTAGTACCGGATAAAGGGTAGGAGACGTTGTGATAGGTGTGGTTCTACCTTGTGGAAGAACCCGGTGTCTAGCCTAGTACCGGAAAAAGAGTAGGCGACGTTTTGAAGGCTTCTCCGCTGTAAGGAGTTGGTGTCGTGTAGTGATTACGAACTCTCGAGTAGGTGACTCGGGGAGTTGAGTAGGGCAAGAAAGGTGTCCTTGTAGTCGAACCACTATAAACACTCGTGTCGTGGTTATATGTTTCTTACTCTTTATCTTTCATTACACATTTATATAGTTATCTATCAATGTCCAACATACACATCTAAATAGATTGACATAAGTCGATCTACATATTTTAAAACAAAGTTTTAATCGATAAAACTATTCAACCCCCCCTTCTAGTTTTCCACAATTGGCATCAGAGCTTCGTTACCAAGTTTCTTAGAGTATGTTGTACTTTAAAACTTGATACGATCCGTGTATGTTTGAAAACTACAAAGAAGGATTTTTTTTACAAAAGGTCACATTTTAAAAATCGTCATATTTTATAATGTTGGACAATGATAGAACGTTCTAATATTTTATGTGTTAAGAATTCTCCATACTTGGATTTGAGCATCCTAAGAAGATCATCAAGAATGTCTCTCTAAATACTTTTTTCCTTAAAAAGAATATTTAGCAAAGGAACAATCATGCCTAGTAGCCGCCAACAAGATTATCATGATACCGCCCACTACATCTTAATGTACCACCAAAAGGATGGCCTAAGCCCGGAGGATAGGAAAGCTTTCAAGTTGCTAGAAAAGAGGCTTTTTCATGAAGGCCGTGTGGTTGAACCATCATTCCTCGCGAACACCAACATCCGACAAGTCTTTGAAGGAATTGGCTTTGATTGCCTTTTGGACATAAACGAGCAAATTTGTCCGGTGTTCGTGATTAAATTTTACAAGGAAATGAGAATCATTAGGAATGATAACGGGACCATCTCAATAGCCTTCATCATCAATGAGCATGAGTACACCCTCTCTCTGGTAGAATTTGGAAGGATACTCCGTGTCCCATATAAAGGAGTGTGCATGTATTCCAATGAATGGTCTTTGGCGAAGCTACATGACATGGTAGATCATCATGATGTTTACTTCATGAGAATTCCGGAAGCAACCACGGTAAGGGATACCGTCTTCAAGGAAAGAGCATCTCCGTCGAGGGTCTAAGAAACTCAAAGGTGATCTATAGGGATCCATTTCAAATGGAGCTTTCAGAAATGTTCCCGTTGTACAAGAAATGGGAACTTGTGGTAAGGGAGAATGTGCTTTGCTTGGGAGGGAACAAAGATCATCCCAATGCATCCTTGAGCTTCATGATTTATTGTCTTATGACGGCTTTTCGCTTCAACCTCGCATATTACATGGTAAAAGAATGGCGAGTGTGAAAAGCATGGACAAGATGGTACTCCCTTATGCAATGCTCCTGTCCCGTCTAGCAAACTTCATCTTTGCTTTAGATCCTTCTCCATATTCCTTTGATCATAGCTTTTGAAACAAAGTCATGGTGCCGTTATCCGATGGAAAGACTACAAGGTTCATGGTGGATGGCAAGAGACCTCACCCACCAACGGATTCATCGGATGAGAGGGAAAGACAAAGAGAAGGAGAAGGAAGTAGCAACCGCAGCAACAGGATCGACCCTTTAGATTACATCAATCAATTGTCGGATATTCCAAGCCCATCACAAGAGTGGCAACAAACTAAAGGGATCTTCAAGTGCTTCGCTAATTTCTTGAAGAAGAAGAAGTAGAGATGGTGGGATGAAGAGTGAAGGGGATGAAGATGAAGATGAAGACTGGAGTGAAATGGAAGGAGGTGTAGATGGAAGGTAAGGTCATAGGACCTTAATTTGTGAGAACAATTTCTAAAACAATGGTTTGTAACATCTTAACAATACGTATGTAGAGTAGGATGTAGTGTGTAGGAATTGCCATGATTTGTCATTGAACACCTTAACTTAGGAACGAGTAAGATGAGATTTTATGACATCTTGATTTTACTCAAGTAGTCGTCGTCACTCATCTTTGATTTCCTTTTAGTTCCCCCACACTTGTTATGCGTTATACTTGGTGTGTGTATGCGTTAATGATTGTAGAAATGACTAGGATAAGCATTTGCTAAAAGTGCAAAAATTGCACAATTGTTGAGAAGCCGATGCGATGGCGGATCCGGGGCTAGAACTAGCGGATCCCTCCAATGAGGGAAGTGGGATCCGTAAACAGACTCTGAATACATATCACTTTATATCAAAATTGTCTCCTAGATCACATTATTCTAGCTAAACATGATTCTTTAAGACCACTTATTTCCGCTCCAATGCTCAACATATTTCCGCTCCAATGCTAACACATTGCTCCTCACATCTCAAAACACTTAGTTTGATATTTTTATCAATTTTTAGCAAATTGATTTTAGTCATTCTTACCTCCAAAGATGCAAAATTGCATATATATATATATATATATATATATATATATACATATATATATATATATATATATATATATATATATATATATATCCTTTGCATGCATAAAAACCATTGTACTATGTGCATCAAAAACTTGTAAAAGGATATATATGAAATTATTCACCTTTGGAGGGATATAAATGCAATTCCCCCTACCTTAAAATAGGCTTAAAACTAGTTTTTCATTTTTCTTTATTTTTTAGGAATTTTTCAAATTTCTCTTGAGTCATCATCTGATCTCTAAGATTAATTGCCATCATTTGTCATTCTTAAATCAAATGGTATCTTCCTCAAACACTTAGTTACACTCTCAAAAGTCCACTTCCTTACCCAAAACCATCATTAAGTATCCTCACTCCTTATGGTTGAGTATTTAAGACATCCATCACTTAAGACATCTAAGGAAAGTCAAACCCTCAAGATTCATAGGTACTAGACCTTACAAAAGGCATAATCATTTTACCACATTTCTGTCTGACAGACGGATCCCTGATTTATAACCAGACGAATCCCTAGTGAGTGGGATCCGTGGGATCCTTGGGATCCGTGTTTACAGAAAGCTTCTAATCAGCTTTTCTTTCAAATTTAAACCATCTTTGGTAAACTAAACACCTTTAGTTACCATTTAATGATTCCCTAGAGCTGAACAACACCATAGTTGACCTTGGTGCATGCCTAATTCTCTTAGTGGTCATGAATTTAATTCCTTAATTCAAATTCACCCTTTTAAAACCAAACACTCTTGAGAGGTTAAGTCATCACTCTTACCACATTCCTAAAAATTAGTAGTTAGAGACTTCTATTGCATCCTCACCAACACTATGACTAAAACATCTAGCAACAACTCTTCAACCAAAGGTTTATCCAAAAGGAATGGTCATATGATTCATGAGATATCATCCACTGAATCATCACCCGTAAGAGGCCATAATGCTAGAATACCACCTCAACAATCCCAATCAACAATTGCCAAGAGAACCGTAAGAATTAGTATTAGAACTCTTGGGTTAGAAAAGGGTTCATCAAGCTTTAAACCAAACGCACCTAGTTCTAGTAAAACGCCTAAGCCTTCATTCCTAGAACATACACTACATTCCTTCACCGAACCTCTTTCTCATCCAAATCTCTATTCATTAGAGCACTCACCACTGAGAACTTCCTACTCACCAACCTTCTCGTTAAATAGGGAACCTGCTACATCACCAAATTGTCCACCATTGGAGACAATGAACCACCAAGGACTTGATCATATAGAGGACTTTCCGTTACCACCACCTTCATTCTTAGTGGAACCGCATCCTACATTGCTCAATGTACCTCCACCACCATTTGTAGAGCCTACTCAAAACATCCAATCTCCTTCGGTTCCTAATCATGACAATAATTGCTCTAATTTTCTAATCACCCAAGGACTCGTTCAAGAAGTACGAAATGAGTTGCATTTCATGTTTAATCATCTTCTTGAACGGTTGGACCAAATCAACAAATCTACTCATCCTTAGATTCAAGGACATTGATGCATATTAAGCTTTTGGTCACTTGTTAGAATTAGTAGAAAATGTATTACATGGTTAAATCATTCTCTTAGTTTTAGAGATTCGTAGATCGTCTCTCATATTTTATTGAATGAAACTACATGTTATATGCCATATTATTTTGAGTATATGTTTGTTGCTTGAATACATATCTCGTTTTGATTGTGACATCTTTTGTTTACATCACCATTGTTGTCCTAAGCTTTCAGACAGACGGGTCCCTCCATTTCCCTAGACGGATCCCTCCAAGGAGGGAACCATGGGATCCGTGCAATAGAAGACCTATTTTCTACTAACTTGAGTCTTATTTGCAGGAAATTATGCACTATACACATGTTTTTCTAACGTTTGTTTTGTAGATTTTCAATCTCGTACCCTCACATTTGTGAAGTACTTTAGTTTGTTTGTTTGGATATTCTCATCACTATTCTTATTTATAATATGGTTCATGAGTTATTTTGCTTGTTTTGTTGTTCTTTAGAGTAGAAATCAATAGAAATTAGCATACATAGTATTATGCAAAATCTGCATCCCTTTCTGTGATGCTTCTGATCTGCAGTTGCCGGATCCCTAAGAATGTACTAGACGGATCCTTCCTTTGAGGGAACCGTGGGATCCGTGATGACAGATGAGCAATGCAGAATCCCACACATCAAAACAGCTCACTAGATCACTTCACACTAACCTAACATAAGGCCTTAGTACCACTTAAGTCTTCTTCAAATGGCTCATGGTAAAGACATATCAAATCCTTTTATGGTTGATAGTTTACCAAAAACTATATGGTTATCAACTCACCATATTCTTTATGATTAAGAGTTGGCTAGTCCATAGCAAATGGCTCATGGTAAAGACATATCAAATCCGTTGATAGCTGGTAGTTTGCTAAAAACTATGATAAAGAGCAGTTTAAATTTTCATATGTTTTTCTTACCACTGCTCTTTGAAAATTTTTGTGAAAAATTACCCTTTGCTAGTTCACAGTTTCCACTGACAGTGTTATTTTTACCACTGTTGATCTAGCCGTTGCAACTGTTGTGTCAGTAACAAATTTTTTACTAGCCGTTGAGAGAAATTTCTTTCCATATTTATAGGGTAAATTTTTTTAGAAGATTATCTACTTTCCAAATTGCAATTTATCCTCTTAAGATAAATCTTTTCCTTAGATAATCTTTCTTGCGCAAAACTCTTAAACCCTACCACTATATATCTTTCTCTCTCAATTGGCGAGTTATTTATTCAATTCATACTGACATAATATATTTTTCATCAAAAGATTCTATGGCACCTATCTCTTTTGCAGATGAGCACAACCAAGTGGCCTATTTGGAAAAGTCAAACGACAAGAGTGGCCTGTTTTTTCATCAGTTGTGGACTTTCTAAATAATACCCATATAAGGTATGCTTTACTTCTTAATCCCACAATCTATATCTCTCAAATCAAACAGTTTTGGACTTTTGTTCAGTCCATAACCATTGAAAATAGAGATACACATGAAACAGTGGATGCTCTTAGAGCCACTGTGGACGGAGTAACTATTGATGTTACTGAGGCATCCTTGAGGAGAATTCTCCACTTGGATGATCTCAATGGTATCATCACATTACCTATGCCCGAAATTCATACAAATCTTTCATCCATGGGGTATGATACCACTGACAAAAATGCTACTTTCAAAAAGAGTGGTTTTTGTCCTCATTGGAGATTTTTGATACATACTCTTTTACATTGTCTTAGTCCTAAGAAAACATCTTATGAGCAATTCAGCTCAACAATGGCTTACCCTTTGGTTTGCCTAGCTAATGATAAGATTTTTAATTGGTCAAAATATATTTTTACAAGTATGAAAGGCAATGTAAAGAGTTCAACAAAAATTTTGATGTATCCAAGGTTTGTGCAAGCAATGTTAAATGAATTTAAACTGCAACCCCATACAAGAGTTTATAAAATCCATTGCCTTAAGCCTAAAGTTTTTCAAAACATTAACAAAGATGGCAATAGGATTATTACACCTCTTTTTCCTCAAATGCTTGCAAAGATTTCACAAGTACAAAACTCACCCATAATCACTGTTCCAAACATTAATTACACTCCACCAGTTTCTCACACCTATGAGAGGAGGCATAAACAGCCAACTCCTCCCATTACAACACAGCATGTCACGATCCTTTTGGTTTAGGAATAGCAGTGGTGGTTCCGAGTTCAACCTAATCCAACTAGGGAGCAATCACGAGCCAATGCCCTATGATTCACCTCTCCCAACAGGTCACAGGTTGGAAGTGTTGAGGCGTGGGCAACAAATGGATTTGATGGAACTTTGTACCAAATTAAGCAGGTTGAATCTCGGAACAAGAATTGGCACAAGTAAAAGCGAGAATGCCAAGGATATTACACATTTGAAAGAGGAGATTTAGACCTTGAAGGAAGAGTTGCAGGGGCTGAAACAGAAGAGGAAAACTGCAAAGATTGTGATATCATCTCCATCCTCACCTGATAATGGTGATTCATAAGGTTTCAATAAAGATTTGGGAAATTCTCCCAAACAGGGGAGGAAAACAGATGCTGAAACCAAGGGGAGGAGAATTGACTTTAGAGATGATGGTGTTTCAATTAAAGGTACTGAGGAAGCTGATACTCAAGAAGTTCCTCAACAACAACTAGAGCAAGAAATTTTTAGTACTGCAACCACTGATTTCATTCCCACTGCAGAAGAAGTTACCACTAATGATCAAGCTATTACCACTGCAGAGGAAGAAATCAAGAAGAAGAAAGGTAAAGCAGTTGTGAAAAGTGAAGAGCAACAAAGAAGGAAGATTTCAAAGAAAGAACAAGCTTAATTTGCTCATGATCACGAGAGGTTGCTAGAAAGATTAATGAAGATCAAGTTGCTAATAAGAAAAGACTGGAGGAGATAGAGATTTCAGACTTCATGGAGGCTAAAAGGGCTGAGAATGGACACCACTGATCCAATGGGTGTAAATCTAGTTTCCACTGTTCCACCTACAATATTTAGAGAAAAGACTCAAGAGTTCATCTATGTACCTACAGAACAAGAGATTGAGTTCTTGATTACTAATGATCCAGTGATCAAGAAGAAAGCAATTGACCTAGTTGCAGATAAGTCTTTAACTGAAGAACAAAGAACAGCACAGTTAAAGGATTTCATTCAGATGAAGAATAATCAAGCACTTCAAGATGAAATTATTTCAGTCAGGAAGGGTCAAAAGAAATCAAGACAACCAACCAAGGCACAGGTGATTTCAATGATGAAAGATTATTGTTGCATGTTGGTGGTCGGAAAAGACATAAATTCAAAGGAATGCACGATGATAAAGTGAAGGTATCTACTACAGAGTTAAAAGGCAAGACCAAGATTTTATTCCAATAGACTCTGAAGAAGAAGAAAGAAGGTATCCTAATCTGAAGAGAAAGGCCAAAGATAGTGAATCTCAGACATTTAAGAAGACAAATTCTTGAAGAACAAGAAGTTCAAGGAGAAATTCACTGAAGAACGGTGACCGAATGATATTGATTGAAGAAGATTTTTATACTGAACCACTGCAAGTCAGACATCCTATTATTGATTGGGAAGTTTCTTTGCTAGCAATTTTGCTCAAACATGGAAGATTACAAGGCTAGGTGGTGAAACTTCATCATTCATTCAATTTGAAGAACTCATCAAAGCATGTGTGGACATGATCCGGATACTTTGTGGAGATTGGTTCAAGAAAGGTTTGATCTTTGAAAATCTCAAAGATATGAAGGAAATGCAGTTATGGGATAATCTAAGAAGGCTCTATGAACCAGATACTAATGATGATTTCTGGAAATTCTCATGTTCATTTCCTGGTACTAAATGGTTTTATTATGATTCATGTGAAGTTTATCATGTTTCTACATCAGATGGAGTGGATGCATTCATGTTTCTTTGAGAAAGAATACCACTCAAGTTGGAACTCTCACTGTGTTGTTGTGTACAACAATAAGAGTTCATGAAGATAATGAGAAGGTCAGAGCATTGTTACTTAGGCTTAAAGATCAATGTTCAAGAGCTATTCAGGAATTAAGGAGAAAGTGAAGTGTTTGAAAGAATTCCCCAAATCCTTACAAAAGATGCAGATTGAAGAAACTTATTTATTTCTTGAGAGAAATCATAAGTTTAGGGGAGGATTGTTGGGAATAAAGCTAACAATTACCACTGATAAGCTATGGAAGACACTGCTAAAGATTACACTAGCAGTGGAAACTCATTACCACTGCCACTACATTATTACCGCTGCTATTAGGATAATTGTTATGTAGTCGTATATTGATAAGTATAGAAAAGATCTTGTGTATATTCTATATTGTTAGGATTATACTTATCTTGTAAAGGACTCCTTGTGCTATAAAAGGAGATTCTAGGTCATTGTTTAGAGTACGTATTATTCATATAAGCTTCAAGGTGTAACCCTAGTGATAAGCAAGATCACTCGTATTATTTCTAAATAATATTGGAGCTTTGTGTTAAACTGTTCTTACTTACATTACATCATATAATCCATCTTCTAAGTATTACTAAGTATATTCCGCGTGCTTATTAATATAATTCAAAATATCACTAACACAAGGTGTGTGTTTAGTTCCATCACTGAGCATCCCAAGCACTTACTCCTTCAACACTACAAGGTGTTCCAAACCTCATAAAAGGTGAGTCGTACCCCGTGAGAGGTGCTTGCGTGAAAATCATGACCCTATTCTTCTTGGGAACATGAACTTTGTTTTCCCTAACTTCTTCCAAACCTTCCGTACCAACGGCTAACTCTTTCTTGGTTTCCTCCAAGATGTTTCCAATCTTCTCCAAAGAACTATCGGTATCCTTGAACATTTCATCCAAGTTGTGAAGATACTCGGAAATACCACTCAAACTATCCATATCAAACTTATCTAAATAAAACAAAAACAAGAACAAGAACAAATCATCCAAATTGTTAGTGTTAGAGTTAGTTACAATCAAAACAAACTATAGAAACACATTCTAAACAAGTAAATACACTTATTAAGACTAAAAACTGTTGGAATCACTCCTAACTTGTATTTCAAGTGTTAGTCATTAGTATGTAATAGGTTGCTTAATTAGGCTTTTATCTTAGTAATTATGGCAAGGCTCATGTAGAAAGCCCATGAACCTATGCAAAAGCCTAATAAGAAAGGAAGGGACTAGACATGTTGCCCTAGCTCCCTTCCCCTATAAATAGACTTGTAAACCTTCACTTGAAGGTTGGTTGTTCACTCTACATAATCTACGCATAAGCTTTTATCATTCATACGTGTGTATTGTGTTCATCCGATCATCTCTACCTCTATCTCTTACATATTGATCCTTGTGTTAACTTATGGTGACCTAACACTGGTATCAATCGCCATCTAGTTGGGTGAAACATATTGTTTTTGAAGTTTTGGTACTATACGCCTTGGTTTAACGTGCTACACTTTTGATACGCATAAAAGCTTTGATTTTTACACTTGTAAACTCAAGATTCTTGTGGTTTAAGTTTTATTTAGTGTTAAAGTTACAGTTTTTAGCAAAAAGTTTCAAACTTTACGTGTTTAGATTAGTTTTTTAAACTAGGTTTTGAAACATGTACTTTCTTACGCGTAAGAGTAAAAATTGTCTTTGGATCATCAAGTTTCAAACTTTATTGTTGTTTTGGTGATTTTGAAGCTGTTTCATCATTAAAATCTGGTTTACAAAATGTTTTTGGGCATAAAAATCAGTTTTGGTCAATTTTATACTTTCTACGCCTAGCAAAACCCTAGTTTTTCGCCTAAGCTCTACGCCTAAGTCATTCCTACGCCTAAGGATTTTTTCTTCATTGATCTTCGAAGCTGTTGGTTTACTCAGTGTTTTCTTGCTTGGATAAGCCGAAAATACTTAGACTTGTGGATATCTTTTACACTTGGATAAGTGTAAAAGATTTTAGTGGAAACAAACCTACGCATAAGCTTAAGCGGCTTACGGTAAAAGTTTACGCCTAAGTTATTATTCTTCGCATAAGTTAAATCTTACGCCTAAGGTTCTTACTTCTAAGCATTTAGTTTACGCCTAAGCTTGCGTTTAACCTAAAGCTTACGTGTAAGAAGCATTTACGCCTAAGCACTAGTTTACGTGTAAAAGGAAGTTACGCGTAAGAGTCTCAGTCTACGCCTAAGCTGGTTTCTACGCCTAAGTTTACTTCATCAACAAACTAAAGTTTCATTCAACTACAAAGATCAATCATCAACACAAGTAGAAATTTTTTTTAAAAAAAATTGGCGGGAAAATTTGAGTAAAATTTAATTTTTAGGGGAGACTAAACATTCAATTATTACGCGAAATTCAAATTTTGGTTTAACTGTGAAAATTTTGGTCAAAAATTCAAATTTTTGGACCCAAATTCAAATTTTTTCGGTCAAATTTTGCGTCAAAATTGTCAAAACTCAATTTTTTCTTGCAACCTTAAAATTGATTTTTATAGTGAATTTCAAATTTTGGGAGAGAAAATTTTCCAAAATTTTTGGAGGGAAATTAGAAAATCACTATATCGACCTTTCAATATGCAGAAGTCACAAATCTCCACACCTAACCTTGCTTTTCAAGGATCTCAAGAACAAATGTACTTCAAACAAGCTACTGATGATTCGGAAGATCCATTTGTGTCATTAAACAAAACGTTCAAGTTACTCAACATATTTCCGCTCCAATGCTAACACATTGCTCCTCACATCTCAAAACACTTAGTTTGATATTTCTATCAATTTTTAGCAAATTGATTTTAGTCATTCTTACCTCCAAAGATGCAAAATTGCATATATATATATATATATATATATATATATATATATATATATATATATATATATATATATATATATATATATATATATATATATATATATATATATATATATATCCTTTGCATGCATAAAAACCATTGTACTATGTGCATCAAAAACTTGTAAAAGGATATATATGAAATTATTCACCTTTGGAGGGATATAAATGCAATTGCCCCTACCTTAAAATAGGCTTAAAACTAGTTTTTCATTTTTCTTTATTTTTTAGGAATTTTTCAAATTTCTCTTGAGTCATCATCTGATCTCTAAGATTAATTGCCATCATTTGTCATTCTTAAATCAAATGGTATCTTCCTCAAACACTTAGTTACACTCTCAAAGTCCACTTCCTTACCCAAAACCATCATTAAGTATCCTCACTCCTTATGGTTGAGTATTTAAGACATCCATCACTTAAGACATCTAAGGAAAGTCAAACCCTCAAGATTCAGAGGTACTAGACCTTACAAAAGGCATAATCATTTTACCACATTTACGTAATGAGGCGGATCCACGATTTATAACCGGGGCCGAATCCTAGTGAGTGGGATCCGTGGGATCCTTGGGATCTGTGTTTACAGAAAGCTTCTAATCAGCTTTTCTTTCAAATTTAAACCATCTTTGGTAAACTAAACACCTTTAGTTACCATTTAATGATTCCCTAGAGCTGAACAACACCATAGTTGACCTTGGTGCATGCCTAATTCTCTTAGTGGTCATGAATTTAATTCCTTAATTCAAATTCACCCTTTTAAAACCAAACACTCTTGAGAGGTTAAGTCATCACTCTTACCACATTCCTAAAAATTAGTAGTTAGAGACTTCTATTGCATCCTCACCAACACTATGACTAAAACAACTAGCAACAACTCTTCAACCAAAGGTTTATCCAAAAGGAATGGTCATATGATTCATGAGATCGATCCCTTAGAATCATCACCCGTAAGAGATCATAATGCTAGAATCCCACCTCAACAATCCCAATCAACAATTGCCAAGAGAACCGCAAGAATTAGTATTAGAACTCTTGGGTTAGAAAAGGGTTCATCAAGCTTTAAACCAAACGCACCTAGTTCTAGTAAAACGCCTAAGTCTTCATTCCTAGAACATACACTACATTCCTTCACCGAACCTCTTTCTCATCCAAATCTCTATTCATTAGAGCACTCACCACTGAGAACTTCCTACTCACCAACCTTCTCGTTAAATAGGGAACCTCCTACATCACCAAATTGTCCACCATTGGAGACAATGAACCACCAAGGACTTGATCATATAGAGGACTTTCCGTTACCACCACCTTCATTCTTAGTGGAACCGCATCCTACATTGCTCAATGTACCTCCACCACCATTTGTAGAGCCTACTCAAAACATCCAATCTCCTTCGGTTCCTAATCATGACAATAATTGCTCTAATTTTCTAATCACCCAAGGACTCGTTCAAGAAGTACGAAATGAGTTGCATTTCATGTTTAATCATCTTCTTGAACGGTTGGACCAAATCAACAAATCTACTCATCCTTAGATTCAAGGACATTGATGCATATTAAGATTTTGGTCACTTGTTAGAATTAGTAGAAAATGTATTACATGGTTAAATCATTCTCTTAGTTTTAGAGATTAAGTAGATCGTCTCTCATATTTTATTGAATGAAACTACATGTTATATGCCATATTATTTTGAGTATATGTTTGTTGCTTGAATACATATCTCGTTTTGATTGTGACATCTTTTGTTTACATCACCATTGTTGTCCTAAGCTTTAGACAGAGGCGGGTCCCTCCATTTCCCTAGACGGATCCTCGAGGAGGGAACCATGGGATCCGTGCAATAGAAGACCTATTTTCTACTAACTTGAGTCTTATTTGGGAAATTATGCCTATACACATGTTTTTCTAACGTTTGTTTTGTAGATTTTCAACCTCGTACCCTCACATTTGTGAAGTACTTTAGTTTGTTTGTTTGGATATTCTCATCACTATTCTTATTTATAATATGGTTCATGAGTTATTTTGCTTGTTTTGTTGTTCTTTAGAGTAGAAATCAATAGAAATTAGCATACATAGTATTATGCAAAATCGCATCCTTTACGTGATGCTTGATCTGCGATTGCGGATCCTAAGAATGTACTAGACGGATCCTTCCTTTGAGGGAACCGTGGGATCCGTGATGACAGATGAGCAATGCAGAATCCCACACATCAAAACAGCTCACTAGATCACTTCACACTAGCCTAACATAAGGCCTTAGGACCACTTAAGTCTTCTTCAAATGGCTCATGGTAAAGACATATCAAATCCTTTTATGGTTGATAGTTTACCAAAAACTATATGGTTATCAACTCACCATATTCTTTATGATTAAGAGTTGGCTAGTCCATAGCAAATGGCTCATGGTAAAGACATATCAAATCCGTTGATAGGCGGTAGTTTGCTAAAACTATGATAAAGCGGTTTAAATTTTCATATGTTTTCTTACCCACTTTGCTCTTTGAAAATTTTTGTGAAAAATTACCCTTTGCTAGTTCCGCGGTTTCCGCGGCGGTGTTATTTTTACTACTGTTTGATCTAGCCGTTACGTTGCATTTATTGTGTCGTAACAAATTTTTTACTAGCCGTTGAGAGAAATTGCTTTCCATATTTATAGGGTAAATTTTTTAGAAGATTATCTACTTTCCATCCTAATTGCTATTTATCCTACCTAAGATAAATCTTTTCCTTAATGATAATCTTTTTCTTGCGCCAAAAACTCTTAAACCACCACTATATATGCTTTCTCTCTCCCGATTGGCGAGTTATTTATTCAATTCATCTTGACATAATATATTTTTCATCAAAAAGTTACTATGGCACCAATCAACTTTGCGGATGGCACAACCAGTGGCATATTTGGAAAGTCAAAGCGACAAGAGTGGCCTGGTTTTTCATCAGATTGTGGACTTTCTAAACACTAACCATATAAGGTATGCTTTACTTCTTAATCCCACAATCTATATCTCTCAAATCAAACAGTTTTTGGACTTCGTTCGGTCCATAACCATTGAAATAGAGATACACATGAAGCGATGGATGCTCTTAGAGCCAATGGGACGGAACTATTGATGTTCTTGAGGCATCCTTGAGGAGAATTCTCCAAATTGGATGATCTCAATGGTATCATCACATTACCTATGCCAGAAATTCATACATCTTTCATCCATGGGGTATGATACCCACGACAAAAGGCTACTTTCAAAAAGAGATGTTTCTGTCCTCATTGGAGATTTTTGATACATACTCTTTTACATTGTCTTAGTCCTAAGAAAACATCTTATGAACAATTCAGTTCAACAATGGCTTACCCTTTGGTTTGTCTAGCCACCGATAGGATTTTTAATTGGTCTAAATATATTTTTACAAGTATGCAAGGCAATGTAAAGAGTTCAACAAAATTTTAGATGTATCCAAGGTTTGTGCTAGTGTTAAATGAATTTCAACTGCAACCCCATACAAGAGTTTATAAAATCCATTGCCTTAAGCCTAATGTTTTTCAAAACATGAACAAAGATGGCAATAGGATTATTACACCACTTTTTACTCAAATGCTTGCTAAGATTTCACAGGTACAAAACTCACCTATAATCACTGTTCCAAACATTGATTACACTCCACCGATTTCACACCTATGAGAGGAGGCATAAACAACCAACTCCTCCCATTACAACACAACATGTCCCTGATCCTTTTGGTTTAGGAACAAGCGTGGTGGTTCCAGCTTCAACCTAGTCCAACTAGGGAATCGAGCCAATGCCCTATGATTCACCTCTCCCAACAGGTCACACACTTGGAAGTGTTGAGGCGGTGGGCAACAAATGGATTTGATGGAACTTTGTACCAAATTAGCAAGCGGGTTGAATCTCTAGAACAAGACTTGGCACAAGTAAAGCAACAACATGCCAAGGATATTACACATTTGAAAGAAGAGATTCAGACCTTGAAGGAAGAGTTGCAGGGGTTGAAGCAAAGGAAAACTGCAAAGATTATGATATCATCTCCATCCTCACCTGATAATGGTGATTCAGAAGATTTCAATAAAGATTTGGGAAATTCTCCCAAACAGGGAGGAAAACAGATCTTTGAAACCAAGGGGAGGAGAATTGACTTTGGAGATGAAGGTGTTTCAAGTAAAGGTACTTGAGGGAAGATACTCAAGAAGTTCCTCAACAGCAACTAGAGCAAGAAATTTTATCACGCAACCACGATTTCATTCCCACTGCGAGAAGAGTTACCCGCTGGCGATCAAGCTATTACCACTACAGAGGAAGAAATCAAGAAGAAGAAAGGTAAAGCAGTTATGCAGAGCAAAGAGCAAACAAGTAGAAAGATTTCAAAGAAAGAACAATCTCAAATTGCTCATGATGCAGAAGTTGCTAGAAAGATCAATGAAGATCAAGTTGCTAATAAGAAAAGACTGGAGGAGATAGAGATTATAGACTTCATAGAGGCTAAAAGGTTGGGATGAATGGACACCACTTGATCCAATGGATGTTAATCCATTTCTACATTCCACCTACTATTTTCAGAGAAAAGACTCCAGAGTTTAGCTATGTACCTTCAGAAGAAGAAATTGAATTCTTGATTGCTAATGACCCGAGGTCAAGAAGAAGGCAATTGACCTAGTTCTGGATAAGTCTCTAACGAAGAACAAAGAACGACTGCTTAAGGATTTCATTCAGATGAAGAATAATCAAGCACTTCAAGATGCTATTGTTTCATCAAAAGGGTCAAAACCAAGACAACCAACCAAGGCACAGGTGATTTCAATGATGAAAGATTATTGTTGCAGTGTTGGTGGCTAGAAAAGACATCAATTCAAAGGAATGCTTGATGATAAAGTTGAAGGTATCTACTACAGAGTTAAAAGGCAAGACCAAGATTTTATTCCAATGGACTCTAAAGAAGAAGAAAGAAGGTATCCTAAAATGAAGAGAAAGGCCAAAGATAGTGAACCTCAGACATTTAAGAAGACAAAATTTGCTAAAGAACAAGAAGTTCAAGCTGATAAATTCACTGAAGAACAGATGAATGGAATGATATTGATAGAAGAAGAAGATTTTTATCCTAAACCCTTTAAGTCAGACATCCTATTGCTGATTGGGAAGTGTTTACTGCTAGCAATTTTGCTCCAACATGGAAGATTACAAGGCTAGGTGGTGAAACTTCATCATTCATTCAATTTGAAGAACTTATCAAGGCATGTGACAGACATGATCTGGATACTTTGTGGAGATTGGTTCAAGAAAGATTTGATCTTTGAAAATCTCAAAGATATGAAGGAAATGCGGTTATGGGTTAATCTAAGAAGGCTCTATGAACCAGATACTAATGATGATTTCTGGAAATTCTCATGTTCATGTCCTAATACTAAATGGTTTTATTATGATTCATGTGAAGTTCATCATGTTTCTACATCAGATGGAGTGGATGCATTCATGTTTCCGAGAAAGAATACCCACTGAGTGGAACTCTCACTATGATGCTGTGTACAACAATAAGAGTTCACGAAGATAATGAGAAGGTCAGAGCATTGTTACTTAGGCTTCAAGATCAATGTTCAAGATCTATTCAGGAATTAAGGAGAAAGAGAAGTGTTTGATAGAATTCCAAAAATCCTTACAGAGGATGCAGATTGAAGAAACTTATTGATTTGCAGAGAAATCATAAGTTTAGGGGAGGATTGTTGGGAATAAAGCTACATTACCATGATAAGCTGTGGAAGATACTGCTAAAGATTACACTAGCAGTGGAAACTCATTACCACTGCCAGTATATATATTACCACTGCTATTAGGATAATTGTTATGTAGTCGTATATTGATAAGTATAGAAAAGATCTTTTGTATATTCTATATTGTTAAGATTATACTTATCTTGTAAAGGACTCCTTGTGCTATAAAAGGAGATCCTAGGTCTTTGTTTAGAGTATGAAATACTCACGTATTATTCATATAAGCTTCAAGGTGTAACCCTAGTGATAACCAAGATCACTCGTATTATTTCTTAATAATATTGGAGCTTTGTGTTAAACTGTTTACTTACATTACATCATCTTCTAAGTATTACTAAGTATATTCCGCGTACTTATTAATATACATCAAAGTATCACTAACATAAGGTGTGTGTTTAGATCCATCACAGCCCTAGGAAGATATTAAATGGTAACTAAAATTGGTTAGAAAACCAAAAGGTGACTTAACTTTGAAGAGGGAAGCTGATTAAAGCTTTCTGCAGACACGGATCCCATGGATCCCTCTCACCAAGGATCCGTCTGGTTATAAACCAGGGATCCGTCTATCAGATAGATTCTTGATGAAATGATTATGCTTTTTGTAATGTCAATTGCGTATGTATCTCGAGGTTTTGACTTTATTTTGATGTCATGAGAGGTGGATGTCTTAAATGCTCAACCATAAGAGGTGAGGGTGCTTAATGATGGTTTTGGGTAGAAAAGTGGACTTTAGATAGTCTAACTAAGGGTTTGAGAAGAGTATTATTTGATTTGAGATGGAAGAGTGGTGGTAATTAGTCCTAGAAGTTAGATGATGCCTTAAGAAAGATTTAATAAAATCTTAAAAAATAAGGAAAAATGAAAAACTAGTTTCAAGCTTATTTTTGAGTTAATGATGACTAAAATCAATTTGCTAAAATTGATGGATATATCAAACTAAGTGTTATGAGGCGTGAAATAAAGTGTGAGTGTTGGAGAGGAAATATGGTGAGTTTTGATGAGTTGATAAATCAAAAAACATTTTGAAATAGATCCTAAGTGAGCTATGGGTGAGTGTGAAGCTTTCAAATGTTTGAAGAATACTTAGTTGGTTCTAAAGTCTTATGTTTTGACTCTTGTGAGGTGATCTAGTGAAATTTGTTTTGATGTAGTGAGTGCGTATTGCTCATCTCGTGGTCCGCGGATCCCACGGTTCCCTTTTGGGAGGGATCCGCTAGTTATATTTTGGGATCCGCCTACTGCAGATCAAAAGGCATACAACAAATGTGCAATTTTGCACTCTTAGCAAAATGCTTTTCCTATTTGTTTCTACAAAGCCTAAATGCAACAACACATCAAGTATAATGCATAGCAAATGTGGGGGAACTAAAGGTACCTAAAGACGAGTGATGACGACAACTTGAAGAAGTCATAAAATCTCATCCTACACGTTCCTAAGTTAAGATAGTTCAATGCCCAGTTATGGCAATAGCTACATACTACATCCTACACTACATGAGTATTTGTTTAGTTGTTACAACCCATTGTTTCAAATTGTTGTTTACAAATTAAGGTCCTATGACCTTACCTTACTTCTCCAACACTTCCCGTCTTCACCCCTCCTTCACTCTTTATCACACCATGTCTACTTCTTTTTCTTCAAGAAGTTGGCGAAGCACTTGAAGATTCCCTTGGTTTGTTGCCATTCGGGTGATGCGCTAGGAACGTCCGGCAATTGGTTGATGTAATCCAAGGGGTCGAGATCGGTATTTCCGAGTGGTTTGCTACTACTTTCACCTTCTCTTTGCCTCTCCCTTTCATCCGAGGAATCCGTGGGTGGGTGAGGCCTTTTTCCTTCCACCATAAACCTTGTCGTTTTACCCTTGGTCAATGACACCATAACTTTGTTGCAAAAGCTATGATCATAGGACTGCGAAGAAGGTTCTAATGCAAAGATGAATTTTGCAAGACGGGTTAGGAGCATTGCATATGGAAGCACCATTTTGTCCATGCATTTTACACTTGCCATTCTCTTAATCATGTAGTAAGCAAGGTTGAAGACAAATCTCTGTCACTAGGCAATAGATCATGAAACTTAGGCATGCATTGGGGTGATCCTTGTTTCCTACTAAGCACAACACATTCTCCCTGACCACCATTTCCCATTTCCTATACAATGCGTACATCTCGGAGAGCTCCATTTGGAAAGGATCTCTATAGATCACTTTCGAATTCCTAGTGACCCTCGATGGGGATGCTCTTGGCATGAACACGGTGTCCCTCACCGTGGTTGCTTCCGGGATTAACATGTTGTATATTTCATGATGATCAACCATAGTGTGTAACTCCTCTAAAGACCACTCATTGGAAAACTTGCAAACACCTTGATATGGAACCCCTACTATTATTCCAAACTCTACAAGTGAAAGGGTGTACTCATGCTCATTTATGATGAAGACAATCGAGATGGACCCATCATCATTTCTAACTATCCTCATTGTCTTGTAGAACTCGATGCAGAAAACAGAAATTTGTTCGTTTATGTCCAATAAACAATCAAATCCAATGGTCCCAAAAACTTGTCTTATGTCGGTGTTATCAAGAAATGATGGTTCTACTATTCGACCCTCATGAAAAAGTCTCTTTTCGAGCATTTTAAAAGCTTTTCTATCTTCCGGGCTAAGTCCATCTTTTCTATGGTACATTGGTATGTAATGAGCGGTATCGTGATAGTCTTGTTGTCGGTTACTTGGCATGATTGTTCCTAAACAACACAACCACAATGTGGTGTTAATTGTGAATAGTAGCCTAATGGGTTTGATCACAATTTTGCTCAAATCATTTTAATTGAATTCAAGAAATGAGTTTAATTTGTATTAACAATGTTAATTCTTTGATTTGGATTATCTTAGAAAACAATGTGGTAACAATCTATGATAAACCCATTGAACCCAACTTCTAAAAATGAAGAAATTGTAATCCTAGAAATCAAGGAATTAAATTAACAATGTAGTGAAGATTATACTTACACAAGAGATTGTTATGCTTGAAGGAAATGATCAAATTGCTCACATGCTTGATAATAGGGTTTTTGTTCGTGAACCTTTGAATGGAAAATGATTGTGGAACATCCACAGTGATCATTACTAACTTATCTTTGTCTTCTTTGCACGGATCCCACGGATCCTCTCATTAGGATCCGGCTAGTTCAAGCTCAGGGATCCGGCTTGACAGCAAAAATCAGTTTAAGCATTCCTTGATAACTTTGGTTTGGGAGTTCTAAAACGCCTAGAGTTTGATGTTTAAGCTCTATAACTTGTGAATTGAGGTTTTGACAATTTAATACTAATCCTATTTGACGTGGTTCCCTTTTTAAGAATTAGTCACAATTCTTTGGAGGTTTATCAAGAATTATGATAAAATCCCATTTTATCATAATATAAGAAATTTCACATGGATATTAATTGACATAGATGAAGTGTCAATAATCCCTTTGTGTTGAATAATGATTGAGGCTATCGAATAACCAAGATATCATTATTACAGATTAGTAGTATAGTCTATACAAATCAATCGAAGAATACTATTCTTGATGATGGCTTTAATATAGATAACTACTCAAATAATTTCTAGTAGAGATTAATTATACAACTAAGATTTTAACAATGATAAAACAAATGTAGATTATTAACGATCATACCTTTGCTAAATATTCATCTTAAGAGAGGAAATATTTAGAGAAAATGCTTTGTGATCTTCTTGGAATCTCCAGATCCATGTGTGAGAAGAACAATGCTAAACATTCTTTTTACCAAAAGAAATATTTAGATAGTTTCTTCATGATCTTCTTGGTATGCCCAAATCTAAGTATGGAGAATTCTTAACAAGGAAAGTATTAGAACATTCTATCATTGTCCAACAATAAACACTATAATGATTTTTAAAACATGACTTGAAAAATCCTTCTTTGTAGTTTTCAAACCTATACGGATCGTATCAAGTTTTTAAAGTACAACATACTCTAAGAAACTTGGTAACGAAGCTCTGATGCCAATTGTGAAAAACTAGAAGGGGGGTTGAATAGTTTTACCAATTTAAAACTTGTTTTTGAAATATTTAGATGGACTTATGTCAATCTACTTAGATGTGTATGTTGGACGTTGATAGATGGATATATGAAAGTGTAATGAAAGATAGAGAGTAAGAAGCACATAACCATGACACGAGTATTTATAGTGGTTCGGCTACAAGGACACCTTCCTTGCCCTACTCCACTCCCCGAGTCACCTACTCGAGAGTTTGTAATCACTATACGACATCAACTCCTTATGGCGGAGAAGCCTTCACAACGTCGCCTACTCTTTTTCCGGTACTAGGCTAACCACCGGGTTCTTTCACACCAAGGTGAACCACACCTACCACAATGTCGCCTACCCTTTATCCGGTACTAGGCTAAGTACCGAGTTCCATTACAATGGAGGAACTACTACCCAACACTACACAACACCTAATCCCAAATGAGACCTACTCCTTATTACAACACCATCAAGGATATCAACATCCTTGAAAATAAACAATCACTATATGTATAACGATGCACCTCATCGATTATACGACCTAGGCATTCTTCACTAAAGCCACTTGATTTGTTTTCTAGGCATCCTTCACCAATGCCCTTGACACAACTCTTGGCACCTTTCACTAATGCCTTTGTCTTGACATCATTAGCATTCTTTACTAATGCTCTTGAGACGGACGTTAAGCATCTTTCACTAATGCTTTCGTCTTGACTCTTTCGGCATCCTTCACTAATGCCTTCAACACAACACTTCTATGGAGAAAGAAAGAACTATCAACAAGAGAACCTCAGTAGTCTTGATGATGACGAAGCATGGCAACTCATGGACTTGAGCTTGCTCGACTTCAAGAAGTGGTGATCTCGCCTTTAAGAGGAACCTAGAGAATCACACAAAAACAAAA
>OU343219.1:217632989-217820084 GCA_910596185.1 Chrysanthemum makinoi | reverse complement strand
CTCATTACATGTCTTCAACTTTATCATTAACTTGACAACCATCTTTCAAACCCAATCTCACTTCTTCTTGTAGGTATTCATATTCTATCAAAGGGTAGTATGTTGCATGAAGCCAACAAAGCTTTAAAGATTTAGTTAGATTCTTTGTGAAGTTGTGATGTAATTGATGAGTGGTGAAGGTTTATAAGGAGTTGGGTTTTAGAGTGTGGTGTTTGAGATGTTGTTGAGGGTTTTTGTGGAGAATGGGTTGGTGAAATATGGGTTGAAAGTGTTTGATGAAATGTGTTGGATGGGGAGAGTTGTGAGTTTATGGAATTGTAATGCATTGTTGAGTGGCTTGGTTAAGGAAGCTGATCAGATGGTGAGAGTCGGGTTGTGCCGGATGGGTGGACGTGTAGTATTGTGGTTTATGCATTGTGTAGGATGGGAGGGTTGGGAAGGGGGTTGAGTTTTTGAGAATGGCTGAGGAAGAGTATGGTGTGGAGGCGAATGTGGTTACATATCATTGTTTGATTAATGGGTATGTTGGTATGGGTGATATTGAAAGGGCGAAAGGTGTGTTGGAGGTGATGAGAGGTAAGGGGTGTTGTCGAATGTGGTTACGTATACTTTGTTTGTTAAGGGGTATTGTAAAATGGGGAGAGTCGATGAAGCGGAGAAGGTGTTTAGGGATATGAGAGAAGAGGATCCTTCGTTGGTTTTGGATGAGAAAGCTTATGGTGTTTTGATAGATGGTTTTTGTCGAGTTGGGAAGATGGATTGTGCTGTTAGGATTCATGATGAGATGTTGGAAGAGGGATTGAATGTGAATTTGTATATTTGTAATTAGATGATTAACGGGTACTGTAAACTTGGAGAAGTTGATGAGGCTAATAAAGTGGTAACGGTGGTGGTAGTGTAGTGGTGGCAGTGGGTGGTGGCGTTGGGTGGTGGTGGGTAGAGGTGGTAGGTGGCGGTGAAGGTGACGTTGGGTGGTAGGTGGCAGTGGAGTGCACTGTTAGTCACTAACGGTGCAAATATTTTCTCTTCCGTTAGGAGATAACGGAGAAATATTTGCACCGTTAGTCCTAGTTAACTGATTTTACTAACAGAGGGATGTATTTGTGCCAACTTTACTAATGGAGTGATGGTTTTGTGCCCAAAAAAAGTTTAGTGATGTAAATCGAGACAAATGGCAAACCACAAAGATGTATTTTGGACTTTACTCTAACTTATAAATACAACAAATTACATTTTATCTTTTATATAATAAAAGAATTACATTATTTCGAAGTGATTTTGCAAAATCATTCTAATTGGAAAAAAAATTAGACCAATCAAAGAGCTTGATTTTGCCATGCAGGCAAAATCAAGCAACGTGATTGGCTAATTGAAAATCAAAACTGAATCAAGTTTGGTCAACCATAGCAAAAATTCGTTATTTAAAGCTGAATTGGAAAAAAAAAATACACATGGGGTTGATGGTAGTTATTTTATTTACAAGGAGCCAAATGTAAATACTTCAAAAAACAAATGGGAACCTAACCTAACCTAACCTAACCAAAATCATTCGAATAACTCTAGGTTTTGTGTTTTGAGGTATGCACTTTACTTATTTATTGACTAGTCTCATGACCCGACCGATGGCCGGGCTAGTCTCATGTAAATTGGTTAATATTATCATTTAAACTTCATTTTTTTCCTAATAAAATTTGTTATTAAACTTTAATTTGTTTTAATTAATTGTTATTAACATTAAATTTTTTTGAAAAATAATAACATTTGAAATTCAGTTATATTCATTGTTGCAGATTATGATTTTAAAAAATGACATATATAATTCAAACATATCAAAACTTTAAATATAAATAAACCATGCTTTAGAAACATTAAGTTTTTAATATTGGAAACAACACAAAGATTAAAGAAAATAAAACCATTCTTTAGAAACTAAAAATTAAATTTTGGAAAAGACTACGAAGACCATGCTAGATGTACATTGTCATAGTCAAAGCTTTCAATATCGACGGTGTCAATATCACTCTCTTCAAATTCGGAATGGTCATAAAAAAAATCGACATTATTGCTTCATATAATTTCCAATTGTTTTTGTGCTATTACCATCGCATTCAATCTTGGGGGAATTGCGTATATATCCCTCCCAAAACACATAATTGCGTATATATCTAAGCAAAACTCATAATTGCGTATATATCCTTTATAAACATTAAATTTTCCATATATATCTAAATTATAATTTTATGTATTTTTAAATCTCAAAAATCCTTGATAATTATAATTTGGATTGAAATTGACCATTATACCCTTTTCTTAATTAGTTGTAATAATTACACATATATTCCCTAATATTCAACCAAATTACAAAGACTAAATGCAACAAACTACATATATCTATAAAACTGCTAATTACGAACTAACACAAAACATAAATTCTTCTTTGTTCCATCGTAACAAGACCTAGATTTTTTCTTTCTAATTCATAAAGGCATAAAACATTGAAAGTCAAACTATTTTTCTTTAGTATTTTTAACCCATATAAATCTTGTACTCGTAAAGTAACACCTTATGAGCATCGGGTCAAACCGAACCGAAGGACTTGAACTGAACCTAAACCTGAAATGTGTGAAAAAGCTGGACCGAAACCGAACCAAATGGACTCGGGTGGCTCGGTTTTCACGCAAATAGTGCAGCTGCTTGCAACATCACAGTAGCAAAATACAAGTTAAAATGGTAAATACAGACAAGTAACAACTTAAAAAAATCCAAAGCATAAGTTTCATAACTTGCATTACAATTAGATAATTACAGTACCCATTAGCATGTAGCAACTAATAGTAGAACCTATCTACTTGGCACGTTTTTTCTCAACCTAAAATTAATCACCTATTACATTATATAGCTACTGAGTTACATGCTAATCATGCATATTGCATTATATACTATACAATGCAAATACTATATATTGCATTATATACTAATCATGCATATTGCATTATATAGTTACTGATCAGTTACCTACCCGACCCGAAATCGAAAGTTAAGAAAACTAAAAATCATGAACCGAGCCAAAGGTTGGCGGTTGGGTTCGGTTTAGTCAGTTCAGTCGGGTTGGTTCGGTTCTTGTTCGGTTATGCTCAGCCTTACCTTTGACCCTAGAAGTCAAACTGCAAGTATTTTTCCAACTTTTATGAAAACTCATATCAATCTCAGCCCTAAACTAACATCTTTGACCACAAATTGTGCTTCTGAATCTATTAACCTTGAATTGTTATTTCTTTTTCTTTTTCGTACATACCAAGCATAACCTTGAAGCTCTCATCAGAATTAAGCTCAATAAAAGATTGCTCTTCGGCGTACTTGTCAACAAAAAGAATTGAGAAAACTTGATCGCTATATGACGGATAACGCTTCAAGACTTCTTCATTCAGTTCATTGAAGTCGAATGAGCATGTGTCCATATAGATACATTTTTGGGAGCCAAAACAATATTTTCTCCTATTTGAGTTCTTAACCATCTTAAAGAAGCCTTTGTATCTTAGTTTTAGCTTGTACTTAGATGGTACTTGCTTAAAAGTAAAAATGAGTACATAAACGATATTACGAACTAGAAAGAGTAAAAAATACCGAGCTCTAATAAAATCATATAAACATACTCGATAATTGGTGAGTGAACCACGTTCTCCAATATCGGTCTCGGTGAGTCACGAATAGGAATATTAACAATATCATCCATCGCCTAGCACTTTCTACAAAAACAAAATAATTTAATGATGGCTATTTGTAAGATACTACTGTGAAAACTACATCAGGTATATGAAAATGGAACTAGCTTGTTTAATGAAAGTAGAATATATAGTGGAATCTTGATAGAACTCATGCATGTGAACTATGTACCATGTATGCAACATAACAAAACTTGTATTATATAGTTTTTGATATATGAGTAATTACCCTATTGAAAGGCATGCTTCGTGACAATGACTGTCACTCCAGAGGGTTGGGGATTAAGTTTTAAATACTCTAGTATGCATGTTAAAACATCATTTAGGTATGGTTGATCGTATATATATGAAAAAAAATACAACAAAAAGAGATGAATTACCTGAGTATATATTAGGGTTTGCAGTTGTAGATGAATGTTGAGAAGAAAGAAGTAACTACGTGATAAGTATGATTGATTGTATCTTTTGTAAAAGGGGTATGATAGTCATTTTCAATGTAACTTATAATTATCAAGTATTTTTAGGATTTAAAAATACATAAAATAAGAATTTGGATATATACGAAAAATATAATATTTGGGAAGGATATATATGTAATTATAGATTTGGCTTGGATATATATGCAATTATGTATTTTGGGAGGGATATATTCGCAATTCCTCCTTCAATCTTAAATGCCTATCTCCCTCCAACTATCCTGAGTAAGTTTTTAGGGTACGTTTCGACATCACCACGATAAATGAAAATGATATTCAATTAAGGAAAGACATGGTACTAAGGTAGCCCTATACATATATCTATATATCAGGTTCACATTAAAATAATAAGCTTAAAAAATGTATACCAACTCTTCAAATGTGGACCATTTACCTGGATGGTTTGTCAGCCAATCTATAAACCTCCATCAAATCAGAAATAACTCATACTTTCTGTGTAATATGCACCCAATCTTAATCTTGTATCAAAAAGTGTTGGCTTAAGAATATGTAGTTATCATATTTCATAAAAAAAAATTAGCAATAGCGTACATACTTTAGATAAGTGAAGGCAGGTTTGCATTTGCAAATGATACAGTATAGTTTATCCTTATCACGATCGTCTTCGGTTGGTTCTATGTTTCCCATATCCACTTCACTTTTTGGCTTACATACCAAGCAAAGAGATGCCGTTAATATATACCCTGAAGCATCATTATGGTTTTACATACCAAGCAAAAAATGCAATAAAAATGGTCTTCAATAAAATAGTACAATCAAGAATCTACAACTATCACATTACAATTTTGAGTTTATTTATGACATGTTTGAACTAACTTGATGTCTAGGAAAACATTAATGGACCGTCATAATGTTTACCAATTTGTACCATGAGTGGTTACTTGGTTAGAGACGTCATTATGGGCAATTTTGCGCTAAATAGTGTCTGTTTTCACCATACTAAAGCAAATCTCATTTGATTTTAGATGTCACCGCAATTCTTGAAAAGTTGCACAGTCTGAACTGTAATTCGTCACTTTGACATCTCCACCAAGTTGGGCTTTCTGCTACTTGATCATCGACGTCAAAGCTGCAAAAACAATCATCATAGTTTATTATATTGGGTTCTTAAATAAATATTGTATCAATATTGTACAATGTAAAATGCAAATCGCGTAGACTCTTCTTATACCTACGCCGCCAGAGAATAACCAATCGCCAATTTTCATTTACTCATCATTCTTTTTATCTTTCGTGTCAAAGCTATATCATCATCAATTTCATCCTTCAAAAGATAGCTTTCCATTTTGGTCAATGTATAAAGAGTCTAGGGGCCATGAACATAGAGAATGAATACCCTTGAAGCTCCAACAATTTTGCCCTTTATTGGCCTCGCTAAGTCAGAATCGTTAGCATTATGTGATTAAAGGTATAGAGTAAGCATAAAAGCACTTGACAACCCATCCCATAATGAGCATCTTTTTGTTGTTACGATTTGAAAAAAAAAAAAATCATAAGTTAATTTCAAAATTATAAGCATTTCCAAACACCCCTTACTTGTGTGGTCACATGATATAATTTTTTTTCTCTGTTTCGAACATCCTTCATTCCTGCAGTAACTTACCTATTATAATACATTTTATTCTGTAAAAAAATGGGTTTTATTTCCTACTTGTGAAACGTATTTGCAGTCCGCTCCAAACACAATTTTTTCTTGTTATAGCATGAAGCAAACACTCCTCATTCCTATCATAACCTCATCTAAACTCATGCTATTTCTATAGCAGCCTAAACCAAACACACCTTATGCTGCAGTACCTTAATTCGAATACACTTTATTTTTGCAGTTACCTGATTCAAAAACATCCTGTTACTGCCGTAACTTGGTCTGGTCCAAACACACTTATGTAATAGTCTAATACAAATGTACCTCATTCACAAATCTATAGCCGCCTAATCCAGAATTCCAGACATACCCTATTCTTATTTAAGTAGTAACCTGACGAGTTATATCTTATTAATTCTACAAAACCACACTAATCCAAGATAACGCACCCTATAAAAATACTTATCTGGTTATTTCTGTTTGAAATAACTTGTTTTGAATAAGCTAATTCTTATTTACCAAACACAATCTTAATCAAAATGTTTCATAATTGGTTCAGATTCCTGCCCATAAAAATATACCTAATTGCGACCAATAGTTTGGATATGCAATTTTAGACCAATTTCAGCAGGAACGGTTTCGGTTTCCAACTGTAATGGTTGCACCTCAGGCTGACGAATTTAAAGTTTTGCCCTTTCTCTCCTAAGTTGGAAGACCCATGTTTAGAAAACCGGTATTGGTTTGTGACTCTGTGTCTCCAAGTGTTATATGACATTTCCCCTGTAGAGGAAGATGATCAAATAAAAATCACCACTACACCGGTGATCTTAGTCTATATATTTCTATAAATTGAACTATATATACTATCTGTTATCTCCTTAAAGAACTGCACTTTTACATAGAAAATAAATATATACTACATGGGTGATTTACAAATTCTTATTTTTTTTTTATATTATCTGCTTATTGCATATGTTAAAAAAATAATGGGACTTTTTGAGTGAAAGATTAGAGTACTTAAAATAATTCCCAGTCAAACGTAGAGACAATGAGACAAGAATAATAGTTACCTTGCAAGATTTTGAATGAGTTGTTGCCAGCATTTTCTCTATTCTCGATGATATGCATCATTTCATTTTGCTTGCTTTGTATATAATAGATACCCATCTCCCGATTTAACAATAACTACACCATCCTCACAAACATCAAACATCCCTATATCGAATAGAACCATAAATCAGATGATAATAAACAAAAAGAGTTTTTGAACATATCAATACGGTCTCAATTATCATGGATCAATAACTGGGATAACGTATGTATCAATTTTCCCTTGAAAAGAAAAGAATTTACCAAGCATGTATACAAAATGGATTTTAGAGAAATAAGTCTACACGGGTCTGATGGGTATATAACTGTAATTTCAATAAGGGTAATAACGTACATTTCAAGTTTTACCCACAAAACATATGCTTATATAGATTAGAACATAAAACTTGGTACCATCTTGTAAAATGTCAGTTATTTACCCATAAGAATAGAATGACTTTTTGCAAGGATGTTTAACACATTATTTATCTATACATGTTAAAAATAAGTGCTTGCAGATCATTTCTAAGAAGTATATGACAAGTCAGTTATAGTAATATGAAGGTGGGAGAGGCAATTGATTAACATTTCTATCTTGAAACCTAACCTACAAAATGAGTTTATATGTATGTCTTGCTTATGAAGAGAAGAAGTATAAGTAATAAACTTACTATTGAGGGAATGTTTAGCCACATAGGTTTGTAGTGAAGCCATATTTTGAGGAAAAAAATGATAAAGGAGGCTGAAAATGTTATTTACATTGAACCTCAACATCAAAAAAATTCACATGATCACTATCTAGAACGTTGATTAAGCAAGAAACATACGAACTACCTTGTTGCTAACGACCATGAATAACCTGGGAAAAAAATGTTTATTAAAGCCAAATGATCGCTTACCAACAAAAGCCCAAATGAAGGAGTGCGTGACTTAAAAGAAACATATCCCAAACGATAAACACAAACGTACCTGCCACAGTTGCATAAAATGAGTACTTGTGAGTCACAACTTCCCTTTCTAGTGTCATGGTTTACCCTCCCTTTTTAGCAAAACACATGAAAAAATTAATGTCAATTAACATATACGGAAATACAAATAACCCCAACTTAAAAAAAAACCATCAAAGAACCAGTGAAATCGTATGGAGAGTAGCATTAATTTTCTTGACCACTACTTCATGTTGGAAAATTTAGTACACTTGCGGGATTAGTTCACACCTTGTAATGGGTTAGGAGGTACGGAGTGTACACCCATAAGGTCCATGAACACCCTGACTCTAATAGTGGTTTGTGTTAGTAGTGCTTGGTGAAAGTATTGTTGTGGTTACCACGATTATCGGTTGTTTCCACTGAAGCGATACTTCCACAAGATCGATGTTTCCACGAGTGGCGTTTCCATTGAAGTGGTGTTTCACTTGAAGTAGTGTTTACTTGAAGCGGTGTTAACCAGTGATGCTTATGATAATCATGATGATGATGTCTTGCTTGTACGGCTTTGACCTATTCAAGTGGCGAGTTTAAAGCTGCATTATGACCACGTTTAATTGGTCATGTAACCACTAACGGCTATAATGGGGATAATTATAAGGCTATTAATGGGCTGATTAATACTCATAATTCCATTGACTAGAGAGTATTTTCTATATATATAGGAGATCTGTTTATGCATGATAGACACCTGAGAAAACGAAAACACTTATAAGCGAAGGGTTATAGAATTGTGCCTAATTCTATAACTGCATTTGGTCTTATCCCAAGTAGATATTCGTGTAACCCGGGCATTAGGGTCGAATAGTTTACTTTGGAAAGTGATCACACGATTCCAAGTGATATCTGGTAATCACCAAGTGGTATTTGTTCTGCTTGACCATCTGTTTGTTTCTCTGAACAGTTGAGCATTTGCTGAAGTTGATTATCTTAACCACTTGCTGGGAGCTAAGCTTAAACCCCACAATCAAAGTAAACTATTTTGTGATAATCAATGGCAACTGCTGCAATGAAACACATGGCTTCAAACTTTGCTAAGCTGGATAAGTTTGAAGGGGTGAACTTTAGGAGGTGGCGAGAAGAAGATGCATTCTTCTTGTCAAGCATGAGTGTGGTTTATGTGCGACTACACCATTCCGATGATGGTGATGATGCCATTGTGGAGCGGTCGGAGGAGGAGCAAATGGGAGAATGATGACTACATATGCAGAGGTCTTATTCTCAATGGTATGTCTGATTCTCTGTTTGATATTTATCTGAACTTTGAATCTTCCAAGAACTGTGGGATTCCTTGGATGCCAATATATGGCTGAGGATGCATCAAGTAAGAAGTTCCTTGTTAGTAATTTCACAAATTACAAAATGACTGATTCAAGACCAGTTATGGAACAATACAATGAACTTCTTGGAATACTTGGAAGGTTTACACAACACAATATGAACATGGATGAGGCCATTAAAGTCTCTTGTGTCATTGACAAACTCCTCCTTCTTGGAAAGATTTCAAGCATACCTTGAAACATAAGAAAGAGGAGTTAACTCACGGTTGAGTTGGGATCATGCAGCATTGAGGAATCTCAAGATCTGAGGATAATGACAAGCCAAAGAGTAGCAATGCTACTTGACCATCATTGTCAATATGGTGGAGCATAACAACTCCACCAGGTACAATGACAACAAAGGCAAACGAAATTTCATGACAACACAAGGCGGAGATCAACAAGAAGGCAACACCTACTTGTTGGAAATGTGGCAAGACCGGTCACATTAAAGGCGCAAGGGTGTTAAAGTTGGTGGTAAAGCCAATGGATCGGCACTAATGGTTGAGTGGTGGATCAGCCAACTCACTTGAAAGGTCGAGATATGTTTAATAAGTCTTTTTGATTTATTATGTTACATATGTATCTGAATCTTTTTATGTGAGGATGATGATGTTGCGTGGTGGGTTGACTCTGGTGCAACAGTTCATGTGTGTAAAGATAGTTCAAGACTTATGAGTCACTGAATGATGGTTCTATTCTTCACATGGGAAATGAGTCAACGACCTTGGTGCATGGTCGTGGTTGTGTAGATCTTAGGTTTAGTTAGGGAAGATTGTAACTTTGTTAGATGTTATTCATGTTCCGATATTAGGAAGAACTTGGTTTCAAGTAGTATTTTGAATAATCATGGTTATAAACAAGTTATTGAGTCTGATAAATTTGTGCTTTCTAAGCATGGTGTTTTATTGGTTTTGGTTATTTATGTAATCAAATGTTCAGGCTTAATATTTCCACTTATAGTGTATTTATTTCCATGATAGTGTAATTAGCACTGTGTGACCACCTCTGACTGTGACTCTACCTGTGGCATGCTAGACTTGGCCATGTTCATTATAAAAGGTTGCAAGATATGTCTAAGGATGGGTTGATCCCAGCCTTTGACATGGACACTCAAAAGTGTAAAACTTGCATGTTGACCAAGATTACCAAGAAACCTTTTCAAGGTGTTAGTCGTGAGACTAATCTCTTGGAGCTTATTCACAGTGATCTGTGTGATTTGCATGCCACTCCCTCTTTGGGAACAAGAAGTACTTTGTGACATTTATTGATGATGCTTCTAGGTTTTGTTATGTCTATTTGTTACATTCCAAGGATGAAGCTTTAGATAAATTCAAAGTGTTTAAAACTGAAGTTGAATTACAACTTGGGTTTTTGATCAAAAGATTAGGTGATAGGGAGGTGAGTACATGGATACTCTGTATTTTCGGTCTGTTGGAATTATCCATGAAACGACTGCCCCTTATACTCCTCAGCAAAATGGTATTTCTGAAAGGAAAAATAGTCTTGAAGGAGATGGTTAATTCCATGTTGTCCTATTCAGGACTGAGTCAAGGGTTCTGGGGTGAAGCTATGTTAACAACTTGCTATTTATTAAATAGGGTTCCCAACAAAAGGAACAAGGTTACCCCTTATGAACTCTGGACTAAAAGGAAACCCATCCTGAACTATCTCAGTGCGGGGTTGTAGGGCTGTTGTAAGACTCCCCGATCCAAAGCAAAAGACTTTGGGTGAAAGAGGCATTGACTGCATCTTTGTTGGATATACTGAGCATTCCAAGGCTTATAGGTTCTATGTTATTGAACCTAATGAATATGTTTCAATTAACTCCATAATTGAATCAAGGGATGCAATTTTGATGAGAATAGATTCTCATCAGTCCCAAGACCAAGTCAGAGGATTCCTAATGGAACTCATGACACGGTGTATCGAGGTCCCGATGATGAACCATCGGTGGTCCCGATGAGGTTGTGGTTCAACAACCGAACCTATGCTCGGGAAGAGCAAAAGGTCGAGGACTCCAAAGTCATTTGGACCTGAGTTTCAACTATACTTAGTTGAAGGAACAAGGAATGAGGTTTCAAACCAATACTCCTATGCTTCATTGTTGAGGATGATCCCAAGACATTTGAAGAAGCAATGAAGTCGAGATATTGCTTTACGGAAAGAAGCAATCAATGATGAGATGGACTCCATCATGGGCAACAACACTTGGGTGTTGGTTGATCTACCTCCTCGTTGCAAACCTCTAGGTTGCAAATGGATTTTCAAAAAGAAAATGAAGGTAGATGGAACTATTGAAAAGTTCAAGGCTAGATTAGTTATTCAGGCTTTAAACAAAAGTCAGGGATAGACTATTTTGATACTTATGCCCCTGTGTCGGTACCATAAGACTAGCTGATTGCTATGGCATCTATTCACAATCGATTATTCATCGATGGATGTGAAGACACTTTCTTGAATGGTGAATTGGAAGGAGGTTTATATGAACCAACCTCGGGGCTTCATCTTGCTGGAAATGAAAACAAGGTGTGTAAACTGATTAAGTCTCTTTATGGACTTAAGCTGACACCTAAGCAATGGCATCAAAAATTTGATGAAGTGGTTTTGTCTAGTGGTTATGTTCTTAACCAAGGTGACAAATGTGTGTATAGCAAATTTGATGAATCTGGTAAAGGAGTCATCATTTGTCTATATGTTGATGACATGTTGATCTTTGGCACTGACCAAAATCAGGTTGATCTGACAAAGGAATTTTTGTCATCAAGGTTCTCCATGAAGGACATGGGGTGATGTTATCCTTGGTATAAGGATTAAACATGAAAGTAATAGAATTTCTATCTCTCGGTGTCATTATATTGAGAAGGTACTGAGGAAATTCAATTACTTTGATTGTACTCAGTGAGTACACCTATGGATACTTGTGAGAAGCTGATGCCTAATCATGGCAAACGTATCTCAACTTGAGTATTCTAGGGTAATTGGTACCGATGTATGCCATGACTTGTACAAGACGATATTGGTTTTGCAGTGGGAAAATTGGCGGTATACTAGTAATCCTAGTGCTCATCCTGGCAAGCATTCAAAGTCTTGAAGTATTTGAAGAGAACTATGGATTATAGTCTCTCATATCTGGTTACCATCGGTGTTGGAAGGTTACACTGATGCAAGTTGGATCATAACACTGAAAGACAATTCGTCTACCGTGGTCGGGTATTCCTACTTGGTGGTGGTGCAATTTCTTGGGCATCCAGAAACAAACTTGCATCACCGTTCAACAATGGAATCTGAATTTGTGGCTTTAGCAGTTCTTTGGTAAAAGCTGAATGGTTGAAAAACTTGCTTCTTGAGATTCCATTGTGGCCTAAACCTATAGCACCTATTTCTATCCGGTGTGATAGTGCAGCTACATTGGCTAAGGCTTATAGCCAGATGTACAATGGTAATTCTAGACACTTAGGTGTCGGGCATAGCATGATTCGTGAGCTTATCATGAATGGGGTGGTATCTATAGAGTTTGTTAGATCTCAATAGAACTTAGCTGATCACTTGACGAAGGGTTTGGCTAGAGACTTGGTTATAAAGTCTTCTAAAGGGATGGGTTTAAGTCCAACTTAGTCCTTGAATGCTAGGACACCCTGAACTCCTCCGAGGAAACTTAGAGCTGAGTTCAATGTGGAAAATTTGAACATTGATTAACTGAGCACATGTTTTATTTACATCCTAAGGTTGTGCTCGAGAACACTTGTGAAAGGAGGATGAAGTCTTTACTTCTTAATGGTTAATTTTTCTTTGAAAAAGTGCTTGGCAAGAGCATGACTAAAGAGGAACCACCTATGTAAATGTTGAAGTTTTGCCGCTTCAAGAAGCTTTGGACTTTAGCTTTTACAACATTTATGAATTTGGATATGGACACTTGGCTTGTATAGTGTCGATGGAGTGATAAGTGTTTGAAAACTTGTGTGTATTTTATCTTCAGGTATTCAAATGGGTTGAAGGGTTCAATTCCTAGAACACCCTAATTCTCGAATATTTGAAACGTGTAATTTACTAAGATGGAAATTCAATCCTCGGGACATTTTCATTTATGCACATGTTTTGCTTGATGTTTGTTTTTCATGCAAAGGAAGTGAACTAAATTTGGGGAGGATTGTTGGAAAATTTAGTACACTTGTGGGATTAGTTCACACCTTGTAATGGGTTAGGAGATGCAGTGTACACCCATAAGGTCCATGAACACCCCGACTCTAATAGTGGTTTGTGTTAGTAGTAGTGCTTGGTGAAAGTTGTGGTTACGATTATCAGTGTTTCCATGACAAGCGGTACTTCCACAAGATCGGTGTTTCCAGTTGGCGTTTCCATTGAAGTGGTGTTTCCATTGAAGCGTGGTGTTTCCTTTGAGCATGTCCATGACTATGAAAGTCTTTGAAGACCTATTAGTCTTTTAGGTATGTAACCACTAAGCTATAATGGGGAATTAATGGGCGATTAATACTCATAATTCCATTGAAGCAGTATTTTCCTATATATGGTCTTTAGACACCGAGAAAACGAAAACACTTATAGCGAAAGGGTTATAGAATTGTCCACTGGGAAGCATTTGGTCTTATCAATTATTCGTGTAACCGGGCATTAGGGTCGAATAGTGGAAAGTGACACATTCCAAGTGATATGTAACCACCAAGTGGTATTTGATGAAATTTTGTTTCCTGCTCTTGATAGATTATCTTAACCATGCTTTTAAGCCTAAATCCCAACACTTCATTCTTATATTTGGCAATGTTATCCTGATATTAAATTTTAAATAATACCTATTCAAGTGGCGACCCTTTCTTCTTCAATTACTTATGCTACAATTTATTCTTTCTGGAATGAGTAATAGACAAAAAACTACATTTAGCATATTGGTTGTTATAATACTCACAAGAAACTAAAAGCTAGCAGGTCTACCCGACCAGACACTAAGCCATTTGACCCTCCTTAAAACCACTCCCGTTTTTACGTGTTACATATCCTACTAACACCTGACTATAACTCCCTGCAAGGTCACTCCATTTATGATCTATCTAGTAGGTATACCCATTTCCAAAATATTATCAGACCTGGTGATGATGTGCAAGCATTAGACATAACTTACTCTCTCAGTCTTCATGAGCAGATACGGATTCTAGCCTTGATAATCATTATGCCCGCCATCCCAAAAAGAGGGGAATGGCTCAAATGGATTCCTCATATTACAGGCCCTAAACTAAATGTGGATGGTTCTGCTATTGACTTACTTAAATTTTTTTTATTATCTAATGACAGAACTGCAACACTTCAGGGGTGTTCGGCTAAGCTTATCAATAAAGTATATAGCCATATCAGAAAGCTATTTTATGAGCTTTATGCCAAATTTCTTTTTTGTACTTCAATAAGCTATTAAGAAACGTTGGTGT
This sequence comes from Chrysanthemum makinoi, assembly GCA_910596185.1. NCBI lineage: Eukaryota > Viridiplantae > Streptophyta > Magnoliopsida > Asterales > Asteraceae > Chrysanthemum > Chrysanthemum makinoi. Next base: position 217,805,448 of record OU343219.1, on the reverse strand, counting down.
AAGTGTCTAGATAAGTTTTTTGGTATTATGATAATACAATAATTGTTAAATTTTGGGGTAATAATCTGTGGCAAACATGTCATTCTATCAATTGCTAATGGTTTTCAAGTTATGTTCATTGCAGATATATTACAGGGGTTAATCATGGACAATGCATAATTGGTTCAGAAGTTCATTCCTGCTGAAGCTTGTTTCATTTCTGCTGATGAATAAATTATAGCCGTTGAGGGGGTCTTTGTGTATCTTAATCTCCTATTTAATCCATCTCCTAATCTAGGGTTAGAAACAACTAAGTGTGCAGTCATTGTCTCACACTCTATCTTTTCTGATCATTGTACTGATCTTATTTCTTCTTTGTATTTGTCTGGTTATTGTCTCATTGACATTAACCTAACCTTGTAACACTTTGGATACTATTGTTGGTTTAATCTAAGCCGACTATTGAGGCTTAGGTTTGAATAAAGTATTGTTGTGAATCTATTGTTGCTGATACTTTCGTACATGGTATCAGAGAGTCAGGCTCATAATCATAGTTAATTGACCATCTAAGGGTTTCTTCATAGAAACTTGGGGATATCTCTTCGGCAACAATTGGTGGTTTGGGGTTATTGCTATTGGCGTAATCGCTGGTTATTTTCTATTCACAATTAGCCCTAGACTAAGTGAATCTAGGGTAATTGTGATTTGTTCTTTCCGCTGCATATTGCTCTGTAAGTCTACTCTCATCTTCAAACATCAGTACTTAAGTCTTCGTGGGTGCAAACGGGTAGACTAACATCTTGATCTGCCACCCACGAGTGGTATGAATACCTCTCGGTTTACCCAGTCCACAGGCTTGGTGCTTGTTGTTTCTTAATTACAAAGTCCTACTTATTTTTTTATCTGTTTATCGCTCTAGTCAATTATCTCTCGTCTGTGTTATCTGCTTGTCTTATTGTTTGCATTATGGTACATTGGTGATGATAATATCTGGTGGTGGTGGTGGTGGTTCTTCCACTGAGAAAAGCTTATCCTTTGGTGATGCTTTATATTTACACCCTAATAACACCAATGGTACTCCTATTATCTCTATCAAACTCACTGGAACAGAAAATTATAAAATATGGAATATGGCCATGACCTTTGCCTTAAGGAATCATAATAATTAGGGTTTATTGGCGGTACTTGCATAAGAGATGACTCAAATCCTAGTCTTGCTAATCAATAAGATACATGTAACTCTGTTGTGGTCACTTGGATTCTTAACTCTCTCAGTCCTGAATTATTTGTTGGTGCTATCTATGCTAAAACTGCTTATGAAATGTGGAATGACCTTAAAGATACTTATGATAAGGTTGATGGTTCAGCTATCTTTAATTTACATAAAAATATAAACTCTCTTAGTCAAAGTGGGTCTTCTCGATTATTACAACAACCTTAACTCTTTGTGGAAACAATTTGATTGTATGATTAGCTTGCCTCCACTTGTGGTCTGCAAAACATTTTGAAAAACACAATCAGCTAATCAAATTAATGCAATTTCTTATGGGTCTTGATGATACTTATGTTCCTATCAGAAGTAATATTTTAACCAGAGACCCTTTGCCTAATGTCAAAACTGCTTTCTCTGTTGTCTCTGGAGAAGAATCTCACAGAAATGTGTCATTTGGGAATAGCTCTGCTAAACCCAATGCCACTGCTTTTTCTGCAAAAACTTTTGATAGTGGAAAATTCTTTGATAACAAAAAAGGATCTAACAACAATTTCAATAAAGGTTCTGGTTTTAATCGTAACAGCTCTAATAACAGAGGACCAAACATGAATCTCAAATGTACTAACTGCAAAAAACATGGTCACACTGTTGATAGATGCTATGATCTTGTTGGTTATCTCTGGGTATGTTAAAAGGAACTCTAATGCTAAACCTTTCAGCAGTAACAATGTTTTCACTGATACTAATCATATCACTGATAATAGAGCTAGCAACTCTCCTGTCTCTTTGTCTAATGAACATCTCTCCAGACTTATGAGTCTTCTTAATGACAACAATGTGTCTTCTGCTAATGCTAACATGGCGGGTAAAAAATTTTTCAGGAACCTTCTTTAATGGCAGTGTCAAGTTTAACATAAACTTCAACAAATTTTTTAACAACAACACAAAAACCTTATCTAGAAACATCAGTCTTGGTTGGATTGTTGACTCTGGTGCAAATCAGCACATGACTGTATCTGCCAAATTTTTAATTAATGTTGTTGACATTTCAAATCTTGGTCTAACCGTTGGACATCCCAATGGTATTTTCAGGCCCTAATTACTAAAATTGGTGATTTAAAGGTCAATAATGACCTAACTCTTTTTGATGTTACGGTTGTTCCGAGTACAATGTCGGTCTGCTGTCTGTTCATAAGATTGCTAGAGACAATAAGATGTTTGTTGGGTTTAATGAATCTAATTGCTATATATAGGATTTACATCAAAAAAGGATTGTGGGGATTGGTAAACAATGCAATGGATTATATATGTTTGATATTGATTCTACATGTAAGATTACTTCTAATAACTGCATTTATGTTTGTCATGTTTCTAGAAATATCTGGCATCAAAGACTTGGTCATCCCTCTGACCAAGTCCTACATATTCTTAAATCCACTCTTAAACTTGATAGTACATCTGAATCTGACCATCTTTGTGATACTTGCAATAAAGCTAAACAAACAAGGGAACCATTCCCTCTAAGTGAACATAAATCAACTAAAATTGGTCAACTTGTTCATCTAGATGTATGGGGACCATATAAAGTCACTAGCAGAGATGGTTACAAATATTTTTTAACCATTGTTGATGACTATTCTAGGGTTGTCTGGGTTTATATGCTTAAGTGTAAGGATGATGTTTATGTTTCCATTGTTAACTTTACTCATATGATATCAAATCAATTTGAACACAATGTTAAGATTTTCAGAAGTGATAATGGGACGAAATTTGTCAATAAAAAAACTTCAACACTTCTTTCATGAAAAAGGAATTTTACATCAAACCTCTTGTGTTTATACACCACAACAAAATGGTATTGCAGAAAGGAAACATAGGCATCTCCTTAATGTGGCTAGATCCCTTATGTTTCAGAGGGAATTACCTCTATATCTTTGGCCTGAATGTGTTCTAACTGCTGCTTATGTCATAAATAGGTTACCCTCTTCAGTGTTGTCTGGCAAGTCTCCCTTCTCCCTTGTATATGGGCATGACCCTTCACTCTCTCTCCTTAGAGTCTTTGTCTGCTTATGCTATGCCACCATTCTCAACATCTCTGATAAATTTGGTAGTAGGTCCGAGAAAAGTGTCTTTATTGGTTATTCAAATGAGAAAAAAAGGTTATAAACTTTTAAGCTTAGAAACAAAAAATATTTTTATTCCAGAGATGTCAAATTTTATGAAACTGTTTTTCCCTTCAAAATGAAAAATACTTTGTCAAAACCTTTTGTTGAAACTTATGTGCCTAAAGATTTAAACCACAAAAATTTCTTTGACTCACAAATAAGTCCCAATGATGAAGGGAGAGTGACATCCTATGATGATAGCACAATGTTGGGTCATCCTACTAGGGATGATGAACCTGTTGCAACTTCTATAGATGATAATACACACCCTGAGGGCACTATATCACATGAATCACATCCTGCTAATGCATCTTCGATTCTGGCGATACATCTTCTTATTCAAATCGAATTCGACAAGAAGAAGGCTTGCCAGCCACTACTGCTAGAAGGTCAACTAGAGTTTCTAAATTGCCCAGTAATCTTAATGACTTTATTGTAGAAGGGAAAGTTAAATATGGTGTTGAAAAGGTTGTTAATTACTCTAACCTTAACAAAGATAATTACTGCTTTGCTTCTAGTCTTAATCAAAGTATTGAACCTACATTTATGAAGAAGCTATCCTTGATAGTAATTGGGTTGATGCTATGAACTCTGAAATTGAGGCCTTAAATGAAAATCATGCTTGGAATATAACGATCTCCCACCTAATAGAACTCCCATTGGTTACAAATGGATCTTTAAAATCAAATATAAAGCCAATGGTGAAGTTGATAGATACAAGGCTAGATTAGTTGCTAAAGGTTACAACCAAAGGGAAGGAATAGACTATGATGAAACTTTTTCCCCTGTTGTGAAAATGTCTACTGTTAGATGTCTTATTGCCTTAGCTGTGAAAAACAAATGGCCTCTTTTCCAACTTGATGTTAACAATGCTTTTCTGTATGGAGACCTTGATGAGGATGTCTATATGACCATCCCTAAAGGGTTCTGTAATGAGAACAATAAGAATAAAGTCTGTAAACTTGTCAAGTCTCTATATGGCCTTAAACAAGCTCACAGGAAATGGAATGAAAAACTTGTTAGTGTTTTAAAAGAAAATAACTCTGTTCAATCTGTCAATGATCACTCTTTGTTCACCAAAACAGAGAATAACAAGTTTATTGCTCTGTTTGTTTATGTGGATGACATTGTCCTACTTGGAAATTGCATTGATGAGATAAACCTATTCAAAGAGTTTCTAAAATCAAAATTTCATATCAAAGACTTGGGAAACTTAAAATATTTTCTTGGCATTGAGGTTCTAAAAACTGGGAATGACATATGTCTCACCCAAAGAAAATACTTTCTTGAACTCCTCAAAGAATTTGGCCTTCTTGGGTGCAAACCTGTGTCCACTCCTATGGAACCCAACTCTGTTCTTCCATACATACCCACTGCTAATGATCCCTTACTTGTCAACATAACTGGATATCAGAAGTTACTTGGGAAAATTATTTATCTCACCCATGCAAGGCCTGACATCTCATACTCACTTCATTGTGCGGCACAATATATGCATTCTCCCTTGAAATCTCATCTAGAATGTGCCCTCAATGTTCTGAGAGATCTAAAAGGAGCTCCGGGGAAAAGGTCTAAGGTATAATTTCGCAACTCGAAAATCATCTTGAAGGGTATAGTGATGCACTGGGCTAAATGCAAAAACCGGGAAATCATCACAGGTTATTGTGTTTTCTTTAATGATTGTTTGATCTCATGGAAAAGCAAAAACAAAACACTCTTTCAAAATCTTCCACAGAAGCAGAGTATAGATCAATGTCTCTGCTGCTGTGAAATTATATGGATTCAAAAATCTTAAAAGATCTAAAAGTTGATATCAATCTTCCTGTTAATCTTTTTTGTGATAACAAATCTGCTTTGCAACTTGCTGTCAATCATGTTTTCCATGAAAGATCAAAACATTTTGAAATTGATGTTCACTTCATCAGAGAAAAAATTGCAAAAGGTGTCATAAGTGCCAAGAAGATTGGTTCTTCAAACCAAACTGCAGACATTCTTACAAAAAACCTTCCTGTTTATCAGCATAAATTCTTGTGTGAAAAATTGATATTGTTTGATATGTTTGCTCATCAGATTAAGGGGGAATGTTAAATTTTGGGGTAATAATCTGTGGCAAACATGTTATTCTATCAATTGCTAATGGTTTTCAAGTTATGTTCATTGCAGATATATTACAGGGGTTAATCATGGACAATGCATAATTGGTTCAGAAGTTCATTCCTGTTGAAGCTTGTTTCATTTCTGCTGATGAATAAATTATAGCCGTTGAGGGGGTCTTTGTGTATCTTAATCTCCTATTTAATCCATCTCCTAATCTAGGGTTAGAAACAACTAAGTGTGCAGTCATTGTCTCACACTCTATCTTTTCTGATCATTGTACTGATCTTATTTCTTCTTTGTATTTGTCTGGTTATTGTCTCATTGACATTGACCTAACCTTGTAACACTTTGGATACTATTGTTGGTTTAATCTAAGCCGACTATTGAGGCTTAGGTTTGAATAAAGTATTGTTGTGAATCTATTGTTGCTGATACTTTCGTACAATAATCCCATAAGATAAGCCTAGCCATACACTCCCTTAGAAATGGTGATCAAAGAATTTAATCGACTTAAAGATAATATAAATGCATAATGAACACTTACCAATATATGTTGACATTGGAAGAAGAAAAAAAGAGACAAAGAGTGCATGCAAGTGTTGTGCCGATGCTCTTGCGCTCTTGTACCATTCAAGAGCTGTTAACTGGGCGTGCCATACCAATGGGTTTAAGAGCATAAACTTAATCACATTGGACATATAAAGTGCTAGTTCTTTAAAAGAGAGTGCTTAAAATGATTTAGTTACCTATAAAAATGCATTTGTGTCTTTTTTATTTCTAACTGGGTTAAGCTACAAAAGAAACGGGTCAAATGGGCCACTATAAAAGCAAAGTTGTCATAGCTTATAAACTGAATCACACATTTTAGACCAAATTGCAGCTGTAAGAATATATAAAGGTGTAAAATATGCGTATCATATATAAAAATGCACCATTTGATTAGAAACCCTGAAACATAGGCAACACATTATTTTACTGATGTTATCAGTAAAAACAACCAAACATTGAACATAACATATTTCTTTATTAGGCTAATTTTTTTAATTTGACTCGTATGATACTAAATTAATACAAATTTAGCTACTTGCAAAGTGTATTCGTCGCCCCATTCTCCATCCCTATTAACAAATAAAAGTCTTAGTGCTAAATTGAAATACAGTATGCTAAACAGAGAAGAGCAAAAGACTTACCAAGACGTTATTTTTATGTTTTCTAGATACGTCAAATCAGCATCGGCATTGGCTGGAGGGCTGACATGATCCTGATACAACTCAGGATGTAGCAGGAGCTGATCCATGTAAATAAAAAGATTCAAAACCATCTTCCGTTTAACAAATTCAAGTTGTTTGACCCATTAGGGAACAAACCATGTAACCAAGCCATTCACAAAAAATGGGACAAGATTGCCACCTTTAGCTTAACAATGAGAAAAGCTCTTACCAGGCTTTTCATGAAGAACAGGGTAAGGTTGCAAAAGCTCATGATTAACACATTCCACCAATCCCAACCGAGCACGTTTCTCTTCCAAAGCCCTATCACCAAACCACACCAACTCAGCTTAGATCATTTACAAACTAATATAAATTAAAAAACCGACTGCAGATACGAAAGCATACCTAGCTGAAAAAGCCGTGATTGAAACCTTTTGACTAATCTCACTGAAAATAAACCAAGATGCTTTCAACTAAACTAGTCGGGTACCCGCGCACAGCGGCGGCGATAAGTATAGTTATATGTGTTTACTTACCCGTTTAGTGAATTCGTTTCACAACACTTCGAATGTATATGTGTTAGTTGTAAGTGTTTGTTTGGGTTACCCGTAACTTTCCCGTAGCTTTCCCGCGACATCATTTTTCCGCATATAGAAATACCTCGCAATCTCTTACGCGTCAAACACTACCCCAAAAGTATATGATTTTGACGAATCAAGATTATATTGATTGAAATAAATGAAATAAATGTTAAAGTTGTAAAATTTGAATTAAAATAAAATAAACCCATTAAAAATATAAAAACTAAAAACTCATAAAAATATATCAAAATTGATGTTGAATTAAAGAGCATAAAATTTTAGAAAATATGGTGAAATTAGATTATAAAAAAAATAAGTAGATAAAAATATATTTTAATTTAAAAATAAAGATGAATTTTTAGTTGAGAAATGACACATGTCATTTTATAATTGGAGCTTTTTATCTTAATTTTTAGTGGTTAGGAGTTAGGTTTGGAGTTTGTTAAAAGTTAGGCTTGGAGTTTGTTAAGAAGTGACACATGTCATCTCATGATTGGAGCTCCTTATCTTAATTTTTGGTTAGAAAAACTCTTTCCATAATAAGCAAGTAAAAAAGTCTGAATTTTTAAGTCTTCTAATTTTAGAAGGCCTAAATGCATTATAAAGTAGTATAGATTCATGTAAATCAAACCTACAAATGCTAATTTTGTTATGAGTAAAGCTAAAATCGTCATTTAGCTGACCGTTTTGAGATAAAATAAAATATGAAAATATAAAAATACTATCATCTGAATTAAATCCAAGCACAATTTGTTTGATTATTGATAAATTGAATTAACTAACAAAAAAAATTATAGCCACATAACCGCAATTTGCAACTAAAAATTATAACGTAATCGATACTCACCATATATGCAAAAAAGTTTTCTTGATGCCGGTGATTTGATTGTGGATTATTCTAGGGTTTTTATTTATTTTGATTGTGGAGCGTTAGTTGATTTTGATTGTTTTGGGTTTGTGTTGAATTATTCTGATTTTTTTTTAAAGATCTGTGATATCAATATGAACATATGTGTAGGTGAATTTTTGGCAATACAAATGGAATTGATTGTGCAGCGCTGAAGATCAGGGAAGGAGTTTTGCTTGTAGAGGCGTGTGTTCTTGGTGGAGATCTGATGGAAAGAGCGTGTGGATGAAATATCTGGCATTGCCAGCTAATTAAATTTGGCTGCATTTAAGGGTGTCAAGTGGCATTTGTGACATGGCATGTTCCTTTATTATATATGTGGGGAGATTATGATATCCATAATTAATTTTGTTCATATTTAATTGTTGATTTATGTGTAAAGTTTGCAAATATATTGGGTTTGGCGGTTTAGATTGATGTTTCTTGCACATTTACATTGTAGTCATAATCTTGATATTGCAAAATCTAAGATTATTAGTGTAAGGAAGAAGTTTCTGATGTGGCTTTTAAGTTTGGGTTTTTGACATCGTGAACTGTTTTGAATGGCATGCTAATCAAGTTGGCAATTTGTTGTTGCAGGTATGAATCTATAGGTTTTGGAAAAGCCTATTACGAGAAACAGGAGACTGTAAACGTTAGACCAAGCTATATTATGAGTTTGTTAGGCGTTAAACGAAGCTATAAGTTTGTTAGACAGGCATTAGCAATGGTTTATGATCTTTCATCTGGTTTGCACAAGGTATGATCACATTGAATTGTTAATTTTACATATTTGATGTAGTAATGATGAGTAAGTATTAAGTGCATACTTGGAGGTATATTGTTATTGGATACGTTTTTAACGTGTACAGATACTATTAAAGAGTTAAACTTTTACGCTACTCATCTGTTGTACCAAATTAAATAAACAGGTTTTGACAAGCAATCCTAAACATCCTTATTTTTGCTTTAATCATGAATTAAAAAATTCCATCAATGCGAAAAGCCAAAAAGTTACGGTGTGGTCATATATACTTGCTAAACTGTGAAAAAGTACTACAAGGTATATTTTACTGTGACGGATCTGATATGTTAGATTATTTCGTGATTGCGAAAAGCCAAAAATTACCATGGTAGCTTTTAATTATATATGTTAAATTGTGAAAAAGTACTCGAAGGTGTGTTTTATTGTGAGGGATCAGTTTATGCACATTGTTTTGTGGTGATGGATTGATACTCTTCAAAGTGATAATTTATTGGTGGTTTGGTGGTTGCAGGGGAGTTGATATTAAGTGAAGTTGTGTTAGTTTAAAAGTCAAGATGTAGGTGGCAGGGATGGTTAGTGGCGGCGAGGACATTTGCTTTGCTATGATGAAATGTATCGAATATGGCCATGAGGTATGTCTCAAGGCGTGAAGTGGTAATAGTTGAAAGTTAAGCAAACTTCAAAGTGCTTTTTTAGTACAACTTATGTCATTTATTAATGGTAAGCAACCTAACATTCCCAAAGTTGTAAATGTACTTAGCTATAACGTGATTGACATTTTAAAAGGCAATCCCAAACACTAAACACTAATGAAATTGATTGAATTATTGGTGACACGAGTTTGACAAGAAAATATGAGAATAGATAGCAATTTGTGGTGGGATACTGAAATCAAATGAATGGATGCCACACTAGAGGCACTCAATTTCCATATCTTAAGAAGGGTTTCTTATCTTTTTAACCATGTTGGTTGCCAACATGTGCTCCTATTTGAGGGTGGTAGTAATGGTGGTGGCTCAATTGTGAAGGGGAATGACAAGGTGGTCGCTAAAATCCGATAACTAAATTAGGAGCATAGACATTTCTCTATTTGAAACACCTAATAGCATATTTGATGAGAGTGGCAATATTACCATTTGGTTAATTTCAAACTTGATCCAGGAGCATGAGCATATATCACTTTTCCTACACTATGTTTGATTTTACATGTTATATACATGTGAGAAAAATATTACAATACTAATTTGATTGACTTGCCAATCTCGATTGTTATGTGGTTAGTTGAACTTATTATATCAGGACGGACCCAGGATTTTTGAGAGGGTGTTGCACAATTTTTTTTATGACCAGGAGTACTAAAGTTGTCCGATAAAGAATTTATTAGGTAAAATTGAATGTTGCACAAGCCCAAAAAAGACACATTTTACTATAAAAAATTTACACTTCGTGACCCAAAATTGGGTGTGGCCCGTGCCACACCGAGCTCCCATGTGGGTCCGTCCCTGATAATATCTATGCATTTGAATACCATTCCACCTACACATATAAAAACAAATCTTAATGGGACGTTTCAAATTCGGATCACTGTCTACCACAAAAGATAAAAAAATCAAACATATAAATATGATATGTACTTTTAAGATACATAATCTACTTTAAAATCATAATTACGAAATTAAAACTTCATTAAAATTTAATGTCCAAGTCCCGTGCGTGCACGGGCATTAAAACTAGTTTACATACGAAACAAGACCATCTATGATGACACTACAATTCGTCCTAAAGTCCTCGTACTTACAAGCTCTGATGTTTTTCCGGAATTAGAATCCGATAACTCTTGACCCATGCTCAAATTATCAAACCAACATCTACCTTGGACCAAAAGAACTGTCGGAAACAGTGGGTGCCGAGACGGTATTGCTCACCTTAGCTTTTAAATTTGCAATAAACTCGTTTAGTTGTATGTTGCTATGAGACGTAAAAGGGGGATAAGTAGGCATAGGTAGGGGTTTAATATTCTTAGATAACATTTGTAAGGCCATAGACATTGTTGGTCTAAATGACGGTACTTCTTGGGTGCAAAGAAGTCCTATATGTACCACACTTTGTATTTCCTTCTTAACTTCGTTATCAGTGTGATTCTGCAACATCAAGTTCGGATCGAAAAGCTCTTCCACCGACCCTTGGTTAAAATGTTCCCATACCTTTTACATCACAAAAGGAAAAACAGATAAGCTCTAACACAAATTTTCAGTATATGAAATTATTATGTCATAGAAATGACACTTACAAGTGAAACCAAGTTGTGAATATACTCTGATGTGTGAATTGCTCGGTTTGGCTTTCCAGTAACCACCTCGAGAATTAGCACACCGAAGCTATATACATCCACTTTTTCAGTTAACTGACCATGAGCTATATATTCCGGAGCCATATACCCACTGCAGTTTTAAGTAAATTCTTCAGTGTACGGATAAGTAAATGAGGTAACAAAATAAATATAGTAAGAGCTGAAGGAAATGCATACAGTGTTCCTGCAATCCCGGTGCTGATGTGATTTTTATCCTCTTGATAAGATCTTGCTAACCCAAAATCAGAAATCTTGGCACAAAGCCTCGAATCCAGCAAGATATTAGCAGCTTTGATATCCCTGTGAATGATTCTTGTTTTACTGTTTTCGTGAAGGTAGGCTAAACCTTCTGCTGTCCCGACAATGATATTAAATCTTTTGTCCCAGTTTAGCGCCTTACCTTTAACCGCATCTATACAAATTCATAAATGAATCATATTTCCATCAAACTGATTATTTTGAGTGGCAGAATGCGCGATTCCATGCCAACTAGTTGTGGCAAATTGTTTAATAAAAAGTAAAGTAAAGTAAAGTAACTCCCAATGCCGTCTTCCACGGGTTATGGGTGTATTCTTTCAACAGTGATATATGTTTTTAAGTAACATGATTTAGGAGCTTCTTCGACCAATTGACCCGTCCCATTTAAGTTTGATAATACATATCCCTATAGACACGTTCATAGGTTTTTAATGTTTACTTGAGTTTTGGAGAGTTTGTAGAATACACTGGGCTTACCAAAAATGAAATGATCAAGACTCTTGTTTGGTAAATATTCATAAATGAGCACGCTTTCAGGCCCCAAACAGCTGAATCCCACAAGTTTCACCAGATTTTTGTGGTCAACACTACTAATGATGTTGACTTCATGATAGAAGTCCCCTGCTCTATGGTGGTGGTTGACGAAAAGTCTCTTGGCAGCGATTTCTCTTCCGTTTGGAAGAACTCCCTGTGACAAAGTATGCAAAACGACATTAATAAAGAAGCTGTTCATTAACACCAGATGGTTGATTTTGAAAGACTACCTTGTATACTGTTCCAAATCCCCCTTGCCCAAGCTTGTTAGCCTCATCAAAAGAGCTTGTGGCTTTCTCGATTGTGGAGTATTTGAAGTTCAAGCTACTACTAGTAACGATGTCCAACAGTTTAGTGTCATCAGAAGCTTGTTTTCTTTTTGACTTAATTCTGTGCTTCCAGGCAAAAAGAGCAATAATACTTGCAACAATGAATGCTACCACAGAACTAACAGCAATTACAATAGTCAATGTTTTCCCTGCAAAAGCCGTAACGGGGAGAAAGAATTAATCCTCTAGGAACTGCTATTTATCGTCCCAGTTCTTTAAAAAACATATTAAGCGACTTAATTTTAATCATAGGCAGGAATCTTTAGATTATAATGCCATACCGTACATGCAGCCTATCCTAAATCTAGTAAACAACCGTAAAAGTTTTCTGTATAACTATAATAAGCAAGTTAATTGTAACCTGGTAACTTACCTTTAGAGCGTCGTTTGTGAGCAGTTCCACCAGGATTTGATAAGATAGTGTCAGAGTACCTCATATAGCAACCTGTATATAGTGCATACCCCCCTGACCCAGGCAAGCAGCCTAACATCGACCTAGATGCTGTACGCAAACACTGTCCACAAGCTTCTGCATCTAACGAACTCCAGCAATCACCCGTAGCATAGGCTGACTCATTTGACGACCCAGTTACAATAGCCTGTGTTTCAGCATGGTGGTCCTGGCTGTTAGGTGCAGTTTCAACTGCTTGTAACACAGCTTTCGAGGCTGATTGTCCAAAAGCATCGCTTTTTTGCGTGCTATTATCACAAATAGCTCTATCTTTATTCCCTGTGAGCTCTCCAAAGAAGCTATAATTCCCGAATCGCATAAAGCATCCTCTGAGATAAACACGACCACCAACATTGGGTAAGCAACTAGGAAGAGTAGTACGTGCTTCAGCAATGCATAAGAGACATTCACTAGGGGAAAGATCCCCATAACATTGCGAAAGTACGTTGTTTGCATCAAGTCCTGTGCCTGTAACTACGGTTGCTGTATGTGAAGTTTGCATTTTGACGTTAATATCTTCCATTCCTTGAAGAAAATTGGGAATGAATTCGGATCGATTGTTCTCTTGCTGATTTTCACAAATCAGTTGGATCACTTGGCTCTTCGCACTCCCACCTGATCCATACACATCATAATTAGTAAGAAAGGTGCTATCAGTTTTCAAGAATAATTATAGCAGGAAAGATTGCCAATAAATGTAACATAAAGTACGAAACCGTCACCATGTGTTAAACACGACTTTCTCGCTCATTAAAAGGTATCATGAGTACTCTTTTTGACCAAATAAGTGGTAGAAATGCTAGAAAATTTAATGACTCAAGTCTTTATTTTTGTTGAAAACCTTACTTATGCAACCTATTGATAAACAAGAAAACAATGGATACCAAAATCGGTGATTTTAGTGTAACATAAAGTAAGGCCATGCGGCAAGGGGAAGGTGAGTGGGAGGTGAATGGGAGGTGAATGGTAGGTGAATGCAATTTTCTTGTGCAGTCCGTATATGTTCACCCGTGAGGTTCCAATTTAAGAAGGACTAAGGTGAGTTACTTCACGCCACCGTTGTTTTTTTTCACCAATGCTTTTGTTAAAAAAAAAAAAAAAAAAAAATCTACTACCCATTTTCTTTATAAATACCCATCAAATATATTTTCTAAAACACACACTACATTTTATAACTACATATTTATTTAAAAAATCATGTCTCAAGAAAAAACACCACCAAACACCAATCGTTTCCGAGGAAGAAATCCCCGAAGCAATCCACGATAACTTTTGAAGGAACCTTCGCTTTAGGAAATACTCTTAAACCAACAAATCAACCAGGACAATCATTCTATAATAAGCATACCAAAACGAACCATACCGTAACCCATATCCACAACAACATCAACAACAACAAGATTTTAGCCAATTCGCACAACAACAACAAAACGCGTTTAGTCAATTTTCACAACAAAACGCGTTCCCATTTGATAACCCAAACTACTTGTCACAAACAACAAAGGTGGTTCGTCATCACAATCTCATACACAACAAAACATGTCTCCCATTTCTGCATTTGCAAATGAAGAAATATACTCTTTTTGGAGATGAATTTTATCAAAACCTACTCGTGAAGAATGCGTCGAAGAATTGGCCCCGGAGCAGAAGACCTTGACCAAAAGGTGGCACGCAAAGGCTAGACTTCTAAACCAGAGCCATCGAGCGATTCCATGGACCCAAGATGAAGAAATTGCGTTGTCAAAGGTTGGGTTCATGTTTCAAGATAGTGCTTGAGGTAACGCGAGGAAAGCGATGGATTTGGAATGACATAAAGGCATACATAGAGAGCAAAACAAAGATGGATCGCCGACGTCACGATATGGTTTGTGGTAAATGGAAGGCGGTGCGCCGAGCGTGGCCGGTTTTGTGGAGTGTTCAATAACGTTAAGCGTATGAATCGATAAGTGGGCGAGAGACGATGATTACTACAATAAGGCACAACTAAACTTTGGTGAATACGGTTACGCATTCACACTCAAACATTGTTGGGAGGTGTTAAGAAGCTGTGACAAATGGAATGAAGTTGAAGCTCCAAAATTTTTAGCAAAGGAATCAAGTGAAAGGTCCAAGAGATACAAAGTCATCCGGGTCTAGTTCATTCAACAACGGTTGGGGATGCCGGTATTAATTTGAATGTTGAAGTTCAAGAAAGCGAGGAGGATGATGTGCGGCAAGTTCGCGACCGGTGGCGAGGACAAAGCAAAAGCTGCAAAGAATAAAGGTGTGCGCTCAACGGCATCGTCGGGAACTATGAATGACAGACGTTGCGCAGGAATGATGATGTCTCGGAGTTGGCACAACGAAATGACGTGTCATACAATTGAAGATGAAAAGAACGGTGAATTTATGGCAATAAAAAAGGGAGGTGGAAGTGCAGAGGTATAAGCGAGACAAAAAGACATGATGTTCTATTTGCAATCATATGACCACTTGGGGAAGCAGCAGTATGGAAGAGCATAGGCTAGGCAAAGGGGATCAGCGAAGTGGGGTTTGAGTTTTAGTTTTCATTTGAAGTTTATGTAATGTTTAACTTTCATTATGTTTGTGGTTTTAATAATTGTAGTTTATGTACTTTTTAATTTGCAATTATGTAATGTTTTAATTTCGTGCGTTCGCGTTTTTATTTTCATTAGTTACGTTTATATATTTTGTAAAGTAAAAAAAGAAAAAAAAATAATGTTAAGGTGAGTGAAGGTGAGTGCCTTGTCCACAGAAAGGTGAGTGGAAGTGAGTGGAAGTGAGAGGTGAGAGAAAGCTGATGTGGCGCTGATGTGTAAGGTGAATCCACACTTACCATGCCCTCCAGCCTAAGAAACCGTCAATGTGTGTTAAACACGCCTTTCTCTCTCATTAAAAGGTATCATGAGTACTGTTTTTGACCAAATAAGTGGTAGAAATACTGAAAAATTTAATGACTCAAGTCTTTATTTTTGTTGTAAAACCTTACTTATGCAATTACCTACTGATAAACAAGAAAACAATGAATACCCACATTGGTGATTTTAGTGTTTTATGTTACCTTTCCTGATCTACTTATATGATAAATAACACAATTTACCTCCATTATTGTTCCGGGCTGATTCAGGATTGAGAAAATTGGTATTGGAATACCTCATAAAACATCCAGTGTAAAGCGCACGTCCCTCAGATGATGGCAAGCATTTCAACATCGATTCAGAAGCTCTTCGTAAACAATCCGCACAAGAGCTTACATTCAAAGTATTCCAACAATCCGCAAGAACGTACGCAGACTCATTCTCTGTCCCAGACAACACCGGCTCTCGAGCAAAGTAATCACTGTTTTGTGGCGCATCCATCACAGCATTTGATACAGCACGCCTCACTGAATCCTGAAATCCACCACCAACACTCGTGTTCCCACAATATGACCTATCATATGCTCCTAAACTTTCTTCATAGAAACTATAATTTTGTATTCTCATGAAACAACCGTCAAGAAAAATCTGACCTCGTTCAGGAAAACACGTAGGAAGCACAGTGCGCGCTTCTGCATAACATAACACGCAGTCATCAGCAGAAAGATCGCCATAGCATTCACCAAGTTCATACATACTGTCAGCCCCTACCCCCGTGTACGCTGTCCCACTGTGTGAAGATCTTAATAACGTCCCAACTTTCGTCATCGTTTGGAGAAAATTTGGTATAGCTATACTTTCATTAATAGTCTGTTTCTCATAGCACGTTTTTTCAACGATCTGTGATCGAGGATCACCCATGGATCTGTCTACTACTAGTAGTAAAATGAATATGACATGAATAAAAACATATGATATGTATACTGATTTCGTCATCGTCACAAAAGATTGAGTCGATAGTTTGATTTGTGACGGATTGATTATTTATTGTGTACATTTAGTATTCTAGATCATTATATGATACTAACTATGGTTGTCTTTATTTGAAATTTGTATTAAATAAATAGATAATCAATGATCTGAATGCTACATAATATGAATTTGACTAATTCTGGTTATAATGTTTGAACATATGTTAGAGATAATGATAAATAATTGGAAGGAATAAAGAAGACTATTCAAAATGCTAGCAATTAATAAAGTGGAAGTCACTTTCATTAGCTTAAACAAAGTTGAAGCTGATTGTATGATCATTAACTGTTTGTCAACTTTTTTTTAGATGTTAAAAGGTTGTTTTGTAAATCACTAAATTGTAATGGTGTAACTTTATTTTGAGCATTGTGTCTTGAGTTGATATATTTTGGGTTATGACTTTTAAACTTTAGAGTTAACTATTAGGTCTAATGCCCATAGTCCAAACTCCAAAATGTATTTAGCTAAGGCCTAAGCCCAAGATAAGATTACATCAATAATTACTGGACTTGGACAATCTAGCTAGTTCCTCAAAATCTATGATAACTTAAATTTTGAAGTTTTCAGTACATATACTTACATTTTAGTCTTGTAGTCAAGTCATATTAACAACACACATTCACACCCATTAATGTGTATGATCATTGACATTTAATTTGTTGACAATCTGACGATATAAGACTTTGCCATGTTGATGTTTTTAGAAAGTATAACTTTTTTTTTTTTTTTTTAATAACTTATTTGTTGACAATTTGAGGATATAAGACTTTGCCAGGTTGCTGTTTTTATAATGTATAAATTTTTTCATAACACGAGTCTAAGAACGCCAAATGAATCTTAGTAAATCTTAACCACTACCGTAATAGATTTAATCTGCCATATATTCTCCAAACGGTCTAATTCGGCATGGAAACTCTAGCTCCGTGCACCCATTTTGGGTGCCGATGACCATTTCTCAAAAACCTATTCGCAGGCAATGAGCACTTGTTCTAGTAACGTTTTAGCACGGAATTAGGATTGAATTCATTACTTATTCTCAATTGGACGTTTACGGTGAGAGAGCGGAACCATGCAATGCCCCAATGGTATATCGAAAACCTAATATACTCACTTAAGACTTAATTATAATAATGAGGTATGACTTCAAACCAAGAATCAAGGAAGGTGAAACAATTAGTTGTGTAAGTCGACATGAGAGACATCATCATGTGCATCATCATGATGCAAAGCAATGCAAATGTTGAAGGCCCATTTTACATAATTCCTTAAGCATGCCATAGTGGAAAGGGGAACATTCCAACCCCAATCTAAATCATGGTTTATGAATAACATAAATTCCCACTTGGCTTGCTCATGCATATACTCATATAGTCATATAAATATGCATTGCATACCATGTACATAATCATATTCATCCATGTTATGTTTCCAGTTGACTATTTTTCTTTAAGGTAATTAAAAAGAACATGTGGTTTGAAAAGTTGGAGTTTTACGGATTTTTATTTTATTCATTTACAATAAATTTTCTATTTACATAATCCCCCCATATTGTTTTCTCCTTAAAAAGCCTTGATCACCTTATATATGAAGAAACACTACCAACTTATAATCTATTATTTGATGAAATTTAATTACTATTTTTTTTTTTTTTTGGGTAAAAGGGTTAATTCACCCCGGTAAATATATTACGCCAAAAACATTGAAGTACAAAGGATGAGGGTGAATCCCTCATCTCAGTCCCTTAGGACACTTACAGACTCTCCCCTATAGGAATGCAACATCATTCCTATAACTTACAATATAAGAGTGACAGACCACACTTATAACTAAACATCACTAACGATAAAAAGAATAAAAATAAATGCATACTTGAATCTTCAATTCACCATAGTAGTCCAAACTTCCAGCGTCGCCCAAATATACAATATCTTGGTCATCCAATTGAAGTACAGTTCACAAGTTTCACACAACGGTTGGTGAAGGACTCTAAAACCACGGATAGAGCAGCAAGCACAAACTCGCTCCAAAGGTGTATGTTGAGATGCAAACCAGAACACCAATAAGAAAACCAACAAATACGTATAAACCCAACGCACTTCAACTCCATGATCATGTAATCAGCAAAGAAGAATCAGTTCACAAATTTCGCACACAATTGGTGGAAGACTCTAAAACCACGGATAGAGCAGCTAGCGCTCCAAATGTGTACGTTGAGATGCTAAACCAAACCCCAATGTGATAACGAGCATAGAACATAATCATAGGGTAACAACCCCTAACTTCCAGCTAATAGCACGTCTCACAAGGCTAACCAAAATATGAATCAATTAACGGCCTTCAAGCATGAGAGGTTTTTGAACAAGATTACCTTCAAACTTGACTTACATCTCTCTCAAAAACCCACTTAAATCATACTAACAACCATAATAGCACAAACAGTTGCCTCACAACACGTTAAGGATCATGTAATAACCACAAGCAGACTCATCATCATTACCAGCAATAGCACTAACCAATAAGGAATCAAAACCAAAAAGTTTTGATTACTACGTCCATAATCAGATACGAAACCCTAAAAAGGTTTTGTATATCGTTAGGCCCCATCCAAAAAATACCATATACCAGCATAATAAAAACCTGATATATGCACCACCATCAAGCAAATCGAACAAAGATAATACCATGGCATTATCCACGCCCTAACCAGCAATTAGTAAAACCCTAGAAAAGGGTTTCGACCATTAAAAAATCATAGCACCACACAACCGACCAGAAGGATATTGCAATAAGACCCAAACAATCGTTCCAGATATAATTAGAACGGTTTAAAACTAAACCGCCATTAAGGGAAGATCTGTGAACGATCGATCAATATAAACCCTAAAAAATAATAACCACCGATTAGAGAGGTCGGTTTAGGATTAGAAAACATAAACCTTAACGATTTCCAAAAGAGAGAACCGAAAAGGGATTTAGGGTTTATTCAATGGGCGATTAAAGGATAGATGCAAAGAAAAACCGACTCCCCAAACCTCACAAATCCGATCTACATGCAAACTCAGTTAATCCTAATGAAGGATTAAAAGAAACACGTATTAGATGGGCAGAATTATGGCCGGAATTTGTGAGGAAGGGGAGGCAGAAAATCGCCCACACAAGAGAGAGTTTTTAATGTTTGTTAAAATTTAATTACTATTAAAGTATCAAATATTTGATGACAATCAAATACATGCATAAGAGGGAGGATTCAAGACTTTAAATCATCAGGTGCACAAAATTTTTTACAAGTCTAAAAGAAATAAGACATGTATTCCTATGACAAACTTTCGAGGACCAGGTTCATTTATGAGAAATTGAGACTTTTTATGAAAATTTACACTAAACGGCGAGCATCTATCGGGTTTCCGTAAACCCCGTGAACACCCCCTAGGTCCGCCCCTGCATGCATACGTACATTTGATTATATATGTATAACTTTTAGCTAAATGTTGCAAACCTACTTACGTACACAAACAGGTAATGGAAATATTGAATGTAAACCATCCAAATTGCATATGAGCACTTTTGTATATTCATATCTTCATACATAGATTGGTATATACTTTATATAAGGTTATTAGCAAACGAAAAGTTAGGGGAGCTACTTGGACATAATCATTGCTTTAACATTATACTTTCATGGTCACCAACTTTTGCCTCTATCTTATTGTATTTTCATTTCTTTATTGTAACATGTCCAATATACCCTTACATTCCATATCATATATACATGAAAGCACCATATTGATACCTATAGATATAAAGAAAAGATATGTGTGGCCCAAGGGCAATTGTGTCAAATGAGGTTTTGCCCAAACTCCCCAAAGATTTGGTGTCCATAGGGTTGTGAAAACAATCACTATGATATATTGACCATTCTTTCTCATGATTCTATTCTCTTCTTTTCATGTGCATGTGTTAGTGGGACTCATTCTATTCTCTCTATATGTTGATCTTTACAAAAAAAATAAAAATGGCATACTATTTGTATCATATTGTTCATACCGTTTAAACATTAAAACTATATGTAACATGTTGGAATTATATAACATGACTAATCATAAATATAAACAATAAACATCAAAGAAAGTGCGGAAGCGTATAGGAACATATAATGAATAATTAATTAACTAAAGAATAAAGTATGCGTACCTTTCTTGATTCTAGCCGAACAAGAATCAAATCCACAAACTAGCAATTAGGATGAACCCTAATTAGGGTTTATAGGATTATAAGAATTACCCCTTACCGTTTTGTAATTCAATCCAAGATAATAACAAAAGTATGTTATTATTATGTTCTTGTACACGTACTAAACGAATTAAAGTAATGCTAGTTTTATCAAACAAATAACTTGATGTGGAAAAGGTTTGAAGATCGACACCCTAAAGGGATGTACGATCGGTTTAAGAACAAAACACACACAAAACAATTTTAGGGTTTAGCTAATGAGCACAAGAGATGGAAAAATAAAACCCTAGCCTTGTTTATATACCCAAGCAAACTTGGTGAACAAGTTGGGTTTTTCTTCCTTGTTTCCTTATGGCCGACGGTTCATGGTATCCATAGGGATTCCGGAACCTTCCCAACTATTGCAATTTAGTCCTTTTCCATAAACATTTAACGACCGTTAATCCATTACATTAATTACTTAACGTCCGTTAGTTATTTCGTTTAATAAATAAATAAATATAACGTTTATATTTAATTATTAACTTTAAATTCTCATACGTAAAGTGTGCAATCCCATAGTCTCGAGTTCGATCCTAACACGCGTCTATTAATTTATTGTCCATAAAACCAACAGCTCCCACTTGGACATATCTTAATAGAGTGATCACATTCGGTTAGCGTCTAGCAACACTTCGATGCCTCTAGTACAACTCGAGCAAGGCTCCCGGAAAACCTTTTAATGATTTCTCATTATTATTATCCTTTTGTTTCTAATACCATGTTAAATAAAGATATGGAATTAAGTCATTCTTTATTCAACCATTCTGTTTCTTGTTGTAAGTGATTGAGCAAGATTACCAAATCTTCGAACATATTAGGAGAACTTTGGGCGTGGCAAACATCTTGTCAACCCTACGAGGGAAAGTATTAAACTCCAAAATAAATTTGAAGGAACAAATTCTATCTTGACTACGAGAATAACCCACAAACTTTGCAACACTTCAGAAAATAACCCTTATGACTACCAGTTCGATAGCGTTAAGTTGTTCCACGTAGTGCACTACATTCATGACACTTATCTGGTATCTCAAGTCTGAGGATAACTATTCACAATTTACTTATAACAATATCCACAAAGTAAATTATGTAGTTGGGATAAGTCCTATATTCAATTCATTGAATATCATTCGAAATTGGTATGCATTCTCATCAATATACTTTCAAGTATATTCTACCATATCTCTCAGATTTGTCTTAGTTTAATGATACTCACATATCATTAATTGACAACGGACGATTTAGAATAAATAAATTTATTCACGGATTAAACATGCAAATATAGGATACAATATATTATAAAATCAAACATACCAAGTATTTGATTTATTATAATAATTGTTTAACATCCCTTATCCAAATACCAAATAGATCAATGCATGAAAATTCTAGTTGATGAATTATGCCTCAAGTAATGACAATCATACTTGTTGACAAGGCATAAATCAACCAACTTGATCTATCGTAATTTTGAGAATACTTATTTCAAGAATTCAATTAATGAAGTCCTTGTATGTGTGCATTCAACAATCCACATAATAATTCATAAAGTGTGTGACATCCTCTATCACCAATTTATGACAATTTAAACTTTCAAACATTTTAAAGTTTAAAGTATTCTTATTCTTTTAATGTATAATGCAACTGCGCTCTAAGTAGCACAACTAGTTCAAATGTTCATTAACAAGGATGAAATCCTACCATGACTAGAATTGAGTGTCATCTCAATTAAACCAGCATCATTGTATACAAACAACAATATGCTTATTAAAACTCCGTAAACTTTAATATCTCATTGTGTAATGTTTGATGCTTTCCTAACTTTCAAGTTTAAAGCTGATGACAATTTTCACAACATTTGACATATTGTTCATCCATAGAATCTAGGAGCAATTCCAGGTTTTGAGGATGTAATTCTTTTAGAATATTCATTACACAAGTTATCTAATAACTTTTAGTTAGATATCAATGTTGTCAAATCACTTCTTATTCAAGAATGATACAACAATTTTAATACACTACATGATGTACATGATGAATCTACAGGTCAAACTTAGACTTCATTCACGTTCTATCTTGTCAAAAATATTTATCCATTTCCCAAATGATATATCATGTTTTATTAGAATCATTTATTTTACTGCACATGTTTATTAATAATAAACATATATTCCAAGGTTGTATGTTTTAATTCTTAAATCTTACAAATGAAGTTTCATTCCAATATAAGACTTAACATTTTAGCTTACAAGGAATGTTACTTCCTATATGTTATACAACATATAAGATTTAAAAACCTTACCATAATACTCCCACTAGCTTTCAGGAATACTTAAAATTTATCTTATTTCAATTATAAATCAAACTAAGATTTAATAATTAAACATAAGAATAATTTCATAGATGCATGCATTTATCCATTCATGAATTATTTGCACTTCGTACACTTTCAAAGATTATATGAATTCAAAAAACCTTTCAATTACTTACCGTCCTCGCTCAAGTAATTTCTCAAGAAAGAATTTTGATATTCCATTGTCATATTTCATGAAAACAAGTATGACAATTATCATCTTTATATATTTAATGTGTCTAG
Source organism: Chrysanthemum makinoi (assembly GCA_910596185.1). NCBI lineage: Eukaryota > Viridiplantae > Streptophyta > Magnoliopsida > Asterales > Asteraceae > Chrysanthemum > Chrysanthemum makinoi. Next base: position 217,781,873 of record OU343219.1, on the reverse strand, counting down.
AAAAGAATATTCAATCATAATTAATTGCTTAAGTATGATTAATAATCTTGTCATAAAACATGCATTAAATATGTGTACAATTTTGTCCATATGATTTCTACATAGAAATTCAAACCACTAGGGTTTTTCATCTCTTTGAAGAAACTCATTTCCATTCTCTAGTCTAACTATTAAGATAAACCAAATTTCCAAAATTGATTATCTTTATGGACAACATCTTTAACATTCATAGTATGAGTAATTTACCCAATTCAATATTTGGTAATCCATCATAATGATTATCAGGTTTTCTATAATCCTGTAACTCATATTTCTCAAAGATATAAGTCAAATACTTGAGATATCCTTGCAGATCTATGAATGAAAATTCCATCATCTTGAGGTTTATCATTTTCATGTCTAACCTCATCATGATATTTACTAGTGTGTTTTAGAAGATTATGTATTTTGTAATTTTATCTTTCAAGATAAAACTCCCACTTGCCTTTTGTAAAATATAGACTATCTATATATACTTAGCAATTAGAGCAAAACTACATTGTTCTCTATTTGGGACAGTACAAATACACATTGATAATTCTTGACATTAAGTTTGTTAACAACCTATTCATAAGTAGTTTAACAAATTCAGAATCTTCAATTTTAAAACTTAATGTGATTCATCACATTCCATAATGAAATGGTGTTTTATTAATCTTCTAGGTTGGAGTCATATTGAGTATATTCAATCCATACTCAATTTCTAACCTTGTTACTATTTAAGAAAGAAGTTATGGTTATCATAAATCAAACAAATCAAATAGAGTTTGATTCTCCTAACTTAACATACCATCAACTTGTGGTATTCATTAGAATTTAATATTGTAAGACAATCTAACAATATATAAGATAAACATATTCTTTTTGGCTTACCTATTTACCAACTAAGTCAACTTAATGGTATAATAGACTTTCCAAGCCAATTGCATGCTTTATAACACAAGTACCTTTTAACCAAGTCACTTCATATCCATGTCTCAACAAGAAACATAAACTGTTATAATCCCATTATTCGTTATAAATCATTGATCAACTCAATGACTTCTTGTATATGTCTTAATTAAAAACATAACAAGTTAACGTCTTACTTTATTATAAGTCTTAAAAGACTTTATGTTTATGTCTTTACAATGAATCATAAACATGTTTAACTAAAGTAATTATGAACACAACTCTTGGTTTCAATAGTAATTTCAAGTTAATTTATTTTACTTCACAATAATGTAGGACTACATTATTTTTCATTTATGTCATTCCAAAATACATAAATAAACAAATTGAAGTAGAATTAGATTACTTCATTTAATTTTATGTCATTCTAATAATACATAAATATTTAATTTGAAGTAGTCTTATATATCATTTTGACACATGTTCTAAATAATTGTTTAATTTAGAAAGCGTAAATATGTCCATGCAAGGTCTGACTTTACATAGAGATTTACTTTGTTATTGCAATCTCGCCAAGTTCTCACATGACGTAAATTGCAACACCAAGTGTTTCTTGAATTAGATATGTTCAAGTTATATTAGAACGTTAGTCTCTTACCTTGCAATCAAGAGAATCCGTTAAATCATATACTTATATGTTGTACCTTGCACACAATATAGATTTCTCCCACTTGTGCATGGAACATCATGTAGCAAATAAACAACACGACATATGTTTGTTTATGTGACCAATATGATTGTGTCATTGATATTAGCATAACTAGTAGATGTAGAACCACTTCATTGTCTAATAAGGAAGCGTACATGACTATCCTTGAAAACATAAGTGTCTACAAGTGGAAAGTAATTATCTTAAGACATTCTAGAGATAATCTGTGTTACTACCAAGATGACAAAGCTTGTAACTCCCTTGAATTAGAGATCATTACATTAATCCTTATTCATAATAAGAACACAACACTCCCACTGGATTTGACAACATTGAAAGTGTTTCATTAACCAGTAAAAGAAAATAGTGTTCTATTTACTTCCCTACACCTTTGAGAAAGTCCATACATAACAATTACAAATGTACTTAAAAAAATGTATTCTACTATGTAGATGATGAATTTATCCATCAATGCTATTAACTTGAAAAATTGGGCATGCAATTTCTTTTTAATAGTTCTACTATTCCAACAATTGTAAGTAGTACTTTTAAATGGTCAAAGCACAACAACTACATAAAATATGCTAGTTTGTCTTTTACCAATTATGCATAATTAGTCTAGCTTCTAATTTAATAACTCAGAAATATGCAATTTTCTTAACTATTAAAATTTGCTTACGAGTTATGTATTTAGAATTTAGACAATTCTAATTGTCCTATCATACCTTTCTTCATTCATGAAAAGGAATAGGATTGAATCTCACTCTTTCTTATATAAAGAGGACTAGGTTTATCCTTTTAGCAAAGTTGACTCTACCAAAACCCCTTACAGGTGTAGATCAATTTACCAATACAGGAATAACCTTCGTTTACGGTTTAATGTTGCATTAATACATTTAAAAATTAGCAAAATTCAATTTTAGTATTTTCGATAATTAAACTTTTCAAGAAAATAAAATACCCAAAGGTAATATTCATATAACCATAGAATTTTCTCGAAAACTAGGATCCAAATTATCGAAGTTCCATTACATCAGTTGATCTGCTAGTAACGAAAGCACATAATAGGGTAATATGTCGAACAATAATTGGCAAACAATTTCCAATTCCTAGATCATTATGGGATTTATATTTTCCAACGCTATTGCAAATATAAACATGTTTTATCCCATCTTATGCCATTGAGTCCAAGATCTCACTTCCTACTCAACTTAAGTGTCTAACTTAAAGAACTGCAAATATGTCCATGTAAGGTCTCACTTAACATAGAGATTTACCTCTCCATCACAATCTAGCCAAGTACTCTCATGACTTAAATTGCAACTTCAAGTGTTCCTTTTAATTAGATGGCATATACCTTAATTTAAAAGGGTACTAGTTTTGATTTTATGTGGTCAAATCAAATATGTACAAAGATGTCATGCATTCATCTTGTAGCATAATTTTAATAAAAAACTTTTTATTACCAATTCATAAAGATCAAATTATCAAAGTTTTGATTGAGGTATTGGGTTCACCAATCAAGGAATTTAGTGTTAATTATCATCCATTATACCGTACTTTTGCATAAGTGTAAACACTTAGTGTTTCGGGTAATTACCACCGAAGTGGCGCATGGAATTAAAACTAATTCGCCCTTAAGATGAGTTTGTACATTTTATGGCTTACTAAGTATCTCCATTCGAACTTACAAGGCGGAGGACCGGGTAAGCGCAAAAGCATAACCTTAGACATCCATTCAGTGTGTATGCGCTTCTTAAATAACCCCTTTATAGTTCATTCTAATGGGTGAGCCGTTCAACCATAGTACCAAAATCATCAATCAATTAAACTATTGAAAACTTAACTCTTCAAACAAATCAAATTTCACCATTGTTTAGTCCGTATTATTTTTCTATTCAAAATTACCCTTTGCTTAAAACTGGCGCACATAATAAACAAACAAGTAATACCAATAAAAAATAAACTACTAAAAACAATGCGCACATAATAAACAATTTATACGTGTAAACAAGTAGCCACATGCAACTTATTCGATAAAACCCTATTAATAATCACTGTCTAGGTTAAATTAACGTTATATATTAATTAGGGCTTTCACTCTCTCAATTGAAAGTGAGCCACATACATCGGCGAATCGATTAAGTAAACCCATAATTAATGATATACCAAATTGCACATAATTGATTCATTAATGTATATAATTGGAGTTTTCCCCAATTCAAGATTTATCATAAATATACATGTGTATAAAACTTAACAATTAATCCAATCTTAACAATTAAATAATAATACAAGCAACTATCCATGACAAACATGCATGTATCATCATGGATATAACATAACAATTATTTAATTAAGTCACAAGATCGCATACAATTCCATGTCACATAACAATTTATTCATGAATTTATCACGTAACAAATATATTAAATCTAGGTTTTGATATAGATAACATAACAATTAATATAAACCCTAAAAAAAAATTTAAGGAAATCGATTACAAAATTTTAGGGTTTCCACCCATAAAAAATTTTCGATCCATAATAGATTTTTAAAACCAAATTAGGGCAAAATCCTTAACCCTAAAATTAGGGTTTATATAATCATAACCAAAACCCTAGAATAAATCATATCAAACACAATACAATATCCGTTTTTACGTGTTTAGTAATTAATTACTCATTAAAACCAATGACTCGTGATGCCACTGTTGGAATTATATAACATGACTAATCATAAATATAAACAATAAACATCAAAGTAAGTGCGGAAGCGTATAGGAACATATAATGAATAATTAATTAACTAAAGAATAAAGTATGCGTACCTTTCTTGATTCTAGTCGAACAAGAATCAAATCCACAAACTAGCAATTAGGATGAACCCTAATTAGGGTTTATAGGATTATGTGAATTACCCCTTACCGTTTGTAATTCAATCCAAGATAATAACAAAAGTATGTTATTACTATGTTCTTGTACACACGCTAAACGAATTAAAGTAATGCTAGTTTTATCAAACAAATAACTTGATGTGGAAAAGGTTTGAAGATCGACACCCTAAAGGGATGTATGATCGGTTTAAGAACAAAAACACACAAAACAATTTTTAGGGTTTAGCTAATGAGCACAAGAGATGGAAAAATAAAACCCTAGCCTTGTTTATATACCCAAGCAAACTTGGTGAACAAGTTGGGTTTTTTTTCTTTCCTTGTTTTTCCTTATGGCCGATCGGTTCATGGTATCCATAGGGATTCTGGAACCTTCCCAACTATTGCAATTTAGTCCTTTTCCATAAACATTTAACGACCGTTAATCCATTACATTAATTACTTAACGTCCGTTAGTTATTTCGTTTAATAAATAAATAAATATAACGTTTATATTTAATTATTAACTTTAAATTCTCATACGTAAAGTGTGCAATCCCATAGTCTCGAGTTCGATCCTAACACACGTCTATTAATTTATTGTCCATAAAACCAACATAACATTATACGTATAGTTCGAAAGGTATATGTTAAGCATGAAACTCGTTGAGACTTGAGACATGAAGGGTCAATTACTTCCATTGATGTTGATTTGGTGTTGAATATACATGTCTCCTTTTAGAAGGATTAACACAAGCTTTTCCTTTTATCAAACATAATCAAAAGGGAACACATTATATTTGACTGTCAGCACATCACATGGTAATTGATAGTCAAACTTGTAACTTTTTTATGGTGCAACAATAAGCAACTAGATAGAATTGGTATTCATCGATCAAAGGTTTAAGGGGAAATAATCTCTGTTGCAAACAACAGCAAACTTATTTGTTATTAGGTATAAATCAAGGACCATTTGTGTACATCATGGATAGGACTATTGTGTATAATCAGAGATCATTTTTGCATACCAACAGTAGATAAAGTTGTTATTGTTTGGAGCAAGGATCATTTTCCCAAGGTTTAATATCTATGTTTTTTTTTTAACGGCAGAATGAATTAAAAAAAAAAGGGAAACTAGCAAGATGCTAGAGACCTAAAAGGTACAATTACAACAAATCTAGAAAGCTACAAAAATTAAACAAAACCTCTAGACTCATCTCGAGAACATTAACTGCGAGGATCACAAAAGGAATGAAAAAACTCGTGCCAATTACAGAGATCCAAGACACGAGAAAAACTCCCACACAACGAAGGCCGAGCCACCGGATTTCACTTCGCGGTGTTTTTGATGTGATCCCAACCATGCCTCGAGGACACGAACCAGCCAACAAAAAGCAAGAAACAAGAGAAACATAAAATCCTAACCAAAATAGATACACCGAAGCAACCAAAAACCATCTTCAAGCAACCCAAAACAAGCCCCAGAAAGATACCAAGACCAGACCATGCAAGATCAGCCATCTTAACCATCTATCAAAGGACACACGATCCAATCGTTCGATGCGTAATGATGTTTCCTATCTCGGTTGGATATCCATAAGAAAGAGAGAGATACAATCGATTGAAAGGTGTTGGCGATACTAGCGTTTTCATTATTATGAATCGAGTTGTTTCTATCCTTCCAGATATGCCACCACCACACGAACATAATAGCTTCGATAACTCTTATGTGTTGATTAGAATTAGGTAAGTCTAGATACCATTCCACCACTAGACTAGGTTCCAAGACGGGGATTGTCAGGTTTAACCATGCCGATAAGAACACGCAATCCACTTAGGAATGCACTGATAAAAAGATGCGACCATCATCGAGCTCGTTATTGCAAAGTTTACAGCTAACCGTAGTCACATCGACACCCCGACCAAATAAATTTAAAAGAGTAGGAAGACCGTTCCTTAGCATACGCCACACAAAAATGTTAACTTTTTTCGGGGTATACTTATTCGCAAGAAGGCCGATCCAGCGAGCAAATGTAGTGATCTATGTGGTACCGAACAGCAGCAACAGTGAAGCATGTGTTACCTTCAAGGTTCCAACTCCAATAATCTTCACCACTTTCAAGAGTATTCATAAGCATCTGCAACAAGTCTTGAAGTTGATTTTGCTCATGACCATCTCTTAAATCTCTACGCCAGTTCCAAGTCAAAACCGAGGGATTGTACATCAAAAACTAAGCAATCTTTTTCCAATTCTAAAGCAAAAACTCTCGGAAATCTCTTGTCAAAAGCCTGATCTCCACACCAAATGTCTTTCCAAAACCGAGTATTATGGCCATTACCAATCTTTCTAACAATCACAGTTTTTGGTAAAAGATAAGAGGAGTGACAAAGGTTGAGAGACGCCGTTATATGATTCCAAGTACCTTTGCTTTTAGCCGACATATTATAGAAACAATTCCTACCGTGAATCTCCGATAAAACTCTAACCCAAAGACTTTGATGATTACACATTCCGCGCCATCTCCACTTATACAATAGAGACAAATTCATTGCCTTTAAACTACCAATACCAATTCCTCCATAATCGAAGCTAGCCATTGTCGATTCCCACTTAATCCAATGAATTTTTCGTTTATCTTTCGACCCTCCCCAAAAAAACGAGGCCCTTAAACCTTCCAAGGTCTTATTAACAGCTTTAGGCATAGGAAACAAAAGAAAAATGTAGTTACCCAAAGAACCAAGAACCGCTTTAATGAGAGTAATCCTCCCCCCAATGGAAAGAAGATTCTCTTTCCAGCCCGACAACCTTTTCTTGAACTTATTAATAATCGGCTCCCAAAAAGAAATGCGTTTGGAAGTACCTCCAATAGGTATCCCCAAATATTTGAAAGGCAAACTTTCAGCTTTACACCCAATCAAAGAAGCAAATCGACCAACCTCATTAGAAGAAACTCCAATACCAATAATAGAGGACTTTTGAAAAATAATTTTGAGACCCGAAATACCATAGAAAAATCTTAAAGCATTAGAGATATTAATTAAGTTATTTTCATCCCAAACCCCAGTAATCATCACATCATCAGCATAGAAAAGGTGAGAAACCATGACCTGATTAATCTTGATCCCAGAAAAAATACCATTGTTAACCAGGTTGTCTATAGCAATGTGGAGGCCTTCCATAGCAATAATAAACAAAAATGGTGCCATAGGGTCTCCTTGGCGCAATCCACGATGAATACCAAACTCTTCAGTGGGACTACCATTGACAAGAACCGAAGACCTAGCGGAAATCAGACAGGCCTTTATCCAAGATATCCATTTAGGGCCGAACCCCATGATAGAAAGCATATGAAGCAAAAAATCCCAAGATAATGAGTCGTATGCTTTAGCAAAATCAATCTTGAATAACATCATCTTCTTTTTCTTGTTTTTATGCCAATCTATAACCTCATTTAACAAGAGAGGTTCGTCCAAAATCTGTCTACCTTTAATAAAAGCCGATTGCTCGATGCTAACAATATGGTTAATGACCTTAGCAAGACGATTAGCAAGGATTTTGGCAATTATTTTATATTGAATACCAATTAAGCTAATAGGTCTAAAATCGGACATAAGGATAGGATTACTAACCTTGGGAATGAGGGTGATGAAGGAAGAGTTGCACCCGACGGGAATGTAAGCCGCTCGTGGAATTCATTAACCATATTAACCACATCATCCTTCAAAATATCGATACGACTTCAGAACGCGAAAGAAAAACCATCGGGACCGGGGCTTTATCCCCACAACACCAAATGGCGTTTTTAATTTCTTCAAAGAGAAACGAGCTTCAAGATGTATAGCTTCTTCCATAGGAACAGTACGAGCAGAAGTTGAATATAAGCTAAACCGAGCACCCTTGAACCGTTGGAATTTGTTGGCAAAATACTCCCTAAAGCAATTCTTGACATCGAGAGGTTGATCAATCCATACGCCATTATGTTTAACACCTTTGAGAAATCCTGACTTCCTTTTAGCATTTATGATTGTGTGAAAGTATTTAGAGTTTTCATCACCTTCCAAAGCCCATTTTACTTTCGCTTGCTGTTTCATATCCTTGTTAACCCATAAAATTAAATTCACGAAGCTCATGAGACAATTCTTTGCCTTTCAGCCAACTTGCTCCTTATTATTTGAATTGGAAATTTGGCCATCCACCTCCGCAATCTCATGGGTGATATTCTCTCTATTACGGCCACTTAGTCTTTCTTTGTTCCAAGCTTTAATCACAAATTTAAGACATTTCAACTTATGTTTGAGAATGTTGAAAGCGCTGAGATCCCCATTACTTTTCACACTACCCCAGTTATCCTTCACCAACTTATCAAAACCATCGATCGTAATCCAAGAATTGAAAATTTTGAAAGGACTAGGACCAAAGTCCATCGGCTTTTGTTTGAGTAACAGAGGTCTATGATCCGAGATGATATCGTCAAGAGCTTCCACCATCAAGTCCGGAACCGAATCTAACACCAGCTTATTCACCAAAAATCGATCTAATTTACTAGCTTTGAGGCCATCAGGAGAAATTCGGGTGAATTTGTGTCTTCCCATTTTCAAATCAATTAAGTTGCCTCTAGAGATGAAGTCATTAAAATTGCTCGCATTTTGAAGAGAAAAAGAGGAACCCATTCTTTCTTCGCTATTCCTGGTTGAATTAAAATCTCCACACAAAACATAATTACCCTTGTTAGCATTCATGAAATCTACCATTTTATTCCAGAGCTCAAGTTTTTCACGTTCCGATTGAGGAGCGTAGATATTAACCACAAAGCAATCAAATTTAGCTGCCACCCACAATCCCTTAGTAACCACAAAATTTTCGAACACAAAACTCTTATCCAGCAGAAATGCATTCGGATCCCAAATTGAAATAATACCACCCGATCTTCCATTAGCCAATGATTCAACATACTCATAATTATAATTACCCCAGATGCTCTTGACCCGAATGTTATCAGAAACCGACATTTTAGTTTCCTGAATACAAAGAAACTGAACCCGATACTTACCCAGGATGCGATTTAAAGATTTTCTTTTAAAATCGCAACACTGCATCCAAAGATTTATGGATAGCATATTCATTGGAAACCTTTATCGGCACTCATCCTACTCACAATCTGACCAAATGAGCGTGAATCTTCTTTCACCTCGAATCCCATGAACTTTCCCACCTCCAAAATCTCATTTGCTTTATCGACTACATTACTAGACTCCATGAACGAGCATGAGGAACCATTAGCTTTAACGTGGACCTTTTCAACCCAAGTATCCAGGTGGTCATTATCCATGTTCACATTTGTTTTTAAAAACACACCCTTGATAAAACCAGGTGCCCCCGAAGATTCAGAGGAACTAACTTGGCACGATCGAATCACAGGGGGACTAGATTGATGCCCTTTATCTCGGTGTTGTTCTTGTTGAATTAGCTTGTCCAGCGAAAAAATATCATCAGAATTGTTGATATGTTGAGTTTCATCAGTGACCTCGTTGTGCCCTTCTTCAGTAGCATCATCCTTTAGCTTATTGCTTGGAGAAACCTCCGGGTCAGAACCCGAGGGGATTTTACGCCCCACAGTGTCGTTGCAAGCAATCTTCTCTTGATCAGTTACTTGACATTGGTTATCGGTTTGATTATTCACTAACGCGTCCCCTGTATTGTCTGTCTTCTTCTGATGAAGACTCACCTCTTGTTCAATATAATTCGGATTAGAATCAGGAATGATCTTAGTGTTGAAAAATGAATTCTCATCAGATGGAGAATTCGAATTATCAACAGAGTTTTCTGATTTTTCAACACATAAATTTGGGTCAAACTCTTCACTACGACCATTTTCATCATCTTCCGACTCGCCATTTTCGTTATCATTATCAGATTTATCCGAGTTATCGTCAAAAGACTCTTCATCACTCGCTTCCCCACTGCCCGAAGACGCATAATGTGGCTGTATAATCTTGGGTTCCCAAGGGGCAAACTCTTTTAACCACACTGTAAACGACTTTTCATCCATTGAAACAGTGAGTTCCTCGAATATAAAGCTTTTTGAATGAGACAACAAACACACCTTTGCCACAGAACTAGCCGAATCCCAATCACAGTCGAAGAAAATGCCTTTGCCCCAGTTCTTAGTAATATCGACGATGGTTTTTTTATTCCACAAGATCGGGTATGATGGTGTATGAAAAAGTTGTAAAAAACTTTTTTCTAAAAGTGGATATTTTTTCCGAAAAAAAATTATGAAAAAATACGTTCGCGCATTAAATCGTTTTTTTGTGCATCAAAAATTGATTTTGCACCCAACTTCTTTTGACTTTTTTCATCAAAATAACATTGCGCATCTAACTAACACAAGTTGAAAATTTTATGCATCAAAATTTTTTTGTGCATTAAAAAAAAACATATCAAAACTCAAAATTATAAAAAATGTTTTCAAAAAAGTTTTATGTACCAACATACCCGATCTTGTAGAATTTTTTTGGAATTTTTGGAGAAATTTAAAAAAAAAACAAATCTTTTTATTCTTTTTACGGATATTTGTCTTTTTATTTTAAATTTACCATATATATATATATATATATATATATATATATTTGTGGGCTTCAAAGCATTGGGGTAACTTATTTAAAGATATAGTAGTATTTATTTGGAGATAATTTAAACTAATTACATATCAAAGCTAGTGAAATGTTATTTTATAGTAAGATACGAATTGAAAAAGACGACAAGGGTGGTGGGATGCATCATTGCCGAAACCCTAAAAAGGGAAGTAGCTAGATTTAGGGTAATGGAAATATAAATTACAAAACCATAAACCCATACTTACACCCTAATTAAATAACACTTGCTATAGTTATATACTGTATAAGCTAAGGTTTATCCATATAACGCTTTTTCTCACATGTTTTTCTGTGATTTCTTTATTAATGTTTAGATTCACCTTACTAGTAAGCTAGCATTATTGTAATTACACATAATTTACTTTAGGGGCATTTACATACATCCCCATATTCCAACTAATATTTACATATTTTCTCAAACATTGCTTTAAGAGCATTGTACATCATGCATTAAAAACTTGTGTTTGGGGAAATATGTAAATATTGGTTGGGATATGGGGATGTATGTAAATCCCACTTTACTTTATTGATTTGTAGATAGGCTAGTAGGTGTACAAATATGTTTGGATAAAGCCTCTAACAAACTTGAAAGTTTAGCGCGAAATTGATCAAATAGTTCTTTAGAAAAGTTTGACACCCTCATCACAAAATAATCGACAAACGTACAAAATGTAAAATGTAATGTGATTGATACATAATGATAGGTTTGTTACACTATAAATACAACAATAAGCAATACATGGGCTTGGCCCAATATACACAATATGATATCTACTAACAGCCCCTCCGCAGTTGGACAATGAACACTAAACTAGGCCAGGAGAGTTGCCGGAGCTATTCCTTGTAGGGTGGAAAATGACTGGTGTCAAAAGGCACCCGAGGTCAGGGTGTTCCCGCCAATCTACACCTTTGTGGAAAAGCAAATGGAAGACCTTTGGTGAAGATGTCAGCATACTAATAACGAGAAGGAATATGTAAGACACGAACGTGACCAACTGCAACACGATCTCTAACAAAATGTATGTCAATCTCTATATGCTCCGTGCGTTAATGATGCACGGGATTAGAAGACAAATATACCGCACTGACATTATCACAATAAAGTACAGTAGCTGAATGTAAAGGAGAATGAAGCTCACAAAAGAGATTCCTCAACTAGGAAGTCTCAAACACTGCATTGGTGACACCACAGTACTCAGCCCCGGCACTAAAGTGAGACAAAGTGTATTGTCTCTTGGACGACCAAGACAGTAAATTGTTGCCAAGAAAAACACAATAGCTTGAAGTAGAACGGCGAGTAGTCGGGAAACCAACCCAATCAGCATCTGAATAAGCAACCAGTGAAAAAGTTGAGGAAGAATACAACTAAAGGCCATAATACAAAGTACCGCAAACATAGCGTAAAATCCTCCTAAGAGCAGCAAGGTAAGACTCCCGAGGATCACGCATCTAAAGAAAGACTTGCTGAACCGCATAAGACAAATCAGGTCTAGTAAAGGTGAGATACTGTAAAGCCCCAAAGAAGACTCCTGTAAAGTGTCGGATCAGAATCGGGGTACCATCAGCTCCCAACTTGGACTCTGTATCAATATGGGTCCTGCACGAATGACAATTGCGCATACCTGCACACTCAAGAATCTCCGATGCATACTTTTTCTGGTTAAGAAACATCCCCTAGGCGGAAGGTGTGACAGACATCCCTAGAAAATAGTTCAACGGACGAAGATCAGTAATAAAAAACTCCTTGTGTAAAGAGGCTATAATCCTCTATAAAAATGTGGTAGAAGATGATGTCAACAAAATATCATCTACATAAAGTAATAAGTAAGCTACATTAGATCCTTGTTTATAAATGAACAAGGATGAATCGCATCTGCTATGACCAAAACCAGCACGAGTAGCATAACTCGCAAACCACTGAAACCAAGCACGCGGTACCTGCTTAAGTCCATATAATGATTGTTGTAAGAGACAAACATGGTCGGGATGTTGAGGATCTCGAAAACTAAGAGGCTGATGCATGTATACATTCTCAGATAAAGTACCATGTAGAAATGCATCCTTGACATCAAGATGATGAACAAGCCAATGTCAAAAAAGCAGCAAGATTGAGAACGGTACAAATAGTGGCCGGTTTAACCACTAGACTAAACGTCTCATCATAGTCAACACCAAGCTATTAACTGTTCCCATTAGCAACAAGGCGTGCTTTATATTTTCTTAAAGATCCATCTGCAAAATGCGTGTGCTTAAACAACCACATGGACAAACTATATTCGTGTCAGATGGCCATGGTACAAGAACCCAAGTGTTAATTTTAATTAAAGCATTATATTCTTTAAGTATAGCTCGTTTCCAGTTTGAGTCTTTGAAGGCTATGCCGTATGATTTTGGAAGGGGAGATATAGTAGACACATGACAATTGTAACGCGGGTCCTTTTTGTTAGTAGCAACTTGAAAACGAGTGACTATGAGATGAGTTGAGGCTGGGTTGGGTCGAGGATGATGGGGTGCGGTAGTAGGCACGATATGAAGAGGGGTTGGGCTGTATATGTGTGGTGGGTCGTGGGGAATGTGGGTCGGTGTAAGGATGGCTTGGAATGGGAGAGGAGTGTATTGGAGTAGTGCTTGGGCTGGATGTATTGGGCTGTGAGATGGAGTGGAGGTATCTGGTGGAGTATTTTGGGCGGGTGAGATGGAGTGAGGTGTGGGTGGTGGATGTTGGGCCGGTTGTTGCAGGATTTGTCGAGCAATTAAGTTAGGGATATTATCAAGGAATGTATAAGATAGAGCATTATTAGTTGTAACGGATCCGTAAGAAAAAATGGTCTCATCAAACGTGACATGTCAAGAAATAATAATTTTGTTTGTGGAAAGCTTTAAGCAACGGAAACCGCTGTGATTGGATGGGTAGCCAAGGAATATACAAGGTGTAGAACGTAGGCCAAGTTTGTGATTGGTGTCAAGGTGAGCATAAAACAAACACCCAAAGACACGTAAGGACATGTAATTTGGTTTAGTATTATATATCAGAAATGAGGTGTGTCATTGTTGGTTGCGGTTGAAGGTAAAATGTTTAAAAGGTAGGTGGTCATGTGAAGAGCTTCGACCCAGAAATGAGGTGGAAGATATGCTTGGAAAAGTACAGTACAAATAAGGTTGTTTATGGTCCGAATCAAACGTTCAGATTTACCGTGTTGTGAGGTGCAAGGACACGAGAAACGTGTATGGATATCGTGTTTGGTAAATAATTGATGAAAAGTGGTGTTGTCAAACTCACCAATATGGTCACCTTGAAAAGATTTAATTTATGCGTTAAATTGAGTTTTCACAAGAGAACAAAATTCGAAAAATTTAGCAAAAGTATCAGATTTATTACGGAATGGATATACCTACAAGTAATAAGAAAAATGATCCAAAAAGATAGCATAATATTTAATATCACTTTGACTAGGAAGTGGGGATGTCTACAAATCCAAATGTACAATATAAAAAATCGAGTTAACTACAGTATCAGAAATAGAAAATGGAAGCCTCACGTGCTTGCCAAGCTGACAAGCATCACAAAGTTAGGGAGACTTCACTTTATTACACAATATACTACTGTTATAAAGTAAAGAATGTAGAACTTCATTTTCTGGATGACCAAGTCGTTGATGCCACGTGTGATGACTAGCGAGAAAATCTTGTGGGTAGAAGGTAGGTGTCGTGATAAGATAGAGATCCTCGGTGCTATCACATCGCAGCAGAATCTGTCAAGTCAAATAATCCTTCATGGAAAAACCAAACCCGTCAAAATAATTAGAAACTTTGTTGTCACGAGTAAACTAAAGTACATAAATTAAAGTTTTTACAATATGTGGAGTAATTAAAACATTGTGAAGATGAAAAGGAGGGTGGGGGTTAGGCAAAAAGTTATGGCCCATGTTGGTGATGGGAATGGAATTACTGTCACCGACAAATACAGACGGATAAATACTTTTATTATAAATAGTACTAAGATTATTTGCATCAGACTTTAAATGTGAAGACGCACCTGTATCCATGTTCCACCCAGCAACTCCGATCCTGAAGATTCAATGTGTTAAATGCTTGCGGGAGAAGTTTTTCTTGACCATTGTATCCCGCAAATGAACCTGGACTATGCTGCAAAACCTATGGGACATGTTGTTGGACCAAAGAACTAGGCTGTTAGGCCTGATGAACAGTACCCGAGAGGTGGGCCTGAGGTGCTGGAAATGAAGCGAAACGAGGGGTGTATGGGAGCTGTTATTTTACTTTTTATTTGGCCTGTTATGTTGAACCTATCACATATTATTTGACAAACCATATTGGGCCAACAATTGTTGTTGGGCCTAAACAAGCTGCACAAGTTGTACCTGGCCCAAACTGTGAATATTGTTGTCATTAACATTAAACCTTGGTCCACCAGTGGTAATATGTATTTGAAGATAAGCATGGGAAGACCATAGTGTGTTGTCATGTGTAATAGAGGGGTTATTTCCATGCATAAATCAGCAACCGGTTCCTAAGTTACAAAGTCCATTCGAGCAAAGTGACAACACACATTCTGAGAAGTGTTACCACGTGTGTCTAAGGGTCTTGTGTCACGGTTCGCACTCTCAGCTAGTAAAAAAGTTAGAGCTGGGGAATTAGTTAGATCATTCGAGGGCTTAGCTTTATGTTTAAGGCGAAGGTCCTTAGTTGTCACCATTGACCTAACAATATCTAGGTTTGGAAATGGATCACGATGAGCAATAATCTCGGCCACGTAAGAAAAACGGTCACTCAAGCCATTAAGGTCATACGTGACTAGGTCATCATCATGCATAGGAGAACCTAAGTTGGCTAGAGTGTAGCAATAGATTCGATTTTACCAAAATATGCATCGACGGTCATATTACCAATGGTTAAGAGCCTTTGATACGCACGAAGGTCAATGGTTTTGGACATATTGTTGTCAAGAAATATGTTTTCAAGGAAGGTCCAAGTGTCTAAGGCGATTTTGGGATTAGCTTTAACAAGTCTAGCAACAATAATCTCCCTAAAAGTTAAGAAAATCCAAGATTTGACCAACGAATCTACCTTTAACCATTCCAAAGTAGGTTGAGCAACAACCTCTTCACTTGTAGATGCTTCCTTAGGTTGGATGTGATCAAGAGCTTCCAAGCCTTCACATTTATTTTTGAAGAAAAAACACGAAGACGAGTAGTTAGCCTTTGTGACATCAAGCTTTATCGGGATTAAAGTGGTAATCGATGGTTGGACAGTGAGCATCTTATCGGCTTAGGAGATTATGGTAGGGAGAGGTACGTTGGTGTTTACCATGGTTGAGTTGTTTGTAAGAAACAGACGTGAGTAGTACGGTTTTGTGAATTTAGGATACTAATTGTAATGGCATGAAAGCAACAATGGTACGTAGCATGTAAGTAATAGGATATGCGAATTTATGGTGCTTGGAACATACAAGGAAAAATTGTATATAATTGTGTATGTGAATGAAATAATGTAAAAGGGAAGAAAAAAAATTGTAATGGGATGGTGGTATATTAGTGATGATATGTGGGTTTAGATGTGACGGCTGCTTGCAAGGAGAAAGGAAAATGATACGTGAGTTTCTAAGATTTAGGGTTTTGGAGAGGATATGATTGTTTGATACCATGTAAAATATAATGTGATCGATACGTAATGATATGTTTGTTACACTATAAATACAACAATAATAAATACATGGGCTTGGCCCATTATACACAATATAATATCTACTAACAAAAATAATATGCACACAAATATACCATAGAACCCCTTTTATTCATCAACCAATAAAAGCTTACATCGAGACAAGAATGATGAATTATATTAGCAACCAGAGATGCAGGGGTACAATCCCTATGGAAATAGAATTTCATAGTATATTTGTTAGTCATGCACATCAAGCAATCTTAATTTAAGTTTCTAACTAAGTACAATTAAATCTATATACATAGACTAATTATACTTTAACACACGAGAGAAACCTAATGATGAAAGGAACAGTGAGGTAGACATGAATGTCTAATTGGATGCTAAGATTCAAAACTATGAAAAGCTAATACTAGAAGGAAAACTTGTGTACCTGGATGACGATGGAAAGCCAATGAAATCTGGAGGGAAAGCTCAGTAGTGTGTTCATGAACCTGACCCAAATTCGTCTAATGTTCATTCGAAGGTAAATGAACCATCTGGTCATGATGCTATTAACACGAATGGGGACTCAACTTTTGACTACTACGAAGTCGGTTTCGTATGAGAGTGCTACAAGTTCTGAAACGAGGAAGACTAAAGCCAATTTTCGTCCTTTGAAATCTGAGAACAAGTGTGATGGTACCAATCTTGTTATCCCTGTTAAGGTTGTTGAAGCTGTGAATCCTAGGTTTAAAAATACTATTTATGGCTATTTTATTAGTAAAAGAATTGCCTTCCCGGATGTGGAGTATTATGTACAAAAATGCTTGGGCTAAGTATGGTAGTACGAAGTAATGACGAATTCAAAAGGGTTATGTTTCTTCAAATTTGATTTGAAAAAGGGCGTGGAGGATGTGCTAAAGTGATCCATGGATGATTCACATCATCACTATAATTCTTAAACCATGGACGATTAATACAAGTTTATTGAAGGTAGATTTAACCTGTATTCTGATGAGGGTTAAACTTCATGACATTCCTTTGGCCGCGTTTTCTGAAGATGGATTAAGCCGTATTGCGACGAACATTGGTTCTACAAAAATGTTTGATACCTTAATTAGCACAATGTGTATGGAATCGTGGGATCGTACTAGCTTCGCTCGTGCTTTAATTGAGATTCGGGCTGAAGATGAGTTAAAGGACAGATTGACAATTGCTATTCCCCTACTTTATGGGTTGTGGTTTTCTAAAGAATTGTTCGAGCGGAATATGATTGAAACCACCTCGGTGTGATTCATGCAACATTTTTGGGCATACAATTGATCAGTGTCCAAAAAATGTAGTTGTTTTAGCCCAACTATTGAACGAGCTATCGGAAGTTCGAATGATGGTTTTCAAGTCATGGGTAATAGGCATCACAATGGGATGAATGGTAATGCGAAAGGTAGCTTGAAGGTTGGTCTAAGCTTGGGGTCCAAGATCCAATATCGTCCAAAGGCTAAAACGACTACTTCTAAGACTCCTAGCACGTCTAATGTGGGTAAGGATACTGGTAATAATAACATATCTAAATGTGGTAAAGAAATATTCCGTGTTCCAAGAATGTGGTTAATACGTCGTATAAATATGATTTACTATTGAATGAATTTGACACTGTATTTGAGGAGAATCAACCAACTGGCAAAGAAACTGGAATGAGCAAAGTGCAAGAAGAGGTGGGCACTAGTGATGATAGCGAGGGTGAGGTGGAGAAAGTTGATAATGAAACTGGAAATTTTCTGGCATCCGAAAGTGGAAGTGGATTAGGAACCAAGAGTTTGTATGAACAATGAAAGGAAATAATGGATGGTGGTTATGATCCATATGATGATTTTTACAATGATCGTGGTGTCTCTGAAGATCAACAAGCTTTCTGTGACGCTTGGGATATCAAGGTTTGTAGTCGAAAGAAGAAGTTGATTATATTTGATGTTATGTTGACTCAATTGTAATCTAGTCACAGTCGTATTTTCGTTATAGAGTAGTTTTGCTTTTTTGGAATAATATATTTACGGGAAAAACCATTTACCAAAAAAATTATACTTTAACCCACTAAGAATTGCTACTATATTCTGACAAAATATGAAGAACATGACGGTTAGTACGTACCTATAGCCACAGTCATTATGTAAAGACTTGACAAGACTACGTACATTAAGGGTGTGTTTGTTAAAAATAGTTGTAAGCAGTAGTCACAACTCACCGCTCACAGCTTCTTAAAGAAGCATTGGAAAAATGAGCATTCTTAAAAAGTAGCAAAGCTCACCGCTCTTTTGTCAAACGAACACTAAAAATCAAAAAGCTCATTGCTCACCGCTCATCGCCCCAAAAAACTCGAAAAAGCTCCACGCCAAACATAGCTTAAATGTATCTAAACCAATATATAGTATTTGTTTTAAGCCTGATCTTAATGAGGATCAAGGTTTGGCGAAACATCTTAATTTGGTCTTAAACATCTTTCCTTAAAGCACACAAAGTAAGTACATAAGTCAATAACAACAATGTCTAGCTAGTAACATGAATCATAACTGCTACTTATTGTGTATGTCGGTATATAGTACTAGCTAGATCGTTGGTTGGATAATGAGTAATACGAGTAACAAGTAATAATATTCTAGCCGGTAGATTGTACAGCTTTTTCCAAACAAAACATAACAGATAGATGATCATATATATATAGATGAATAAGATAATGTGAAATTAACTTTTTGCCCATAAGAAAAAAAATATTATCAAAATGTGTTGCGCATGCATGGATTTGTAGCATAAGCATGCAGGTTCACATAACCAGGTTCCCGCATGCCAATACAACCCACCATTTAGTTTTTTTACAACCCAAATGTTACACATTACTTACTCAATATATTAGCTAGACACAATAATATATGACAAATTAAATCACATTGACAATGTGAGGGTAAAGATGATGAGAATGGCAACTTCGATTTTGATAAAAAGTTGATATATTATACATGAAAAGTTAGTTGCCTAAAATGTATCCTAGTAGTATTAGATTATGAAGTTAGATCTTTTCATTTTGATATATATTGTGTGTTGTGTCTTGCAGTGTCCTCTTCTTCTAAATTAGCTTAGCTAATTTTTCGTAATGTGAAATTAGATCTTTTCATTTTGATACATATTGTTGTGCCTTGCATCTTCTTCTAAATCAGCTAATTAGCTAATTTCTCACAATGTGAAATTAGATCTTTTCATTTTGATACATATTGGTGTGCCTTGCACCTTCTTCTAAATCAGCTTAGCTAATTTTTCACAATGTGAAATTAGATCTTTTCACTTTAATGCATATTGTTGTGCCTTGCATGTTCTTCTAAATCAGCTTAGCTAATTTTGACAATGTGAAGTTAGCTAGAACTTCTCATTTTGATACATATTGTGTGTTGTCTTATAGTGTCCTCTTCTTCTAAATTAGCTTAGCTAATTTTTACAATGTGAAGTTAGATCTTTTCATTTTGATACATATTGTGTGTTGTCTTGTAGTGTCTTTTTCTTTTAAATTAGCTTACCTAAGCGCTTGAGGGTATCAATTTTTTGAAGAAAATGATACACAATACTATATCGTCGTATTAGCAGGCCTATAATTAAGTCGTTCAACGTGCAACCATGTAACAAATCCATGAGATCGAGCTAGCAAATGGTCCTGCCACGTCGTTACGCGTTTCCTCAACAACTCATGAAATGTGACATTCTATTAGTAGATTTGGTAGACATGTTATTGAACATGAAATATATATCATTTATCATCTCATAGAGAGGAGTAACATGCATTTATCATAACATAATTTTGTCACACAATGACATTGATCTAAAAGTTTTATGATAGTAATTAAGAATGACATAAAATAAGTGACAATATGATGTTAAAAGTACTTGCTTGTCTACTATATAACCCACAATTATACAAGTCTATTGCATTGAGAAGAGATTATAGAATTTTGACCATTCAAGACCTTCAGTTAAGAATTGAAAATAACTTTGTAAAATTATCTATATTATATTTGGAGGTAAAAAGAGTGGAATATTTGGAAAAGAAGAGAGTAACAGAAAGAACATATAGGGAGAAGTGAAAGAGAAGCACTTAAAGCAAATAGCAAGGCAACTTTGAGACTCAGAATCAAGTGTAATTCCTTTCTGTCACCCCCCAAAGTAAAGAATATTACTTTTTACATATATATTCAACATTATATTATATATGACTGGAATATAATTATAACCTTCTTCACTTATATAAAACATTTATGTAGCAAATATTTAAGGCTCAAAGCCTCAAAGTATATTTATAGTAGTATACATTATGAACACATTAAAGGTATATATATAATACAATTTTATTTTTTCTGTAAATATATTACTCCAAAAAGCATTTTAAATAAATAAGATTTGAGCGAAACCTTAATTATAATACAACCGTTCTTTTACATTGGTATAGAAATTATTTTTCTTTTGGTATTAATTATCAACTATTGCTGTAGTATGCATTATTATGCTTGGATCTCATTAACTCTGACTTTAATCACCAAGATGTACTGTACAAATGAAATAACTAATTAAATAAAGGGAAAATGATAAATTTAGGCATCAAACTTGCCACGTTTTCCTTTTCTGGGCAATGAACTTTTTTTTTCTATTGTAGCACTGAACTTGCCTAAATTTCCTTTTGTGACACTGAGTCACACTAAACCCATAATTAACCTCCTTAATCAAAATTAAAGCGTTATAACCTCAGTTTATGTATTTTGGGTGTGTTTTGAACAAAAGGTGTATCCTTAGGGGATTTTTGAGAATTTTACAAACAATAATAACTCCCCCCCCACCCAATCAAAACCCTAAACCATTGTTGCAAAATTTGTCCCCAATTCGTTTGAAAATCAAGAACCCTAATTATGACTAGTTCATCTTGGACAATCAGCGTGTAGTTGGAGGTAAGATTGAACATTTACGTAAGTGTGAACGACAATGAGAGTCCAAACATCAACCACAAGGACTAATCACGGAAAGAGGTTTGTAAATGTGCTCAATGTCGCGTCTATGAATTTCTGGATGTAGACCTTCCTAGTGAATACTACAAGGACTTGGTATATGGGTTCTTTCAAAGGCAGAGAGGTGTTGAAAGTGCACCAATGATTGAAGCTCTAGCTTTGGATAAGGCAAGGTTGGAAGAGGAGTTGAAGGCTACAAAGACAAGATTGGAAGGGGAGGTGAAGGCTGGAAAGTCAAAACTTGAATTGTATGATAGGTTGTTTATGATGATGTTAGGAGTGTTATGTTTCATTTGTGTTTGGTTTGGTATGAAACTATCCAACTGATTTAGTTCTTCTTGAGTAGTTAATGTAGTATTTTGAATTGTTAAAACTTAACTTTGGAAAATGAATGTCAATGTTTTAGTTTTGTACATGTGTTAAATTGTTAAGTGTTAGTATGGTATGCAAACAGTTAGGATAGTCATATTACATAGGACTGCAACCATAGTCATAGGATTAAACAGGAGTGCATTACATATGATTATTATAGGGCATACTAAACCCATACCAATAACCTTACTAAAGCCATAAAATCACCCACAAGTTCCAAACCACTCATTTCCTAGACCTTGTCCTCTTCCCCTTCCCCTTCCCTTCAGCTTCTTTGTTGACAGGCTTGGCAACCCAGTCTTTGATGCCCATCTCAGCACATGTTGCCTTGTTTGGCAAACCCATCACTTTTGGCCTTGCATCAAAAGCA
The DNA here is from genome assembly GCA_910596185.1 of Chrysanthemum makinoi. NCBI lineage: Eukaryota > Viridiplantae > Streptophyta > Magnoliopsida > Asterales > Asteraceae > Chrysanthemum > Chrysanthemum makinoi. Next base: position 217,759,263 of record OU343219.1, on the reverse strand, counting down.
AGCTTGCAAGTGCTTTTCGATTAGGGGCACCTCTCTCATCAACATTTTCTTCATCTTGCCTTGAGCTGGAACCAACTTTCCATTCAACAGGAAGTGGCTCTTTAATGTGCTGCAATGGTGGAAAGTAACCTCCCCATGAGGATCCTTCGAACCACCTTGTTCAGTACTCTCCTCTGTGGTGCTTGAAATGGTTATTATCTCGAAATAAAAAATGTTAGTAAATGCATAAAGGAAATGTGCATTAAAGTTGTTAGAATTCCTGGTTTATGGTTAGTATTTATGGAAATGGTTATAATCAAGTTGTTAGAGACACGGTGGTTGGCTTGACATTTTCCTCTTGCACGAACTCATGTTAATAGGAATTTTGTTTAGATAGACAGATATGAGTAGAAGATGTGTGGTATATGGTATTGGTTCATTGGATTTTATAAGGGCAAATTGTGTTGAAAATAGTTGGGTTGGGATTGTCATTAAATTTACAATGACTGCAAATAGCCTATGTCTCATTGACTGCAAATAGTATAAGTTCATTGATGCATAAAAAGCAAGCTTTTGCATAAATAACATATGTCAACTTGATTGCATAGCCTATGTGCGATTCAGCGCCTTATCAATGTGTATATAGGTTGCATAAAGAAACACTGCAAATAGGATGCCTATGTCTCATTGACTTTCTTCATATATATGTGTGCATAAAGGATGACAAGTGCATTTCTGCAAAGCAAGTAATGCCTATAAACCATGGTAAAAACACTGCATATTTCATTATTGAAAACTAATAACAAAACATAGTTACAAACTGCAGATTTCATTAAACTTAGTAGTTTAACAATGACCATCTTTTATCTGCCTCAAAGGATGTACAAAATGGGCTTGTGCTGAGATGGTCATTACATAAACTTGTAACAATAGTGGCAGCTATCTGTTCTACCTATATTACATACCAAAATGACCATCAGTTAGTGCCCTAAAAAGATTTACAAAATGGGTTATTGGTTGATGGTCATGACCTATTCACATTAGTTATCTAGACATATTACATACCCAAATTAAGTTATCATAGTTTACATTAGTTGCCCACAAAAGATATACAAAAAGGGCACATGGAGTTCCTTGTTGTTCAAGCATCATCTATGTCCAAAGGTCTGGAGACTCTTTAGTGCGACCGGCCATCCAATTGTTTTGCCAACTTTAATTTCAGGATTCTTTCCTGGGCCTTCTTACTTTCGGTTTAGTCATCCTTTTTGCAAATGTTGCTGCTGAGGTTGTTCTTGTACTTGTTCTGAACTTGTTCTTGAGTCGATCTATTTCAGCTTGCAAGTGTTCAACTTGAGTAGCGAGTCATTTCAATTTCTGTTTGAACTTCGGTCGTTCTTCATTGTGAGCTTGAGGGTTTTCAATTTGCATCTTCATGGTCAACTTGTGGGTCTTCAACTGCATCTTCAGGTTGAGCATCTGTTTCAGCTTGTTATTGATCATGTTGGTCACCAAACCATCTTGCATAAGCTGATGTGCATCCTCTTTTCAACACCTTCCTATTTGTCCCACTTGACCCACCAGCATGCTTGGCCTAAATACAACAAATGGTTAAAACCAAAAGTATGAAACAATGTATGCAGTTGAAATAAAAGTAAGATAATACCTTTGACCCTTAGTTGAGCTACCACCTTCACCCTTTGATCTGATCCTTTTCTTTCTTGGCCTACCAGGCATTTTTTTGGGTTTGGGAGGCAATACAACATAGTACATACTCTGGTCAGGCCAGAAATCAATACCTCACCACTGAATACTTTCCTGAACCCTTCATATATATGTCTCGCACATTGCCTATGTTCCGCATATGGCATGACAGTCTTCACAGCTTCAATAAGACCCTAAATAGAAGCATACCTAGTTAGAATATATGTAAGACTAAGACATTAACATCATAGTATGGATAGAAGCATACCTTATGTTGATCTGACATAAGAGTTAGACCTTTTCCTTTTGTGCAATCCAAGTCTCCTTCTAGTAACTCCAAAAACCAGCTCCAGTTATCCTTGTTTTCAACATTAACCACTGCCCAAGCAACTGGGTAAATGTGGTTATTTCCGTCTCTTCCAATAGCAGTAAGGATTTCACCATGGTTTGGTTTTTCAAAAACAACCATCTAAGGCAATTATTCTCCTACACCCGCCTTCCAACATCTACTAGTCCAGCAAAGCGGACATAAAACCTATCAAAGTATGTTTTGTTATCGGATTTCTGATCACTCCTAATTTGACAGTGGACCACGAGATTTGAATCTAAAATTGCCCTTCCATATGATCTCAGCAAGGCATAATGCTCTCCAAGTGATTTCTCATACTCTTTCAAGGCAAATGTCTTTGCATTTCTACCTGATTGGGGATACCATACACTTATACTTTTTCATCACTAGGTCACTATAGCTTTCAACCTAATTTCGGGTCACTAATCTTATTACCAAATTGTGTCCCTAGCCACTTATAGTTTACTAATGAATCAAATTGGAAGTTCCTAACACATGTGTGTTCATTTACTAAAGAGCTCAGTATCGAAAGGTTTTCTCTTTATTCATCCACCTAGCATAACATCTCCATGGACGGTAGGTAATTCATCGAACTAGCACTAGGATATTTATTTATCTTCCTCTGTTTACCTTTGTCAGGATCACTCAACTTTGGTGGTCTCTGTCCACATTTTGCCACAACCTTCTGACTGTTACTCCTCTCATACCACAAAGAAAAGCCATTTGCCAAAGCATAGTAGGTTAAACACTCTTTAAACTTCACAATACTTGCATACTTTTCACCAACCTGCATTACAAATACAACAAAAATATTATGACCAAAATTCATAAACAATATATGTACTTCAAATATAAAAGTAAGATAATACCTTTGGATGCCTCATCTCCAGGTGACTAGTTTCATCATAGATTGGATACACTGTCAACAGCATTCTCCACACAAATAAAGGATCTTCATCTGAACGCCTTGGATGGTCGTAACCTTTTCATCAATGTGTTCATGAACATATCATGTTCGAGCATAGTCTCAATTCTAAGGTTATTAGGAGGTACAGTGTTTGATGGAGTTGGTTCACTGATTTTTGGCATTGACTCAATTATCGCAATCTATTGGCTTTAATCCTTTTCCTAAGTTCTATAACCTCCTCTTCACGGGACTTAGATAGTCAACTGATTTATCTGAACCATATCCACTGTCATTGTCACTATCAAACTGACCATCTTGTTCATCCTCTCTAACCTTCCATTTGCCCTTATCCACACCTGATATAGGCGTACTATCTTCACCATCGGACTAGTCGTAAATCCTCACCATCTTCCCTAGGCCTCCACAATGTAACTTGTACTACATCATCTTGTAATTCCACTTCATGTGCAACAGTTGAATCTACTGCATCAATGTTCTCAACTACACTAGCCTTCCCTTTGCTCTTATCACACTGATCTAGACCTAATATCATCACCATCTAGACTAGTCTGCAAATCCTCACCATCTACACTAGTCCTAGTATTCTGACCATTTACACTAGTCCTAGAGTTATCACCCTCTGATTCATTAACCTTCCTAGTTTGATCTACCTCCATCTCGGCCCAATTAACCATCTCATCTCTTGAAGTCATTGCAATACCTCTTTTGGGGAGACCCTTTTGCTTTAGCAACAGACTCATCCATAAAAGTGGTATCTGCTTAGCCTAAATACTCTGACAGATTCATATCATTGTGATCAAGATACAGTTCAACCCTACCAAACAATTGAGCAACATCAAACATGTGTTCTATTTCCTTATCATTAGTTACTCTAACTAATCCTTTGTCTAACTCATTATGAGGCACCTTATAATACAAACCTTGAAAGTAATTACCAACATTTTCTTCCAGGAATTCAGCAAATCTAAGATAGGGCATCCTTGGAGCACACATGCTAAGAATCACCCCATCCGCGTAGTTTAGGGGCAAATGCCTAAAATATCCGTCATTTGCTTACATCAAATTGGTGCAAATTCGTACCTGGTATCATTCTAGCACAGAATTGAGCAAAAAAAAATTAGGGTTTTCACCATGCTAAAACTTTGATCAAAACAGATACAAATCAAAGAAATCATACAATTGTTTACCTCAAACAACGAAACAATCATCAATTATGGCAATGCACACCGAACAACTTTTTGTGTGTGTGAAATTAGGCTTCGATGTTTACGGGTTATGAGGAAAACGGGTTTGGGTGGGGGATGTTATTAAGGTTTGTAAATTACTTTAGAACACACCCCTAAGGATACACCTTTTGTTCAAAACACACCCAAAATACATAAACTGAGTTTAAAACGCTTTAATTTTGATTAAGGAGGTTAATTATGGGTTTAGTGTGACTCAGTGTCACAAAAGGAAATTTAGACAAGTTCAGTGCTACAATAGGAAGAAAAAAAAGTTCAATGCCCAGAAAAGAAAAACGTGACAAGTTTGATGCCTAAATTTATCATTTTCCCTTAAATAAAAATGAAAATAAACTTTAAGTGATAAAAAAAGGTAAAGTTGCAGTCTTTGTATTGATGACCGGAAACACCTATCTCTCTCTACTCAATTTTATTTGCTAGTTAAATATTGCATGTCTTGGTCACAACCCAATATTTATTTGCAAACTCCACATGCTTAAACTCTAAAAAAACTCAAAACCTTCCATATTTTGTGCTCAAATCATAAATATTTGAGCTATTAAATTACTTGTTGCCTTGAAGTTGTTGTTGTCAGAGCATAGAAATCAAGGAATAGAAATAGAATTAGAATAGAAACTTTGGAGAGAGAAGATATCACAAAACTCTTGTGTGTGTTTGTGTTTATATCACAACTGAGATTTTATTTTTATTATTGTTTTCTAAAAACATTGTTTTAGAATGCTTTGAAAATGGTGTTGGAGCTATTTGGAATGGCTAGTTTTCATTGGGAGAAAACAGTGGAAACTTGTTTTTGTTTTGATTTTACAAGGAGACAAGAAGAAGGCAAATGCACAAAACAAAAACAAGAAACAAAAACAAAAACAAAAACAAATTTGTTTGGAAGAGCTCAAGCAGTACATACAAGAATGGATTTCACTTCTAGTTTTCAGATCATTCCAATCATTTCCTCCTTTGTATTTTTTCTCTTGTTGTTTTCGACTCTTTTTCCGTCAATCTCGGCTTCACAATTTGATGATTTTCGAAGATTGAATCAAACATTTCGGCCTGGTGAAGAGTCTAAGAAAATGAGATTGATCAAAGCTCATCTCATGAAAATCAACAAACCTTCGGTCAAAACAATTCAGGTAATGTCTTTAGTGTCATTTTGCATTAAAATTATATGTTACTTGTAAATGAGGCATTCTGTAACCCTTTTAATATATCAACTTAGGACTCTTGTCCAACTTCTTATTTTTTTTCCAAAAATCATGCGATCAATTCACATTTTCTTCAGCATTGCCGGTTATCAACATTAAGCGAAAATTTACATTTTCTTTTTCTTCCTACAGAGTCCAGACGGCGATATAATGGATTGTGTCATGGTTCATCAACAGCCAGCTTTTGATCACCCTGTGCTTAAAGGAACGAAACCATTAGTAGGTTTCATAAACTATGTTTTTTTTAAAACGTTACAAAATTTTGTATCTTTTTTTGTTCAGTTACTTATTATTTTTGGATAATTAGGATCCACCCGAGAGACCACACGGATATCATCATATACATTCGGAACATTATCAATTATGGAGTTTATCGGGCGAATCATGTCCTGAGGGAACCATTCCAATCAGAAGAACGACAGAACAAGATGTTTTACGCGCTAGTAATATCAAAAGATTTGGTCGAAAAATCGCAAAACCAGTTAGAAGAGATTCTTCTAATGGTGGCCATGAGGTAATAGTTCCTTCCAACCATTTTTGAAAATTTAGATATAAGTCATTTTCAACAAAAGAGCATTTCACTTTTTTTACTATGAATAAAGTATTGTCTGTAAAAGTAAACAAGAGTGAGTGATTTTGAACAAATATTTTTTTTCAAGCAAAATGGTTTTACATTCATTTAAGATCATTAAAATGTTACTTTGTCACTGTTTGTAAAACATAATAATTTTGTAATAAATATTTACGTAAGAACTAAGAAGGTTTGAAAAGTCAAGTCAACAATATTAACAAATCCTGAGTTTGTTCCAAAAAGAAAAAGCAAAGATATGTTGCTGAAAATTCAGTACTGTTCTTGTTATGTTCAGATTAACTGTCTTCCTTAAAAATATGTAAAAACCTAAGTTTAATTCACACATAAAACCTAAAAAAAATATTGTACATTTTTCTCTAGTTTTTTTAAAACAGTGATATTCATTACATAAGTTCATAAGTCCATCGTTTCATAAATTGAACTCGACAAAATTACGCCTTTTATAGAATTCAAATAAGTGATAACACCTTAACGATATGTTCTACCAAAATAGGACTTTTTGTTTGTTGCCGAATAAAGGATTATTAGTACGTAGATGGTGCTCGATTTCTATTTGATTAATGTCTTGATTATCTATGAAATATAAAAGTACATAGATTCTAAACATTGTACATTTTGTGTCTAATGAGCAGCATGCAGTTGGTTATGTGACTGGAGAACAATACTACGGAGCCAAAGCGAGCATAAACGTGTGGGATCCAAAGGTGACAGATCGATTTGAGTTCAGTTTGTCGCAAATGTGGGTTATCTCGGGTTCTTTCGGTGATGATCTCAACACCATTGAAGCTGGCTGGCAGGTATGTTGGCTAGTACAACGTTTTACGTACATTTTCAGTTGTATCAATAAAATTGCACAATTTTATTTCTAGACAAGATTACAAAACGAGACAAAATGTTGGTCGAAAGTTGGTCAAAGGCTTTTTTTTCTAGAATCTAGATACTTTATTATTGGTCCCGAAACCCTTTCAAAATTCTACAAAATTCTTGGATTTGAATTCATACAAACTGCATGCATATGATGACGAATATACATCGATACATACATTGTACATGTACAAATTTATAAAAAAATGATTGCCATAGTTAAAGTTACGCCTAAACATGAACAGATAGTGGAGGGTTGGTAATCGAATCATGTTCGGGTTGATTTATTCGGATTCTCAGGTTGACGGGTTGGTATATTCTTTACCCAAACACGATTAATTTATTAATAATGTCAAGAAATTCAACTCTAACCCGCATCTGCATAACACGTGTAACTCGTTTTTGCCCCGTTTAATCTATTTAACTAAATTGGTCAAACGGCGAAATTTAAATAGGTTAAACGGCGAAGAAGACTGTTGGTTTATGGTTTCAACTACTTTAAATCCAAAAATAATTTAAGGATCTAAAAAAAAGGATAAAACAACATATAAACAAGTATATAAAAAATTCGATAGTATCCGATGTCATATTTAGTAAATAACAAAATATATTGAAATTCGAATCCATCATAAAACCCAAGTTATATATTTTATTTTGTATATGTTTATATACTTAAATGGATTCACGGGTTGACCTATATATTTAAAACTAACTCGACCCAAGCACGACCCAATTATTAAACGAGTTAGTCGGGTTAACATGTTTTTGACCCAAACGTGTTTATTCTTAACCCAAACATGTTTAACTTCGTTCTGTAATCGTGTCATGTCGAAAATTGCCATCACTGCCTGCATGTCATTAGCGTATTCGTTGATGACATTTTCCTAATTTATATGGAGTACACTAAACACATAGGTTTTTGGGCTTCCAAACAAATTTCAATAAATTTTCTTGTCTACCAGGTTAGCCCGGAGTTGTATGGAGACAATTACCCAAGATTCTTCACTTACTGGACGGTAACTATTATTTTATTTTCTTTGTCTTGATTTCTTTTTGGATCATTTAAATGTATTACAATAAGTTGTCAATTATCTAGTTCTAAAGTTTTAAAGTTGATAAATTGTAGACCGATGCATATCAAGCAACAGGATGCTACAATCTGTTATGTTCGGGTTTTGTTCAAACGAATAATAGGATTGCGATCGGAGCAGCCATATCTCCAACGTCGTCGTACAATGGTGGACAATTCGATATTAGCCTATTGATATGGAAGGTAAATAATCCATGTTCAAATAAAGTTTATACAAGAAAAAGAATGTATAGCTGTTTTGTAAATCTTATGTAGTACTCCGTAAATCCTGAAAAAACCAAAACGTCAAAATGAAAACTATATAAAACAAAAGAACTTTAATATTATATAAAAGAAAAAAATAAATAAATAAAGTGAAAAAGAGAGAAGAATCATTTTGTTTCTTTAAAGGGTGTAAATGCCATCATATATTTCAAAGTAGTCTTGCCTTGTACTCTATGGTGAAATTATTTCCTTAGAAATTATTATGTACTATAACGTAAAATGCAAGAATGTCGAACTTAAATGATACCAAAAATAATACGTTTTTTTTTTCATGGACTCATTTTTCATGTTTTTGCATCTATGTTACGCAGGATCCGAAGCATGGAAACTGGTGGCTCGAGTTTGGGTCAGGGGTTTTGGTTGGATATTGGCCAGCCTCTTTGTTCACTCACCTTCGGGATCATGCAAGTATGGTACAATTTGGGGGCGAAGTTGTGAATAGCCAATCCTCGGGTTCTCATACCTCAACCGAAATGGGAAGTGGTCATTTTTCAAGTGAAGGGTTCGGGAAAGCTTCTTACTTTCGAAATATGCAAGTTGTTGATTGGGATAATAGCTTAATCCCCTTGTCAAATTTGAAAGTATTAGCTGATAACCCGAATTGCTATGACATTAGAGGAGGGATTAACAATGTTTGGGGTAATTATATTTACTACGGTGGCCCGGGTAAAAACCCGAAATGTCCCTAAAATGGGTCGAGCTGTCCGTTTAGTATAAATACATGGGTGAAATTTTTATAGTTAGTTTTGTTAATTTTACTTCAATGGGGTGATCGGTTTTTTCAATCATATGGGTTATTCTTTAAATTTTTCGGGTCTGTGATCAAGTTATACATTGAAAAAACTCGTGTAAATTTGCGATTTTGAGCTTAAATGGTCGATATGTTATGGTTTGTGATGCTCTTTTCTACTTTTTTCACTTTATAAACTTCGTTGTACGTAAATTTGTTAATGGCAAGAACTGAAATTGTCGTTGTTTTTGTTAATTATGGGCTATGGTAAACATCAAGGTTAGTCACGCTGTAAGGACTACGCTCAAGGGCCCAGTGTAGTCCAGTGGGCTGATGCAATACAATATTTTATTAATGAGCATTGATTGACATGTCTAATTTGAGTGCTTAATTATATGTTTAATCTTATGTGTCATCATTATATTGATAATGATAGATGGACTTTACTTTGTCACAAACCAATAAAAAACTTTCAAATCACTTAGAGACATAAAATTAGGCAGTCCCCAATCATTTTTCTTTATCAAATACCCGAAGAATGTGGCGAACATAATCCCAGACCCCGATTAGGAGAATTCAGTATTTCAGTATCAAGTCTCTAGCTTTCGTCTCGCTAAAGCTTTATGCTCTTTGGGAGTCCAAGTCCAAGCCCAAGCCCAAATGGCTAAGAGGAAAGAATACAACAAAGATAAAGGGATATACAGTATAAATTGCATTGTACAATCTAAATCTACAGTAAAAATTTAGGCATTTATTAGCCTTGATATCACTGAGCACTAGTTAATCCCCCGTTTCCCGACATATGTGGAAAGATAATTACCAGAAAAAACTGAAACAAACTTGTTGCATAAATGATGAAACCTGAAAGAAAAACAAGCAAAAACAGTCTTAATACAACTAGTTTTAGTCATTTGTCAATGATCTAGTAATTATTAATTAAAAGAAGCTATAAGATCATCACTCTATATGTTAAGGTTATAAAGTAATGATCATTGCTGATATTTTATATATATTTATTGCCAAGGAAGCCCAAATGATATTAAGACGAAATGGACAAAGCTTTGAGTGAATCTAATCCAATACCAATAATAATAGCACCAACTAGTTTGCTGAGATTCCAAATGTTTAAATGCAAGGCATGTGGACTCGATTCAATTGTGGAGTTAATAGTTAGATATAGGTAGCATTGTAGCAACTAGCAACATATTGCATTTTAATGATTTTATCCATACATAAATTATGATACAAGTAACATTATTTCAATAGACGATGCTTGATATTTCAGTTACCTTCCTTATTAGTTTCAGTCTAGATTTCATAGTAATGTGGGAGTATATTGAATTTTCCTTAACATTATATTTTGGGCTTTTAAAAAACATATTTTGGACTCTACGATATACAAGTGATAAATGTCCCAAAAAGAACTCGTTTGACTCCTCTCGGAGCTCGCCGCGCTCGACGTATCCGTCAACTTGGTTTTCTTTGAAACTCGCGCTTTGTAGGCGCCGTCGGGACGAGGACGTTTGTCAGGACCAAAAATATCCTCAAGACATCCAATTTCAATCAGTTCCTCCGCATCCCATTTGGGGTGCTTTTTCAAAATATCCCACACGTGAACATATACGAACTTTTTCCCGGCAAAGCATTGTTCAAAATTTTCCTTCGCACTCTCGAGATGATCGTTGTCATTTCACCGCTTCTACGCTGCAAATGTTTGTAGGCAGCGTTGAATTTTTGACAATCACCGTTAACCCTTGTTCATTTACCGGTGAGCATATTTTTTGTACGACGCTCACAGCCAAATTGAGCGTTGAACATTTTCAGAATCTGGTCCCAAAGAATTCATCGGAACGGTCATTTTCGATATCTATGTCTTGGGAAATTTCTACCCTAATTTCCGCAAGCAGCTTCTCTTCTTCCTTGGACCAACTTCTCTTCGCACACGCCAGATCCTGCATGTCATCTTCATCGTCCGCGTCCAAATTCATGACTTTTTTTTAAATTTTTTGGGCATCGTTTTTTTTTTTCTCGCGATTTGAACGGTTCACGAGGTTGTGGTACTTTGAATTGTGAATCTGATGGTTGTGAATCAAGGTGTTGTTGTGGTTGAGATTGAGGAAACGTTGAAGGTTGCGACAGGTTAAAAAAATGTGGTTGAGATTGAGGAAATCGTTGTTGGGGGTAAGTTGCGAATCCTTGAAACGCAAATTGTTGGTTTTGGTAAATTGCCTCGGGAGTCAATTGCGTCCAATATGGAGGAATTTGTGGCGACGAGGAGTTTGAGTTTTGTAACGATGGGTAGACGGGTTTAAAGAACTCCCGTATTGTTGTTGGTTTGACGTGAGAAGATTCGTAAAATATCCGGCCTCGTTTGGATTTTGCGATTTTTTATTTATTTATTTATTTTTATTTTTTTGATATTGAAATATTGAGAGTATTGGTAGTTTTTTGTTAAGAATTGTGTGAGAAAAATAGTGTATAATGATATAGTATTTTATAGTGTGTAAAAAAGTGAGTTTTTTTTTAATGTAAAACGGTAATATTACCGTTTATTTTCAAATGTGGGACCCAACCAAACGGATAAATATCATATATTAACCTCGCCGTGCAGACGAGGAGGCCACGTGTGGCGAGCTACGGCGAGTTGGACCGGTGTCATGACAAGCCACGACGGGTATGCCATGTCACCACGGCGAGGTGCGACTAGGACGAAACCAGGTGCTCCTAAGGGTAATCCCATAGCTTGATACATAATTTGTAATCATTGCTAGCATCGATACATCATTTGTTTAATAGAAAATCGCTATATATAACAACATATCCTTACAAATATTCAAAGTAGGATCCAGTGAGAAGAAAACTTAAAATGAGAATAATATGAAATAATTATAATCGCATATTTGAGATGTATTAACTTGAAGATTTATCTCTATTCATCTAGATGCATCACAATTAGTTTCGAAAGTGATTTTGAAGTGAAAAAGATGTAAAGTAGTACTAGTAACAAATTTGACCTGCAGAGGACGAAAAATACATAAGATTTGTTTAACTTGATGAAATGCATTTAATATATGTTTATGCATCTAATTTTTAGCTAGAAAATTTATTATGATGCATCAAAAAGATTGGGGATGCATCTAATTCAAATTAATACATCTCTAACGTGTAGTTATAGTTATTTCTCATCCTTTTTATTTTAAGGATTCTTCTCATTTAATCCTTAGTCATATAGTTAATACATGGTTTGTAATATAAAAACGAAAATATAAAAAATGAAAAGTATTTACCTCTCATATTATTTTGAAGAGAGTAATATTTGAAAATCAAATCATTATCATTATACATGCAAATAGTTTAGTATTACGGTATAGTAGAAAAGTATCTAAAGATGAAAAAAGTTCATTTGGTTACTCTTATTTTGGTACTTACCATTGATTAAATCACCACCATTCATCTAATTTGATTTAACGGTGAGGATAAACTTAAGATTTAATAGATAAACCTAAGTCCATGTTTTTTTTTTCTTGTTTTTTTGTCTTTCTTTTTTATTCACATTTTTTTTAATTAACGTTTAAATTCACGTCTTTTTTTTTTTAAATTAACTTTTTTTTAATTCACTTTTTTTTAATTCGCGCTTTTTTTTCTTCGCTTTTGTACGTTTTCGTCTGTTTTCATATGTTTTCGTCCGTTTTCATACGTTTTCACCCGTTTTCATACGTTTTCGTCTGTTTTCTTACATTCTCATCCATTATTCATACGTTTTCTTCCATTTTCTTCCGTTTTCATACATATTCGTCTTTTTCCTGCGTTTTCTTTCGTTTTCATACGTTTTCGTCCGTTTTTAAATGTTTGTTGTCGTTTTCATATGTTTCTGAATATCACAATGTGATATTATGAATATCACAAGTGATTTTCTGCATATCACAAGTGATTTTCAACTAATGTTTTGTAACATAAAAATCACAAGTGATATTCGGAATATCACAAAGTAATATCCAGAAAATCACAAGTGATATTCAGAATATCACAGTGATATCCAGAAAATCACAAGTGATATTCATAATATCACAAAGTGATATTTAGAATATCACAAGGTCATATTCAGAATATCACAAAGTCATATTCAGAAAATCACAAAGTGATATTCTGAATAACACAAACTCATATTTAAAAAATCATAAGTGATATTCAGAATATCACAAAGTGATATTCAGAAAAGCACAAGTGATATTTAGAATATCACAAAGTCATATTCAGAAAATCACAAGTGATATTTTGAATAACACAAAGTCATATTTAGAAAATCACAAGTGGTATTCAGAATATCACAAAGTGATATTCAGAAAGGGTTATGCTATAAAACACCCCCTAAGGGGGTGTTTGTACTTGTTGGTGGTCTGTGAGAGTTGCTTTCTTATGAATGTGAATTGTACTTGTGTACCAGAAATGGTACTTGTGTTTTTTTAGATTTTCGTGCCATAAGCAGTGTACATGTCTGTTCAGACTACGTATATGTTTTTTTTCACTTTTTTGCTACATTTTCACATACACAAAGTTTTTAAACTTTGACATATACAAAGTTTTTTTTTCACTTTTTTTTCCTTTTTCTTTTTAAAGTTTTTATAACTTTTATAACTTATTTTCTTTTTAAAGTCTTTCCTTTTGCTTGTTTGTGGTCTCGAGTTCCAGTCAGTTTCCGAACCTGGCTCACTCTCATCAACCAACCTTCAAGCAACTTTTATAACTTTTTTTAAAAAAAATGTAATCGGAAAATTTTGAGGCTCAGATTTGAAGGTTGCAAAGTGAGATTTTATCTCACTTTACCGTCCATTCGTTTTCGGTTATCACATCGTCTCGTCTCAAAAGTTAGGAAAGATTCTCAAACTGCAGCAGTTCACAAGCACAACATAAATATTCTCAAACTGCATCACTTCAAAATTTTAAACGTTTTCATTGTGCAAATGTTGTAAATGTTTTCATTGTTGATAACGCTACACGCGTCGTTCGGAATCAAAGGAACTTCCTTTTCTTCGAGCAAGTTTTATAACACCCTAGGCAGTGAACCTAATCGTTGTAGTGTAGTATTAGGGTAAGCCACGGGTATTGATATCGTTCTCTAGGGGAATAGGAATGCTAGTGAGAAGTTACTACGCTAAGGTTGAGGTTGAGAAAGATTATTTTTTATCTTTTTATGTTTTTTTAGGAATTAGAAAGGTACGAATCTCGGGGTTTGGATTTGGGGGTTGGTATTTCTACCGATTACTCTACTTGTCTAATTATCTAATCTAAGGTGTATGTAGTCTATGTCTAATTATTGTGTGCTCGTATGATGGTTTAAAGATGTGTTTACTTAGGTTTTATTACTCCTTAATTATCTCCTATTGATGGTTGAATTGTCACGTCCTTATTCTTAATCGCGTTGTGTGTCTAAAGTCGTAGGGTATGTGTTTGTCCCTAACTCTTTGAAACTACCAAAGGGTCTCGTCTACAAAATCTCTAGAAATTATAGACTCTAACTCTAAGGTACTCTTTGGATGGTTTAGCCTACAACTACTCTAGGCGTTATAGTCTAAGGTTCACAAAGATTAATCAAGCATTAATTACACAACGAATGACCTATCGCATTACTAGATCATTAACAATTAAGATAAGAGACAACCAATCAATATTCAATAATTAAGTTTCATATTCCCTAAGCAAACACACAAATAAATTAGCCGGACATGGAGAACATGCAAGCATACACACAAATAATTGAAGACATAATTGAATTAATGAAGTAAAACACTTATCTTGATGTAAGATAGGGTTTTGAACCCTAAAATATTGTACAAGACAGCCTTGGTTCGGTTTAGGTTTTTACTCCAAAAGACTACCCACTAAAACTAAAATATTCGGATTCTATATATAAGATTACAATCGCGACGGCGTCACCTTATGAATTGTGACGCCGTCGGGTCGCCGTCATTAGGGTTTCGTCTTGGCCACGTTAGTCTTGCGACGGCGTCACCTTATGCTTGTGACGCCGTCCTCTTCGATCTCGGCGCCTTCGGATCAAATCTAGGCCGTGCGAGTTGCGACGACCTACTCTTTTAAAGCGACACCGTCACTTGAAAATTAGCAATTTGGCTCTGTATCGTCACAACATGTGCTTTGACGGCGTCACATATAACACGGCCGTCCGTCCCTTCGTTCCAGCAGCCTGAGTGTCGTGATTCTTGACTTTGGCCATTTTCTTCGTATATCCGCGCCT
This sequence comes from Chrysanthemum makinoi, assembly GCA_910596185.1. Taxonomy (NCBI): domain Eukaryota; kingdom Viridiplantae; phylum Streptophyta; class Magnoliopsida; order Asterales; family Asteraceae; genus Chrysanthemum; species Chrysanthemum makinoi. Next base: position 217,744,073 of record OU343219.1, on the reverse strand, counting down.
TTTCGTCCAAATAAATGCCATTCCAGCAATTTGCCTTCAAGAGACCTAAAAAGTGAAAAGAACAATATTAAGTAATAACGGATGCAAAAGTGATCAAATAAGGGCTTAAACGACCCCTCAAAAAGGTACATTTTAAAACCTTATCAAATATCCCTACACTTGGTATTTGCTTGTCCTCAAGCAAATGTGCTTTTAGCCAATTAATTTATAAGTTAGGGGTCATGAAGCATTGGTTTAAAACAATCCACAACACATATAAGCCCCGCAAAAGTCATAACAAGCACGGAAATTACATACTAGCACCTCACATGGGGTGTTTGGATACTCACATCTCTCGGGTGTATATGAAATATAACAAGTTGGAAATGGAAGATACACACTCATTAACCGGTCCTAGTACATAGATTACCATAGGCTTGAGAATAGATCAAACCTCCATCGCTTTGGCGTAAGCACCTAGGAAAGACTATCAAAGAGGTCTTTAAAGGGTTGTAATGTTAGGCTTACGGTAGGGAAACAAAGGGTTTGGTGGGATAGGCTATTTAGTGGTGGCAAGTCAAAAATCTCTATGTTACAAGCATACGAAGAATGGCGTTTCTAAGCCAAGACTCGACACTCTAAACTCTAGATAACTGAAACAAACAAACATAAATTTAAAGGATAGATGTAGGATGGTAGCCCGTATATTTTTTTTTAACACTCTATTTTTTTCTTTTCTCTTTTTCTATTTATTTTTTCGATTTTTTTTTCATACACTTTTACTCTACCATCCTCTACGGTAACATCAAAATGATAGGTATTTATAGGCACATCCCTACACTTGAGTTTTTATTACTCTAACACTAATTTGACCCGAATTGAAAAGATCAAAACACTTGGAGTACATTATTGCATAAATAAAGGGAATTTGAATTTAACGTTCCCTTCCCGTCATTTCATAAACTTTAACTTTTCCCATGAGTCCCAATCGTCCCAAAACTATGTACAAAGGATATGACTCGACTTAGCAACTCATGCAAGCAACTAGATAATTGAACTAAGGGTTTAGGGTGATAACAATAATGCACTAAAAGTGAGTGCATACAAGGTAGGCTAAGGCGATTTTGGTGTACATTTGGGGGTGGGGTGTAAACAATGTTCTTCATTGATATTCCGAAGAACCGAAAAATCAAGAGAACCGCGAAAAGGATAGGCTCTGAGGGGTTAACTAGGGGTATCGTGTACTAAAAGTGAGTACAACGCAAAGGTGTGGGGGAATTACTCAACCGATGTGGAAGAAGTAATTATATTACGGGTATCAAACAAGGGTTATCCTAATGCCTCTTATCATTTAGTTATTTCTAACTTCACAAGTGTAGTCTTACTAGCGATCTCGGGATGCATCACAAAACAAGTTCTAGAATCTATTATACTACCGGTTCACACACTAAGCATTAAATATGAATGCTTTAATTCCTACTAATCTAAGGGTGATCCTCACATTTTGGGTGGAATTTAAGTGGTAAAGGGTTTTTGTGCTAGTCATGCAACTTCCTATCCGTGAGACGCTTTATTAAGACTAATGGCCCACTCCTATATGTCATGAAAAATTAAAAATTTGGTGCCAAAATTACCCTAACCGACATTTTCTCATGGTTTATTGCACAAATACAATTGAACAAAGCAAATAATCAAGGATAAGCATAGTTTCAAAGTTCCCGTATTATTTTCCCTCCCTACACTTAAACTGAATATTGTCCCCAATGTTCCCCGAAAGTATCAAAGTTATGATAATGGAAGGTAATTAAAAACGAAAGAAACTAATACTCCTCTTATTAGCTCGGTAGGATCCGTGTAAAGTGGTGGTTAAATCCTTTTCAAGAAAAATGTATGCGTGAAAAGCTCCTTCCAATCTTATGTATCTTCTTCTTAGTAAATTAAACCTGCACACTTGAAGAAAACAAACGAAACCTTCGCGTAAAATTGGCGGTAATAATATATATAAGACTCTATTAAACTAGGATATAATGCTTGTGGAATGGATGTTTACAGAATTTCTGGAAAATTAAGACCTGGAAAATTCCAAAAATTTATAAGTAGCTCGAGAAAAGCGAGAAAAAAGTAATGTTGTTTTACTCCTTCGGCGCCGTCGGTTGCGATCTCCTGCGCCGTCAGGTTATCTGACAAAAGCGGTCGCGATTTTAGGAAAAATTCGGAAAATTTACATCTTTAGAATCTGGAAAAATTTCTGCAAAACATCCATTATGACTCGATACAAGCATTTGACTCGAACAAACACACATATATATCTTTTAACTAATTGCAATTCTCATGTTCACGTTTCTTTTGAAAATGTGTGTAATCCTCCCTACACTTATCCCTTATGTAAAATACCTTTATATGCAATTAAGTCGAGGTTAAAAACAAAATAAAGCATTTTTACAAATTTAAACATGAGAATAAGCAATCAATAAAAGATATATGTCACTAACAAGCAAACAATTAAGCATGGGTTGCCTCCCACAAAGCGCTTTTCTTTATTTATGAATCTTGTAGCTAGACTTCGTGGTGCTCCTACGTTGTCTCGTGCACGCTTACGTGCTCATACTTAAGCCACTCCAATGTTCTCTCATTCTTTTTGTAATCATCTCCTAACTCTAGGCATTTTTTGTAGTACCTCTTAGTTTTCTCATATGGGTACCTAAGTCCACTTTGCTTATCCTTTTCACTAAGCAATGGAATAGGGGTCATTCTATTACATGCCTCAATATCATTATGTTTAAACCTAGGATGAGCACGTGGCATTTGGTAGATAAAGTCTTCAACTTCATCGAGAATGTAATCGAGACCATCAATCATCCGTTCATTCAACCTCGTCATTCTTTTGAAAGGTTTTCCAAAAACTACTTGAGTGAGGTCCTTATCAATAAATTCTCCTAAGTCTTCTAAAACCATGAACTCTACCAAATAATCAAAACTTCCAACAAACACGTGCAAATGGTACTTGCTTCAACAACATTGTTCCCTTGATAAGTTAACTCATTGATCTTGATTTTATTGTATAGGTCCCTTGAGATTAAGTTCAAAGGCAAGAATGAATTCAAGTAAGCATCGAACCCTTCTAATCCCATTTTGCAAGGGAATTGCATGTTAAAGGGACCATCTTTCACAATTCTACACCTTGGGTCAAAACATTGGGAGGGGTCTTCCTCTATTTCAAAACTAACTTCATCGACGACCTCCCCGTTCTCAAGTGCTTTACCATAATCAAATTCCTCATCGGAATCTGAGTCATAGAAAGGACTTTGTTGTTGCCAATTTATCTCATTATGCCCTAGGTGATTTCCAAAATGGTGAACGGGTGAAGGGTTTTGTGGGATTGCGTTCTCAATTTCGGGATTGGGAACGGGTAGTGTGAAGAATCTTCGGCAGAAGACACGTATCATGGTGAGTGATGGATCTTACGAACAAAGGTCACAAAGAAGGGGGATAGACTACGAGGAAGCTAAAAATAAGAAAAATTCACTTGATAAGAATCAAGCAAAGAAACCTAAACGAGGTGGACTACTAACTAGCTATTCTACTCCCCGGCAATGGCGCCAAAAACTTGATAACGCTACACGCGTCGTTCGGGGTCAAAGGAACTTCCTTTTCGTCGAGCAAGTTTTATAACACCCTAGGCAGTGAACCTAATCGTTGTAGTGTAGTATTAGGGTAAGCCACGGGTATTGATATCGTTCTCTAGGGGAATAGGAATGCTATTGAGAAGTTACTACGCTAAGGTTGGGGTTGAGGAAGATTATTTTTTTATCTTTTTATGTTTTTTAGGAAATAGAAAGGTACGAATATCGGGGTTTGGATTTGGGGGTTGGTATTTCTACCGATTAATCTACTTATCTAATTATCTGATCTAAGGTGAGGGTAGTCTATGTCTAATTATTTTGTGCTCGTATGATGGTTTAAAGATGTGTTTACTTAGGTTTTCTTACTCCTTAATTTTCTCCTGTTGATGGTTGAATTGTCACGTCCTTATTCTTAATCGCGTTGTGTGTCTAAAGTCGTAGGGTATGCGTTTGTCCCTAACTCTTTGAAACTACCAAAGGGTCTCGTCTACAAAATCTCTAGGAATTATAGACTCTAACTCTAAGGTACTCTTTGGATGGTTTAGCCTACAACTACTCTAGGCGTTATAGTCTAAGGTTCACAAAGATTAATCAAGCATTAACTACACAACGAATGACCTATCGCATTACTAGATCATTAACAATTAAGATAAGAGACAACCAATCAATATTCAATAATTAAGTTTCATATTCCTAAGCAAACACACAAATAAATTAGCCGGACATGGAGAACATGCAAGCATACACACAAATAATTGATGACATAATTGAATTAATGAAGTAAAACACTTATCTTGATGTAAGATAGGGTTTGGAACCCTAAAATACTGTACAAGACAGCCTTGGTTCGGTTTAGGTTTTTACTCCAAAAGACTACCCACTAAAACTGAAAAATTCGGATTATATATATAAGATTACAATCGCGACGGTGTCACCTTATGAATTGTGGCCGTCAGGGTCGCCATCATTAGGGTTTTAGTCTTGGCACGTTAGTCTTGCGGCGTTACCTTACGCTTGTGACGCCGTCCCCTTCGGTCTCGCGCCGCGGATCAAATCTAGGTCGTCGAGTTGCGACGACCTACTCTTTTTAAAGCGACACGTCACTGAAAATAAACAATTTGGCTCTTTGTATCGTCACAACATGTGTTGCGGCGCGTCGCATATATAACACCGCCGTCACTTTTAGAACTCGCCGTCCCTTCAGTTCAATGACTTGAGTGTCTTGATTCTTGACTTTGGCCATTTTCTTCGTATATCCGCGCCTTTTCGTCCAAATAAATGCCATTCCAGCAATTTGCCTTCAAGAGACCTAAAAAGTGAAAAGGAACGATATTAAGTAATAACGGATACAAAAGTGATCAAATAAAGGCTTAAACGACCCCTAAAAAAGGTACATTTTAAAACCTTATCAGTTGTGCACAAAAGATTCTCAAACTGCAGCAGTTCACAAGAAAGCAAGTCTCGCAGTTCACTTTGCAGGCTTTGGTTCTTCATTATAATCCTCATCACATTCACAATCACAATTCACATTCACAAGAAAGCAAGTCTCATAGACCACCAACAAGCAACAAGAAAGCAAGTCTCACAGACCACCAACAAGCAACAAGAAAGCAAGTCTCGCAGACCACCAACTAGGGATGGCAAAAGCACCCGAAACCGATAGGGAAAACCGAAACCAGAACCGGTTGGGTCGGATTCGGGGTCGGGTTCGGGGGCGGGTTCGCAGGTTTGGATACGGGTTTGGGTAGATATATTCTTTTCTTTTCGGGTACGGGTTCTAGTAATACCCACCCGTTTACCCGTGCGTAATTCCGTGCAGATATACCCCGAATTTGTACCCATTTTTTTTGCTAATTTATATAAGGTCCTAATAAGTTTTGAGCTCTTAACCTTGTACAATTTTTTCTACTCTACTCCTTAATAACATATATCTTGGTAATTACAAACTATTAAATTAACACTTATGTTTGACGCTTTAATTCTCACACACATGACACATTAACTCTTTAATCTTCAAACATTAGGAATATTGAAGTCGTTTTCTTTAACTTCTAAAAACTTTGAATATATTAGGGTGTTTTGGTTTTTTTTAGGTTGAGTTGTACAACGATGATTTTAATTGGGGATAACCGATACCCGCGGGGAAAACCGATAACCCGATGGATAATAATAATCGGGTACCCATCGGGTATTGGGGCGGGTTCGGGTTTGGATATTATAAACGGGTACGGGTACGGGTTCACTAATACCCGCCCCGAACCCGACCCGTTGCCATCCCTACCACCAACAAGCAACAAGAAAGCAAGTCTCACAGACCACCAACAAGCAACAACACCAGCATGTCTAGTTCACCATTTTACACACAAGAGGTAAAAAAACGTATCGAGATATTAATAGGCTCAGATTATTAGCTTTTTATCATGTTGGCTGCAAATTCTAAGGTTGCAAAGTGAGATAGAAACTCACTTTACCATCCATTCGGTTATGCCACGCCAAAACTCTAAGCTTTTTTTTTATAAAAATCATCATCGCCGTATCTTTTTAACAAACTGTTTATTTCACAAAAGATTCTTAAAAAAGCAGTTAACCATCAACTTATTTCACAAAACGTAGTTAACCATCAACTTATTTCACAAAGAAAACATCACAGATCTGTTTTGATGGGGTGTGGGATTTGTTTTTCATTGAAGGTTTCAAAGTGAGATAAACACTCACTTTACCGTCCATTCAAGAAACCAAAGAAACCATCACAACTGCTTAAGCAGTTTCAAGAAACCATCATCAACTGCTTAAGCAGTTTCAAGAAACTAAAAAAAACCATCACAACTGCTTAAGCAGTTTCAAGAAACCATCATCAACTGCTTAAGCAGTTTCAAGAAACTAAAAGAAACCATTAAAACTGCTTAAGCAGTTTCAAGAAACCATCACAACTGCTTAAGCAGTTTCAAGAAACCATCATCAACTGCTTAAGCAGTTTCAAGAAACTAAAAGAAACCATTACAACTGCTTAAGCAGTTTCAAGAAACCAAAGAAACCATCACAACTGCTTAAGCAGTTTCAAGAAACCAACAACACCAACAAACCTACAGATCTAACCAACGACACCATCAGATCAACCCAACAACACCAACAGAAGATTGCAAAGTGATAAAATCTCACTTTACCGTCCATTCTATTTCAAGAAACCATCATAACTGCTTAAGCAGTTTCGAGAAACCAACAACATATCTAACCAACAAACCATCATATCTAATCCAACAACACCAAAAACCCATCAGATCTAACCCAACAACACCAACAGATCTAACCAACAACACCAACAAACCATCAGATCAAACCAAGAACACCAACAAACCATCAGATCAAACCAAGAACACCAACAAACCATCAGATCTAACCCAACAAACCTACAGAACTAACCCAACAACACTAATAGATCAACCCAACAACACTAACAAACCATCAGATCTAACCCAACAACATCTACAGATCTAACCCAACAACTCCAACAGATCAACACAACAACACCAACAAACCTACGGATCTAACCCAACAACACCATCAGATCTAACCAACAACACCAACAAACCTACATATCTAACCCAACAACACCAACAGATCAACCTAACAACACCAACAAACCTACAGATCTAACCCAACAACACTAACAGATCAACCTAAAAACACCAACAAACCATTAGATCTAACCTAACAAACCTATGGATCTAACCCAACAACACCATCAGATCTAACCAACAACACCAACAAACCTACAGATCTAACCCAACAACACCAACAGATCAACCCAACAACACCAACAAACCTACGGATCTAACCCAACAACACCATCAGATCTAACCAACAACACCAACAAACCTACAGATCTAACCCAACAACACCAACAAATCAACCCAACATCACCAAGAAACCTACGAATCTAACCCCAACAAACCTACAGATCTAACCAGAGAGTGAGACGGAATAAACAGAGAGTGAGACAAAAGGAGAGTTTTGAAAGAGTGAGAGAGTTTTGAGAGAGTTTTGAGTGTGTATGTGTGAGAGACTGAGAGAAGAGTGAGACGAAATAAACAGAGAGTGAGACAAAAGGACCCCGAGACAAAAACGTGGGGTGGGGTGGGGTGGGTAAAACAAGGAGCGCCACCGGTTTTGTAAAGTTTTTATTTATTTTTTATTTTTTTAAGTATATTTAAAAGTAAAAAATGTAAAAAAAAGTTGTAAAAAAATGTATAAAAGTTGTAATAAAAATATATAAGTTTTAAAAATAAAAAAATGTAAAAAATGTATAAAAGTTGTAAAAAAAATGTAAAAAAATTGTAATAAAAATATATAAGTTGTAAAAATAAAAAAAGTTGTAAAAAAATGCATAAAAGTTATAAACTATCTGTTACAAATGAAAATTATAAAAGTTGTATTTTTTATTTTTTTTAGGTGTTCCCTGATGACGATGTTCTAACTAGTTGGGTGCAAACTATTGCTCAATCGATCGGTTTTATTATTTTTAAAGCAAGAACCAAAACAGATAGGGGGTATACGTACTCAATCGAATATAAGTGTTCAAAACGGGCGTCTGCCGCGTGAAGGTTCAGAAGATGAACTTCAACAGCAGACTAGTACATCTAAAACCAATTGTCCATTCAAATTACTGGGGAAATATATAAAAGGTGACAATGGTTGGATCTTGAGGGTGAAGTGTGAGAGGCATAATCATGATTTTGTAGATTCGTTCCATGGTTTTTGTGGAAAACTAGAAGGGGGGTTGAATAGTTTACCGATTAAAAACTTTGTTTTGAAACCTATTGAAAGATCAATTGATATTGATCTTAGATATGTTAGTGAATGATAATCAATATGCAAACAATATATAAAGAGTAGATAAGGAAAGAAACAATCAAACCACGACAAGTTGTTTATAGTGGTTCGGTCAAGGACTATTTTTCCTTGCCCTACTCCACTCCTCGAGTCTCACACTCGAGAGTTTAACTTCACTAGTCAACAAGCTCCTTTCACTGGCGGAGAAACCTTTACACTTCGCTTACACACTATTTCCGATACTAAGCTAGATGTCGAGTTCTTTTCAAGGGTACAACCACTCCCATACGCAATGTATTTTAAGGACTAAAATACTAACCACTCACACTCACAAGATTATGATGGTTTGTTACAACAATGATGTATTAATCAACACAAGATCATACAACAACAAACAAACAAGACTTCCAACAACTTGTTGAAGCTTGAATATGCCTTGATCTTCTTTGCTACAAAAGAGATCACTAATATGATATGAAACTGAGTTAGAAGTGTTAGAGAGAAGGAATGTAAGTGAATATAATAGAAAGGGATGAAAAACAACTTGGTTTGGCTTTGCTATTTATAGCCAAAATACTCAGCAGGCACCACGGACCACGGATCCCTCAAAAGGGTTCCGTCCGTGTTAATATTTGGTGCCGCCGGGGTCTGACAGCAAGATCACCAAAATCTTACCAAAGTCAACCATACAAAGTATCACCAAAATCCAAGATTGTGTAAGATATGTAGAGTCTAAATCTATACAAAGTATCTAGTGAAATCTTCTAAGGATTTCAATGATGCACTACATGATGTCATGTGTTTTGTTTTGTTAAAATGCATATCAAAATATGATTAACAAATATTAAATGCTTGAGTGATGAAGATATTATTCGAAAATCTTGTTTTAATATTTATTAAACTTGACAAGCTTTAAGTTTTATAAGAATTAAATTTACTTTTGTCGTTAAAAAAACTTAGGTAAAGATCATAAAATATAAATAACGTTTAATGACGATATTTGTATTAACAATCTCCCTCTTTTTGTTGAGGACAAAACATAAATTTTATTTTTATAAAAGATGTAAAGATTGTACAAGAGTTATAAAAATATTAGTTTTAGAACTTGAAATATAAAGATGATAATGCAAGTATGTCCAATTTAGACATGATGTTGACTTCTCAGAAAGTCAAAATGTGCAGTTGACTTTTCATTAGAAAGTCAATGTCTTCATTAGTTGAAATATGATGTTGACTTTTCAGAAAGTCAAAGTATGCAGTTGACTTTTTATAAAAGTCAAATTTAACCAAGTTCTATATATTTCTCCCCCTTTTTGTCTCAACAAAAAGAATATGCGAGGCGGAATCTGTAATGAGCCCGAGCCATTATCTCCCCCTTGACCAATGCTCCCCCTAAATTGGGTGCCAAGATAAAGATACATGGATTGTGAAAAAGCTACAAAAAAGATGTTAGTAATAAGTATCATCACAAGCATTTCTAAACATCATGTAACAATCAACAACAATATAAGAAACACCATTCATTTGTTAAAAATTTTCATGATATAAGAATCATGAAAAGGGAACACAATGAAGTGTTAATACAATAATAAAATCATAGAAAAAAAATTTCCTAGAAAATAAAAAATACAAAGAAAAGCCTAGAAAAAAAATGCTTAAAGAGAATAAACTAGGACCCTCCTATTGAGGTGGTGGATGAGCAAGAGCATTGATGCGCTCTAAGATGTGATTGAGGATGAACCTCATTTCGTCTTGAAGCTCATGGACCATCACCCAGGTCCTTTAGATGATTTGGGCGGTCCGCTCACAATTGGAGCAACCATGTCTATGAGGGTAGTATGGTTCATGGTTTTGTGGTGGTGGAATGGTGGAGGTGTTGGTGTTGGTGTTTGGAGTGGTGATTATGGAGGCTAGCAAAGCACTTTGCAATTGCATAGCATCACTAAGATGGGAATCCACCATATTGGAAAAATAGTGGAGGTGATTGAGCTCGGCTTCAATCTCTTCTTTGGTGGGGTGATCCTCCCACATGGATTCCTCAATGTCCTCTATATGAGAGGGCATTGATGTTGTAGGTAGTGGTTGATCCACATACAAAGAACCATGGATTTCCTTGTGGATGGGATGGAAAAGAAGAGGTCTTGGCCCTAACGGGGTGTTTGGGTCAAAAGATGGACGTGGAGACTCATGAGCTATTCGCTCAATAGTACCAAAAGATGGTAGTGGTGGTGGATGATTGGGCCTAGGAGGCAAGTCCTCCAAGTCTTCCAAAAATGGATTTGGAGATGTAGGTGGTGTAGAGAATAACTCTAATGGGATGAGTGTTGGAGATTTTGGAGGTGATGGTGATTTTGATGTTTGGATAGGAGCCGGTGGTGGTGAGCTAGGAGTCTTTGTTGGTGGTGGATTAGTGATGACGATAGGTGATTGTGGAGGTGGTGTAGGAGTAGCCAAAGTGAGAGTTGTTTCATCTCTTATGGGAGATGAGATGGTTAATGGAGATGACTCAGAAGAGGAGCTTATGTGACGAAACAACAAGGTCTTACGCTCATTCTAGAGGTTCTTTTGCAAGGCTTTGTTGATGGTGAAGACTTAGTCATTTTGGCTTAAGTTTTTGCTAGTAGATGATAAGAGTTGAGAAGGTATGAAGATGATCATGGTAAAAGCTCTTAATTTATAGGATTTGAAAATTATGGAGAAATGTGTTTGATTTTATGTTAAACCATAAAAGAGATGAGGTTCCTAATGATTTTGAAGTGGGTTTAATGCTAGTCATATCACCCAAGTCAATCCATACAAGAAGGATGGAGTGAAGAGACAAAGATTTGCAATAAATGTATTCTAATGATGATGGGATCTTTAGAATCAGATCACCCACGGATTGCAAGGAACCAAATTTTTGGTTCCTTCCTTTATGAAAAAGGGCTCCTTGGGTGGATTTTTGAAATTTTTGAATTTTTATGGGAAATGGATATCCTATATGCCTAAGTGTGTTACACTAGTTCTAATATGGGTAAGAACTAGTTAAGATTAACCTAGAAGCAATGTATGGTAATTTGGAATGTTGAAATAGGCGAAATTTAGAAAATTACATGTAGGATCCACGGCACCAAAAGTTTACATAGGCGGAACCCTTAAAATGGTGTCGCCTGGTCCGCCTGCATGCATGTACCAAAATTCATAACAGATGGTACCAAAATTTTGGTGCCGTCTTGTCCGTGGTGACCAGAAATCAACACAGACCATATTTTTAGGTGTCGGGGACTTTTCCGAAACCTGAAATTTTGCTTAAAATATGTGACATTAATTATTTCTAGTTAGAAAAAGTTGATAACACATATACAAACATAGTGGAGCATAGACTTTGACCAAGGGCTAACGATTTTCACATAAAGGTGAAAATGGGTAAAATTTGATAACACACTTGTGCTATCCTCCTGCATAAACCGGTTAGCATACAATATTGTTTTAAGTCATATTATCATCCTACAAAGTAAAAACGACCAAATTGTATCATACACCATAGTTATTGTCATGTTCCAAACACTCCTTCAAATAAACCTCATTTATCCAACTTCTTGTAGATCTTTGTCATCATTCTATCAAGGCACTTGAACATCCCATTGGTTTGCTTGAACTCGGCCGATTCATTCTCAATCTCGAGGAGAGATTCATAGTACTCTTGAGGTGTAAGGCGAGAATTTGGGAGACCGTCCTCGGAGCTATTTGATGATGATGATGAAGGAGTTGGAGGTTTAGCCCTTTTGCCTTTAGTCTTAGCCACTTGCTCGTTACTCAAGGGCACAAATATGTGAGGGATGAGAGCATAGTCAAGCTTCAACCCTTTTGGGCTTGGTGGAATGGGTGTAAATGCTCTATAGAGACGGGTGAGGAGCATCCCGTAAGGAAGAGCGACCGATCCTTGAGTTGGAATGTCTATCATTCTCCTAGCAATGTAGTAGGCTAAATTGAATGGTTGACGGGTGGAAAAGTTGTAGAGCATGTGACAAAGGAAAGCATTGATATGGTCCCTATTTCCTATAGTGCTAATGACATTGACTCTTAGGAGTTCCTCCCACTTCTTAAATTCGGGCTTAAGCTCATTAAGCTCCATACCATATGGATCTCGGTTCACTTCCTTTCCCTTTCGGTAACACGGGTTGGAGCGGCCCTTTCGTTAAAAAGGTGCTCACGGATGACGTCCTTATCCGCTAAAGGAGTTTGGTAGGGAAGAGAGCTGTCATTGATAGCATCAAGGATAGTAAGTGACCACTTATCCGAGTAGACACATGTACCTTGGCTGGGAATTCCTAGTACTTGAGCAAATTGGCTTAAGGAGATGGAGTAGTCGTTTTGATTGATCCTAAACCTAAGAGCAAATTCATCGTCCTCATCAGTCAAGGCGGAAACACTAGCATAGAATTCTAAAACAAACCTAGGACAAATGGGTTCATCAATGTCAAGGAGACAATCGAAGTTAATGGTGGAAAGTTCTTGACGGAGATTGGTTCCGTCGACAAAGGATGAGTGAATGGTTCTACCCTTATAGAAGTACCTTTGCTCTAGACTCTTAAAGATTTTGACTTGTTCTTTGGAGAGGCCCTTGGTTTTGGTGTGTTTAGGGATGTAGTTAAGAGTATCCTTGTGATCATAGAATCTTGCGGCTACCATGGTTATTCCTATGAGCAAGAATTTACAAGTTAAAAATAAGAACAAACTTAGCGTTTTGGTTCTATTGTGTGCCTATATGAAAATGATTTGGAGTTGCGGTTATCTCGACTCATTTTATGCACAAAATGGTTTTAGTGGGGGTGTTTGGCAAAAGACATGAGATAACCCAAACGCTCCTAATTCAATGTGGCTTCATTTGAATATACCCGGGAATGCATATTAGTTATGCATTACCTTTAGTATTCAAGAGCATTATGCAAGTGATGAAAATTTATGTTTCTATTTGTATTAACAATGAAAAATTGTTTTCCTACAAGTGAGAAGCTTTTCAAATTTTTTGACATGGGGTGTTTGCTTATTTAGATAAGGCCTTATAGTCATTATCTTTTTGATTAGTGGGAAACATGATTTGTTTATGCAATGCGACAATGTAGTACCTAATTTCAATAACTAGTTATGCAATTTGCCAATTAAATCCATGTATTTGTACAAGAATATACATAATCCCCATGTTATGATTTTGTGCACAAATTAAAATCCTAGACTCAGAATTAGAAGATGCAATGTAGTTAGGATACTTACAATGATGTTATCTTCAGTGATTAATGGGTGAGAAGGTGTCAACAATCAGCTAGGTATGATGTTGAAACGTTTAGGTAAAGTGGGTTGTGAGGAAGAAGATGTTTTGTAGATAGTATTTTTGCTATTGTTGTCACCACGGACCAGACGACACCAAAAAATTGGTTCCGTCTTTGTTGTCGTTTGGTGTCGTGGGAACAGTAGCAGAATTAAACTAATTTGTTTTGTTTTGTTTGTTCTAAGGTTTAGACTATGTTTTAACTACATGTTTGGTTCCATTAGTCCTAAACTAAGTCTAAGAAGATTAAATGGTTCTCGCTTGAGAGGCTTAGTTAGAATGTCGGCAATGTTGTCTTCGGAGGATACTTTCTCAATTGAGATGTTTCCTTTTTGAACATTGTCGCGAAGAAAATGATGGCGGATTTCAATATGCTTCGTACGAGCATGTTGGACGGGATTTTTGCTGAGATCAATAGCTCCTTTGTTGTCGCAAAATATAACGATATGGTTGAGATGAATTCCGTAATCCACGAGAGCTTGCTTCATCCAAAGAGCTTGTTGACATGCCTTTCCGGCCGAGACGTATTCAGATTAGTTGAGATAGCTAGAGCCGTTTGTTTCTTTGCAAACCATGAGGTGAGACAATGTCCGACAAAAGTGAAAATATCACTTGTACTTTTTCTATCGACATAGTCACTTAGGCATGGTCCAGTCAAGCATACACTATAGTTTCTACACCCGTTCCTTTGGGATACCATAATCCTATACATGTCGTTCCCTTAATGTATCTAAATATCCTTTTCAATGCTTCTAAGTGTGATGCCTTGGGATTTTCTTGAAAGCGAGCACATAGACAAACACTAAACATAATGTCGGGTCTACTAGCCGTAAGATAGAGTAGGCTACCGATCATTCCCCTATATTTAGTGTTATCTACCTGTAGAAAACTAGAAGGGGGGTTGAATAGTTTACCAATTAAAATCTTTGTTTTGAAACTTATTTAAAGATCAATTTATATTGATCTTAGATATGTTAATGAAATATGCAAGCAATATGTAAAGAGTAAATAAGGAAAGAAATGATCAAACCACAACAAGTTGTTTATAGTGGTTCGGTCTACAAGGACTCTTTTTCCTTGCCCTACTCCACTCCCCGAGTCTCACACTCGAGAGTTTAACTTCACTAGTCAACAAGCTCCTTTCACCGGCGGAGAAAACCTTTACACTTCGCTTACACTATTTCCGACACTAAGCTAGATGTCGAGTTCTTTCCAAGGGTACAACCACTCCCACACACAATGTATTTTTGAGGACTAAAATACTAACCACTCACACTCACAAGATTATGATGGTTTAATACAACAATGAAGTATGAATCAACACTAGATCATACAACACTAAACAAACAAGACTTCCAACTTCTCGTTTGAAGCTTGAATGTGACTTGATCTTCTTTGCTACAAAAGAGATCACTAATATGATATGAAACCGAGTTAGAAAGGTTAGAGAGAAGATATGTATGAGAGTATTGTAGAAAGGGATGAGAAACTACTTGGCTTGGCATTGCTATGTATAGCCAAAATGGACGAGGCGTCCACGGACCGCGGAACCCTTTTAAGGGTTCTGCCCGTGTACCATTTTGGTACCGCCGGGTCTGACAGCCAAGATATCAAATCTTGCCAAAGTCAACTCTATCTAAGTGAGATTGTGCAAGATATGAAGAGTACAAATCCACACAAAATATCTAATGAAATCTTCCAATGATTTCCATGATGCATCACATGATGTCATATGTTGTATTTCTATTTTTAGAAATATGCAAGTACTTAAGTAGTGTTTGGTTTTAAGAACCTAACACATTCTAAAACTACTATCATACATAATGATTAGAGTCATATCAAGATGTTACTAATCATAAATGTAAATGCTTGAATGATGAATATATTGTTTGAAAAAGCTTGTTTTAATATCTATTAAACTTGACAAGCTTTAAGCTTTTATACAAATTAAATTTACTTTTGTCGTTAACAAAACTTAGGTAAAGATAAAAATATAAATAACGTTTAATGACGATATTTGTATTAACAATCTCCCCCTTTTGTTGAGGACAAAATATAAATTTTATTTTTATAAAAGATACAAAGTTTGTGCAAGAGTTATAAAAATATTAGTTTTAGAACTTGAAAAGAGAATGATAATGCAAGTGTATGATGTTTGACTTTTTTAGAAAGTCAAAGTATTCACTAGTTAATGCATGATGTTGACTTTTAAGAAAATTCAAGTATTATCAATGATGTATCCTATTTGACTTTTGAGAATGTCAATGTCGGTTTGACTTTTCGAAAAGTCAAAATATAATCAAGTTCTATATTTTCTCCCCTTTTTGTCTCAACAAAAGAAGAATGCTTGGAATGTAATGAGCGAGCCATTATCTCCCCTTGATCAAAGCTCCCCTAAATTGGGTGCTTAATGGGAAGATACATGGATTGTGAAAATAAAGCTACAAAAAATGTTAGTAATAATGATCATTCACAAGCATTTCCAAACACTATGTAAAAGTACCAACACTATAATAAAAACACCATTCATTAGTTAAAATTTTCATGAACAAAGATCATGAAAGGAGAACACAATGATGTGTTTTAGTACAATAAAAGAAAAGAAAATAAAATCCTAGGAAAAGAAGAACTAGAATGCTAATCTATGACCATCCTAGTTAGATGGTGGATGAGAAAAAGCGTTGAGGCGCTCAAGGATATGATTGAGGATGAACCTCATTTCCTCTTGAAAGTCATGGACCATAACCTGGGTCCTTTCCACGGTTTGGGCCGTTTGCTCACAAGTTGAGCAACCATGCCTAGGAGGGTAGAATGTTTGGGGAGGTTGTGGTGGTGGAATGGTAGATGTGTTGGGGATGTTTGGGGTGGTCATGATGGATGCAAGCAAAGCGTTTTGCATTTGCATTGTCTCACTCAAGTGAGAATCCACCATGCCTTTGAAGTGGTGGAGGTTGTGGAGTTCCGCTTGAATCTCCTCTCTAGTGGGATTGGCATCCCACATGCACTCCTCAATGTCCTCTAGTTGAGGGGACATTGATGGGGAAGTGGATGATCCCCATACAAAGGACCATGAATGTCTTTGTGAATGGGGTGGAAGAGAAGAGGTTTAGGCCCTAATGGGGCGTTTGGGTCAATAGATGACCGAGGTGACTCATGAGCAATCCGCTCAATTGTGCCAAATGATGGCAATGGTGGTGGATGATTTGGCCTAGGAGGCAAGTCATCCAAGTCCTCCAAGAAAGGATTTGGTGAAGTTGGTGGAGTGGAAAATAACTCCATAGGAATGAGAGTTGGAGACCTTGGTGGTGAAGGTGGTGAGGGTGTTTTGGATGTTTGGATGGGTGGCGGTGGAGGTGAAGTTGGTGTTTTTGTAGGTGGTGGAGTGGTGATCACAATGTGTGATTGATTGGGTGTAGCCAAGGTAAGACTTGTATCATCTCGGATGGGAGATGAGATTGTGAGTGGAGAAGACTCTGATGAGGAGCTAAGATTAACGAAGCAACAAGGCCTCACACTAATTCTAGCGGTCTTCTTGCAAGGTTTTGGAGATGATTTTGTCATTTTTGACTTGGGTTTTGCTTTGCTAGATAATGGTAAGAATGAAGAAGGTGTGAGGATGATCATGGTAAAACCTCTCAATTTATAGAAGTGAAAAATTGTGGAGAAATGTGTTTGATTTGATGTTGAACCATTGAAGAGATGAGGTTCCTAATGATTTGGAAGTGGGTTGAATGCTAGTCATATCACCCAAGTCAATCCATACAAAAGAGATGGAGTGAAGAAGAAAAGATTTGCAATAAATGTGTTCTAATGAGTGGAATTTGCTAACAATCAGATCACCAGCAGTTTGAAGGTACCAAAATTTGGTTCCTTCCTTTATGCAAAGGGCTCCTTGGGTGGATTTTTCAAATTTTTGAATTTTGGTGGGAAATGGATTTCTTATATACCTAAGTAAATTATACTAGTTCTAATAATAGTATAAACTAGTTAAGATTGATTTATAAGTGATGGATGGTAATTTGGAATCATGAAAGAGTCGAAATTCAGAAAATTACCTGGAGGATCCACGGCACCAAAATCATACAGGCGGAACCCAAAAAGGGTGTCGTCTGGTCCGCTGTACTACGGCGGTACCAATTTACATAACGACGGTACCAAATTTATGGTGCCGTCGATCCGTGAAGTGCGAGAAAATGGACAGAGTACGTTTTTAGGTGTCGGGGACTTTTCGAAACCTGAAATTTTCTCAAAACATGTGACACTAAACATTTCTAGTTAGGAAAAGTAAATAACACATGTATAAACATAGTGGAGCATAGATTTTGAGCAAGGCTTTTTGATTTTCACATTATAGTGAAAATGGGTAAAATTTGATAGCATACTTGTGCTATCCCCTGCATAAGATTGTTAGCATACATCATTGTTTTAAGTTATATTATCATCCTACATAATAAAAGCAACTAAATTGTATCAAACATTAACGATAATGTATTGTTCCAAACACTCCTTAATGGACCCTTATTTGTCCAACTTCTTGTAGATCTTGTTCATCATCCTACCAAGGCACTTGAACATTCCCTTAGTTTGCTTGAATTCAGCTGATTCATTCTCTATCTCGGGAAGAGACGCATAATACTCATGAGGTGGAAGACGAGAGCTTGGAAGACCATCCTCGGAGCTATTTGATGATGATGATGGAGTTGGAGGTTTTGCTCTTTTGCCTTTTGTCTTAGCAACTCGTTCATCACTCAAAGGTACAAAGATGTGAGGGATGAGCTCATAGTGAAGGTGCATCCCTTTTGGGGTTGGTGGAATTGGTGCAAAATTTCTATAGAGACGGGTGAGAAGCATCCCGTATGGAAGAGCAACCGATCCTTGAGTTGGAATATCAATCATTCTCCTAGCGATGTAGTAAGCTAAATTGAATGGTTGACGGGTGGACAAGTTGTAGAGCATGTGGGAAAGGCAAGCGTTGATGTGATCCCTATTTCCTATGGTGCTAATGACGTTGGCTCTAAGTAACTCCTCCCATTTCTTAAATTCGGGCTTAAGTTCATTTAGCTCCATTCCATATGGATCTCGGTTTACCTCTTTTCCCTTTCGGGTAAATCGGGTTGTATCACCCCTTGGGTTAAATAGGTGTTCACGGATGACATCCTTATCGGCCAAACGGGTTTGGTAGGGAGAAGCGGTCATTGATTGCATCAAGAGCGGTGAGTGACCATTTATCCGAGTAGACACAAGTTCCTCGGTTGGGAATTCCTAGCACTTGAGCAAAGTTGGCTAATGTGATGGTGTAGTCGTTTTGATTGATTCTAAACCTAAGACAAAATTCATCATCGTCTTCATCACTAAAGCCGGTCACACTAGCATAGAATTCTAACACAAACCTAGGACAAATTGGTTCATCGATGTCAAGGAGACAATCGAATTGAATGGCGGCTAGTTCTTCACGGAGATTGGTATTTTCAAGGAATGATGAGTGAATGGTTCTACCCTCATGGAAATACCTTAATTCTAGACCCTTAAATATTTCTACTTGTTCCTTGGTAAGTCCTTTGGTTTTGTGATGTTTGGGAATGTAGTTAAGGGTGTCTTTGTAATCATAGAATATTGCGGCTACCATGGTTATTCCTAAGGACAAGAATTGATATGTTAAAAATGAGAATAAACTTTAACGTTTTGGTTCTAGTGTGTGCTTATATGAAAACAATTTGGAGTTGCGGTTATCTCGACTCATTTTATGCACAAAAATGGTTTTAGTGAGGTGTTTGGCAAATACTATGAGATAACCAAAATGCTCCTAATTCAATGTGGCTTCATTTGAATGTACTCGGGAATGCATATTAGTTACGCAATACCTTTAGTATTCAAGAGCATGCAAGTGATGAAAGTTTAACGTTTCTATTTGTATTTAACAATGAAAAATTGTTTTCCTACAAGTGAGAAGCTTTTCAAAGTTTTGACATGGGGTGTTTGGTTATTTGAATAAGGCCTTATAGTTATTATCTATTGATTAGTGGGAAGCATGATTTGTTTATGCAATATGATAATGTAGTACCTAATTTCAATGACTAGTTATGCAATTTGCCAATTGAATTCATATTTGGTATAAAAGCATACATAAAACCCCATGTAATGATTTGTGATAGTTTTGTGCATAAATAAGAATCCTAGACTCCGAATTAAGAGATAAAATGTAGTTAGGATACTTACAATGATGTTATCTTCAGTGATTAGTGAGTGGGAAGGTGTCAATAATGAGCTTGGTTTAAGTTTTACACGTTTTGGTAAAGTGGGTTTTGAGGAAGAAGATGTTTTGTAGGTAGTATTTTTTGCTTACGTAGACACCACGGACCGGTACCAAAATTTTGGTTCCGTCCTTTTTTGTCGTTTGGTGCGTGGCTACTGATGCAGATACAAAACAAAATTGTTTTGTTTTGACTATTCTAATGTTTTAGGCTATGTTTATCCTACATGTTTGGTTCCATTAACCCTAAACCAAGTCTAAGAAGATTAAAAGGTTCTCGTTTAAGAGGCTTAGTTAAGATGTCGGCAATGTTGTCTTCGGAGGATACTTTCTCGATTGAAATGTTTCCTTTTTGAACATTGTCGCGAAGAAAGTGATGGCGGATTTCAATATGCTTTGTGCGAGCATGTTGAACGGGATTCTTGCTGAGATCGATGGCTCCTTTGTTGTCATAAAGTATCACAATGTCGTTGAGATGAATTTCGTAATCTACGAGCTTGCTTCATCCAAAGAGCTTGTTGACATGCTTTTCTGGCTGAGACGTACTCGTCTTCAGTAGTTGAGATGGCTAAGACCGTTTGCTTCTTTGCAAACCATGAGGTGAGACAATGTCCAACAAAAGTGCAAATACCACTTGTACTTTTTCTATCGACATAGTCACCGGCATGATCCGAGTCGGCATACACTATGGTTTCTACACCCGTTCCTTTGGGATACCATAATCCTAAACACGTTGTTCCCTTAATGTATCTAAAAATCCTTTTTAAAGCTTCTAAGTGTGATGCCTTTGGGTTTTCTTGAAAGCGAGCACATAGACAAACACTAAACATAATGTCGGGTCTACTAGCCGTAAGATAGAGTAGGCTACCAATCATTCCTCTATATTTAGTGTTATCTACGGATTCACCTTCCTCATCCTTGGTTAGTTTAGTGTCCGAGGACATGGGTGTCTTAGTTGGTTTGGAATCTTCAAGACCAAATTTCTTAAGCATGTCTTTTATATATTTTGATTGGTTAAAAATATTCCATCTTCTAGTTGTTTAATTTGAAGTCCTAGAAAGAAATTTAACTCACCCATCATACTCATTTCAAACTCGTCGTGCATGATTTTAGAGAAATCATCACATAACTCTTGACAAGTTGATCCGAATATAATGTCATCAACGTATATTTGAACAATGATAATATGTGATTCCTTTTTCTTGGTAAAAGAGTATTATCTACTAATCCCATATTGTATTTGTTAACAATAAGAAAAGTCTTAAGTCGATCGTACCAAGCTTTTGGTGCTTGCTTAAGACCGTACAATGCTTTCTTGAGTTTGAAGACATGGTGTGGTTTCTCAAAGTCGGTAAAACCGTGAGGTTGAGCGACATACACTTCTTCGTTAATAAACCCATTAAGAAAAGCACTTTTAACATCCATTTGAAATAATTTAAAGTCATAAGCACATGCATAAGCAAGTAATATTCTAATAGATTCAAGTCTAGCTACCGGTGCATAAGTTTCATCATAATCAATACCTTCTTGTTGATTATAACCTTGTGCAACAAGCCTAGCTTTGTTTCTAGATACTATACCATTTTCATCCATTTTATTTTGAAAAACCCATTTTGTTCCAATTATGGTTTGATCTTTAGGTTTTGGAACTAATTTCCAAACATCATTTCTAACGAATTGGTTTAACTCTTCTTGCATGGCAATTACCCATGATTCATCTTTTATTGCTTCATTTATGTTTTTAGGTTCAATGGTGGATACAAAACAAAAATAATTACTTTGATTTTGGGCTTGTGACCTTAAGGTTCTTTGATTAAGTTGTCCTATGACTTTTTCTAAATGATGACTTTTAGATTCTTTGATGTTGACAGTCTCTTTATTTAATGGTTCATCTTCCTTGTTATTATTAATTATTTCTTGACTTTCCATTATTTGACTTTCAACTAAGTCATCATCTACCAAAGGTGATGTCTTAGAGGGAGGTGGACTTTCGTCGAATGTTATGTTCAACGATTCCTCGACTATCATTGTTTCTTTGTTAAGGACAATGTAAGCTTTACTAGTTTGAGAATAACCAAGAAATACACCTTCATAAGACTTTGGGTCAAACTTGGTGAGATAATCTTTAGTATTAAGAATAAAGCATTTACAACCAAAAACTCTAAAATATCCTAAAGTTGGCTTTTGACCTTTATAAAGCTCATATGGTGTTTTGTTTAGAAAGGACGTATTAAGACTCTATTCAAAATATATGTAGAAGTGTCAACGGCGTTACACCAAAACTTTTGAGGAATGTTTTGTTCATTAAGCATTGTTCTACTCATTTCTTGAATTGTTCTATTTTTACGTTCTACTACTCCATTTGATTGAGGTGTTCTTGGAGCGGAAAAGTTATGTGTTATACCATTTGTATTACAAAAGTTTCCAAATTGAGTTTCGTTGTCAAATTCACGACCATGATCCGTTCGGATCGACACAATTTTAACACCTAGTAGATTTTGAATTTTCTTGCTAAGAATTTCAAATTTATCAAAAGCTTCATTTTTGGTTTTCAAAAACAACGTCCAAGTAAACCTTGAGTAATCATCTACTATGACCAAAGTGTATAAGTTGCCTCCGTAGCTTCTTATAGCGGATGGTCCAAACAAGTCCATATGTAATAATTCTAGACACTTAGATGTGGACACCATATTTTTAGATTTGTGACTACTATGGGTTTGTTTACCAATTTTGCAAGCGTCGCAAAAGTGTTGGTCATATTTTAGTTTTGGTAAATTCCTAACTAGCTCTTTTGAAGATAGATTTTGTATAAGTCTCATATTAGCGTGACCTAAGCGTCTATGCCAAAGAGATGAGCTATCGTCTAATGTTGTTAGGCAAAGTTTGTCATTAGATGTTTTATCTATTTTCATGACGTATATGTTATTTTTCCTAACTCCTTTAGCTATGGTGATACCATCTTTTAGTATTTTACTACCATTTTCATCAAATAGTACTTTATACTTTTTATCACATAATTGGCTAATACTAAGTAGATTAAATCCTAACCTATCCACATGAGCAACATTTTCAATAGTTAGGGAGTTATGAGCGATCGTACCTTTGCCAATGATTTTGCTTTTGAGATTGCTACCAAAAGTGACATTACCTCCGTCATACTCTTGGTATGATGAGAAGAGACTTTGTTGCCCGTCATGTGTCGTGAGCATCCACTATCTTTTATCCATTCATCAGGTTCCAATCCAACTTTCAAGCATACCTAGAAGCAAATAACTCAAGCATTTGGTCCCCAATATCTCATGGGTCCGTTTGGGTTAAACATACCATTTATTTGATTCATGTATGGAAATGATGGGAAAGAGTTCCATGACATGTAATCTGGAGTTTGATATGGTCTAGGGAAGTTTTGATTCCAACCATTGTGTTGGTAGTTGGGTTGTACGTTGTGGTTGCTTTTAGGAAATGGGCGTTTGGCAAAAGGTGCTTTATATCGTTGTTGAGTAGTTTTTTATCTAAATTCATTTTTGGCAAGTCCTACTCCTGATGTAACAGCTGGTTTTTGTTTTACATTATCCTTTGTTTTGTTTGTTACTTTTACAAATTCAGTACAGTCCGTATTACGAACATTACGTCTGCTGAAGTACCCACGGCACCAATTTGTTCAACGGACGGAACCCTTATTTTGGTTCCGTCCGTGCTGTCTTGCAGCATTTTGAATTGTTCGTCCTTTTCGGCCATTTTGTTTTGACTCTTTGGAATTAATACTTCATTAAAACCTAGCCCATTCATGTCTCCTGGTGTTTTATGAATTTTAACTATTTCATCGGCAAGAGCGATGTTCTTGTTAAACCTTTTAAATTTAGAATTGTTTTCGATTTTGTGTGAGCTTTAGTTTTTCTATTTCAAGTTTAAGCTCTTGACATGATTTACAATCATCGTCATTTGCTTTTCCTTTTTCAAGTCGTTTTGCTTTTTCTTTTAATTCATAAACTTCATTTTCCAAAATTCCTTTTTGGTTTTTAAAAATTTATTTTTAGTTATGATTTTTAGACTTAGCTCACACAATTGATTATATTGTTTTTGCAAAGTGTCATCATCAATAGAAGAATAAGAAGAGTTGGAAAGTACCTCGTTTGACTCATGTGCCATTAGAGCGATCTCTTCCTTGCTTGATTCTTCATCGTCTTCACTATCACTCCAAGCACCACTTACAAAAGCTCGTTGAGTTTTGCTTTTAGGTGGCTTGGGACATTCTCCTATGAGATGACTTGCATCACCACATCTAAAACACTTTCTTTCACCTTTACCCTTTTGTCATCCCGATCTTTTCGGAATGGCTTCTTTTCTTCTCGAGGTTGTCTTAAAACTTTCCTCTTCTTCTAAAGAACTTCTTAAAATCTCTAACGGCCATGGCATATTCCTCATCTTCGCTACGGAGCAAGATTCGTCATCATCACTTGATTCCGCTTTTGCTTTTAGAGCAACGGATTTGATCTTCTCCCTTCTTCCTTTGATGATCTTCGAATCTTTCTCCATCACCATTTCGTGTACTTTGAGGTTGCCGATTAGCTCGTCTAGTGACATTTTTGAGAGATCTTTTGATTCTTCAATAGCGGTCACTTTAGCTCTCCATTTGGGATGGAGTGCTCTAAGAAATTTCCCGACAAAGTTCTTACTACGAAAAGATTCATCAAGTGCTTTAAGTGATGTAATAATAGTATTAAAGCGAGCAAAGCCACAATCAATGGTTTCATCTTCAGGGATAACAAATTGTTGAACAAGAAGATCAATTTTGTTATCCTTGACTTGTGAATTACCTTGATGTGTAACAATCAAAGATTCCCAAATATCTTTGGCGGTTTCACACATAAAAATTCTTTCATATTCTTTTCTAGGTAAAGCATTATAAAGCATCATTTTAGCTTCATTATTTTTAGCAACTAATTTCTTTTGTTCATCACTAGAAATATCCTTTGTTGTAGAACTAAAATCCCCTTTAACAATAATAAACCAAAGATCTATATCTTTTGATTTTACATATGTTTCAAAATGGTTTTTCCAATAGATAAATCCATTGGTTTCAAAGAGTGGTGGTCTTTGCATAGATTGCCCTTCTTTAAAGTTTTCAGAATCCATGGATCGTTTCAAGTTTATAAAATACAAGTTATTTTAGAAATTCTTGAGCAACGAGGCTCTGATACCAATTGTAGAAAACTAGAAGGGGGTTGAATAGTTTACCAATTAAAATCTTTGTTTTGAAACTTATTTAAAGATCAATTTATATTGATCTTAGATATGTTAATGAAATATGCAAGTAATATGTAAAGAGTAAATAAGGAAAGAAATGATCAAACCACAACAAGTTGTTTATAGTGGTTCGGTCTACAAGGACTCTTTTTCCTTGCCCTACTCCACTCCCGAGTCTCACACTCGAGAGTTTAACTTCACTAGTCAACAAGCTCCTTTCACCGGCGGAGAAAACCTTTACACTTCGCTTACACACTATTTCCGACACTAAGCTAGATGTCGAGTTCTTTCCAAGGGTACAACCACTCCCACACACAATGTATTTTGAGGACTAAAATACTAACCACTCACACTCACAAGATTATGATGGTTTAATACAACAATGAAGTATGAATCAACACTAGATCATACAACACTAAACAAACAAGACTTCCAACTTCTCGTTTGAAGCTTGAATGTGACTTGATCTTCTTTGCTACAAAAGAGATCACTAATATGATATGAAACTAAGTTAGAAAGGTTAGAGAGAAGATATGTATGAGAGTATAGTAGAAAGGGATGAGAAACTACTTGGCTTGGCATTGCTATTTATAGCCAAAATGGACAGGAGCGTCCACGGACCGCGGAACCCTTTTAAGGGTTTCGCCGTGTACCATTTTGGTACCGCCGGTCTGACAACCAAGATATCAAATCTTGCCAAAGTCAACTCTATCTAAGTGAGATTGTGCAAGATATGAAGAGTACAAATCCACACAAAATATCTAATGAAATCTTCCAATGATTTCCATGATGCATCACATGATGTCATATGTTGTATTTCTATTTTTAGAAATATGCAAGTACTTAAGTAGTGTTTGGTTTTAAGAACCTAACACATTCTAAAAACTACTATCATACATAATGATTAGAGTCATATCAAGATATCACTAATCATAAATGTAAATGCTTGAATGATGAATATATTGTTTGAAAAAGCTAGTTTAAATATCTATTAAAATTGACAAGCTTTAAGCTTTTATAAATTAAATTTACTTTTGTCGTTAACAAAACTTAGGTAAAGATCAAAAATATAAATAACGTTTAATGACGATATTTGTATTAACACTACCGATTTACCTTCCTCATCCTTGGTAAGTTTAATATCCGAAGACATGGGTGTCTTTGTTGGTTTTGAGTCTTCAAGACCAAATTTCTTAAGCATATCTTTTATATATTTAGATTGGTTAAAGAATATGCCATATTCTAGTTGTTTAATTTGAAGTCCTAGAAAGAAGTTTAACTCACCGATCATACTCATCTCAAACTCATCGTGCATGATTTTAGAAAAATCATCACATAGCTCTTGACAAGTTGATCCGAATATGATGTTATCAACGTATATTTGAACAATGATAATGTGTGATTCCTTTTTTCTTGGTAAAAAGAGTATTATCTACTAATCCCATGGTATATTTGTTTTCAACAAGAAAAGTCTTAAGTCTATTGTACCAAGCTTTTGGCGCTTGCTTAAGACCGTATAATGCCTTCTTGAGTTTGAAGACATGATGTGGTTTCTCAAAGTCAGTAAAACCGGGAGGTTGAGCAACATATACTTCTTCGTTAATAAACCCATTAAGAAATGCACTCTTAACATCCATTTGAAATAATTTAAAGTCATACGCGCATGCATATGCAAGTAAGATTCTAATAGACTCGAGCCTAGCTACCGGTGCATAAGTTTCATCATAATCAATCCCTTCTTGTTGATTATAACCTTATGCGACAAGCCTAGCTTTGTTTTTAGACACTACACCATTTTCATCCATTTTATTTCGAAAAACCCATTTCGTTCCAATTATAGTTTGATCTTTAGGTTTTGGAACTAACTTCCAAACATCATTTCTAACGAATTGGTTTAACTCTTCTTGCATAGCAATTACCCAAGATTCATCTTTTATTTCTTCATTTATGTTTTTCGGTTCAATGGTAGATACAAAGCAAAAATGATTACTTTGATTTTGGGCTTGTGATCTTAACGTTCTTTGATTTAGTTGTCCTATGACCTTTTCTAAAGGATGACTTTTGGATTCTTTGATGTTTATAATTTCATTATTTAATGGTTCATCTTCCTTGTCATTTTCAATTATTTCTTGACTTTCTACAAGTTGACTTTCAACTAAGTCATCATCTATCAAAGGTGATATCTTAGAGGGAAGTGGACTTTTGTCGAATGTTATGTTCAACGATTCCTCGACTCTCATTGTTTCTTTGTTTAAGACAATGTAAGCTTTACTAGTTTGTGAGTAACCAAGAGATACACCTTCATAAGACTTTGGGTCAAACTTGGTGAGATAGTCTTTAGTATTAAGAATGAAACATTTACATCCAAACACTCTAAAATATCCTAAAATTGGTTTTTTACCTTTATATAGTTCATATGGTGTTTTGTTTAAGAAATGACGTATTAAGACTCTATTCAAAATATATGTAGAAGTGTCAACGGCGTTACACCAAAACTTTTGAGGAGTGTTTTGTTCATCAAGCATTGTTCTACTCATTTCTTGAATGGTTCTATTTTTACGTTCTACAACTCCATGTGATTGAGGTGTTCGAGGGTAGAAGTTGTGTGTTATACCATTTGTATCACAAAAGTTTCCAAATTGTGTTTCATTGTCAAATTCACGACCATGATCCGTTCGGATCGGCACAATGTTAACACCTAGTTGATTTTGAATTTTCTTGCTAAGAATTTCAAATTTATCAAAAGCTTCATTTTTAGTTTTCAAAGATAATGTCCAAGTAAACCTTGAGTAATCATCTACTATGACCAAAGTGTATAAGTTGCCTCAATAGCTTCTTATAGCGGATGGACCAAACAAGTCCATATGCAAAAGTTCTAGACACTTAGATGTGGACACCATGTTTTTAGCCTTATGACTAATATGAGTTTGTTTACCAATTTTGCAACCGTCGCAAAAATGTTGGTCATATTTAAGTTTTGGTAAATTCCTAACTAGCTCTTTTGAAGATAGGTTTTGGATAAGTCTCATATTAGCGTGACCTAAGCGTCTATGCCAAAGAGTTGAGCTATCATCTAATGTTGTTAGACAAAGTTTGTCATTTGATGTTTTATCTATTTTCATGACGTATATGTTATTTTTCCTAATTCCTTTAGCTATGGTGATACCATCTTTTAGTATTTTACTACCATTTTCTTCAAATAGTACTTTATACTTTTTATCACATAATTGGCTAATACTAAGTAGATTAAATCCTAACCTATCGACATGAGCAACATTTTCAATAGTTGGGGAGTTATGAGCGATCGTACCTTTGCCAATGATTTTGCTTTTGAGATTGCAACCAAAAGTGACATTACCTCCGTCATACTCTTGGTATGTTGAGAAGAGGCTTTTGTTACCCGTCATGTGTCATGAGCATCCACTATCTTTTATCCACTCATCGGGTTCCAATCCAACTTTCAAGCATACCTAAGACACAAACAACTAAAGCGTTTGGTCCCCAATATCTCATGGGTCCGTTTGGGTTAAACATACCATTTACTTGGTTCATGTATGGAAATGATGGGCAAGGGTTCCATGGTATGTAATCAGTAGTTTGGTATGGTCTAGGGAAGTTTTGATTCCAACCGTTATGTTGATAGTTGGGTTTTATGTTGTGGTTGTTCTTAGGAAAGGGACGTTTGGCAATAGGCGTTTTATGTCGTTGTTGAGTAGTTTTAGATCTAAATTCATTTCTAGCAAGTCCTACTCATGATGTAACAGCAGGTTTTTGTTTAACATTATCCTTGGTTTTCTTTGTCACTTTGACAAATTCACTACGGTCCGTATTGCAAACATTATGTCCTGCTGCAGTCCCCACGGCACCAATCTTTACAAAGGACGGAACCCTATTTTTGGGTCAGTCTGGTCCGTGTTGTACTGCTGCAGTTTTGACAGTTTGTTTGTCTTTTTCCACCGTTTTGGTTTGACTCTTTGGAATTAATATTTCATTAAATCCTAGTCCATTCATGTTTCCTGATGTTTTTTGAATTCTAACTATTTCATCGGCACAAGCAATGTTTTTGTTAAACCTTATAAATTTAGAATTATGTTCGATTAGAACATCTTGTGTGAGCTTTAGTTTTTCTATTTCAAGATTAAGCTCTTGACATGATTTGCAATTATCGTCATTTGCTTTTCCCTTTTCTAATCGTTTTGCCTTTTCTTTTAACTCATAGACTTCATTTTCTAAAAATTCCTTTTTAGTCTTTAAAAACTTATTTTTAGTTATGATTTTTAGACTAAGCACACACAATTGATTACATTGTTTTTGCAAAGTATCATCATCAATAGAGGAATAAGATGAGTCGGAATGTACCTCGTTTGATTCATGTGCCATTATAGCGATCTCATCCTTGCTTGATTCTTCATCATCCTCACTATCACTCCAAGCACCACTTACAAAAGCTCGTTGAGTTTTGTTTTTAGGTGGCTTGGGACAATCTTCTATTAGATGACTTGCATCACCACATCTAAAACACTTTCTTTCACCTTTACCCTTTTTGTCATCCCGATCTTTTCGGAATGGCTTCTTCTCTTCTCGAGGTTGTCTTACAAACTTTCCACTTCTTCTAAAGAACTTTTTGAATTCTCTAACGGCCATGGCATACTCCTCATCTTCACTACCGGAGCAAGATTCGTCATCATCACTTGATTCCGTTCTTGCTTTTAGAGCAACAGATTTGATTTTCTCTCTTTTTCCTTTGGTGATTTCCAAATCTTTCTCCATCACCATTTCATGTACTTTGAGGTTTCTGATTAACTCGTCTAGTGTCACTTTTCAGAGATCTTTTGATTCCTCAATAGCCGTCACTTTGGCTCTCCACTTCGGATGGAGTGCTCTAAGAAATTTCCTGACAAAGTTCTTACTACGAAAAGATTAATCAAGTGCTTTAGGAGATGTAATAATAGTATTAAAGCGAGCAAAGCCACAATCAATGGTTTCATCTTCAGGGATAACAAATTGTTCATATTGTTGAACAAGAAGATCAATTTTGTTATCCTTGACTTGTGAATTTCCTTGATGTGTAATAATCAAAGATTCCCAAATGTCTTTAGCGGTTTCACACATAAAAATTCTTTTATATTCTTTTCTAGGCAAAGCATTATAAAGCATCATTTTAGCTTCATTATTTTTAGCTATTCATTTCTTTTTATCATCAACAGAAATATCTTTTGTTATAGAACTAAAGTCTCCTTTAACTATAACAAACCAAAGATCTATATCTTTTGATTTTACATATGTTTCAAAACGGTTTTTCCAATAGATAAATCCATTGGTTTCAAAGAGTGGTGGTCTTTGCATAGATTGCCCTTCTTTAAAGTTTTCGGAATCCATGGATCGTTTCAAGTTTATAAAATACAATATATTTTAGAAATTCTTGAGCAACGATGCTCTGGTACCAATTGTGGAAAACTATAAGGGGGTTGAATAGTTCACCGATTAAAAACTTTGTTTTGAAACCTATTGAAAGATCAATTGATATTGATCTTAGATATGTTAGTGAATGATAATCAATATGCAAAGAATATATAAAGAGTAGATAAGGAAAGAAACAATCAAACCACGACAAGTTGTTTATAGTGGTTCGGTCTACAAGGACTCTTTTTCCTTGCCCTACTCCACTCCTCGAGTCTCACACTCGAGAGTTTAACTTCACTAGTCAACAAGCTCCTTTCACCAGCGGAGAAACCTTTACACTTCGCTTACACTATTTCCGACACTAAGCTAGATGTCGAGTTCTTTTCAAGGGTACAACCACTCACACACACAATGTATTTTAAGGACCAAAATACTAACCACTCACACTCACAAGATTATGATGGTTTGTTACAACAATAATGTATGAATCAACACAAGATCATACAACAACAAACAAACAAGACTTCCAACAACTTGTTGAAGCTTGAATATGCCTTGATCTTCTTTACTACAAAAGAGATCACTAATATGATATGAAACTGAGTTAGAAGTGTTAGAGAGAAGGAATGTATATGAATATAATAGAAATGGATGAAAAACAACTTGGTTTGGCTTTGCTATTTATAGCCAAAATACTCAGCAGGCACCATGGACCAAGGATCCCTCAAAAAGGTTCCGTCCATGTTAATATTTAGTCTTGCGAGTGCGGCAGCAAGATCACCAAAATCTTACCAAAGTCAACCATATCTATCCAAGATTGTGTAAGATATGTAGAGTCTAAATCTACACAAAGTATCTAGTGAAATCTTCTAAGGATTTCAATGATGCACTACATGATGTCATGTGTTTGTTTTTCCATTTTAGAAATATGTTAAAATGCATA
The DNA here is from genome assembly GCA_910596185.1 of Chrysanthemum makinoi. Classification (NCBI taxonomy): domain Eukaryota; kingdom Viridiplantae; phylum Streptophyta; class Magnoliopsida; order Asterales; family Asteraceae; genus Chrysanthemum; species Chrysanthemum makinoi. The sequence continues at coordinate 217,712,490 of OU343219.1, read as the reverse complement.
TGTAATGTTTTGTTTTAAGAAACCAAAATATTCTTGAACTAAAAATACTAACATATATTATGGTTTAGAGTCATATCAAAATATGATTAATCAAAATGTAAATGCTTGAGTGATGAAGTTATTATTCGAAAAGCTTGTTTTAATATCTATTAAACTTGACAAGCTTTAAGCTTTATAAGAATTAAATTTACTTTTGCGTTAACGAAACTTAGGTAAAGATCATAAAATATAAATAACGTTTAATGACGACGAAATTTGTATTAACAGTTTTCCACAAGCAATGCGATTAAAAGATCATGAGTTCGTTTTAGTGGAGCAATTGACAAAGCATAAAGTAGCACCACGCATTATACTTTCGTCACTAAAGGAGAACGATCCGGATAACGTGTCTAGCATTAAAACTATATATAATGCACAAAATAAGATACGCGACGCCATTCATGGTGATAGAACTACAATATAAGTCCTTTTAGCACATTTGAGGCGTCTAGGTTATACATATTATGACAGGGTAAATGACCGCACTAATGAGCTTGAGGAAATATTTTTTGTTCACTTGACGTCATATGCCCTATGGACAACATTCCCATAAATAATGATGATGGACTCCACATACAACACCACGTTGTTTAAACTGCCGTTCTTTACAATTGTTGGAGTTACTTCAACAAACAAAACATTTTCAATGGGGTTTAGCTTTTTGAACTGTGAAAAAGGGCCAAATTTCAGATGGGTGTTGCAATGTGTTAAGAGGGTGATAGACGAACAATATTACTCGCGCGTTATCGTCACCGACAGAGATTTAGCGTTGCTTGGGGCATGCAGAGCAGAATTCCCAAACGTTAACAAATTACTCTGTCGATGGCATATTAATCAAAATGTACTCAAGAATTGCGGACATAGATTCGATCTGGAATATGGAGTATGCGTCCGTTAGATGGTCATGGGATTGGATGGTTAAAGCTCCGACCCAAGATATGTTCATGCACTATTATCGGCACCTACAAGAGTTATTGGTCCAAAAACATGGTACTTAACTATTAATTTTTTATTATTATTTAATAAATAAGTACGAATGACTTTTTATTAGATTAAACACTTTATTAATTCATTGTTTTCTCGGGCGTCTTGCGGTATCTGGATAAGCTGGCGCAACATTACGACCACATGTTAGGTGTCGTACATTACCGATTCATATCGCAACTTCGGCCAGACAACAACATGTAGAGTTGAGGGTCAACACGCGTTGTTGAAGTTATACTTGGGCTCCACAAAGTCCAACCTAGACACGTTGTTGAGTTCGGTCGATAAGATTCTAGTTGCGCAAGAAAATGCGATAAGAGAAACTTTTAATAGAAGCATAACCAAGAAACTGCATGTGTGTAGGGACACACTATTTGATGAATTGTGGTATAAAGTTTCAAAACATGCTTTACAACTCATTGTAGCAGAACTCAAACTGGATATGGACCCACATGAATGTGGTCATCAGTTGCGGTCAGTTTGTGGGTTACCATGCTATCACGAATTGGTTTACTATCAAATTCATGGTAAGTATAATAAATTTATGCCTATCAAGTTATTCTCCCCGTCAATATCAATAATTTATACTAGCCACTTTTTTCGAATGCAAGATGGCCTATTCCACTTGATCGTGTTGATAATTTTTGGAGAACCCTAAGTGTTCCCTGGCTTAGAGCTCGACCTACTCATACGCCTGAAGAGCCTGAAGATGATCTTTCTTGTCAAGCTGACGTAGAAAAATTCCAAAATGTTTTTGGCAAAGCTTCGTCGTTTGTCAAGAAAAATATGTTAAACATGGTAAGAGGTATATACGCTCCCGAATCTGTATCAACCCGTGAACCTGCTATTCACGCAAGTACTCGTGGACGTCCGAGCGCAAAGGACAAAAAGTTCAAGGCTACAAAAATCCCAGATTTGAACAAAGAACCAACCACAGATCACCGCAGAAGTTATTCAAAATCTAAAAAAAGTCCCAGAATTGAACCTGTGAGACATAGTTCATACGTGGGAGAGCCTGCTAACGAGAGCGATTTAAGACATGAGTTGTACATTGCAGATAACGAGATCGAATATTTCATGGCTCGAATTCCAGAGCTTTTTCGACCGGACATCATAAGGATTCTTAACGTGGAAGGTGGTGGAAATTGTGGATGTCGGGCCATTGGCATAGGTCTTGGTTATTCCGAAGATATATGGCGCAACCTTCGAGCTCATGTCGTGGGAGAGGTAAACAATAACCTGGAACTTTACAGTGAAAATGTGGGGACTCGGTTTGAACAGATTTCGCACTCCTTAGGTTGGTTTGGTGATGGATTTGCAACCTAAGAATACTGGATGGTTATGCCAGACACGGGAGCGGCTATTGCTACAATGCTTAACCGGCCAGTTGTATGTATATCCTATTCAGCATGTGTTACGTGTCTTCGCTTAGGTCGGTCGGATCGGCAAAGTATTGTCCCCCATTGTGATTCTTCATGCGGGAGAAGGAGTGACTGCTCTCTACGTTCATGCGATTCTAGATGAAAACTCACCACTCCCGCCTACTCACCCACAATGGAGGGCATTCAGACATGACGTGGCCTTGAGATGGGAAACTCTATATCTTTGAACGACAAAACATGTATAGACAAATGTAGTAAGCGATTTTTGATTTATGTAGTAAACGATTCTTGATTTATGTTGTAAATAAGTATTTGTATTCTGACACCGAGTTACTGATTTATATTGTAAATAACCATGTATCAACTATTATTCTATATTGTAAATAACCATGTTGTAAATTATTATACATATTCTTTGTCCAGATGGAACAAAAAAAATCCTTTCTTGTGTCGTTGTGAACGGGGACTTATAATTGAAAGAGCATCCCAAAAGCCCAAAAGTTATGGTCGGAAGTATTATGCATGTCCTTTATTAAAGGTAAAATAATTATACGTTTTCTTATTTACGTAAATATATCAATAACTTGCATTTCTTATAATTGTTTCACCATGTAACAACCAGGAACAAAAGATTATGGGTGTCGATACTTTATGTGGAAGGATGAATTTCAACAAGAGTACTTTAGTCAACGCTCTTCTTCAACGCAGTGCTCAAACTGTGAAACTAAAGATAACACGATCAACATGCTTGAAACAAGAAACAAGATGTTATTGTCTCAAAACAATATGTTGAAGGCAAGAATAAAGACGCTGGAGGCATCACTGGAATTGGCAAGAAATCTCGTTGATCACGCATGTCAGTAGAGTGGAATACTCTATGACCTTATAGATGACATTAATAATCTTCATGTGGAGTAGATTTCGTTGTAATAGTAGTAGCATTTATTGTTATACTTGTTTAATGTTTTAATGTTTAACGTGTTTATTGTTGTTGTTTAATTAAACGGAAACAAATTAGACGAATAAAAATAACACAAAAATATAACAAATACACAATAATAAAAACATAACGTAAAAAATTACATAAATATATTTTACAAAAATAAATATACACACATATACTTTACATACTTTACACAAAAAAAAATACAAAACATAATAAGACAAAAAGGGTACAAAAGTACCCTATGGGTACGTTTTCTTACATTTTCGTCTATTATTCATACGTTGTAGTAGTAGTAGCAGCATCCGTTTTCTTACATTTTCGCCCATTATTCATACGTTATCTTCTGTTTTCGTCCGTTTTCATACATATTCGTCTTTTTTCTTGCGTTTTCTTTCGTTTTCATACGTTTTCGTCTGTTTTTAAATGTTTGATGTCTTTTTCATATGTTTCTGAATATCACAAAAGATATTTTGTGATATTATGAATATCACAAGTGATTTTCAACTAATGTTTTATAACATAAAAATCACAAGTGATATTCGAAATATCACAAAGTAATATCCAGAAAATCACAAGTGATATTCATAATATCACAGTGATATCCAGAAAATCAAAAGTGATATTCAGAATATCACAAGGTGATATTCAGAATATCACAAGGTCATATTCAGAATATCACAAGGTCATGTTCAGAAAATCAGAAAGTGATATTCTGAATAACACAAAGTCATATTTTGAAAATCACAAGTGATATTCAGAATATCACAAAGCGATATTCAGAAAAGTACAAGTGATATTCAGAATATCACAAAGTCATATTCAGAAAATCACAAGTGATATTTTGAATAACACAAAGTCATATTTAGAAAATCACAAGTGATATTCAGAATATCACAAAGTGATATTCAGAATATCACAAAGTGATATTCAGAAAAGCACAAGTGATATTCTGAATAGCACAAAATATCACTTATGATAGTCAAAAACGTATGAAAACGGACAAAACGGACAAAAACGTAAGAAAATAGACGAATATGTATGAAAACGGATGAAACGGTATGAAAGCGTAAAAACAAGTCAGAAAACGGACGAAAAAGTATGAAAAATAGACTAAAACAAAAAAAAACGTATGAAAACGGAAAAATAACGGACGATAACGTATGAAAACGGACGAAAACAGATAAAAACGTATGAAAACAGTCGAAAACGTATGAAAGCGAAGAAAAAAACGTGAAATAAAAAAAAATTGAGTTAATGCGAATTAAAAAAAAGCCGCGAATTAAAAAAAGAAAAAAAGAAAAGAAAAAGTGAATAAAATAAAAAACGTGAATTAAAAAAAAGACAAAAAAAAAAAATATGTGAATAAAAAAGAAAGAAAAAAAAGACAAGAAAAAAAACATAGATTTGGGTTTACCTTTTAAATCTTATGCTAATCCTCACTATTAGATCAAACTAGATGGATGATAGAGATTTGTACCTTAATAAGCATAGATTTGTAGGTAAGCAAAATAAAGTGATTCATCTAAAGATATATTTTAGTTAAAAATAAAACATATTTTAAAATATAACCATATATAATGAGTAGTTAATTATTTTGATTTTTAATGACATATTTATCATTAAGTTGTTGTCATTTATGTTTTATGTCACAAATTATATCGCATATAATCTACTATTGCTAAAGGGGGTGTTTGGGAGTGCGATTTGAAACTGATTATCTAATTATTGCGCTTTAAAAACGCAATTAATCTAAAATGAGTGTTTGGCAAAAAATTCAAAAAATCAATTATTTTCGTTTTGGATGCCTCAAAACTGCGTTTTGAAAAAGTAAGTGACCCCCTGCAGTTGAAAAACGTAGTTTTGAAAACACACTTTTTGAAAACACACTTTTTGAAAACGCACTTTTAAATAATCACACCCAAACACCCCCTAAGTTATAACTTTCACATTTTTATGGGGCGTTTGTTATGGGGTAGTAGGCATTTGGATTGGATCCTAAAGTATTAAATTGTTGTTTGGTACTTATTAGTGGGTCCCAAGATTGGGATTGAGACCCAAAAATATGCCATCCACAAATCCAGACTAAAAACACTACTTTACAAATAGAGTAAAGTACACGGATGGTCCCTAAGGTTTGTTCAAAGTTTCATTTCCGCAAAGTCGCGAAAGTTTAAAGTTGCATGGATAGTCCCTATCTCACGAAAAGAATAACACTGTGGTCCCTTATTTAACTGGCGTTAAGTAAGCTCCGTTATAATTTACATTCTTAGCCCTTTTGGTTGAAGGTCGTTACCTTGTCAGTCCATTATCATAACGATCGTTTATAAGTTAAAGTTTTTCGACATTAGATGCGTTTTTATACATTTTCTTACGTTTTTATTCGTTTTCGTCTGTTTTTATACGTTTTCGTCCGTTTTTATACGTTTTCGCCCGTTTTCTTTACGTTTCTATTCGTTTTCAACCGTTTTTATACGTTTTCGTCCGTTTTCTACGTTTCCTTCGGTTTTTTAACGTTTTCGTCATAAAAGTTTTTTGACATAAAATTTCAAAAATTGAAAAATTTTTGACATAAAAATTTTGAAAAATTTTTACTCCAATTTTTTTCCGAAATTCTTTTTCAATTTTTTTCCGAAAAATTTTTTTGACATAAATTTGAAAAATTTTTACTCCAATTTTTTTCCGAAAAATTTCGTCCGTTTTTTTATACGTTTTGTCCATTTTCACGTTTTCATCTATTTTTATACGTTTGCTTACATTTTTTTACATTTTGGTCCGTTTTTATACGTTTTCGTCCGCTTTTTTACGTTTTCATTGGCTTTTTTATGTTTTCATCCCATTTTTTATACGTTTTCTCCCGTTTGCTTACATTTTTTACATTTTGGCCCGTTTTTATATGTTTTCTTCTCCCTTTTAACGTTTTCGACATAAAATTTTTTTTTCGAAATTCTTTTCGAAATTCTTGTTCAGAATTTTTTTCCAAAATTTTTTTTGAAATTCTTTTTCAAAATTTTTTTTTCCAATTTTTTTTCGAAATTCCTTTTCAGAATTTTTTTCGAAATTTTTTTTCGAAATTTTTTTTTCCAGTTATTTTTTTCGAAAGTCTTTTTCAAAATTTTATTTTCCAAATTCTTTTTCAAAATTTGAAAAAAACGGATGAAAAAGAATTTCGAAAAAAAAAATTGGAAAAAAAATCCTAAAAAAAAATTGGAAAAAAAAATTTGAAAAAGAATTTCGGAAAAAAATTGGAGTAAAAAATTTCTAGAAACAATTTATGTCGAAAAATTTTTCAAAATTTTTTTTTTTTGAAATTTTATGTCAAAAAATTTTATGAGAAACGTTAAAAAACGAAAAAACGTAGAAAGCGGCGGCGATATAAAAGCGGACAAAATGTAAAAAATGTAAGCAAAGCGAAAACGTTAAAAACGGTCGAACAACAGCACGTAAGAAAATGTATAAAAACGTCTAATGTCGAAAAACTTTAACTTATAAACGGCCGTTATGATAATGGACTGACAAGATAACGACCTTCAACCAAAAGGGCTAAAAATGTAAATTATAACGAGCTTACTTAACAGGTTAAATAAAGGACACAGGTGTTATTCTTTTCAGAGATAGGGACTATCCATGCAACTTTAAACTTTCAGGGACTGTGAGTGAAACTTTGGACAAACCTTAAGGACCATCCGTGTAATTTACTCTTACAAATATGTTTTCTCGTGTGATGTGTTTTTATAAATTAAGTGGGCCAATTAATGATATCCACCTCTTGTTTTCAATTATTCTTTATTTGTTCTTTTTTTATAATGTATTCTTTTAGCTTTAAATCTTATATTTATTTAAAAAATAAATAATAAACTCATTTATTATATTTTTCTCTCTCTTATATCAAATCCAAATCCAAATCCAAATCTTAAACCCATCTACAAACCAAACGGGCCCTTAGTGTGTATATAAAATTAGGGGCAATTGTATATATACCCATTAAAACTTGCATATTTGCATATATACCCAAATCATGCTTAAATTGCATTGTACATCATGCATTAAAAACTTGCATTATGAGAAAATATGCAAGTTTTTAAGTTTTAATGAATATATATGCAATTTCCCCATAAAATTATTTCGATTGATGAATGAATCATGCATGAATAAAATCGTTATCCATATCCGATCCACTAAACATTAATATACATATCCATTTTTGCTATCATCCGTTTAGCATCATCGATAGCTACTTTTAATTGATAGATTGGGTGGATATCTAATGATCGAATGTCCAACGGCATTTCTAATCACGATGACCGCCCTATATACTTTTTATTGTATGTTACTTATCAGCACACTATTATAAAAGTAGTTTCAATGTTTGGCCCCTCTAAAATAAAACAATTGTATTTTGGCCTCTTCAATAAACTTGGTCAAGCTCAGTCACCGGTCACGATCCTAGTTTTAATGGTGGCACAAGGACCTATATAAAACTCCAAGCGAAGCCAAATTGGAAGTCAAATTTATGGGTCTAAATCTGATAGAAAAGTCAAAGTAAAAATAAACTAGAAAGATGTCTTCCACATGACGTGCCCAACGCTACATGGTTTCATGACTTTCATCACACACCTCTTGTTTATTTTTGAGCGCATCGGAAGAAACTAGAAAGAGGTATTTGTAAATTTGAATTATAGGTAATTTATTTTATTTTTATTTTTTTATTTTAGGTAGAATTGTTTTTTGTAATATAAAGTCTTTCCGAATTTAAAAGTGGTTACCGGTCATAATTTTAACCGAAATGAATTTTAAATGATCATTTATAACGATATGTCACATTATTTAATTATTCCAGTTGAAAATATGACCATTAACATCTTTCGAAAAGTCAAAAAAAAATTACATTGCTCAAAGAATAATATTGATACATTAAACTGAGAAAATTAAAGTTGAGTAATATAATTCAAATTTTTATTGAACGACACAAAAAATTATATATATACAAATAAAAAACTGCTACTAGCAAAGGCGTAGAAGCAAAATGCATCTGATCTAAAAACAGACACAAACAACATGAACTAGACTCTACACAAGGCTTTTACTGTGAGGACTTCAAAAGGGATGGAAAAACTCTTCCTCACTCACGAATGCCGAGCCACAGACTTTCACTCCGGAGAGTTCTTGATGAAGTCCCAAACAAACCCCGAGGAAATGAAACAAAAAAGAAACAAAGAGACCCGCAACATTATAATGTCTTGAGTTTAAGCGTAACTTGTATTTTTTGTTATAAAATTTAATCCACATTTGTTTACTTTCTTGTTACTACTGATGATTATTAAATACATTGGCGTTAGTCCGATCACCTAACAAACTACCACTTTTTAGACGTAAGTCGAAACATTAATGTTTCATTAACATGGAATGAAAAACTTACTTTCATGTTATTAAAGACATATCACATCTCACTTTCAGATACCCATTTGCTTGAATATTCAAGATTCTATTACTACTTTTGCATGTTCTTTAGTCTACAACAAGCTTGTAATCTTAATAGTAGTTAAAGAATGTATGTCAACTTCTAAAAATCATGGTATTTAACTCTGTGTTTTATTTTGTATTGTTCTTTTGTGCAAAAGGAAGTGAGTGATTTAAATAAATCAAAGAGGTGAAAATCCCACATTCTTGTAGTTAGATAGATGAGAACGAAATCGACGAAAACAGATTAGAGTAAGAAATATTTATACGACTTTCTACTTAAAACCATGTGTAGCAAATGCAATAAGATTTGAAGATAATAGAAAGACGGAACTTATGCGATTTTTTCAATTACCAAATTACATTCGAGTTGGAATAACTTTGAATACCATAGGTATTGCTATAATAATCTTCACAGCTGCGATTTTGTTATCGCCAACTAGAAAGCATGATTGAAACCTAATGGGAGATGGGCTTAATTATGCCAAGTAATAGTAATTTGGATGAGAGATGATTGACACACATTTAGATTTGATTTGCACACTTTAATATACAATTAGTTAAAAATTTATAAACAGTACAACATTTAATGCACACTTTAGAGTGTGATAATCAAAAAGTGAAATGTGCAAATCATTTTCTAATTTGGATGCTTATACTATTAAGGAATAATGATTAACAAATGTAACTAACTTGTCAAAATTTATAGTCGTATTTACTCTATTAAAATTTTGAGCTTTATGTGTACTTTACTTTTTAATTTCAATTTGTTTGTGTATTTTGTGACAATTTTACTCTTCCATTTATCAATAACGGAAAGGTAAAATCGTCATAATAAATTAAATAATACACACAAAGGTTAAAGTTAATAAAGAAGATACACACAAAAATCGAAATTTTAATATGATACTTAGGCTAGCCACAATGGCTTCGGTCGTCTTCAGTTGAGGGCCTCGGTTGAGCAAGGTCGACCCATTGTGGGGAACTCGGTCATCGTCGGTTGAGGAGAGAAGAAGCCACAATTCGGTTGAGGAGACAACCGAGTCTCACAAGCGAAAACTTTACCACTTTTACAACATTATAAATACCAACCTCAAACACATTTTTAAACACACAATTTCAAACACAATTCAAACAACTTCTCATCAATATTCATCATGTCACAAAGAAAAACTCCCAACTCAAAAAACCGACGATCCCGACTTCCCAAAATTTCAGAACTTGAATTTCTCACCGGATCCACCGTTTCAATTAAGGTGTAACACCACCCACAAATCGGGGTATTCGTTTTGAGCACCGGTTTTGATTATGAAACACGACTACCACAACCCAACCACAATCAAAACCCATTTTACGTCAATCGTCCATATTTCCTACCGAGATTCGTCAAGTATCAATCAAAACCAAGCACCAAGCGGTTCGTCATATCATCCTAACATGGATTTCTCCCAATCTTCCCAACCTAATCAATCGTTTTAGCTTCATGGTGTTAATCTTGATATGGATTTTGAGCATTTTATGGAATTCCCTCTGGCTCAATGCTACGTCTCAAGAATACCCGACTTCAAGATGCTTCGATGGGACAAGGTTAGGGCGCGGTTCATACCACGGTTCTATTCGTATTGAAGGCGGTGTCGAAGAGGCGTCACCGTCAAATCATAGAAAGGGTTCAAAAGCGGGCTCTGAGGGAAGGGCAAGAATGTTGCAACCGCACCGTCAAACCATGGACCATGGCGGAAGAGGTCGCCCGTAGAGCTTGGTGCGTGTGTCGGAAAATTCGGAAGAGGAACGCTATCAACGGAGTGGGTTTTGGGATGAGGTGATAGCGTACTTTGAAAATGCTGGTTCAACAAAAGCTACGACTCCATACGACCAAATGGAATGGTAGGATTCGTTTTAGGGTTGGTTTCTTTTGTGCAATTATGGATAATATCAAGGATAATCACGGAAGCGGTGAGAATGGCGAAGACGACTATGAAAAGGCTTGTAACGAATACCGTGTGATTCACAAGCATGAGTTTACATTGAAGGAGTGTTGGAAAGTTTTGAGAGGGCATTCTGCTTGGATAACTGTTGAGATGCCTGCTTTCACCACGACTAGTCGGAAGAAATCCAAGACTTCGGAAACCACCTCGGGGTCAACAAAAGGTCCTTTTCATCCCCAAGACGTGGATGATTACAAGAAGAAGAGACTCGAGAATCACGACTAAAAGGTCGTGGATCCAAGAAAGAAAACGAGCCACCAACATCATTTGTTACTAATATGGCCAAGAACTTTTCAAGTTCAAAGTTCAAGTAAAGAAAAAACAAGAATATCGAAGAGGAATACATAAAGTTGAAGCATAAAGAGATGGAGCTTTCAGAGGCAAGGGCAAGGCGAGCCGAGGAGTTCAAAAGGGAGAAACTTGAGCTCCAACGTCGGCTTGCATTGACAGACAATCAAACCGGACGCAAAGATTTAATTTTTACTACACACCGCTCGACACAAATATGCGCACGACAACTACAAGAACTTGAACAACTTAAAGTCAAACAATCAAAAACGTTACAACTTAGATTATTAAGTTGCATTTTTAATAAGTATTATGCGTCTACGTTTTATTAGTTTAAGTTTTAATTATTGTTGTAATGTTAAGTATTTTTATTAATGAAGTTTAATTTTGTTTTAAAACATATTTGAATTAAAAAAAAAAAAAAAAAATCTCAGGTCACCATGTGTAAATAGGTCGTCGTCAGGTCGTCGGAGAGAGAAAGCTGATGTGGCACAAACGAACTAGTTCGCCACTGTGTTCAGCCTTACAATCATAAATTTTGACAAGTTAATTATATTTTTTGCTATCATTATTACACTATTAATAAAATTAATATCCGGCTAACCGGAGTGGGCGTGAGCCTCACCCGTTGACGCCTTTAGTCCACGAGGGACCACCAAAACAAGTGACCTATTTCACGGTCAAATTGCAATTTAATGGTGACCGGCTCATCATAGTGAGTGTGCAAAAATTGTGAGGTCCAATTTCAAAAGTAATGTTTTTTATTTGTTTTGTGAAAGTGTATGAGATATTTAGTGGATATAAAAAAGGTGGTGAGTAGAAAGTGATTAAAACAGTTGAAAGATGAGAAGACGTTGATGTGGATAATGAGAGCGCGATGATCACTCCGTTTAGTCTCATATGATCATAAGAAATCTTTGTGGTGCTTTTTTCTTGCTTTCTATTCTTCTAGAAGCAATGTAGGAAAAAGAATAATGTACAGCATGAATTATGGTCCATCTAGTGGGCTTGAGACTAACCATATTAAAAAGAGCAAAGAAATCTCAAGAATCCAAACTAATTCCAACCACCAACCAACGCGGTATTTCCACGTGCTACACGTAATCACATGCGTTCAATTCCCAATAAAACGATTACGAAACTTGTCAAAACAATATTATATCATGGCCCATATACCATTATTTTGATAATTTTAATCCTCTAATTTAGAATCAGTTTAACCACCAAACAATTAATCTAATCTAAAAAAAATTGCCAGAAAAAAGATTCTATGTAGCTAGTTTCTATTTTCTCTAACAGTAGTTAATACAGTTATATTATGTTTTTTATTTGAAAGAATGTAACATGTTTGTGTGTGGGCGTTTATATGGCATATGTAAACTAAATCAAAGTTTTTACATCAGAGTTTAACATTCTCTTGTGGCTAACTTTCTAAAAATATATAATCAATGACGGAACTAGGGGTCTCACGATGTCACGGGACTTTGGTTTTGATTTGTAGTGTTAATATTCGTAAAAATTCTAAGCTTTTACAAATGCACTTGGTCCATTGGAATTGTATTTCTAATACTCGTTTAATTGATTCGTTAATATGTGAAAAAGAGACTAAATTTTTATTAAACTCAGCCGTTTCAGTTGCAATTTTTTGATTTTTTTTATCATACCATGGGTTTAAAAAGATTGTTCGACTAGTCACTTATAAGCATTGATTATGTCATTATGTACAACACTAATATTGATCTTGGTACACATCTAAAGGTTCAAAATCAAAGGCAATTCCAAAAGGAAACCTTACACGACTTTGAAAACTCCATATAACGATTTAAACTTTTCTGCAGTTTTAGTTTTGTAAGAAAACAATACTACTATAAAAAAAACGTTTTATGTGCCATTTTAGGATTTGAGGTCTTGATAAGTTGCTCCACTTACTAAACTTGTTAAGTTTCATTGTTGATTCTTAGCATAAATTTCTATAGACAACAATTTTTATGGGAAATTTTTAATTATATACGTTTTTGTTCTTTTCTGAATTTTAACTTGAAATACTCCATACATTTTGTTATGGTTCACAAGTTTTATATTTTCCAAAAAGAATACATTTTGATTTTTGAAGAGGGGCCCTTAAAATGGTGTCAAGTATTCCCAAACAAAAAATTACCATCTATTACAAACGTTTTTTTCACTAATTTAACAGTTTGATTTCTTGTGTTATTGCCTAATATAAAAGTGACATGTTGCTAAATATGGTTGAGAGTTGGGCCCATTCGAGTTATTGATTGGATAAGGAATCATCCAGCACAGATCCAGCATTTTTTGACTCTTTTTTGTTTCGGTGGAAAGTCCTAGAAAAATATAAATCTCATATATTTATTTATTTCCATATTAAACAACTTATTAATTAGCCATTCTCCATCAAGTCATTATCATCATATCCACTATTCTCTTTTGGCCTTTGCAATCAAATCTTTTTCATCACATAATCCTAACATCCATGAGAGATAAACTCTAGAAAACACAAGAGATGATTCTAGAAACCTTGTGTTAGTGACATACTTGAATTTTAGGATGATTTTGATCATATCATGCATTTATCATCATTAGTGATTTTTATTTATGGATATGTGTTTATTTATTGTTGAACTAAAACAAGAAACATGGAATATGTATGTACATAGTCATCGTTTTCGCATTAGTCCACCGTACATGTATGTATGATTCAAATGTCATGACTAGCTATTCAACATAAAATATTTTATCATCAAGTTTACCGTTATTTAGTAGACGTTGGTGTTCGGTTGTTCAACGGTAGGTGTTAGGAGAATTAAATGTCTTTGCTGAGTTTGTTGTTCGGCCGTTACTTGACATATCTTTCATATTTTGGGCGTGCATAACAACTTTATGCATCACAGGCTTGTACCTTTAACACCTTTGATTGTAAAGGCATAGCGAGTAGGATGTTAGTATAAGGGTCTTTATGATACAACTAATAAGCTCATTTCATATCATTGTTTCTTTTAAAATTAAGTTTTCAGATGAATGCAATATATACTTTATCATGATAATTTAGTGTATTTCTAAGAGTTTAGGTTTTAGAAGATAATGAAAAACATAGTCGTGTTTATTACCCGAAAAATAAATATATACCTTCGGTTCTCCATTAATATCATCATGTCTTAACAATGTTAAAACGTAACTTTACTTTGGCTCGATAAACCCTAATTATTCAGGACCTACTAAAAACAAAACCTCTAGTACTAATCTCCAAATATAAACAAGATGTTACTAAATCTTAACACAATTTAATAATCACTTATACCCATATTAAACACATTTATCCATCCATCCATTCATTCCATGCTTAGTCGCCCATCTTTGATTTTATTTACTTTTGTAAATGGAAAATGATAAATGGATCTAACTAAAGATGTCTAAAAGGAGCACAATGTATAAATGACATGCGATAACGATCTGTACAAGTTATTTATGCATTAGGTTTTCTTTTAAGCTTCTTTATTTAGGCCTTTATATCATAGCTCTAATTTGTAAATACATGATTAAAAAAAACGTTTATACCTAAGCCACGTGGCACCAACCCAGACCAATCTTCATGAGACACCTTATAAAAACACAAACAAAAGACATAAATAATGAGTGTTCAAAAACCCCTTCGAAAAAAACATTAACCTCCAACCAACCAAACAAACAACTCACCAAAACTTTGAAACACATTTTTCCATCTGGGGTTTCATTTTTACATTTTGTCTAAGGATCAAGAGCCTTCTTCTTAGTTTTTTTTTTGATAGAAAAAAAAAACCAAGAAAAACAAGAAGAAGAAGGCTCTTTGTTTCTTGATAAATATATATATTTTTTTATAAAAAAATGTTTAGGTTTTCTGTAGTAGGCCTGCAATTACTTGAGCTGTTTGTTAGTTCTGTTGTTCATTTGTTATATGGGTTGTATATATTTAGCTCTGCTGTTGCTGGTGATCTTTCCTTAGCTTTGAATGATTTGTTTTTTAAGTCCAATATTGAAGGAACCATTGATGATAATGACCGAGTTCTTGCCAATTCTGATCATAATGACCTTCCTCCTATTGTTTTGGTTCATGGCATTTTTGGCTTTGGAAAAGGGGTAATTGGTTTTTCTTATCTTTTTTTTTGGTTTATGATTATTTGCATTAGATTTGGGATCATATAAGAAGTTGGTATATATTTGCGGGAATATGCGAAAATTTTCACTTTTTTTAGTTTTTGTGTTTTTGGCTTTTTTGATGCCATTGTTTGTTACATTTTGGTATAGATTAGGTAAACGGATGAGGTTTTTCCTGTTTAGGTTACTTGAATAGGGCGAGTTTTTTGACTGGGAGTTTTTCCCTGTAACAGAGATTAGGTGGATTATCTTATTTTGCTGGGGCTGAAAAGAAGGATGAGAGGGTTTTGGTGCCTGATTTGGGGTCATTAACCAGTATTTATGACAGGTTCGTTATATTTTGCTAACGTTTTTTTTTTGGTCTATTGATGTTATTGTGTTATGTTTCTATGAAGAATTTGTGTGTTTTGATTATTGATTATTGGGTTTGTTTTTATCAGGGCTAGAGAATTGTTCTATTATTTAAAAGGCGGACAAGTTGATTATGGCGAAGAACATAGCAAGGCTTGTGGGCATTCCCAATTTGGAAGGATATACGAACAAGGTTTAGCTAAAATTTCCGTATGTTTCTAAATAGCTACAATATCGATGAAACCTTGATGGAACCGGTGTATATATGTTATTGAATTGGATACATACATAGTCATATGCCAATTGAATTTGGATTTACGGTTACGGATTTTAGCTAAAATTAGTAATATTTTGGTTTTATGTTTGTTAGGGCACTATCCTATATGGGATGAAGATCATCCAATTCACTGTGTCGGACACTCAGCCGGAGCACAAGTAATACGGGTTTTGCAGCAAATGTTGGCCGACAAGGTTAGTCTTTGTGTTTGGATTGAATACAACATTTTCATTCAAAAGGTAGTTTGCGTGAAAAAATAAAACATGTAATGAGCTCTCGTTGGAATATCATTTGTGTGTAAATCAACAGTTTCACACATTTATTAAAAACACGTTATTTGGTAAAATATTTAGGCATTCAAGGGATATGAAAACACTTCTGAAAACTGGATACTCAGTGTAACTTCGTTATCCGGTGCATTTAATGGGACCACCCGTGCTTACTTGGATGGAATGCAGTAAGTTCGTGATCCAAAACACTTGAAACTTTAAGAATTCACGCATCAATAAAACTAAAAATATTTATTTCTTCAGGCCAGAAGATGGGAAATCCATGAAAACAATATGCCTACTCCAGTTATGCCGTATAGGAGTTATCATTTACGATTGGATGGACATTCCTTTCTTGAAATATTATTACAATTTCGGGTTTGATCATTACAACATGACATGGAGGAAAGCTGGCGTTTGGGGACTTGTTGATTGTCTTCTTGGAAATTCAGGCCCATTTGCTTCTCATGATTGGATCCTTCCTGATCTAACTATTCAAGGATCATTACGTCTCAACAGTCATCTAAACACCTTTCCTAGCACATACTACTTTAGTTATGCAACAAAGCGTACTAGGAAGTTCATGGGTCGTATCGTCCCTTCAAACGTATTTGGAATCCACCCATTGCTTTTCGTTAGAGTGTTGCAAATGTGCCAGTGGAGGCACCCGCCAGATGTCCCTGCACCTTTCAAGGGATACAGGTTGGTTAAAATTTTCTTATAATTATGTGCAAAATTTTATAAAAACAATTGTATGTGAATGTTATATGTTTTATTTATAGGGACGAAGAATGGTGGGATAATGATGGTGCATTAAATACCATATCCATGACACACCCTCGGTTCCCGGTTGAACACCCTAGTCGATTTGTGGTTCACGATTCTGAATGCCAGCCTTTGCAACCCGGCATTTGGTATGTATTATGACAAAAAATAATTGTTACAACTTAAATATTATAATTTCAAAAATTAGTCATGACACTGATCTTAGAGAGATACTATTATTTTCACTAAATCCCATTTTCACATAAAGTACTCGTTTTACCTGAACCGGAGGGTCTCGTATACTAAAACATTGTTGGCCTTGCAGGTATTACAAGGTAGTGGAAGGAGATCACATACTATTCATAGTGAATAGAGAAAGAGCAGGGGTACAGTTTGATCTGATATACGACAGTATTTTTGAGCGTTGTAGGAAACATGCGTTTAGAAAGATTCCAACAATGCCTGATCATGTTCAATAGCTATAACAATTGACATATGTAACTATGTAAGTCATTGAAGTCTTGTAGTTACTTTTTCCGTCACGTGTCCATTTTGTACCTGATAGAATGATTGCAATACATACACACAGCTGTTGTACAGCTATTAATTTGTCAAGATTATATGAAATTTCGGTGTATTTGGCCTCTTCTGTTGCAAAATACAAATCCATAAACATTCACATTCTTTTGTCCCTTTTTAATTAAAAGGTTCTGATCTGTTTTGGTGACCACCAAAACATAACATATGAATTTGCATTCATTATTTGAGTATCTGATATGATTGTCTTGTTTGGTAGAATTCTAGTTAACCAATATTTGGACTACCATGTGTTAAATGTGAAGGAATGTGTTCTAAACGGCACTCATTCGATGTGATGTTATTAATTCACTTCTGTAAGGTTCAAAACTTATTTCCCAAGACGCCTCTTATACCATGGAATTGCAAGAAAAAGTTTGAGCTTGCCTATCAAGGAGTGAGTTTAAAATGAATCAATTTGCTAAACTACCCTCAAAGTAAAACACATGTTAAACTATGAATTAAGATAGGATGAAGGATTTTTGTACAGCTTCAAACTTTTATAAATAAAGGGTAAGTTAGTCTTTTAGCCAAACGTAACATTACAGTCAGTTTAAGATGTGTCAAAACAGATACTGTTTATGAGTTAAAAACGGCGTACACATCATGCACACAACACATAAAGAAAAACTATTGAGAACATGAGTCTTATGACCACACACAACTGATGATAGTTAAAGTTTCTATCGCCCATCGAATACGCCACTAAAAACCTGGCTACTCCCTCCCAATGATGCTTCCCATTCAACTGAGGACATCACAATTCGAGCTAAAGACTCCACTACCTCTCGTATTTCTGGTCTGTTATTTGGGTCTTCACTTAGACACCAATATGAAATTTCAGCCATCTGCAAACACGGATTGCACATATGTAACCAACAAATTAGCATTTTATCAAGACTACTGGGGTGTTTGGCATTGTTTCTATTATTGATTATATGATTATTGCATTTTCATGTTGCATATTAATTTTTAGTATTTGGGTATAGTTAGATTGATTTGGATGATCTGATTATGGGATTTAAACAATCAGTTTGGTCATTTACCTACCTCCTAAAATAATGAGATTTGCCAAACACTCAAACAGGTGGTTATTTGATTATCACTACGTCAAACAACAGTGGCACAGCTTATCGCTCTTATGTAGTCTGTTTAGTGAGTGATTCTCTGCCTAAAATATTTCATCTTAAATAATTAACTTTAAAAACGTAATGCCAAACAGCCTAATATATGCTCACACGCCACAATTTGCATTAGGCATATTAGAGCCTTTAGATGTTGATATACAGTAATGACTAATGAGTAATGAGACTAACCTTGTAAAGATCATCCATTGGATAACTGTCCTTAAGGCTACCATCTATAACCGACACCAATGCACCTTCTGGATCTTCTTCTCCTTCAAAAACTTTAGTTATCTGGAGATGTTACGACATTAAATTTTGGGTATATCACTAATAAGATCGATTAATATGCATACACGTTTATGACAGTGTACAAAGGGAAATACAAGTATATGTGTATGTATATATGTAGGCCTTTCTATATAAACTTACAACTGTTATGAGCGATTTCATCTTAGATGGTTCTCGGTTGTCACGCATAAGTGCACGCTTTCCGGTTATAAGCTCTGCCAGAACCACTCCAAATGCAAAAACATCGGTTTTTGTTGTTACATGTAACTCTTTAACAGACCTGTTTGTCAAAGTTTTTGGACTTAAATAAGTTCGATTGAGTCCAAACTAACACAAAAGTTATCTGAAGATGAAAGACTTAGAAACTTACTCAGGAGGAAGATATCCAGGTGTTCCAACAAGGCGAGTTGCTATAAAATCGTCATCATTTGTTCTTCCAACAAATTTTGCCAAACCAAAATCTGCAACCTTATAAACAGTACTCTCAAGGTCAGTCTTATGATAATTTATTCATTGCTTGTAAAAGTTAAAACTTTTAATCTATGAAATTTCAAAGAAGTATGTATGTAGCAGGTACCTTTGCGCGTAGGCCATTATCAAGTAAGATATTACTTGTTTTTATATCACGGTGTACATATCGCTCCTTTGTGTGATCATGAATATACTCTATACCCTTCGCAGCATCCAGCGCGATTTGTGCCCTTGCATTCCAAGATAAAGGCTGGTGACCTGTTTCTTTCCATTAATTTATGTTTTTTCTATTATCTTAATTAATTTTAAACTGATATTCAGTAAGAATTTAGTACCTTTGAGCAAAGGGTCATGAAGATGTTCATTTAAAGATCCATTTGAAACAAACTCATAAACCAAATACAAATGATCATCTCCACTGGCAAATCCCAGTAGCTCAACCTGTTATTCGTTATTAAAGTCTGATTATCAAGAATTTTGTGAATCTAGAAAGATCAGTACATGAGGGAAAATGTCTTACCACATTAATATGATGAATCTTACACAAGACTTTGAGTTCTGCATAAAATTCTTTTGACTTGTTGGATCTCATTTTCTTTATGGCAACTTCCTAAAATCGTTACATTAATCATGAGCTCAGAACATTAAATTTATTTGGGAGCACTGTTTTTTAAATAAAAAAACTTACAAACAGGAATATTTCTGTACCTTTTCCCCTAATATACCGAAATACACACTCCCATATCCACCTTCACCGATTATCCTAGTATCATCGAAATTGTTTGTAGCCTCAGCTATCTCGTCAAGATCATATACTAAGGGCCTTTCTGTGTCAAAACCTGTGATACCTGCATGTATATATTTTACACCCAAGTTGAATGTGTGTGTGTGTGTGTGTGTGTGATTTACGCAACTGTTTCTAGGAGTAGGATGCTGACCTTCCATATTTTCTTTACTGAGGTATCGAGTGTGTGTGGGAACTGATCTACGATAACTCATGGTTTTAGTTGCAACCTTTGCCTTTTCCATATCCTGTTTTTGGGATTTTTTCCTCATCACGAACATTATGATCGAGACACATAATAAAAGTGCAATAATTGCTAAGAGTACGCCAAATATTGTCACCCACTTGTGATTCTTTCCTGATGAAGTGAACAAAGATTAGTACATGAACATATTACATATAAGTGTCTTTTAGTATATATACCAATATACTTTTTCGTTTGTCCAGTTTTAATCATTGTACTTCTTTAGACACATGAGTCATTACACTATCGATTTGTGTCTGATTCGAGTCATTTTGTAGCCATCTTGTAATGACTCATACAGGGCACTAACGCATCTTTGATAACTTAGATTAACAAACAATGTTGCAAAAATCGTGAATCGGTAGCCGGGCGGTCGACCACCCTGCAGCGAGTAATCGGTCAAGTCGGGGATTAATCGGTGATTAATCGGATTGACATTTCCTGCATTTTTTGGTATTTCGGAGACCAAACAAAATCTTAAGATTCCAAGCTGCTATGTTTCCAAACCTCAATAAAAGGCTCCAATTCAGATTATGATGCCCATTGTGCGTTATAAGTGAAACAAACGATCCGTTGTGCGTCATAAGTGAAATTACGATTTTTTTAAAGTTGACCGATTCGGCCGATTCGGCCGATTTTTGACCGATTCGGCCGATTCAGCCGATTTTTGACCGATTTTTGGCCGATTTTTTTGCCTGGCCGATTTTTTGACCGATTTGCAAAATTCTACAAGGTCCATGACCGATTAGCGATTAATCGCCGATTAATCGGCCGATTCGGCCGATTTTTGCAACACTGTTAACAAATAATAGTGCAGTTACTAAAAGCGATAAAACTGAAAAAGTGCATCAAGGATGTGTTCAATAGACGGAATAAAAAAACTTACCTTTCTTTAATTTTTGGGATGGAAGCCCGTTCTTATACATAGGAATAAACAGGACCCAACCAGGCTGTATGGACTCTGGTTTTTGAATCAAAGCTTTATTTACACTCTGAATTTCATCCACTTCAGCCGAGAGCCGATTAGCAATATCTGAAAGTGTATCATGCTCTTGAACCGTATAAGTGACCATAACTTGAGAATCGGTTTCTGTACACCCACACAGTAGGTACATGGTGACATTCCTATTACGATTACGATGAAAGCTTTCACTTTCATTTCCGGTAGGCCAAGCTTGCCCACTATAATACTCATTAGAAACATCAATGAATATATCATTGTCTTTTACTAGATATACTGTATCATAAAAGTATGCAACTGTGTTGTTCACATTTTGGCAAGAACATGGGACCGTCACAAGGTAATGTTGGTTGCCTTCAAGAACAACAGTTTGAATTTGCGATATGTCCACTGAGTAAAGCAAAGAAATATTTGTTTCTGGAAGATCGTTGTTTAAATAGAGTATAGACTTACAAGGCTTAGATTGCTTAGAGCAAGTGAACGGGTCCTCATTTGATGGAGCTGCAGGTGATTCAGTTGGAGGAAGACCGAGAATTGTTTGACTCAAAGATGAGATGAAAACAACAAAAAGCAGAAAAACCCAATCTTGAAAAGCCATATAGATTGTTTGCAAGCAAAGAAGTATAAGAAGTGCAATAGAATGAATGCTGAGGTAGTTTCATGTCAGTATGTCACTATGTGTTTGTTTGTTTATGCATCTAAAGATCTTTTTGCGTTTGTATTCTTTTCGTCTTAATTGTAAACAAAGTCTGTCTGTTTCTGAAACAGTAATCAAACAAGGTTTTGGTTAATTCCGCTTTGTCGATGATTACAATTTAAAGGTAATATGTTTGTAGATTAAGCTCGCAGTTTTTGGGATCTAATAGGGGCTGGACGGACTATATGAGTTTCTAGTACATAATTTTTGTTTCTGTCTTTTGTTTATCAAGATACATTAAGAAGCATGTAGCTGTGCTTTGTTTTTATCTTTGTAGGTGGAGATTTCAACATGATGTTGTAATGAGGTTGGACAATGTAACATGAAAATTTAACTTGGTATTTATAGCTTAACAAGCTTCGACCAATATAAACAAATGGATTATTTTCTGTTATGTTATATGGTTTATTACTTCTTTGTTAACAAAATATCACATTTGTATGTCATATTAACAATTTCAAACCACAAAGAAATGATAGGTAGTAAGATTTTCCCTTGTCTAACCTCATGAAGCCAAGAGTTCCTGCACTAGGTTAGTGTTATTCATTTTGGGTTAGTACCTTTGTCAGCCTAGCATTGTTTGTTAAACTTATAATCAAGGTGACATGTTTCTTTTGCTTATAAAAAAATAAAGTCAATATAAGTAGAGTATATACTAGGGCGAAATGCCAAAGATTCGGCCGGCAAGGTTACTGAGAAGTGAGAACATCAATATCAATTACAGTTATTAACAATGCTTATGCTATTAGCATATTCCTTGTAGACTCAAAAGTTCAATTGGTAATTCCAGGTTTCAACAATTCAAAAAAAGCTGATATGTACCGATACAAAATTCATATGACTTTGGAATAATGGTAAATGTATCTAACTTGTCTATCTTTTTTTTGTTGTCTCAACTTTTAATTTTCCTATCGTGTGCGTACTCAACTTCTAATAATATCAATAAAGTTAAAGATAAAAGGAGTGGAGGGGTAAAAAGATTAAAATGCCCTTAATTAAATGGTGTTGTGTCATTTAACCACCTTAATCATACACACAATAGAAATTATTAAAAATTGAGTAAAGACAATTAGACAATTAGACAATTAGACAGTTAAATGTTAAAAGTACACAAAAAGAATGTGTCAAGTTTGATGCATTTTTAGACTACTTTCACATATTGTTGTAGCATCTTTTTTGTTATTTTCATTTTCTTCTATCACAAATATATATCAACCTATAATAATCTTTGAGTTTGACCAATTAAATTCATACTCCGTAGTTTATATGTTTATTGGAGAATCGTTCTTAAGTTAGTAAAGATTTATCCTATTGAAAGATCAAACACAACATATGGCAAAAGATTGACAGGGGTTGACTTTTGGTCAAACAAAAATAGTTCAATTTTTTATTTGAATCTTGGTCAACCGCCGTCCAGGTTGTGATTGGTTTGATCTCTAAGAAAGATTGAGTGTTGATTGAGCAAGGTGGGCCATCTCATTAAAGGCCCAAACTTTTTAAACTTGTAATGGGCTTGGGCTTTTTTGAATCCACAATAACTTTGTAATTTGTAAAACTTGTGATGTACTCTTTTGCTAAGTTGCTATCAGGAAAAAGAGCTAAACATAATACATCTATGGACTACTGATAAGTTGCTAACATAGCACATAATACACCGTAATATTTTTTCCAGGAGTACCAATAGCATTTATATATTACTAGTTGGATACCTGCGCACAGCGGCAGCGATAAATATAGTTATATACTGTAATAAATATAGTAAATGAATTGCTAACCCAACTCTCCCATGATTCCTACCGACAGTGAATTACATTTAGCTTCAACACTCCAAATGTATATGTGTTAGTTGTATGTGTTTGTTTGGGTTTTCTGTATTTTTCCCATTGACATCATTATTAAAAGCATATAAAAAACCTTCACAATCTCTTTCCTTGTCAAACACTTTCCCAAAAGTAAATGATTTTGATAAATAAAGTTTGTATTGATTGAAATAAAGGTTAAAGTTATAAAAATTTGAATCAAAATAAAATAAACTCACTAAAAATGTAAAAACTAAAAACTCATAAAAATATATCAAAATAGATGTTGAATTAAAGAGCACAAAATTATAAAAAATATGATAAAATTAGATCATAAAAAAATTAAATGAATTAGATGATATTTAAATTTAAAAATAAAGGTGATTAATTAGTTAAAAAGTGACATGTGACAACCCATTATTAAAGCTCTTTATTTTAGTTTGTTAGAGCTCCTCATTTTTTGTTATTTTTTAGTTAGAGAAATGACACATGTCACTCAATGATTGGAGCTCCTTATCTTAATTTTTTGTGGAGCCCACAACTTAAATGCTTTATATAGTAGTATAGATATGGCTTACATGTTTCTGCTACATTGCTATTGTGTAGCAATGTTTTAGGTAGTAAAAAGATAATAGTGATTAAATTTATTTGATAACTATCACATCTAGTTAGTCTTTAGCAGACAGAGGACTTTAATACTACAATAATGAGTTGGGATAGGGGCATTCAAGTAAATTAAGTTTAAGTTGCTAGAGTTTGTCATATACATGGGTCAATTTTAATTTAACCCTGAGTGGCGGCATACCACTAGAATATCAGTATGCCAATGGACAAACTTTGTGGTTTACCATGAATTTAGAACTTAAAAGTTTATAACGCATGCTATTGAACTCTATCTAATCATATTTCAGAAAAAAAGTTAACAGATAACCTGAAAACTTATAAAGCAAAAATCAAGCACCAACTACACGAGATAGTAACTAGTGAACCACAACAGAATGACAGACAAACATTATGGCTCATGCTCAATGTACTTCAATCATATTAACATTTTCCTATGAACAGGCTCAAATCACAAACACCGTCAGTTTGCAATGTTCAATTAATGCATGTATAGCCGTAAAATGTAGTCCTACTCAAGTTCTGGTTCCAACTATGGACCTCTAGGTTACCGTCAAGTACAAACCTCTTGAAGCCAACAGGACTTTATTCATTTCTTCTTTTTCATTTGACCATTTTTGGTTTATGTTTATAGATGTAACATACCTATAACTCTGTAAGTACTATTTTTTTTTTTTGTATATATGGATAGAGCAGTACCATGTAGCTGATGAGTATGTCATAAGGTAGAGGAACAAGAATGTACTGTACTTATTGCTAAGACAGCAAATCTACAAGGTGGTCACTGGTTGCACCAGAAGATCATCTTCAAATCCATTCACGACCTTCTGTACCTTGCTCAGCATTTCTGTTAGAAGCAAATGCAATTCACAGCTTAGCGTTTCAATTGTAAAATCTTTTATACTATGAACAAAATAACAAGCATATTAAGATTCTCCATCGCCTTTCAGAATTTACTGCATTTATGATTTTATTCCCTGATGTTTTAAGTTAGTTATTATGTTTCCTCTTTGATTTTTCCACTTTCTATATAAACAGATGTTTAATTAGTATTTAGACAATCTTTTTAGACCAAGTTAATTATTACAGTTTTCACGGTTTGGAGGGAAGGGATACGGTTATAATCTTAATCTTACATATACTAATTCAAATCGTCTCAAGATATAAAATTAGCTTAAATAAAAGTACGAAGATCAGGATGTACCATGGAAGGAAGAGTCTTCTAAATATTTCTGTGAAACAAAATCAAGTTTACCATTGCATTTTCAGTTAAATATTGCAGAAACCAGATTTACAAGGTAGAAAGAACTGTGAAAAGATTGAGCAATTGGAAATACCATGATTTCCTTTTTGAGAGCGACTTCCTCTGGAACCGTTGATTGCATTTCTGTTATGGTATAATATTGGTTCATGTTGTCATGATCATAACAGTGACTATACTTTTAAGTAAAGAGCAGTAATGATATAAGAAATGTACCTTGTTCAGCTGCAGGGAAACAGTCCATGAGCAATGACGTGAAACTTGGAGGAAAGGCTGAGAGCTTTCCTTGAACATCCTGACTAAGTGTGGCTTCCAGGGGATTTGCGATTTGGCTGCCATTATGGTTCTCACTTGGTTGCATTGACCGGATGCAAGTGTCAGCAGTAGATGCTATTGGACTCCACTCCCATGTTGGTCTGCACAAACAAGTTAAATCACAGATGACCTGTTTACATTTTGCTCTAGTCTCTAAACAATGTGGTTGCAGACTTAAAAATGAGTTACTATATTCAAACCCACCTATACATGGGTTGGTCAAAGTCCGCAGAAGAGTTTACTGGGTCCCCGTTCTGTGGTGGACTGCAAAAAGAGTTCATTTATGACCTTGATTTCATTTAAAGGATGTGTGATTGACATTATGAGCTCACATATTGTGGGTCAAATGTGGTTGCAGACATGCACATAAGTTATTCTATTCTCACCCACCTATATATGGGCTGAGAAAAGTCCGCAGAAGAGTTTACTGGGTCCCCATTCTGTGGTGGTCTGCAAAAAGAGTTCATTTATAACCTTGAATTCAGTTAAAGGATGTGTGGTTGACTTTTTGAGCTCACATACTTGGTTTTCATCGCAAACATACCATGTTAATTTAGTAATTTACAATAAAATACAAGTTTGCAAGAATGAGTTATTGTGGGTCAAATGTGGTTGCAGACATGCACATAAGTTATTTTATTCTCACCCACCTATATATTTGTTGAGAAAAGTCAGCAGAAGAACTTAGCGGGTCCCAATCCTGTGGCGCTCTGCAAAAAGAGTTCATTTTGATCTTATTATTGATTAAGGGCCGTGTGATTAACTTTTAAGCTCCTGTACGTGGTTTTTGGTAGCAAGGATACCATATTACCATGAACGTGATTATAATACAGCAACATACCAAAGTTTGAAAAAAAATGAATTATTTTGGGTCAACCGTGATTGCAGACATGCACATAAGTTATTTTATTCTCAGTCACCTATACATGGGTTGAGAAAAGTTGGCAGAAGAGCTTATTGGGTCCCAATCCTGTGGAGCTCTGCAAAAAGAGTTCAGTTATGATCTTAATGTCAGTTAAAGGATGTGTGATGGACTTTTTGAGCTCTCATACTTGATTTTTGGTTGCGAGCATACCATGAGCGTTGATAAATACAACAAAATACCAAGTTTACAAGAATGAGTTATTTTGGGTCATATGTGTTGAGTAAAATTGCTTTGATTTGTTGCATTCACTTTTACAATTTGTCCAAAGCTATTTTGTTCTTGCAAACTATAGCATCTTTTCTAGCATTTTCACAGGGGTGGTTACTTGGCAATGTAAGTCCATGTAATGTTCTTTAAAAAGATCAGATCACTCACCTGGGGATGATCTCAGAATGAGATGATGTTCTGGTTATGGATATACCAGACACAGACCCATCAGTCTTTTCTTGTCCAAAGAATTCCTAGAGAAAAGTAGATATTATTACCACACATCAATGAGGAGAGCAAAGAAGAAGGGGTAAAGGTTTGAACCTTTATAGAATTTATAAATCTTTCAGTCTCGTAGAGTGTGACAAATCGCACTGCAAACTTATGGATCTGCACACAAGGAAATGGGTATCTGACATCTTAGATCTTAGATTATACTGTATCCTGTCAATACTAAAATCATGCTTCCTATCAGCAATTTAGATATTGGTGACAACTTAATAGTAGATTAATTTAGCTAGTTAGTCTATAAGACAGCATTCTGATGGTAACACTAACCTATGTGCAGTAGTTTGCTAAATCAGAAAGTGATTAAGATTATATGTGAAAGCTCATGTTCTATAGACAAAAATCATGATCAGAAGCAAGGTATTGAACCCACTAAATCTACAGCTGACCAAGTGACAATAAAAGAGTTCCCTTGTTTCTTTATTACCATAAAAGTCCTGCTGTTGACCAAGTTTAAGATCACTGTTCTTTACACTAGCTTTTGCACAGCAAGTGTTGGGCATCCTGCGTGTAAAAAATCATTCCATAGCACTTGATCTTAATTCTTAACTACTTTTGGGCAGAGTGGAGTGAAATCAACTAGTATTCAACCCGGTCATCGGACAATGTGGCGTTAGCGTAACATGAACAACCATTATTTCGAAACATCTACAAGGATATAAGCTGCATCACATTTCAAGATGGTTTGATATATGAGATGTATACTGTGAACGCACACACACTGCTAAGATGAAGGAAAAGGATTGTTGACAGTATAGCTTGATGCTTTCGCCATGAAAATTCATGGCTCAATACCCGAAAAAATGAAAACAGTAACTTTGAGTTGTAGGATATACAATAACAAAAGGTATAAGTAAGCAAATCTAAACAAAACGAGCAGATTTGAGTGCCTTGCCTGGCTTACTCGATCTTTATAACTCATGAATACAACTTTGCTGCCCCTAGCAGGGAATCCAGACAAACATGCAACCTGAGGCCAGGTAAAATGTAGCTTTGAAATGTAATGCTCTTCCTGAAATGATTTAGTTGCCAATGTGCTGTTAGATTCACATTAAATTATGATACAGAAGCATACTAAACAGGCCAGACAGTTATATACGGAGTATTCCTTGGCTACCAACATACTCACATGACAAATGAACAATTAAGATAAAGAAAATATGTAAACCAATCTAATATTCCTTGTTGCATCACAGATAATATTACAATAGATGCTACTTGCAAGATTTGAAGCCTTCTTAGTCTGCAAATAGCTAGCATGCAACTTCTATCTTCAATTCTCTATATATATCTTCTTTTTATAAAACACGCAAATGAACTGCAGGTATACAGTTTTAGGGCAGCACTAGCTTAAACATATGACAAACAATGTGTACCGTCGAAACTCAAAATCAGTATATTCCGATCATTTAACTCTAATATCCAGTTTCATTATACGTATACGAAATACATATCCTAACTATGACAATAGGACTATGATGGTGAATTAAGAAGGCTATTTCAAAGAAGCTGAAAAACTGAAAGGCAAAGAGGAAAGCCGAAAATATAGCACAAAGACATTTAGAACATCATAAAGCAAATGAGACAAATAGCAACCTAACAAGACCTATAATAACAAGGCCTAAAGGAAAGCAACTAATTACATGCCCTTAAAAAAACCTCGAATTATGCGTAACACCACAAAACTACCTGTGACTCGCGAGAAACCAGCATTTCAAGGGTATAGTGGACCAGACTTGGAACTAAATCACATAATGAATCCATCTAGTTTATTAGACTGAAACTGTTTATGGGCAACTTAGAACTTCTATATGAGCTATAACAAATCTGTTACGACTATGTATTAAACAATTACCTTCTATACAGCTAGATACAATCAACTAACAACAAATTAGAGATAATCATAAGACTTAATGCCTAAATAGTGTTGACACCTGTCTAAATTTGTGATCAAATGCAAAAAAATCATACATAAATCACAGAAAGAGTGCAAACTGATCTTAAATCACGAAAATAAGGCTTAAAGTGACACTCAAATCAGTTCAGAGGCAAGTTAGATCTAATAGTCACACTACAGAGAACTAACAATCATATCCTATAACAATTTACTTTATGAAACGGTATCAAACAGTTAATTCGCTTACATTTAAAGAAAATCAACATACAAACTAATAGATTCAATTATAAGTTTACACCTCGATATAAATGTGTAAAAATGTGATCAAACGGATAACAAGTGTAACAATATCACAATCAGAGTTTAAACTAATGTTTATATCACACATATAACACGTAACACAGATACTAAAACTCATAATGATGTCATCAAATACATAACTAGTGTCGAAAAAGCACATTCAGGATTTAAGTGAATGCTAAACGACACAAATAAGGCGTAAAACTATACTAATTCAGCCCACGAACAAAAAAGGCTTACAAATCTGTTAAAAATAACGGATAATCATGGTGATGTCAACAAATACTGAGTGATTGTAAAAATTACAATCAGTTATCAGAGTCTAAGGTAATGCTAAATGACACATATAAGGCCTACAACGACACTGAATTAGCTGACGAAACAGATGATGATAACATTATTTCAATTTAAAATTCACTAAAATCGTGATGACGTCATTAAATGCATAACGTTTGTTGTAAAATCAAAATCAGACTCTAAATTAACACTAAATCACACAAATAAGTGTAATGTGGAACACAGTCAGCTCACAATCAGAGAGTAATAACAGAGTTAATTAAAAAAAATCGTTACACTCACGAAGACGTCATCAAATAGTGATTGTTGCAAAATCACAATCAAAGTCTAAACTAATGCCAAATGACACAATAAGGCGTAAATGATCCTACAACCGAAAAATACTCATGATCATGTCATCAGATGCATAACGTTTGTAGCAAAA
The DNA here is from genome assembly GCA_910596185.1 of Chrysanthemum makinoi. Lineage (NCBI taxonomy): Eukaryota > Viridiplantae > Streptophyta > Magnoliopsida > Asterales > Asteraceae > Chrysanthemum > Chrysanthemum makinoi. The sequence goes on along the minus strand of OU343219.1, from coordinate 217,682,116 downwards.
TCACACTCAGAGTCTAAGTTAACGCTAAATCACACAAACAACGCGTAAGACGAAACACAATCAGCTCACAGTCTGAATCATCAAATGCATAACAATTGTTGCGAAATCACATTCAGAGTCTAAACTAACGCTAAATTACACAAATAAGGCGTTAATGATACTACAACAACAACAACAACAACAACAACAACAAAAAAATATGATGACGTCATCAGATAATGAAATCACAATCGGAGTTTAATTTAATGCTAAATTACGCAATAATCATTTCAAAAACAAAAACTAATAAACAGAAGCTTAAAAAATGATGACGTCATAAAACTTACAACGACGTGATCGACGAGAGTAACCGTAAGCACAAGGCGTCCAGAATGATCATCAGCGCAATCAGTAAACAATCTGAGATACGCAAGCGAAGTAAAGGAAGAGAGCCAGGTGCCTTTAATCCTCTTCATTTGTGGAACGAGTGACGGATGACGACGACCGCCGGAGGATGACACGTCACCAGGACAGGTGAAGAAACGAGCGTATTGGACTTGCCACGTGTCACCTGAGTTGTTGTTGTTAGTTGTGGTTGTGTTTGTGAGTGCTAGAATTGGCTCATAATCATGATGATGGTTGTGGTAATTGTTTGTGATTGAGTCTCCGGAGATGTAAGATCCCGCCATTTTTTTTTGTTTGTTGCGTGGTGGCCACGCGGTTGGTTTTATTTGTGTGTGAGTTTTTGAATTTGTTAGGATTGAGCCCACCGCTTAAATAACTGAATTTGATTCCTTTTTACTTTTTCTCTTTTTTAAAAAAAATGAAAAATAAATGTTTTAAAATCTTTTATACAATAAAACAAAACCTTTAACGGGATTTTTACATTTAAAAAAGGGCTAACGGAAAAAAACATTTGAAAATGGATAAAAACGTAAGAAAATTAGTACCATTTAAAATTAAGTTAGTGCCATATAGTTAAAGGAACATTTAAAGTTGTAATTTACGTCATGTAGGAGCTTGGCGAGATTGTGATGGAAAGGTAAATCTTCATGTTGAGTCAGACCTCAACTGGACACATTTGCAATTTTTTTAAATTAGACGACTTAAATTGAGTAGTAAGTGAGACATGGACTCAAGGCACAAGATGGGGATAAAACATGTTTACATTTACAATGTTGTTGGCAATGTAAATCCTATAATGATCTAGGAATTGGAAAAAGTTTGCCAATTATTGTTCGACAGATTACCTTATTATGTGCTTTCATTGCTAGCAGATCAACTAATGTAATGGAACTGTGATAATTTTGATCCTAGTTTTCGAGAAAATTCTATGGTTATATGAATATTACCTTGGGTATTTTATTTTCTTAAAAAGTTTAATTATCGAAAATACTAATATTGAATTTTGCTAATTCTTTAAATGTATAAATGCCACATTCAACCGTAAACGTGAGTTATTCTTGTATTTGTTAATTGATCTATACCTGTAAGGGTTTTTGGTAGAGCCAACTTTACTAAAAGAATAAACCTAGTTCTCTTTTCATAAGAAAATAGTGAGATTCAATCCTATCCCTTTTCATGAATGAGAAAGGTATAATAGGAAAATTAGAATTGTCTAAATTCTAAATACATAACTCATAAGCAAACTTTAATAGTTAAGAAAATTGCACATTTTCTGAGTTATTAAATTAGAAGCTATACTAATTTACTGCAAAATTGGTAAAAGACAAACTAATATATTTTATCTAGTTGTTGTGCTTTGACTATTTACAGGTACTACATTCAATTGTTGGAATTGTAGACCTATCAAGGAAGAAATTGCATGCCCAATTTTTCAAGTTAATAGTATTGATGGATAATCAATTATCAACATAGTAGAATACACTCTTTTAGTACATAAGTAATTGTTATGTATGGATTTCTCAAAGGTGTAGGGAAGTAAATAGCACACTATTTTCTTTCACTGAGCAATGAAACACTTACAATGTTGTCAAATCCAGTAGCATTGTGTTCTTATTACTGAATAAGGAATTAATGTAATGATCTCTAATTCAGTGGGAGTTACAAGCTTTGTCATCTTGGTAGTAATCCAGATTATCTTTAGAATGTCTTAAGATAATTACTTTCACTTGTAGAGACTTATGTTTTTTAGGATAGTCATGAACGTTTCCTTACTAGACAGTGACATTCTACATCTACTAGTTATGCTAATATCTCTGACATAATCATATTGATCACATAAACAAACGTGTGTCGTGTTGTTTATCTGCTACATGATGTTCTTCCATGCACAAGTGGAAGAAATCTTTATTGTGTGCAAGGTACAACACATAGAAATATGATTTAACAGATCCTCTTGACTGCAAGGTAAGAGACTAACGTTCTAATATGACTTATACATATCTAATTCAAGAAACACTTGTGTTGAAATTTACGTTATGTGAGAGCTTAGCTAGATTGCAACAAAAAGGTAAATCTCCATGTTACGTAGGATCGTATATGGAATAAATTTACAGTTCTAAATTAGACAAGTATTTAGAATATGTGTCAAAATGATATATAAGACTACTTCAAACTAAATATTTATGCATTATTAGAATGACATAAATAAATGAAGTAATTTAATACTACTTCAATTTATATATTTATGAATTTTTGGAATGACATAAATAAATAAAGTAATCTAATACTACTTTAATTTGTATATTTATGAATTTTTGGAATGACATAAATAAATGAAGAAATAATGTAGTCCTATATTATTGTGAAGTAATAAATTAACTTGAAATTACTATTGAAACCATGAGGCGGTGTTCATAATTACTTTAGTTAAATATGTTTATGATTCATTGTAAAGACATAAACATGAAGTCTTTTAAGACTTATAATAAAGTAAGACGTTAACTTGTTATATTTTTTAATTAAGACATATACAAAAAGTCATTGAGTTGATAAATGATTTATAACGTATAATGTGATTATAACAGTTTATGTTTTCTTGATGAGACATGGATATAAAGTGACTTGGTTTTTTTTTGAACGGCCAATTTATTAGAAGACTAGCAAGATGCTAGAGAATTACAAAGAAATGGAACTAGGACATTTGATCCAAGAGATCCAATCAAAGTTACTTTTACATCTACTAGAACACCAAGTATAAGACAACAAGACAATCTCGTCAAAAAGTAAATCCAATCGCGGTTGAGAGCTTCCAAACCGCACTTGATTACGGCATTTCCAAATCACCCACCACATGACATAAAAGACTCCTTCTAACACACTTTTCCTCCCTTTAGAGAGACGAAGAGCATTGAACCAAGAAAGCCAATCAACATAAGACATACATTCCTGAATATCCAACTTCCACCAACTAGCAACTTTAAGCAAAAGATGACGAGTCACATTACACGAAAAAGGAAGATGTGAGGAAGTCTCTCCAGCACAACTACATATGGGGCAAAGGATTGATGGAATATCAATCCCACGAAGAGACAAATTTAATCGAGTAGGCAATCTGTCCAAAGACACTCTCCAAGCAAAAACATTGATCTTTATAGGAACAACACTAACCCATCTAGTGGAAGGACCAACCACATGCAATAAAGAATCATCAATATAAGATCGCACCGACCTAACCGAGAACTCACCCGAGGGGTCAAGAGACCAAACCCATCTATCATTTTGATTGGTAAGGACCACTGGAACGATTTTATCAACAAGGAGCTGTAGTTGCTCTTCTTCTACACTTCCACGTTGGTCACGCCTAAAAGAATTGGCCAAAGAGGTATCTCTAAGCTTAGTAGCAACATTCACCTGTTTATCGCATTCTAAGGCATACAATCTTGGAAACAAGGATTTCAAAGAAGAATTAGATAGCCAAATATCCTCCCAAAACAAGGTCTGATCGCCCATTGCCCACTTTCTTCTTCACAAACGAATTCAGATTAATACCCTTAGCAGCTAATAAATCGAGCTCTCGCAAAATAAAAATCCAAGTTGAAGATCGATGCAATATACCTGAATTATTAAGGGCACCACGATCTCCATAAATAGATTTTATAGTACGAGTCCAGTTTTATGTATAACCGACCATTTTGCCTTCTCGGATCGGATCGACCGATAACCAAACCAACTCGGACCGGACCGAACACATTCGGTCCGGTCCCCAATCCGTGATTTTGGGCTTAATCGGTCTCAGTCCGGTCCGGGTTTGACCAGATGCTCACCGCTAACATTAATCATATCAAAATGTACAGCGAAAAACTCAATTAAAACTTCAGTTAAAAAATAAATAAATAAAAATAAAAGAATACAAAAATAATTAATCCCGGTAAACCATTATCACCATTCTTTAATCAATTAAGCATGTAACATAAAGTAGATACCTTTTGGCAAACCCGTAAACCAATGTTTTAAAACACTTAAAGCGCACTAAGACACACTGACACAAAGGGGCATTTGGGGCCTAGACGCAATACACTTGCATAAGCGTGAGCCTCATGTATGTAAGGCGCATTATGTTGATAAAAATTGTAAAACCATATATCAAAATTAAGTAGCATTATATCGCTTATAGTGTCAAACAAGGTTAATACTTCATCATAAAACACTCAGACATAGATAACCGAACAATATGGTTTATCTTTTCTTAATGTTAGCCTACTATGACGGTCTAACCTCCGTGCATCAGAAATAACTAAACTTTGTTGAGTTTTAGTATTTTTGTGAATTATCATCCACATCAAGTGTATACATTCAAAGTCATTTTGTGAATAAAAACTGTATAAAGCCCCAAGTATGCATGAGGCATGCTAAAACCTATAAGGGCCTCACAACGAAGGCGTTGAGCCTTGGTGAGCCTCATGAATATCCTGAGTCTTGCTCTAAAAAAAATCCCCACTGTTTGAGCCTCGCGAGCTTCAGAGCCTAAGCGCCCCTCAAGTGCGCTTTTAACAACTATGCCTTAAACACGAACACTCCAACAATCTCCTATAGCTGTCAGGCTTGAATTACTATCTACCACAAACAAGTAATAATCAAATCGACAAAACAAACACCAACGGTGTTTCGGTTTTGGTGTTCGACCAAACCAAAGATAAGAGAGGAAGAGGAGAGGAAATTATACGGTTTACAATTTAAGTCTAATAAGTAAATAACTCATTTAAACTGTCATTTGATAATTCACACTATATATACAGTATATAGTATGGATCAAATGAGATATAATTAAGATGAGAATGACGAAAGAAACTACAACCACAAATTTGAGATGCATATACAAAAATAGATGCATCTCCCAATTATTTCTCTCTCCTTATTAAAAATATGTAGCTAGTATTTCTTCTCATTTCAGTAACTCTTCTCACTAAATCCATTCTCATATACATGAAATTCATGAGTCGTGCCATGTTATTGTGTATGACCATATCGTCTCATAAGTAATCACCAATATAAGTTTATGTTATACTCTGCACACATAAACCAACACTCTTATAGATCCAAACCGGGTCAAAATCGAAAATGAATAATTTAAATGTATTTAAACATTATGGCATGCAATTCATAAAATTAAAAATAGGCATAATTTCATGTATATCCTTGTAAATTTTAAAAATTACATATATATCCTTTTTACCAGTTTTTATTGCATAAAGTACAATGCTTTTAATGCATCAAAAGAATATATATGTACTTTTTGAATTTTGCAAGGATATATATGTAAATGCTCCTTAAAAATATATGACATATCGGCAAATGTTGCAAGTTAAAAGATGATTTGTCGTGACACATAAGCAATTTTAAGATAAAAGGGTTATGTAATAACTATAATCTTTTATATAAGTGAGAATTTTTCATTTCAAAAAAATCAATTCATACCTTATTTGATAATATTTTATTTATTTATTATTATTTTTATTTTAAAATATTTACTTAAAAAACTCAAATATTCCAGATTTGACAATAGTTAAAAAAGCATTCATATGTATAGTCAAGAAAAAATAAATAAACAAAAATGTTTAAGTGTCAAAAGTATATAGAAAAAAACTTAGTAAAAAAATGGAGTGATTTTAAAAATATTCGTGTCTAATGTAAAGAAATAAAAAAATAATTCGCACATACATACACCTTCCAACAATTTACAAATCTATATAAAATAAATAAATTAATAATCGATTCTTAAAAAAACACAATATATAAAAATTCGCGCGTGCGCGAATATTATAACTAGTATATATTATGACAGTGTTTAATCAGTGGGAGTTGTTTTGTGACAATGTGTTAAATAAGTGGGAATGGATATTAAATGCTTCATTTAGTACTAATAGCTGCCGAATTATAATTGCTTAGAATGAGGATTTGGTCAGGATTATGAATATGCATGAGACAAGACATGTTATATGTTTAGGTTTGCAAAAAAGCTAAAGCAATTCAAAAAAGCCTTTAAATAGATTGAATTGGAGTAATGGTAATTTGTCTAAGAATGCTAAACAGCTTAGAGACGAGTTAAGAAATGCACAAGAAGCTGTTGACAAAGACCCGAATGATAGAATGAAAATTAAAGGGGAAAGGCTGCAAGAGTTCTTCAACAACATGTTGAAGTAAGTCGAGATGAGTTGAAGCTACTTTACCAGAAAGCTAAAATAAACTGGTTAAGTGAGAGGGATAAAAAACACTGCATTCTTCCATGGTAAGTTGAGATCAAGGAGGAATAAAGCTAGTGTAAGCCTCAGATTACATGATTTTACTCCGACCCCAAATACAAATGAATCCTATCTGTGTTAAAATAGATGATTATCTACAAAACATAAAATTAAGCTCTAAAAAACTTCTATCGTTAGTAATAAAGTACTCGTTTGTTGGTAATCAAAGATTATGTCTGGGATAAATCTTTGAATTGTGTTCAATAGATAGCAAACACCAGGAGCTATGGTAATTATGGGCTCTGCGAAGCACTATAAAAAAAGATCAATTTCACAGTAAGCGAAAGATAAAATAAGTGTGTGACCAAACAAATCAATCCGCCCAACGCACTTGGCCTATGTTCATAACAGTCATCTTCAATCACTTCAACAAGTCTTGCTGCTACTGAATGCCCAAAATTGCCAAGTTTGATAGTGCATACGCAGAAACAGAACACCAACTAGTTTATAACCCATAAAAGAACCCTTTAACTTAAATAACTTCCATTAGAGCATGATTTTGAAACCAAATTGGGAAACAAGTCTAAACAGTGTACATGATGAGATCAAGGATCAAGTATAACATCTATATAAAATCCTAAAGCATCCAAATTTAATAAAAACGAAAGAAAAACTAATGCACCTAACAATCCAATAATTCAAAGGGTATGTATTATCAGAGTAATACAAGGAAAAAAAAACTAGACAATGATCTCAAGATAAATTTCAAGTCGAACACATTACTTAATGGAAACTTGGAGTATAATAAAAATTCTTGAACCTTGCATCACATTCATCTTCCATTGGATTTGACGACTTCTATATGGATTTGCTGAATTTTGGTGTGACGAGGCTTTCCGCATAAGCACCTATATAATACCTGATTTTCATATAAGAAATAGAAAATATTTTAGAGAAAGTTCGTTCTTCAACATCATATATCCCTGATAGATGGCCGGATAGAAACAGAACTTTCCCGTTGTCATAAAAAACTATAGGTTTATACAATGGAATTTCATTAAATCTATCGACTACAATCTTTGTCCAAGATTTCTGTAGCCCATACTCATTCATCAGCCAGATATCACCTTTCACTTCATTGAATATAGCAAGCTTTTCACCAAGTGCAACAAGCTTGGTATTGAAATCAGACAGATCTACTTCATTATACAAATTGGGTGGCGGCAGTTCAATTAATTTGTCATCAGCTAAACTAAAAGCAACAATAACCGGTTTAGAATGATTGCCCAGAATCCAATGAAGAAATCCATTAACAAACACACCTGACGGCCAGCAAAAACGATCATCATGATAAGGTGAACGACTCATCACCAGCTTCACAGTATCTGTTCTAAGGCTATATACATAGACATTCCCATTAAAATTTTCAAAACGAGAGAAAACAACAACTTTGTAATCATCTGATACGGAATCATAACCAAATCCTTTAAAACCAAAAAATTCTTCTCGACTTGAGATTGGCAATTCCACATAATCTTTAGTAGTTAGATTTAAAGCGAGAAGGGTCCAGCCTTTGCCATCGGAGTGTTTATAACCAGTAGCTAAAACAAGGCCATTGACAGAACCATCTATATGAAGGTTATGTAATTTAAAGGGAAGCTCAGTTAGTGTTGGCACTAGTTCATGGTTATTGTATGGGACTGAATAAAGTGAACCATCGTTAGACTCGAAGAGGAAGCGATTTGTGTTAAGCGTTTTTTGATGAGTTTGGATGAATCGGGGTTCTGTAAGTAAAGATAGCCATTCCTTTGAAACGCACCGAAACCGACCTACGGATTTGGCTGGAAGACGACAGAAAATGTGGGTGGTGATGATACATTGTGGGATTATTGTCATTGTTATCTCACAATCCAAACCTATAAATTATTTATCACAAACACACTAAAACATTAAACCCAAAAAGCAAATTAAACCTAGATCTGAAAAAACCAAAGAAACCTAAATAGAAACTCACTAAGACATTAGCCAGCCACTATAGAAACTCAATAGAAAAAAACCCAAAAAGCAATTTAAACCTAAACCAAAGAAACCTAAACCCTAGATTTGAGAAATATTAAAACGGGTAAAAGAGTGGCACGATCGCCCAAGGTGGTTAGGGTTGAATTTTAATGATTTTTTACTGTTGCTGTTTGATTTTGGGTTTTGTTGAAGATGTTCTTGATTTGGTATAAGGGTTTTTTTTTTTTTCTTTTTTTTTTTTTTTTTGTGTGTGTTAGGGTGTGTGTGCGCGCGCGCGGGGGTTTTGGGATATGCGAATGAAGACGACGAGGGGTTTATATAGGGTTTTTAAATAGCCACGTACTTTTTTAAATGTACCGTTTTGATACGTGAATTATTTTTTGTTTCAATTAATGTTACGTGCTTTCATGTTTTGTCCTAATCTGCACTCATGTTTACAGGCAACCGGTTGAGAATGTATAAAACCGACAAAAATGCCTATGTCACATATTATTTGAGTAAATAACATAGATCGTCCTTCTTGTTTGTCTCAGATTTTGTTTCCGGTTAAACAAGTTTGATGGAGTAAATTGAAACAAAACATGAAAGTACGCAACATTAAGTGGAAACGGAAAAAGATTGACAGGGGGTTGACTTTTGGTCAAACAAAAAGAGTTCAAATTTTTTATTTGACTCTTGGTCAACCGTCACCCAGTTTGATTTCTAAGAGCATCTACAATAGGTAAAACTATCAAAAGCTTTTTATTATATTATCAAGTCTTTGTAAGAGTTGTTTTTGCATTGTTATATGAGATTTTACAATGACTTTTTAAGAAGTTTGAAAGAAGATCGACAAACTCCGAGATATTGCTAAAACTATAAGGTATTAAATGGGTTATGCAATAAATGCATCAAGTCTTTAAAGACTTGATGCATTATATATGCTCTAAGAAATATTGAGTGTTGATTGAGCAAGGTGGGCCATCTCATTAAAGGCCCAAACTTTTTAAGACTTGTAATGGGCTTGGGCTTCTTCGAATCCACAATAACTTTGAAATTTGTAAAACTTGTGATTTTGCTAAGTTGCTATCAGGAAAAAGAGCTAAACATAATACATTTATTAAAAAGTTGCTAACACTGATAGCACATAATAATATTTTTTTTTTCAGGAATAACAATGGTCCAATGATACGCGCCAAAAGAGTTTCAATTCCATAGGGACACGTGTCAGCTTTTCATTGGTCTGGGTTTCAAATAACTAACTTTGGCGCCCAAAGTTAGTTAGCCAATTTCTATGTTTGTGTATAAGTAGTTGATCTTGTTCATTGAGTTAGCTATCAATCTTGTAATGAATCAATTTCCTTTCTCTCTTTCATTGTAACAAACTTTCACAATTCTTGATTAATCAACTACCATTTCCATTTCTACCATTTTGGATTTCTAGTTGTTAATCTCCATTGATATTCAATTAACATTTCTTCATTGAGATCTAATTGAGTTTATCAATCGGTATTCAGAGCCCTTTTCTGACATTATTGTCTTTAAGAGTATTACACTGATACTCTTGATTTCCGGTCATCTTCTCCGGTTGAAAACCGGCCAAAACAAAGATTTTCCGGCAAGAAATTAGGCACCACTAATTTCACCTGTTCTATTACATCAGATTAGCGCCAAACATCTGTACGATCACAAAGCTAGCCCATAAGTGGTTAAATCCTCTAGCTTTGAACAAGCTGATCAGCAGCAGTTGGTTTGGGTACTCAAGAACAGGATCAGTAGTTATTATTCCATTGTTGATGAGAAATAGTTATACTGATATAATGGTGACCACAAGAAATGCTTCTAACAACCCTCAACCTGAAGCAACTCTTGAATCTTTACAACAATCCATGACTGACATGAACACCATCATCCAAAATCTAATGGCTGAAGTCCAAAGATTGAAATCAGGTGAAGGGACTAGTAACAATAGAGGAAATCAAATGGTGTCTAGCAACTATGGCAGATTATCCAAGATTGAGTTCCCAAGATTCCATGGGGATGATGTGAAAGGATGGGTTTACAGGTGTAAACAATTCTTTAAGATTGATGGGGTGCAAGATGATAGAAAAGTGGAGTTAGCTTCAATGGATCTATATGATAAGGCTTTGATTTGGCACCAGCAGTATGTTAAGAGGTTTGGTGAAGAAATTCCATAGGAATGTATGAAGAGGCAGTTCTTAAGACGTTTGGGGTACTCTATGATGATCGAATTGTGGTTTTGAAGAATTTGAAGCAAGATGGATCAGTCCAGCATTATCAAGAAGAGTTTGAATCCTTGTTAAGCAGGGTGGAATTGAATGAGGCTTATGCAGTTAGTTTGTTTTTGGGAGGATTGAAGAAGGAGATTAGTATGCCATTAAGGATGTTTAGACTAAGCACTTTGCTTGAAGTTTATGCCATGGCAAAAATGCAAGAAGCTTCTAATGCTGCACTTAAGCCAAGGTATAACTCTCCTTTACTGTCAACTCCAAAATTTGTGCCTAATAACAGTCTAGTGAATAAGAATGTTAATGTGGCTCAAAAGACTGTTAATAATTCTGGTGGTTGATGAGTGTGTAAATACTCATCATTTTTAGTCAAATCTGAACTGCAAAACGTTTAAAAATGCTCAGAAATGCATCAAAACACTGAAAATATTCCAAAAGTGCATTTTATATGTTTCAGATGCAAAATGTTCAAAATCAGATGAAAAACGAGTTAAGTTTGCATAATTGGCGCCAGGTCCCCGACTTTCAGAAAATGGCAAAATCAGTCCATAGGCATTTATTTTAAAAGAAAAGTCACCAAAGGTCCTTTTGTAATCATAAATTGTCATATTTAGTCCTTTGGTGAAAAATCTAAAAGTTTTGAGAAATTACAGTTTTGGTCCCTGAATTTTTAAAATGGTCAAAATTAATCCTTGGAATTTCAAAATTGGCAACTGTGATCCTTGGATTATTTGAGATGGCAAGATAGGCCCTTGGATCATAAATTCAGAAAGTACATGTTTGGTCCCTGGAAATTCGAGTTTTACACATTGGGTCCTTGTATTATTAATTCCACAAACCAACCGGACCTTTGCTAATATCCCAAGCCCAAACCAAACCCCTTGGCCCAATCTTTTACCCGTCCGTATATCCAACCCGAAACCAACCCAACACCCATGTTTAAAATATAATACCCCGCCCACTATTACCCCCTGATTCCCACATACTTGTCTGCAACCATCCCACCTCTAGCCACCAACATCCACCCTACTCCACCCTTTGTCCCCCCCTCCTCACCTACCTACCAAATGCATTTAATGCACCTTGTTCTTGTCCCTAGTATCAAGACTTTTTTTGGCGCCAAAACCAAATTAATGGCTAAGATGAGCTCAACACATCCAATGGTTGATATTGTTGCTGGGATCCACTCAGAAAGGTGAGAGAAAGAGTTTGGAGCAAATAAAAAGGCAAGAGGAAGCAACAAGAAGAGTAGTTAGTTTTAATTTTTCACAATGTATGTCGATTTGTAGCTTATCTTGTCTTAAATAATTTTCATCTGTATTTTCAAGCTTAATTGTATTAAACAAAAGCATTTAAGTGTGTTCCAACTCATTTCAAGTTTGAATTCAAGTCTATGTTCAATTTCATTTTTGTATGTCCACTGTTGAATTTTCTATTCTCAAAATCTTATGCAAAAGCTGTTAGTCACTTGTTTTTAAGCTTAAGCATGCTCATTCAAGCTTATTTAAGCTTTCCATAAGCTCACATTTCAGTTTCACTCACTTTTGGACTTTGGTCAAAATAAGTCAAACATGGGGCAAATCTGAGGAAGGAATGGAATGGGTTGATTCAGACATGAATGTGGGTTGATTTGGAAGCAGTGGGTTGGATAAAATAGCGTAGTGGTTCATGGTTCATCGTTGGCAAGCCATAGTGGCTATGGATCTTTGTAAGTTATTTTCACAAGTTATTGCATACAATGTATTTGTATTCATAATCTGTTAAAACCTGTTCTAGTAGATGTATTTAGGTCCTGTTAAGTTAGTTGGATCATAATATATCTGGTTCAGTGTTTGGATTTGTTTCGGGTTGCAAATCAAGTATAATAAGGGGTGTTTGGTTTATAGCTTATTCTGTCTCTAAGGCTTGTTCAGTGTTTACTTTTTGTTGGTTCATGTTTGTTAGCTCCATATAAACTCATATCAGTCAAATTAATGTACCTGGAACTCTCATAAGTCAACATTCAAGTAAAATCTGTCTCACTGTCAATCTGTTGAGATTTTGGATTTGCAAATCATTGTTTTGTGTTTAGAAGTCAATAACATAGCTTGCATTAGTGTTATCATATCATATTACTTCAACATCAGTCATAAAATTGGAATCAAACTTCATGAAAGTCAAACTTTTCCAATCTATCATAAAAGTCAAATTGTCAAAAAATCTGTTTTGGGCTCATCTAGGAGGAATTTTCATGAGTTCAATTCTGAGCTACATCAAGTGAAATTTGTTACTTTATAAACTTCAGTTGGTGTTCTTTCTTATCACCATTTTAGTAGAATTTTACAATTTTTGTATAAGCTCCAAACTAGCTTCTCTTTTAGGACATAAGTCCCCTGCTCCAAAAGCTCAGAACAACGAGTTTCTCAGTTAATGTGACCTATGCACAGAGCTCATAAGAGCTGGTCTAGGTCTGATTTTTGGTTTAGGCACTCTCACCCAGGTCTGCTTTAGGTTCCAATTGATGTTTTTCATTTTGAGCTTAATGTGTGGCTTGTGCTTATGCCCAAAGTAGATCACTGAAATCTGTTTTAGCTTATTAGTTCAAGACATCAAATCTGTGCTATCTTGCAATTCAGTAGTTGTAGCTTGTTGTTCTTAGTTGTATTTCAGTACTTATAGCATATTTAGACTTCTGTAATCAGTGGGTGGCTTGTCTTGTTCATTTGGCTCATTAAAGTGCTTATTTATAAGCACTTGCTTTAGCAGTTTCATTTTCTTCCACACAATCCCTTGTTTTTCCAATTTTCCTAGCTTCCTTATTTAATTTTAGAGTTTTCCTGAAAGTTTCAGATTTTTCTAAGTTGATTTGCTATTTTTCTTAATTAGTTTTTAAGCATTTTTAAATAGCATTTAATACAAAAAATTCAGAAAAGATTCAAAAAAATAATTTTTCATTTTTCTTAGGTTTAGATAAATATAAAAAGTAAAAAAAGTAATTTTCCAAATTTTTCATAGTTTATTTTGTAATTTTTAGTAATTTAATTAGTTTTTAATAGTTTAAAATTCATAAAAAAATAGAAAAATAATCAGAAAAATACAAAAATAGTTTTGAAAATTCTCTTTTGATATTTTAGACTTTTCCAATTCATAATTTTATTTTTCTAACTTTATTTCCTATTTTCTTGTATTTTAGGTAATTATTAAATAGTTAAAAATAGTTTTTAATTAATAATAATTAGATAATTAGTTATAAAAATAATTTTCTTTTTCTAAAACTTTTCTTTTATCATTAGGATTGTAAAAATATCATTTTCATATTTTTAGGGTTAATATTGCTTTAGTTTCACGTTTTTATTTGTACGTCGCGTAGTTTTTAATTTCAGTTTTGTAAAAACATAAAAACAAAACATCATTTTAATTATAGTGATAGCGTTTATTTAATAGTTTTTATCTTTTAAATTTTCTTTAATTTGCATTTAAGCCGTTGTTATTTGTTGGCTTTTTCTGTAGTTATAATCTTATCAGAATCCCTTTTTCGTTCAAACTTCTCGATCACTTTACGTTTGATAAATACATTGCATAGCTCGCTGGGACATAACGACCGGAAACACTATACCCCGATCTTCATTGCATTCGGTTGAGCAGCTTTTAAGGCGATTACGGTCCGCCATTCACAAGTGGCAGGCTTGAGTGATTTAGCTTGACTGTTTGGCACGCATCAGTGGTAATCAATTAGTGGCAAGAAATGGTGGTAATAGGCCTTATAGATTGACTCAGAAGGAATTGGAGGAAAAAAGAGCTAAGAATCAATGCTTTTATTGTGATCAAAAGTACACACTTGGTCACAAGTGTAGTGGTCAATTGAATTGTTTGAAGGTTGTTTTGGATAATGATGAATAGGGGAAATGTGGGGAGGAGAGCACTGTGGTGATTGAGGAAGTAGAAAATGAGGAAGAAACTGATGGTCAGGAGTATGAATTCACTGAACAATGCCCACAGATATCCTTGAATGCTTTATCAGGTATTAATTCATACCAAACCATGAGAATAAGGGGTATGGTGGGAAAACAATTGTTGCATATATTGGCTGATTCTGGTAGTACACACAACTTTTTGGATGTTCAGACTGCAAAAACGTTGGGGTGTAAGTTGAGAAGTACTACTCCTCTGAAGGTTTCAGTGGCAAATGGTCAAGAAATTTATAGTACTTATGAGTGTCTCAGTTTTAAATGGAGTATAAATGGGAACTAGTTGAGACTGATGTAATGCTTTTGCCATTAGGAGGTTGTGAAATGGTGTTTGGTGTCCAATGGTTGTCAACTTTGGGAGAGATTAGGTGGAATTTCAGGACACTGGTTATTAAGTTTGACTATAGGGGCAAGCAAATTGTGTTGAGAGGAACACACAATTCTAGCCTACAATGGATGCAAGGTAAGAAAGCTCTTAAGGAACCTGAGTCAAAACAGGCTGAATTGTATTCTATGATGCTTTGTGTATACCCAGCGACTTGCTGCCAATTGGAAGGAAAAGGGGACAAAATAGTAGGGGTAGATGCTGTTGTGAATGAGTTTGAAGATGTGTTTGCAGTCCCTAATGAACAACCACCCCAGAGATCACATGACCACAAAATACCACTTGTCCCAAACACCCCTCCAATTAATATCAGACCTTACAGGAATCCACCTCATCAGAAGGATGCAATTGAAACTATGGTCTAGGAATTGATGGATTCAGGAGTGATTAGAGCAAGTCAAAGTTCATTCTCTTCTCCTATAGTCATGGTTAAGAAAAAGGATGGTACATGGAGGATGTGTGTAGACTATAGGCAGTTGAACAAGTATACAGTTAAAGATAGGTTCCCAATACCTGTTATTGAGGAGTTAATTGATGAATTGGGAGGAGCTACAATGTTTTCTAAATTGGATTTGAGGGCTGGATATCACCAAATCAGAATGCATGATGGTGATATTGAGAAAACTGCTTTTAGGACTCATGAAGGTCACTATGAGTTCCTAGTTATGCCATTTGGGTTGACAAATGCTCCTTCAACCTTCCAATCACTAATGAATACAGTATTCAAGCCATTTTTGAGAAAGTTTGTGCTAGTCTTCTTTGATGATATACTGGTATATAGCAAATCAGAAGAGGAACATGGCAAACATTTACAGTTGGTTTTGCAAATTTTGAGAGAGCATAAGTTGTTTGCTAAGAAGAGCAAATGTTTGTTTGCTGTACCAAGGGTGGAATATTTGGGACACATCATTAGTGGTGAAGGTGTGGCAACTGACCCATCAAAAGTGG
This sequence comes from Chrysanthemum makinoi, assembly GCA_910596185.1. Lineage (NCBI taxonomy): Eukaryota > Viridiplantae > Streptophyta > Magnoliopsida > Asterales > Asteraceae > Chrysanthemum > Chrysanthemum makinoi. Next base: position 217,665,966 of record OU343219.1, on the reverse strand, counting down.
AAGTGATGAGAAACTGGCATGTTCCAACTACAGTCAAGCAGTTAAGAGGGTTTTTGGGATTGACTGGTTATTACAGAAGGTTCATAAAGAATTATTCCATGATCAGTCAACCTTTGACTTCATTGCTCAAGAAAAATGCATTCCAGTGGAGTGAATCAGCTGAAAAGGCCTTTGAGAAATTGAAGATAGCAATGACTGAAGCACTAGTTCTTGGTCTTCCAAACTTTAACCAACAATTTGTTGTAGAAACTGATGCTTCAGGAATTGGAATTGGAGCAGTGCTATGCCAAAATGGTCATCCATTGGCTTATTTGAGCAAAGCTTTATCTGTGAAACACCAAAGTCTATCCACCTATGAGAAGGAATTTCTAGCTGTCATTGCAGCCTTGGAAAAGTGGAAAGGGTATTTGCTTGATAGGCATTTTAAAATAAGGACTGACCACTTCAGTCTAAAGTACTTGCTAGATCATAAGCTAACCATTCCATTTCAGCTTAAGTGGCTACCTAAGTTGCTTGGATTTGACTATGAGATAGCATATAAGAAGGGGAATGAGAATGCAGCAGCTGATGCCTTGTCAAGGGTAAATCATAGTGGCGAGTTTCTGCAAATGGTGGTGAGTTATGTGGCAAGTGATGTGTTGGATAAGATTAAAGTTGGATGGGAAAATGATGAAACTATGAGACATTTGATTCAATCAATAAAAGACAAAAGCTATAAAGGAGATAAAATAACTTTTGATGATGATATGTTAAGGAGGAAGGGAAAAATCATGGTAGCAAATGATCCAGCAATGAAAACTCAGTTGATAACACACTTCCATAATGAAGCCATTGGAGGTCTCACTCTTTTATTGGAAGGGAATGAAAAGAATGGTGAAGCAATTTGTAAGAGATTGTGACATTTGTCAAAGACAGAAACCAGATCTTAGTGACTATCCAGGATTACTGCAGCCATTGCCTATCCCTGACAAGGTATGGACTGAGATTAGCATGGATTTCATTGAAAAATTACCCAATTCACATGGCAAAACTGTTATTATGGTAGTAGTGGATAAGCTCAGCAAGTATGCTCATTTTATGGCTCTATCTCACCCTTTCACTGCTAGTCAAGTGGCTCAAACTTTCTTGGATGGAGTATACAGATTACATGGGTTACCAGAATCAATTATAAGTGACAGGGATAAAGTGTTTGTAAGTAATTTCTGGAAAGCTTTGTTTGGGACATTGAAGGTGAAACTGAAGTTGTCAACAGCTTACCATCCTCAAACAGATGGGCAGACTGAAGTTGCTAATAGAAGTTTGGGATGTTACTTGAGGTGCATGTGTGGAGAGAAGCCAAAGGAATGGCTACAATGGTTACCTATGGCAGAGTTTTGGTATAATACTAATTTTCACACGGCTATCCAAACAACTCCTTATGAAGTCATGTATGGGCAAACTCCACCAGTTCATGTTCCCTATGTAGCAGGAGATAGTAGGGTAGATATGGTGGATAGAACGTTGCAAGCTAGGGAGCAAGCCATACAAATGTTGAGGTTTCATCTCAAGAGGGCCCAAGACATGATGCAAAATCAAGCTAATAAGGGCAGAACTGATAGAGAATTTCAAGTGGGTGATTGGGTGTATCTTAAACTTCAACCTCACAGACATGTCACAGTTAGACAAGGACAACAACATAAGCTATCAGCTAAATACCATGGTCCTTTCAAGGTGGAGGAAAGAATTGGGAAGGTTGCTTACAAGCTCACATTGCCTAGTCAAAGCTTAATACATCCTGTTTTCCACATTTCACAACTTAAAAAGTGTAGTGGGAATAACCATCAGATGGAAGTCTGCCACAGTTGAGAGAAGATTGATTATTGTCCTTCAAGCCTCAAGCAATTTTGGAGAGGAGGCTAGGTAAACTCAACAACAAGCCTGTGATGTATGTTCTAGTACATTGGTATAATAGAAGTGTTGAAGAAGCCATTTGGGAAGTGTATGCAGATTTGATCAAAAGGTTTCCTGAATTTGATGCTACAGCTATTTCTTGAGACAAGAAATTTTCTAAGGAGGATGGAGTTGATACGCGCCAAAAGAGTTTCAATTCCATAGGGACACGTGTCAGCTTTTCATTGGTCTGGGTTTCAAATAACTAACTTTGGTGCCCAAAGTTAGTTAGCCAATTTCTATGTTTGTGTATAAGTAGTTGATCTTGTTCATTGAGTTAGCTATCAATCTTGTAATGAATCAATTTCCTTTCTCTCTTTCACTGTAACAAACTTTCACAGTTCTTGATTAATCAACTACCATTTCCATTTCTACCATTTTGGATTTCTAGTTGTTAATCTCCATTGATATTCAATTAACATTTCTTCATTGAGATCTAATTGAGTCTATCATCCAATTGCATTTACGTATATGGCTTACATGTTTCTGCTACATTGCTATTGTCTAGCAATGTTTTAGGTAGTAAACAGATAATAACAATAAAATTTATTTGATAACTATCGCATCCGTCTTTAGCAGACAGAGGACTTTAATACTACAATAATGAGTTGGGATAGGGGGAATTCAAATAAATTAAGTTTAAGTTGCTAGAGTTTGTCATATACATGGGTCAATTTTAACCCTGAGTGGCGGCATACCACTAGAATATCAGTATGCCAATGGACAAACTTTGTGGTTTACCATGAATTTCGAACTTAAAAGTTTATAACGGCATGCTATTGAACTCTATCTAATCATATTTCAGAAAAAAAGTTAACAGATAACCTGAAAACTTATAAAGCAAAAACCAAGCACCAACTACACGAGATAGTAACAAGTGAACCACAACAGAATGACACGTTATTGCTCATGCTCAATGTACTTCAATCATATTAACATTTTCCTACGAACAGGCTCAAATAGTCCTACTCAAGTTCTGGTTCCAACTATGGACCTCTAGGTTACCGTCAACTACAAACCACTTGAAGCCAACAGGGCTTTATTCATTTCTTCTTTTTCATTTGACCATTTTTGGTTTATGTTTATAGATGTAACATACCTATAACTCTATAAGTACTTTTTTTTTTCTCGTATATATGGATAGAGTAGTACCATGTAGCCGATGAGTATGTCATAAGGAAGAGGAACAAGAATGTACTGTATTATTGCTATGACAGCAAATCTACAAGGTGGTCACTGGTTGCACCAGAAGATCATCTTCAAATCCATTCACGACCTTCTGTACCTTGCTCAGCATTTCTGTTAGAAGCAAATGCAATTCACAGCTTAGCGTTTCAATTGTAAAATCTTTTATACTATGAACAAAATAACAAGCATATTAAGATTATCCATCGTCTTTCAGAATTTACTGCATTTATGATTTTATTCCCTGATGTTTTAAGTTAGTTATTATGTTTCCTCTTTGATTTTTCCTCTTTCTATATAAACAGACGTTTAACTAGTATTTAGACAATCTTTTTAGACCAAGTTAATTATTACAGTTTTCACGGTTTGGAGGGAAGGGATACGGTTATAATCTTAATCTTACATATACTAATTCAAATCGTCTCAAGATATAAAATTAGCTTAAATAAAAGTACGAAGATCAGGATGTACCATGGAAGGAAGAGTCTTCTAAATATTTCTGTGAAACAAAATCAAGTTTACCATTGCATTTTCAGTTAAATATTGCAGAAACCAGATTTACAAGGTAGAAAGAACTGTGAAAAGATTGAGCAATTGGAAATACCATGATTTCCTTTTTGAGAGCGACTTCCTCTGGAACCGTTGATTGCATTTCTGTTATGGTATAATATTGGTTCATGTTGTCATGATCATAACAGTGACTATACTTTTAAGTAAAGAGCAGTAATGATATAAGAAATGTACCTTGTTCAGCTGCAGGGAAACAGTCCATGAGCAATGACGTGAAACTTGGAGGAAAGGCTGAGAGCTTTCCTTGAACATCCTGACTAAGTGTGGCTTCCAGGGGATTTGCGATTTGGCTGCCATTATGGTTCTCACTTGGTTGCATTGACCGGATGCAAGTGTCAGCAGTAGATGCTATTGGACTCCACTCCCATGTTGGTCTGCACAAACAAGTTAAATCACAGATGACCTGTTTACATTTTGCTCTAGTCTCTAAACAATCTGGTTGCAGACTTAAAAATGAGTTACTATATTCAAACCCACCTATACATGGGTTGGTCAAAGTCCGCAGAAGAGTTTACTGGGTCCCCATTCTGTGGTGGTCTGCAAAAAGAGTCCATTTATAACCTTGATTTCAGTTAAAGGGTGTGTGATTGACATTTTGAGCTCACATACTTGGTTTTCATCGCAAACATACCATGTTAATTTAGTAATTTACAATGAAATACAAGTTTGCAAGAATGAGTTATTGTGGGTCAAATGTGGTTGCAGACATGCACATAAGTTATTCTATTCTTCACCCACCTATATATTGGTTGAGAAAAGTCAGCAGAAGAGCTTAGCGGGTCCCAATCCTGTGGCGCTCTGCAAAAAGAGTTCATTTTGATCTTATTATCGATTAACGCGTGTGTGATTAACTTTTAAGCTCCTGTACATGGTTTTTGGTTGCAAGCATACCATATTACCATGAACGTGATTATAATACAGCACCATACCAAAGTTTGAAAAAAACGAATTGTTTTGGGTCAACCGTGGTTGCAGACATGCACATAAGTTATTTTTATTCTCAGTCACCTATACATGGGTTGAGAAAAGTTGGCAGAAGAGCTTATCGGGTCCCAATCCTGTGGCTCTCTGCAAAACGAGTTCATTTATGATCTTAATGTCAGTTAAAGGATGTGTGATCGACTTTTTGGGCTCTCGTACTTGGTTTTTGGTTGCGAGCGAACCATGAGAGTTGATAAATACTGGAAGAATGAGTTATTTTGGGTCAAATGTGTTGAGTAAAATTGCTTTGATTTGTTGCATTTACACTTTTACAATTTGTCCAAAGCTATTTGTTCTTGCAAACTATACCATCATTTCTAGCATTTTCACAGGGGTGGTTAATTGGCAATGAAAGTCCATGTAATGTTCTTTAAAAAGATCAGATCACTCACCTGGGGATGATCTCAGAATGAGATGATGTTCTGGTTATGGATATACCAGACACAGACCCATCAGTCTTTTCTTGTCCAAAGAATTCCTAGAGAAAAGTAGATATTACTACCACACATCAATGAGGAGAGCAAAGAAGAGGGGGTAAAGGTTTGAACCTTTATAGAATTTATAAATCTTTCAGTCTCGTAGAGTGTGACAAATCGCACTGCAAACTTATGGATCTGCACACAAGGAAATGGGTATCTGACATCTTAGATCTTAGATTATACTGTATCCTGTCAATACTAAAATCATGCTTCCTATCAGCAATTTAGATATTGGTGACATACTTAATAGTAGATCAATTTAGCTAGTTAGTCTATAAGACAGCATTCTGATGGTAACACTAACCTATGTGCAGTAGTTTGCTAAATCAGAAAGTGATTAAGATTAAATGTGAAAGCTCGTGTTCTATAAACAAAAATCATGATCAGAAGCAAGGTATTGAACCCACTAAATCTACAGCTGACCAAGTGACAATAAAAGAGTTCCCTTGTTTCTTTATTACCATAAAAGTCCTGCTGTTGACCAAGTTTAAGAACAGTGTTCTTTACACTAGCTTTTGCACAGCAAGTGTTGGGCATCCTGCGTGTAAAAAATCATTCCATAGCACTTGATCTTAATTCTTAACTACTTTTGGGCAGAGTGGAGTGAAATCAACTAGTATTCAACCCGGTCATCGGACAATGTGGCGTTAGAGTAACATGAGCAACTACTATTTCTAAACATCTACAAGGATATAAACTGCATCACATTTCATGATGGTTTGACATATGAGATGTATACTGTAAACACACACACTCTGCTGAGATGAAGGAAAAGGATTGTTGACAGTATAGCTTGATGCTTTCGCCATGAAAATTCATGGCTCAATACCCGAAAAAATGAAAACAGTAATTTTGAGTTGTAGGATATACAATAACAAAGGGTATAAGTAAGCAAATCTAAACAAAACGAGCAGATTTGAGTGCCTTGCCTGGCCTACTCGATCTTTATAACTCATGAATACAACTTTGCTGCCCCTAGCAGGGAATCCAGACAAACATGCAACCTGAGGCCAGGTAAAATGTAGCTTTGAAATGTAATGCTCTTCCTGAAATGATTTAGTTGCCAATGTGCTGTTAGATTCACATTAAGTTATAATACAGAAGCATACTAAACAGCGCAGACAGTCATATACAGAGTATTCATAATGGCTACCAAAATGCTCACATGACAAATGAACAATTAGGATAAAGAAAATATATGTAAACCAATCTAATTCCTCGTTGCATCACAGATAATATTACAACAGATGCAAGATTTGATGCCTACTTATCCTGCAATATCACATGCAAATGAACTGATATGTATGCTGCAGGTACTATAGAGCATCCCTGGCTTAATCATATGCTAAACAATGTGTGCTGTGATAATAAGCAGTCATATGCTAAACATTGTGAATCCGTCTAATTTATTAAACTGAGACTGTTTATACGCCACTTAGAGCTTGCATATAAGCTATAACAAATCATTTTACAAGCGTGTATTAATTAATTACCTTTAATACAACTAATACAATCGACTAATGACAAATTAGAGATAATCATAAGAATTAATACCTAAATAGTGAAGAAACCTGTTTATTTTGTAATCAAATGTACAAAAATCAACTACATAAATCACAGTCAGAGTCCAAAATTAATGTTAATCATATAAATAAGGCTTAAAATGACACTCAAATCAGTTCACAGGCTAGTTAAATCTAATACTACGTGGTCACACTCAGATAACTATCATATCTTAAAACGATTTATTTTATGAAACCACATTAAACAGTTAATTTAGTTCCTATACAAAAAAATAAAATCAGCTATCAACATTGTAAAGATACTTATAAGTTTACGCCTCAACTGTATTGCGATGACAAGTGTATAAAAATGTGATCAAACGCATAACAAGTGTAGCAGAATCACAATGTTAAATCAGTAAATCGCCTATATAACGCGTAAAGCAGATACTAAATCAGCTCATGAACAAAAGAAACGTTAAAAACATAAGGACGTCCTCAAATACATAACGATGGTAACAATAGAACAATCGAAGTCTAAGTAAATGTTACTAATTTTGTTCACAAACATAAAATGATTACAAATCTATAAAACAAAACCGATACGTCATTTCAACACAGAGTGATTGCAGCAAAATCACAACCAGAGTCTAACCTGATGCTAAACCGCTCAAATAAGGCCTATAACAATACTAAATCAGTTCTGAACAGATAATGATAACAGATATCAGTTTAAAAATCGTCATACTAGTTATAATGTCATCGAACGCATAACATTAGTAGAAAAATCACCATTGCTAAACAACACAAATAAGGCGTAAACGATACAACAACAAAAAACACTCACGATGACGTCATCAGATGTATAACGATTGTAGTGAAATCACTATCAGAGTCTAAACTAATGCTAAATGCCTAAATCGCACAAATAATAACAGACTTTAAAAAACGATGACATCATCAAACACATAGCGTTTGTAGCGAAATCACAAAATAATACGAGTAACAAATACTTTATAAAACGATGACATCATCAAACACATAGAGCTTGTAGCGAAATCACAATCAGAGTCTAAGTTAGCACTAAATCACACAAATAACACGAAAAACAGAACAAAATCAGCTAGCAATCGGATAATAATAATAACAGACTTAATTGAAACACAATAAACTCACGCTGACATCATCAAATTCATTTACGAAATCACAATAACAATTGCTGCGAAATCACAATCAGATAATTAAACAAAATCAGCCACATAATTAAACAAAATCAGCTCACAAAGCAGAAGAATAAAAACATGATGACGTCATCAATATCATAACGACGAAACTTACAACGACGTGATCAACATGAGTAACCGTAAGCACAACACGTCCAGAATGATCATCAGCGCAATCAGTAAACAATCTGAGATACGCAAGCGAAGTAAAGGAAGAGAGCCAGGTGCCTTTAATCCTCTTCATTTGTGGAACGAGCGACGGATGACGACGACGACCGGTAGAAGATACATTTCCAGGACAGGTGAAGAAACGAGCGTATTGGACTTGCCACGTGTCACCTGTGTTGTTGTTTGTGGTTGTGTTTGTGAGTGCTAGAATTGGTTCATAATGTTCGTTTGGTAGGTGATGGTTTGTGATTGAGTCTCCAGAGATGTAAGATCCCGCCATTTTTTTTGTTTGTTGCGTTGTGGACACGCGTGTGTGTGAGTTTTTGAATTTGTTACGACTAAATAACTGAATTTTTTATTCCGGGTCTTCTTTCTTTTTCGAGTACAAGGGAGTTGGGGACTTGTTTGGGAGTTATGTAAAATTGTGTTAATTAAGTCATTTTAACCAGCCTAATCACGGTTCGAAAAAACTGGACCGGATCAAAAATCGGTTTGGTCTAAATATTCGGACTGAGGACCGGACTGAAATGTTCGGTTCAGTCTGGTCTGGTTAATCGGTAGGTTCAGTCCAACTAAACATAATCGGTTTCCAGAAGATCGAATCGCACTGGACCGGACCGGACCGGACCAAAGACCAAAAATGAGAAAAATAGTGACTGAGAATCGGACCAAAATATGTTCGGTTCGATAGAGTCGGTCCACTGTCTATAATGCTCGGCCTGAATTTTAACTAGTAAAATGGTTTTATTTGCACTAAACCAAAGCTAAATTTATCAACCATATGTAATAAGTTATAGATCTCAAATCCTTTAAATACACAATGAACAAATCATGATCATTCATTTTTCATCAAATTTTAAAAAAGTAATTTTCTTTTTTTTGAAAATAAAAAATCTTGCAAACGATAAATCGTTAAGCGACAAAAATATTATTGATTATTATGATTCCATGTTTATTATTGATAACCAACTACACAGTATATAAGATACAAAGATGGTTCTAGATTGTGGGCTTAGGCCACATTACACAAAGACTACTAATGGGCTATACAAATATAACGACTAATACTCCCCCGCAGTTGGAGCGGGAGGCGGCCGAACGCTCAAACTGGATCTAAACTCTTCAAACAGGGCAGACGGTAGTCCCTTGGTGAAGATATCGACGTACTGATAGCGGGAGGGCACATGCAGAACACGAACCTGACCAGCTGTAATCATGTCACGGACAAAATGGATATCAATCTCAATATGCTTGGTCCTCTGATGTTGAACGGGGTTGGCAGACATGTAGATAACACTGGTGTTATCATAAGAAGATAAAAGGGAGTGTAACTCACGAAGCAGATTACGTAGCCAAGCAGTCTCTGCCACAACATTTGCAACACCCTGGTATTCAGCCTCGGCACTTGAGCGGGAGAGAGTATGTTGACGTTTGGAGGACCAGTATAGTAGGTTATCACCCAGAAAAACACAATAACCTGATGTGGATCGTCGTGTGGAGGGGCAACCTGCCCAATCTGCATCTGTATAGCCAACAAGAGAGGTGGTAGAGGATGAGTATAAGTGAAGACCAAAATCCAAAGTCCTCTGAACATATCGAAGGATACGTTTGAGAGCGGCTAAGTGTGGCTTGCGAGGATCATGCATGTATAGACAAATCTGCTTGACTGCATAAGATAAATCCGGTCGTGTGAACGTGAGATACTGTAGACCACCTGCAAGGCTGCGATATAAAGTGGGATCCGAATGGAACCTTCAGACCCAGTTTGGAATCCGTGTCAACTGGAGTGCGAGAAGGGTTACAGTTGGTCATGTGAGCACGCTCAAGAAGCTGAAGAGCGTACTTCTTCTACGATAAAAACAGGCCCATGGAGTGTCTAGTGGCAGATATACCAAGAAAATAATTAAGTGCCACGAGGTCAGTCATGTCGAACTCACTGTGTAGAGATGTGAGGATCTGCTGGAGTAATGTTGTAGAAGATGTTGTAAGAACAATATCATCCACATAGATAAGTAAATAAGCAACCTCAGATCCCTGTCGTAGTATGAAGAGTGAGGAGTCACAACGACTACGATAGAAACCAACCCGTGTAGCATAACCTGAAAACGCTGAAACCAAGCACGAGGTGCCTGTTTCACGCCATATAAGGAACTCTGCAAAAGACATACATGGTTAGGGTACCGAGGATCCACAAAACCAGGGGTTTGATACATGTATACGGTCTCGGATAAGTCACCGTTAAGAAATGCATTCTTAACGTCCAAGTGATGAATAGGCCATTTGGGAGATACCGCAAGGCTGAGAACAGTGCGAATGGTTGCCGGTTTGACAACCGGGCTGAATGTCTCGTCACAATCAATGACAAGCTGTTTACTACTCCCATTGGCAACCAAACGAGCCTTATATCGGCTCAAATTCCCGTCAGCATGAAACTTATGTTTAAATAACCACATAGATCTGTTAGGTTCCCAAATATGCAACACAAGTAACAATAGAAGAAATAGAGAAGAGATAGAGGCGGATGAACAACTACACACACACACACACACGAATAATAAAGAAAGGTTAGGCGTAGGAGTATGTGAAAGAGTAAATTGAACAACCAACCCTCAAGTGAGGGTTTACATGAGGTATTTATAGGAGGGAAGCTAGGGCAACACTCCTAGTTCCCATCCTTTTCCTTATTGGGCTAGGCCTAGGCTTATGGGCCTTCTACATAAGCCTAAGGCTAATAATAAACATAAAGGCCATAATTAAGCTAACTATTACATATGAATCACTAACACTTGATTAAGGTTTAGGAGTGATTCCAACAATCTCCCCTAAGCGTTAGTGATGAATGAATATGAACGGTGAAGGCGTTGATGTAATAGTAGCTTTGACGCCTTCTGACATTCTTCTTTCTTGTGAGAAGAATTGCCTTGATTCGAACAATCTCCCAAGTGTAGAGAAATTGTCTTCTTTGAACGCTGGACGTCATAATTAATCTTTGTTCTTTGAACATTGTTCTTTGTGATGGTAGTGATAGTATGTTGTTGTTGTCCGCATCAAACCGCCTCAGTTCCGCTTCTCTGCTCCAGTGTCTCCACGCCATTCTTCAACATGCTCACACTCTTTAATGTTGGAATTCAAGATCGATGAAGTTCTTTAAGTCTTTAAACTTTGTAGATTCTTTGATTGACGTAGAATCATTCTGACTTTTGTGTTGCTTTACGAGAGAACTTCCCTTAGTGATGATGTTGGCATGAGCACGTGAAGAATCGCACGATCGCTCCGCCCAGAGCTTCCATAAGAAAACATAAGAAAGGTTAGTAATAAGCGGATACCGAGCTTACAAGTTCGAACTTCGAGAGTGTTAACAAAGATAGTGTGAAAACACAACTCTAATTCTCACAAAGGCCGCTGAACCGAGTCCCACAAGTGAGATGTTAATGTACCGGTACATCTACGGTTCGATGAGTCGCTGAGGTACAACAAGCATCACCACGCATAGACCGTTTGAGACACACTAAGCGTAATCCACGGGAGTTACCGGTGACTGCTGTTAGGGTGTTTGATGTTGACCCTGGCAGGAGTTTCCATTCAATCACTGAGGATCACAATAGTGAACCTCTCATAAATGTTCTCGACAGATTGCTAAGATCTTTGAAGGACTCGATAACGTACCACTAATGTTCTTATTGTTGAACATCAAGTGATGAAATGTCAAGTGTACCTAAGAGATCTTTTGATGAATCTCGTGGCTCTAGACTCAAAAGTGAATTTTGGTTTTCCGAGCGGAGACTAGGGAGAGGGTCTCCTTCTTCAATACCAGCAATCTCTAAGAGAAAGCCGATAGTTTACGTAGGGTTCCCTGTGAGAATGAAACAAGCTTCTGTTGAGAGAAACTTGAGTGGCTAAGAAGGTTTAGTGCATGCGCCACTGGGTCCATGACGACTTTTAATCTTCAATAACGGTGTCATCTAGTGACAACCAGTAGCATATGAATTGAACCCTGTCGCCTAAGTTGAATAACTGGAGGGCTATTTCTTTTCACCCTTTTCTTTGCATTTCTTTTAATTCTTCAACTCCTTCTTTCTCCGATTCTCATTTTCTCCTTTTATAATCATACCTAAGGACTTCTAAATTCTAACTATTGGTAGTGTCCTTGGGTAGATCCTCCTGCTCAGCGGATCATAGGACGGTTATTCCTAACCTTAATCACCTTATAAATCCATTGCCATAAAACCATTTTCATGAAAATCTCTCAAAGTGTTTGTAAATGAAAACATGTTTGAACACTTTAAGAGTTTTAGATTTTCGTAAATACCCTCCACACGTGCTTAAGAGTTTTGACGGAAATCTGATAGGAGGGAAGAGTGCCACTTTTGAATTGATCGACTCAAGATAGACATTCCCCAGAGACCGGTTACGTTGAATAGTTAAAGAGTTACATTGATAGCTTTTAGGTGACAACTAGCTCTAATGACTATCTTGAAGGTGTGGACAAACCTCTAAAGGTTGTCAAACCCGTCAAAGATCATGTCTACCAAGAGTTTCTCGAATGGTACATTCTACTTGACAAGTCCTTTATGCAGACGTTTACATCACTAGCGAACTAGCTTGAAATTATTACCTGTCCATGACAAGTCTTTTCGAGTTACTAACAGTTAAGATCTCGTCAATTCGTTGGTTAAGTCTATTGCACAAAGATTCATTTGCAATTACACAACATATTTCTTATCACATAAATTTTCTCCCCCTCAAAAATGGCATATAAGTGTTATTTTTGAAGAAGTGTTGAGAATAAATATGACCATTTTGAGTTTTGTGGGAAGATGACCACTGTGAACAATTTGTGAACAAAGATTTAAAGTCAAATACTCCCCCTCAACGAGTGATATAAACGGTTGAGGTTTTGAAAATCATAAGGGGAAGTACTTGTTCTTTTGAGCAAAACCTTAAAAATTGAAAGGTTTGAAAGGTTTTACTCAAAAGTAAGAAGCTTTCGCTCCTTTTATAGGATTGTGGCACTGAAGCGTACCACAGGGTCCTTTCTTGACACGAACGGGTTGTACACTGTAATGTGTGCACAAGCCATTGTCATAATAAATCATACATCCAAAGTTATAATGCAAGAAGCAGTTCAAGGGTACCGTAGTCCAGAGATGTTGCAGGAGTGTGAACCGCTGAAAGCCGATGATGTTAATCCTGGGTCAACCACCAACAAAGCTTTCCAATCTTCTCGAATCGATCCTTCGATACAACCGCTCATCAATCATCGCGGATGATCCTCTTTACATCCCTTCGATCCTGAGAATTCCATCGCTTAGGAGACCCAATCTTTTGATGTATATCCTTCAACCGATAAGCCAATCCGTCCCTAACCATCTTCAAAGTGTGATCCCCAAACTTGTGAAGATCTCTACACGCCATTAAGAGATTTCTTTGAAGTTCATCTGCGTAAACGACACCAATGGTTTGCTGATGAGTGTATATTGTGAGAGTGGTTGATAAGGAAGCTCGCGGTAGAGTGAGGTTGACACGGTCTGATAAGATTCAACCGCAAGTCGGGAGATCTTCTACACGCTCTTTGATGACTATGCGCCGATGAAGATGAGCAATGACTTGATGAATTCACGTTGTACTTCAGCTTGAAAATTTCTCATGCGACTCTCACTTTGGCAAGGTACATGTCTTCAATGTCATTGATAGACAAATTCTCAAAGTCAGTTTCAGAGAATGCATAATCCCTTTCGTCTTACCTTTTGACCACAATATTCTTGAGAAAAGTGTAGTCCCATTTGGACGAAAGATCAACGTGTTTGATGGCAACGATACTCCTAGTACTGAACACTTCATGTTGAGATTTCAACCCGGCAACCGTAGTAGATTCTTCTGCTCCGCCAATGGTGAATCCCATACATTGCATCACGGTCATACACTTCCACGTTGTTGGAGAACAGGTGGTTAGATCTTTCCTCGATGGCTATGCAGCTAGAGTATATTGCTGCCGGGAATGGAAGTGTCAAAGATGTAGCGTATTTCCTTGAACCATCGCCACCGTGAAGAAGAAATTCCAAGTCTTTGTTGAAGAAATATCGGAATGGAATTCTAGGCTCATCTTGTTGGCCAATTGTTGGTAGAGGTTTAGACCAGTCGGTGTAATATGGAGGGTTGTCCCGCTTGGTAAAGTCGATGTTTGCTTCTGGTTTGAGCCAATCCATGTTGTTAGACATAGCTCGAGCAATGTTTTCAAGGTGATATTCGACCTCGATGGCACTTTCGAGCTATCTTTTAACAGTTGAAAAGCTTCATTCTTGGTTCGCCTCAACCAGATTTCGTCATCTTTTATTCGAATTTTTCTTGCAAGAACTTAGCATGCTCCAATGTATTACCGCTCACCGATCTTGACCTTCAAGCAGGGTAGGGAGTGGAATTAACAAGTGTAGAAAACCATTCAAATTCCTCAGTGTTATCTTCATCTAGCCATGATAGGACGCCGCCTTGGGGCTTTCTTCTTTTCTTAGGCCTAGATGAGGGTTCGGTTTCGTACTTTATTCCGAGAGGAGGGTTGTTGTTGGGGCTCATGGTATTCCTCATCGTCACCACCCGTATACTCAAATTGATCACCGGTTTTCTCGAGTCGGGTGGTGTCTCCAATCTCGAGGTTTATCTCAAAAGAGTGAGGGGGATTTGTTGAAGCCGAGTCCTTTGGGGTGGAGGTCTGCATTGAATACCGAATGGAGGATGATTCACCGCACTTCAGCGCTTGGGCTCGTTATCCTTATCCTGATCTTTGTCTTCGCGCTTCGTGAACGTTTAGGCCTTACATCTTCTTTCCATGTGAATGAAGTTGGTATTCAAAGAATGCTTCAAACAATTTAGCTTCGTGAGAGGCAAACATTGCAGAGCGTTTCGACATTTGATCTACTAACGGTTCACCAATTCATCATCTGAGAAGATTGTGGATTCAACTCGATTGATGCTCAAATTCATTGGAGTTGATTTCATGGCTTGCTTGGCTAAGTGTAAGAGATTCGGATAAAGTTGTCTGGTATACATCTCCTTTGTCAGTTTAGGAACGACCTCCATGAGGAACTTGTGAGAGTATCCTTTGATCATCTCGCCCATTTTCCCTTGAAGATCATCTTTCATGAGCTTCTGGACATACTCCCTTTCAACTTTCATCTCGTTTTGCTCATCATGAAGATCGTATCCGGGTCAGCAAGAAAATCTAACTTCTTCTTTGTAATATTTTTCTCTCTGACCTGTTTGATAGCTTTAACGATTCGAGACTTTGCATGAGACATCCAAGATGTAGTTGGCTTCTTCACTGATTTGGATGATGATTTGGTTGGTCTTTTAGATGGTGGTGGTGAAGAATGAGAAGAAGAATCTGATGATGATGAGATGTGAGGAGACTCCGGGTCCTTTGGTGGCTCCAAAGTTTCTTCCTTTGAACGCAGGACTATCGTCGAGAAGAAACTTATCATACTCAACATCTTCTTCATTTCTGTACTTAGTCGTTTCATCACTTTGGCTTTAGCCGCAGCTTCTTCATCGCTTTTTCCTTCTCTAACTTCTCATTCGTTCTTCAAAGTCATACTCAAGAGTGTCCTCCACACGTGTTTGTTGTTGTTCCAAATTGGTGGCACCAGATCCCTTATCGGGTCGATTAACCGTGATCGGATTTGGTGTAGGTTGAACTCCACCCACTTGACCGGCCACCCATTTGATCCTTAGCAAATTCTTTTGCCACGCGGTTGAGTCTAAGGAATTTGAACTTTTTCTGAATCGTTTCAGTGCTCTTCATCGAGCTTCATAAGGCACAAGTACCGAGTCTTCCCTTTGCCTTGATCACTGGAGGACTAGGAGGTTTAGATACCGTGGGGTTTCATCTTTAGCGCCTGAGTAAAAATCTCTTCATCAGATCAGTACCCTCGAGTCCTCGCCGTTAGCTTTCTTTGTTCAATTGGGAATAGGAATAGGAACAGCTTCCTTGGCGGGAACTGTCTTCTTTCATGGAGGATTCCTCCTAGGGAACTTCCTTTGACTCTCGTGCTTGCAAAGACTTCCCTTTCCGGTTTTCCTTAAAGGCGTACACGAAGATTTTTCATCAAGAAATCCAACTTTGTTCTCTTCTACAACGACCAAATATCTTTTATAGGAGTAGAGTTGTTTGAGTTCATCCTAGAAGGTGATCTGCAACACAACACCTTGTTTCTTAGTCGTTGACTCCTTAAATCGACTGTTAGAGTGGGTTCACCAACATGTCATGATTGTCGTGGTCATTGATTTTGGGGATGTCGTGGTTGTACCCGCTCTCGATCAACAACAAGATATCCGATGTAGGGAATCTTTGAGCCAAGCTTTTGAGGAATGTCATCATGTCATCCCAAATCAGAGCTTCAACTTCGATGTGCTTCATGTTGATTAGAGCCCAAAAGATTTGTAGTTCGATGAGCTTGGGATGCTCATAATACTGTCACGACCGAAATGGATTTTGTGATGATGATATAAAGGGTTCTCCAAGGTAGAGGGATGTTCTTGAGATCCACGTGAGAATGCTTAATGATAACCCCGGTCGTCATACCCAATATTGATCAAGAATTGCAGAACCGCCTCTTCAGTAGGGTGCAGCAGAGAATTCAGTTGGTATGATGTCGAATGAGGAGAACATCCCTTAAGTCAGCAAGTGATGGTGAGTTGCTTGTGATTGGCGTCACTGCCACATCATTTTGACCTTTGACCATCCTGATTGTATTCCGAATTGCTGTATGTAGATCTCCTCGAATAGTGGCAGAGTGTGAGAGCATGTCTCGGTAGGGATGATTCTTTAGAACATCCACAGAATGAGACATGAAGATTCCGAAAGGTGAGAGTTTCAAAGTCAACTCGAGATTGTTCTTTCCAATCTTTCTTGATAGCCATTAGGAAGATATCGGCAACTGTGAGAACCTCAGGTGCATCCACATTCATTTGAGCGTACCATGTCGTGATCTGAAATAACATTAGCCAAAAGAACCAACATATTGAAAGACATAATGTTAGTCAACAGAAGGTTTTATTGTCTAAATATTGAATGTGCAATGTCAATGATAGTTACGAGTCCAAAGTCACTTGTTTGTTCAATAGTCCAATGACGTCGCGATAAGTTTCGTGAGTTAGTTAACTTTAAGTTTTAAAGTTTATGTTATCACTTATTTAACACAACATATTGAACGTTTAAGCTTATTAGTGACATTATTGGTTTCGTGATGTTATGATTTATTTATTTACAAGTTTGCACACCTAACAATTCATAATGAAGGTATATTCAAGGCTTATGCGTAGAAATGGTAGCTTATGCATAAACAGGAGAAGTATATACGCCAGACGCAAGCTTGCGTAGGATCCTTACTTACGCGTAAGAAATGTTACACGTAGGAAAAGGGGACCTTATGCGTAAAGCTTACGCGTAGGCGTATATAAAACCTACGTAAGGCTTACTCGTAAGAGTAGACCTTATGCGCGATAGGTCATCAAGTACGCGATATCCTTCACGGATACGTAGAGTCCCTTTGTAGAACCTTACGCACGCTTACGCGCGAAGATTTCTCTTACGCATAACTTTCTACGCGTAAGGTGATCCTTATGCGTAGAGATTCAATAACCTTGATTCTGAGTTTTACGAGTAGCAAGCCTGAAATAAAATCATCATAACATCAATATTAACGTTAACATTCATTCTACAAAGCATCATGGCATGAAACTCATGTCAAACAAGCACAGAAAAGTCTTACGCTGTAAGACTAAACCCTAATAGTTCAAGAATTACGCATATGATTTCTAGCCATAGGATTAGCACCAAAGTTTTTCTGGGAGGTCTAAGAAGCATATAGAGTATGTTTATCCAAGTTTTAACATCAAAAGTGTCAAGAATCAAAAGTACCCAAACCGTATGAATATAAACCCTAAATTCCCATTGATGATTCATTTGAGTTTCTGGGTAAAATTTGGGCTTAGATATGATTAATTCATCTTGAAAACAACCTTATATAACTATCTTTATCACCAAAAACGTTCTCATTTGAAAACACCCAAATCAACGCATAAACCCTAATTTTCAAAATCCATCAATTCGTATCCGGGTGTATTTTGAGGATAGAAAAGATATCATTGATGTTATTAAAGCGTTTTGACACTATCTTTTTAACCACAAACACACAACACATGATCATGTGTTCTAACCCTTACGCATAAAACCTAAAATCCATTGAATCTTAAGTTTTAACCGTTGGATTTGCATGAAATTCAAAACCATTGTTTAAAAACATGTTAAGAACACAAAACCACTTACAAATTGATGATCGAAAGCACGGATTTGTTAAACGATTTTGGATCGTGGATGATATTAGGTGAAGTAATAAATGTTATGAAATAAATGAGGTAGGAGGGATGTTTTATTGAAAATACTTTAAGCTATTGACACTTTTGGTCCCTCCACCTTTTCCTTTTTTCATCCAAGGCCATTTAACTTCCATTTTGGTTACCAAACGAAACATTTTAAGAAAGAAACTTGACGACACTCCCCCTCAACTTGAGAAATAATGAAAGGTTATAAATTTTAGTCCGAGGAGTGTCAGTAAACCAGAAACGTGACCACCATTTTAAAGAAACAACCGGGATAGGATAACATGCAAGTACACAGTTGTTTAGAAACAGTTAAGTATTGATTTTCTCCCCCTCAACACTTTATCGGAAAAATATTGAATTTTGAAAGATTTGAGTGTTGACGGAAGAGGTGTACTTGCCATGTTTAAAGAAATATAGATAGAAGTATATTTTTGTTGTTTTTATCTGATTTTATATTTTTGTATTTTGTTTTTGAAAATTTATTTACAAAAGAGGTTTTGGTGTTTGACTGGTTTTTAAGAATGTTTTAAGAGTTCATCCAGTTCCTCTTGAGTCAAACACCTCATACCAATTCGGTGGACCAACTCATTAAACCTAGCAGGAGCTAAGGCTTTGGTGAGAAGATCTGCCAATTGGTATTCTCAGACCACAAAATATAATTCAACAAAGCACTGCTCCACGTGGTCCTTGATGAAGTGATATCGAAGGTCGATGTGCTTTGATTTAATGCGAATGAGTTGCATGAGATTGCAATAAGCACCGATTTTCAGAAGACATCGGTATTCGTCAAATACGTAACCATAGTCTTTGAGTTGTGTTCTCATCCAAATGACTTGAGTACAACACGCCGACATGACTACATATTCTCTTCGGTTGAGACGCCGATGTACAATCCTGCTTCTTCGATTGCCAAGATACCAATTTGTCACCAAGAAATTGTAGTGCTCTTGAAGTACTTTTCCGAGAGTCTAAGCATCCCTGCGGGTCGCCCTAAAAGCAATTAGTTCAAAACCAGAATCCTTCGGATACCAGATCCTCAAATTAATGGTTCCCTTGATGTATCGGAGATTCTTTTTAGCCTCAGAGGTGGGTTTCAGTTGGTCGCGACCGATAACGGAGCAAAGATAAACTAAAAGACAATATCGTCCGGCTGTCGTTAGATACATGAGAGACCCATTACTACACGGATGGTAGGATCAACCAATTTCCCATGTAAATCAGGCCCAACTTCTTGGTATGTGACATTGGTGTGGTATAAGTATCACAAGTATTCATTCCGAATTTGTTCAGAATTTCAAGGGCATATTTGGACTGACTCAAGAAAATACCACGGGGTGATTGATGAACTTGTAGTCCTAGAAAGAACGTTAGTTCACCCATCATGGACATTTCAAAATGTTTCTTCATTAGTTTTGCAAAAGCGATTGAGTACTTTTTATGAGTTGACCCAAAAATGATGTCATCCACATAAATTTGAACAATTAAAATATGTTACCCGTGATATTGTATGAAAAGAGTTGGGTCGAACGAACCTTTGGAAAAGTTATTGGCAATGAGGAAAGATGATAGCTTATCATACCATGCACGAGGAGCTTGTTTGAGACCATACAGAGCTTTTTTCAGTTTGTAGACATGATTCGGAAGCGCTGATCAACGAATCCTTCTGGCTGGCTGACATAAACTGCTTTTCAGTTGACCATTCGAAAAGCGCTTTGACGTCCATCTGAAGACCGTTATGTTCATATGAGCGCTAACGCCGTAATCCGAATGTTTCAAGACGAGCAACCGGAGCGAATGATTCTTCAAAGTCAATACCCTCTTCCTGTCTATAACCCTTAGCCACAAGACGTGACTTGTTTCGATAACGCTCCTTCAAGATCCAATTTGTTTTTCCAAATCCATTTTAGACCAATGACTTAGACCCTCGTTGGTTCTTTCAACCGCCCCATACTTCAAGACGTTTGAATTGGTTGAGTTCTTCTAGCATGGATTCAATCCAGTTATCTTTTGTCATGGCATCCTTAATGTTTTAGGCTCGATTGGCAGCCGTGAGTGCATAAATGCAATGTTCACCATCTGTGAAGACGTTGTCTCGTAACGACTGGTTGATTCGGGTTGCCAATAATATTTTCTAGAGGATGGTCATTTGTCCATCTATGTGTAGAGGGTTGATGTTGGTATACGCGTTGTGCATTTTAAGGATTCAAATGGCTTGTTGATGATTCCGCGACATCAAGTAAAGCAGTTTCATTAGCAAACGGGTTAAAGAACGATTTGGATCAAAATCAGCAGGGGGTACTTCATTCGAACATCATCACCGGTTCATCATTGTTGGAAGTCTGTTTGTTCAATTGTTGTGGTGGAGTCAACTGTGGCTATCTTCAACAAGTAGTTGTTGTAAAGGTGTATCGGTTGTCACACCCCCAAATTACTGCTTTGGTACGGAATGGAATTTGGGATTGACTGTCATAGCATCACAATCACAAGTTATATTGAACGACCTAAAGTGTCGCTTTGGAAAATACATCATTTGATTTAATAAAATAATCCGAGTTTACAAAGTAGGTCCCAAATGAAAATCAACTTGTGCGGAAATAAGTTTGTACAATTCAAACGATGTTTTAAAGTACGAAAACCCATGAGACGCTGGCCGTCATCGCGACTCCATGATGTGTCCAAATGCATGCCATGAAGTGAATGCCTTAGATACCTGAGATAAAACATGCTAAAAGTGTCAACACAAAGGTTGAGTGAGTTCATAGAGTTTATTTTGAACTGTAAAGCCTTTCAAAATCGCTGGCAAAAGCATTGTAAATCGTTGATATGTAAAGACTATCAAAATCGATTATGTAGCAAAGGCATTGTAAATCCACTCGCCCAAGTCCCGCCCATACAAAACTTGCAACCTGTGTGTTCACAACCCACCGCCGTAATATATAGTTTATGTTCAAATGAAATCGTCAAATGAATTCACAATAGTGCATGACTCAATGTATCGAAATCGCTTATGCAAAGAAAGGCATTGTAAATCCACTCGCCCAAGTCCCTACTTCCATACAAAACTTGCAACCTGTGTGTTCACAACCCACTGCCAAAATATGTATAGTTTATGTTCAAATGCATGATGTCAAATGAATTCACAAAATAGTACCTAACTCGACAGAACAATAGCAAGCACATAATCATAGCACTTAACCTCGTCGTGAGAACAATAGCACATAATCAATAGCACTTAACTCAATGTATCAAGTAGTCAACCCACATAGTACTTTATTCGACGATGTACGTAGTCAATCGATATAGAACGTTATACGACGAAGCACTATAGCACGCAAAAGTGAACAATTGATATAGTACAACATTTGATTTAGAAACAATGGTGATCATGATAGAAATTATCCTTAATAATATAAAGTACTTGTGAAAAATAGTCGAACATGTATCTCCCCTAAAATAGTTTCAAACAATTGAAAATGGGCTAAACTCACAAGAATCCTTATAAAAGTTAAAGTACTTGTGAAAGTAAATGAAAACAGTTTGAGCATGTATCTCCCCCAAAACAGTTATGAAAGCAAGTAAAAGTAGGGGCTATGAAACTCACAGTAATCCTTATAAAAGTTAAAGTACTTGAGAAAGAATGAAAAAAGTTTGAGCATGTATCTCCCCAAAACAGTTATGAAAGCAAGTAGTAAAGTAGGGCTATGAAACTCACTTGGTAAACTGACGAAATGACAAGAGTGAGTACACCGGTATAATGATGCTTATCCGGTACCTAGTACCAATGATATGATCTGATATGAGTTGCAATGTAATGTTATGCATGCATTTCGTATGTTATTTATACCATTTACGAGTTTTGAAAATATTACTTGTCGTCGAAAAATACTCGTTTGACATCTTGACCCTTCAAAAATGACTTTACAAGTTTTTACGTCAAAATGTCATCCTACAATGGTTTTATAATGATTTATGGTGAAATTTTCACTTTTCGTCGCAAAACAATGTCGTCTGAATATCATGAAATTAACAAAAATGGCTTCGAAAACTAGTCGTAGTTAAGGTAACGTCGATCGTTAGAGAACGAACTCGACGGTTTTGGAAAGTTTGTATCGATATCTAAAAGTTTCAGTTCAGGAATTTTCGTCCAAAAGGTCTCGAACATAAAGATAATAAGGGTTAAAGATAGTGGTTTTGGCCAAGTTTGAACATCCGTAAATAATTTACTACAACTCCGCTTTACAAACAGTTTGTTGTTTTGAAAAATATGGCCGGTGAACTTGATTTTTCTAGAAGACAATTCGTTCTAAAAAGTTTCACAACCTGGTTAAAAACAGCCCTCAACATGGACGCATAAATACCGTAACACTTGTATCAGAATTAATATAGTTTTTCTAAAATAATAGTTACGCAAGTTTATGAAAACGCGTATATCTTTGTCTTTCAAATCCGCTTTCTAATAATACCCTTAGCTTCGTGATCGAAGTAAACTAATATATTTTTGAGAAGTCGAAATATTTTGTGAAGCTTAAGGCTCATTTTTGACCCAAACAATGTAAAAACATTTGCTGAAAAATCTGAAAATAAATATTTCGTCGTCAAACTTGTAAAATCCATAACTTCTTCGTTATAAGTCCGCTTTCATCCGCAAGCCGCCACGGATTCGTTTTAAAGTATATTTTCTAAATATCAAGGCCAAAAAGTCGTACCAACAGTAGGTTTTTCCAGAAATTCGAATTAAGGACAGAACATAAAATATAGTTATCGAAAATAGTTTTTCTCGGACAAAACCTATTCTAATCCCTTCAAATCAACTCCAAACTAATCTAATCCTACCATACACCTTCTTAGGGTGTCATGGGTTCCTAATCACCATCAAGACCAAAGAATACCATGGGAATAATTATAGGATGACCAAATATATATATATATAACTTAAAAATCATGAAATAAATGGTATAAATCACATAACATGCATATAAGCTCCAAAAATGAAAAGAAACATATGAAAATGATAAGGAAACAAGAAAATGATAAAAACAAGCTTACAAGTTGAAAGTAACAAGGATTAAACTTAAATACCCTAGGTTTTTATTTCAAAACCTTTAATAAGAGTATAACTAGATTGTAAAACACTTGATCTTGGAAAAACTTGATGATCTCTTCTACACCTTATGTTGGCCGGTTTTAGAGAGAAGGAAAACAAGAGGAGAGAACTTTTCTTAACTTTGAATTATTTGTTGAATGAAATGAATGAAGTAACTTGAGTACATATCTATACAAGAAGAAAATTGTTACCATTCAATAAATGCATACCCCCTCCCCACATGGCCGGTTTTAGGGGGGGGGATGTATCTCAAAAATATATTTTTTTTTTCTTTATTGTATATATATAAAGATGTAAGAAAAATGTGGTTAAGTACAAGATGTTGTAACTTGAATATATTGGTGAAATTTGAGTAGGGATTACAAATAAGTTTTAATAGGCCAAAGTAAAATATATTGTAGTTATAAAAATTGTAAAAATATGTTTCTTGCATAATTTGAGCAATATAATAATTATCGTGTAGTTTTGAAGAAAACCGTCGTAATAATATAAATTTAACGATTTATGTACAAAATAAATTTAAAACACTAGGTAAACTCAAAATATTGTTTTTATAAACTAAAGGTAAGTATAAAAATATCTCGGATCATTTTTGAGGTATCAATTAAATGTTCAAATAATAACTTACGCGATAAAGATTATTAAACATAAAAATTACGCGTTGAAAGTGAAACAAAATGTCATGAATAAACTAATGAGATGCAAATGATGTCAATGAAATGTAGACTACCCATAGTCCATATGAAATGAATGCGATGTCATGATCATGAATTCGCCGCTAAACCTTCAAGGTTACGCGAATTTGGAACACGTAAACCAAGTTTACTATAAATGTTGAAATAATGAGACATGAATCGTGTCAAGAAATGACCTGAAAGTACGGATTGTCACATTCACCATTCAAAAGGAATTCAGTCCCCGAATTCTGTGTTAGTCTATCGGGTTTAGGGTTTGATGTGGCAAACTTCCCCGAAAGCAAAACCCTCAAAAGACTTTTAGGTAACCAATTTTTACTTAATCCCACAACTCATCAAACAAGAACCTGCCACGATTAGGCTAAATCGGGTTAGGTAACAACTTGTTTCTAGCTCGATCTTTGCAACTCATCAAACAAGAACTGCCAATGGATCAAACCGAAACAAGTGGTTTGAAGAAAATCTTTGAAAATTTGGCTCGACATTCGGATTGTTTGCACATATAAGCCTACATTCCCTTCATTGCATGATTCTTCCCTAATTAGACATAGGTGATCCGGCTATGTATAATTTAGGAGTAACTATGCAATGCTTGGACTAATCGACTCATATGATGTTTGGTGTTGAGTCAACTGATGGTAAAATTGTGATGAACATCGAGGAGAGAAGACATGGAGAAGTGTCGTTAAAATGATAGTTAAAGTAAAAAGAATTAAAATCCTCGTAAATGATAACAAATCGGAAAGAAAATAAAGTACAATAGATGAGAATATTTTACAACGAGTAGTTTAGCAAAAGTAGTACATCTTAGGTTATAAAGATTCGGGTACGATGGAAAACATAAACTTAGTACGACATGATAAATAAGGAGAAATAAGATGTTAGTTTCCTAATTTCTTCAGCCTTCTCAAGCGTTGTGACCATGACGAGCCTCCTCCTCCTTCTAACATATATACATTCCCATGAGCACCTTCGACTTGTTGACCTTGGTTTTGAGGACATTGATTCCGATAGTGTCCTTGCTCCCCACATCCAAGCATGTGACGCTTGCCTTGCCCCAGCCCTTAGCAAGGTGTCCTACTTTGTGACAGTAAAAAATATACCACATGGACCATTATGATGTAGCTGCGTATCATGCATCGTGGTGTTTCCCCATAAGCTCTTCCCCGGTTGGTGCAGCAACATAGACCCTGGCGACTTCTTGTCTTCTATTATGTTGTTGGGGATGGTTAGTGTTATGGTTTTGGTTGTCGTATCATAACCTCCTGGTCGCCTTCCATTTTCTTTTGTTGTTGTTGATTTGGTTATCGTCGTTGTCGTTGTTGTTTTGGTTGGTGTTGGTGTACTTGCCTCTTCACTACTCCGAGCCATGAGCTTTTGAGTCAATCGAATAGCTTCCTCAATCGCCATGGTCGTAGAAGTCACGTCTCCTTGAATAATTCTCGAAGTCCTTCAATGAAAGCCTTAGGCTTCTCATTATTGAAACCATAGATGGGCATAACACGGCCAATTCTTGGAATCTCCGAATATAAGTGTCGATATCATACCCAATAGTTTTTAGTTCATAGAACTGCTTTCCAACTTTTTCACTTCCGCTCGAGGACAAAAACTTAGTCACCAAACCCTTAAATTCCTCCCAAGTAAGCTTGAAAGCATTCTCCATTCCAATCGGTTGAGCATAAGAATTCCACCAAGACAATGCTCCGTCGAGTAATGTGCTCAGAGCAAACTTAACCCTACTGTCATCCGACAAATACAAAGCAAAACACCGACCAATTTTTCAAACCATCGAACCATGGTAGGCTCCTCGGACTAAACTTACGGATCTCCTTGAAATCCTTGTAAGAACAGCCTCTTAACCCGTCCTCCCTGATTTCCAAAGAAGAGTAAAGCAGCCTAGCAAGCTTCAGCAAGCTGTACCGCTGTCTCAGCAGCAACAGCCCATCGCTTCCTTCAATCCTTAATGCCTCTGCTACACTATCCCTTACCAACTTTTGAATAGCCGCTGGGTCATT
Source organism: Chrysanthemum makinoi (assembly GCA_910596185.1). Classification (NCBI taxonomy): domain Eukaryota; kingdom Viridiplantae; phylum Streptophyta; class Magnoliopsida; order Asterales; family Asteraceae; genus Chrysanthemum; species Chrysanthemum makinoi. Next base: position 217,639,738 of record OU343219.1, on the reverse strand, counting down.
ACGGTGTGGCTTTCTTCTCGCCATAATTCTTCAAAATAAGAGGAAAGGGTGAGACGTAGCAAAATCCGATGTTAATAATAAACGCTCCAGAGAAATGTGAATAAATGATAAATTTGAGGTTATGTTTCAAAATGATCGGTTTCTCGAAGATGGGTTATGAGGTGTTGTGAGTGCTTCAATGTATGATGGTTTAGAGACTTAATGTGTGAATAAAGTGTAACTCGACATGTTAGTGGTGAAACAAAGGAATGAGAGCGACTTCGCCCTATATAAAAGTTATCTCGGCATTCGCTATCGATGATGAATCACCGATATAAAAAATTGTGATAGGGAATGACAAGGAATTCTCCACGTTAGAGTATGGGGAAAGATAATGGAATGGGCATTTAAGGGCATCCATGTGACAATCGTTTTGAAATGAAAGTAAATATCTCGAAAAATGTACGATAAACCGCATGTGTGAACGCACTTGTGATGAAATGATGAGATGCTATGATGATGTAGTTATAGTCTAGGGTCAATGATACAACTTAGTTCTCTATAATCGCTCGATGCCAACTGCCACACCCCAAATTACCGCTTTGCGCCGAATGGAATTCCTCGGGATCGATCATAGCATCACAATCACAAGTATATTGAACGACCTAAAGTGTCGCTTTGGAAAATACATCGCTTGATTTAATAAAATAATCAGAGTTTACAAAGTAGGTCCCAAATGAAAATCAACTTGTGCGGAAATAAGTTTGTACAATTCAAACGATGTTTTAAAGTACGTAAAACCCATGTGAGACGCGTCGTCATCGCGACTCCATGATGTGTCCAAATGCATGCCATGAAGTGAATGCCTTAGATACCTGAGATAAAACATGCTAAAAGTGTCAACACAAAGGTTGAGTGAGTTCATAGAGTTTATTTTGAACTGTAAAGCCTTTCAAAATCGTTTATGCAAAGAAAAGCATTGTAAATCGTTGATATGTAAAGACTATCAAAATCGATTATGTAGCAAAGGCATTGTAAATCCACTCAGTTCCAAGTCCCGCCCATACAAAACTTGCAACCTGTGTGTTCACAACCCACCGCCGAATATGTATAGTTTATGTTCAAACGAAATCGCAAATGAATTCACATAGTGCATGACTCAATGTATCGAATCGCTTATGCAGAAAGGCATTGTAAATCCACTCCGCCCAAGTCCCGCCCATACAAAACTTGCAACCCGTGTTCACAACCCACGCCGGAATATGTATAGTTTATGTTCAAATGCATGATGTCAAATGAATTCACAAAATAGTACCTAACTCGACGTAGAACAATAGCACATAATCAATAGCACTTAACTCGTCGTAGAACAATAGCACATAATCAATAGCACTTAACTCAATGTATCAAGAGTCAACCCATAGTACTTTATTCGACGATGTATCGTAGTCAATGATATAGAACTATACCAACGAAGCACTATAGCACAAACAGAACAATTGATATAGTACAACATTTGATTTAGAAACAATGGTGATCATGATAGAAATTATCCTTAATAATATAAAGTACTTGTGAAAATAGTCGAACATGTATCTCCCCAAAATAGTTTCAAACAATTGAAAATGGGCTATGAAACTCACAAGAATCCTATAAAAAGTTAAAGTACTTGTGAAAGTAAATGAAAACAGTTGAGCATGTATCTCCCCAAAACAAATATGGCAAGTAAAAGTAGGCTATGAAACTCACAAGAATCCTTATAAAAGTTAAAGTACTGTGAAAGTAAATGAAAACACTTTATGTATCCCCCAAAAAGCTTATGAAAGCAAGTAAAAGTAGGGGCTATGAAACTCACTTGGTAAATGACTTAAATGACAAGAGTGAGTACACCGAGGTATAATGTGATGCGTTATCCGGTACCTAGTACCAATGATATGATCTGATATGAGTTGCAATGTAATGTTATGCATGCATTTCGTATGTTATTTATACCATTTACGAGTTTTGAAAATATTACTTGTCGTCGAAAAATACTCGTTTGACATCTTGACCTTCAAAATGACTTTACAAGTTTTTACGCCAAAATGTCATCCTACAATGGTTTTATAATGATTTATGGTGAAATTTTCACTTTTCGTCGCAAAACAATGTCGTCGGAATATCATGAAATTAACAAAAATGGCTTTGAAAACTAGTCGAAACGGTGTACGCCGATCGTTAGAGAACGAACTCGACGGTTTTGGAAAGTTTGTATCGATATCTAAAAGTTTCAGCCAGAATTTTCGTCCAAAAGGTCTCGAACATACAGATAATAAGGGTTAAAGATAGTGGTTTTGGCCAAGTTTGAACATCCAGAATAATTTACTACAACTCCGCTTTACAAACAGTTTGTTGTTTTGAAAAATATGGCCGGTGAACTTGATTTTTCTAGAAGACAATTCGTTCTAAAAAGTTTCACAACCTGGTTAAAACAGCCTCAACATGGACGCATAAAATACCAACACTGTATCAAATTAATATAGTTTTTCTAAAAAATAATAGTTACGCAAGTTTATGAAAACGCATATCTTTGTCGCTTCAAACCGCTTTCTATGTATAATACGTCCTTAGCTTCAGACGAAGTAAACTAATATATTTTTGAGAAGTCGAATATTTTGTGAAGCTTAAGGCTCATTTTGACCCAAACAATGTAAAAACAGTTTATTGAAAATTTGAAAATAATATATTTCGTCGTCAAACTTGTAAAATCCATAACTTCTTCAAGATAAGTCCGCTTTCATCCGCTCAAGCCGCCACGGATTCGTTTTAAAGTATATTTTCTAAATATCAAGGCCAAAAAGTCGTACCAACAGTAGGTTTTTCCAGAAATTTGAATTAAGGACAGAACATAAAATATAGTTATCGAAAATAGTTTTTCTCGGACAAAACCTATTCTAATCCCTTCAAATCAACTCCAAACTAATCTAATCCTACCATACACCTTCTTAGGGTGTCATGGGTTCCTAATCACCATCAAGACCAAAGAATACCATGGGAATAATTATAGGATGACCAAATATATATATATATAACTTAAAAATCATGAAATAAATGGTATAAATCACATAACATGCATATAAGCTCCAAAAATGAAAAGAAACATATGAAAATGATAAGGAAACAAGAAAATGATAAAAACAAGCTTACAAGTGATTATGATGAGGTGAAAGTAACAAGGATTAAACTTAAATACCCTAGGTTTTTATTTCAAAACCTTTAATAAGAGTATAACTAGATTGTAAAACACTTGATCTTGGAAAAACTTGATGATCTCTTCTACACCTTATGTTGGCCGGTTTTAGAGAGAAGGAAAACAAGAGGAGAGAACTTTTCTTAACTTTGAATTATTTGTTGAATGAAATGAATGAAGTAACTTGAGTACATATCTATACAAGAAGAAAATTGTTACCATTCAATAAATGCATACCCCCTCCCCACATGGCCGGTTTTAGGGGGGGGGATGTATCTCAAAAATATATTTTTTTTTTCTTTATTGTATATATATAAAGATGTAAGAAAAATGTGGTTAAGTACAAGATGTTGTAACTTGAATATATTGGTGAAATTTGAGTAGTATTGACTACAAATAAGTTTTAATAGGCCAAAGTAAAATATATTGTAGTTATAAAAATTGTAAAAATATGTTTCTTGCATAATTTGAGCAATATAATAATTATCGTGTAGTTTTGAAGAAAACCGTCGTAATAATATAAATTTAACGATTTATGTACAAAATAAATTTAAAACACTAGGTAAACTCAAAATATTGTTTTTATAAACTAAATGTAAGTATAAAAATATCTCAGGATCATTTTTGGAGGTATCGAATTAAATGTTCAAAATAATAACTTACGCGATAAAGATTATTAAACATAAAAATTACGCGTTGAAAGTGAAACAAAATGTCATGAATAAACTAATGAGATGCAAATGATGTCAATGAAATGTAGACTACTCGTAGTCCATATGAAATGTACGTGATGTCATGATCATGAATTCGCCGCTAAACCTTCAAGGTTACGCGAATTTGGAACACGTAAACCAAGTTTACGATAAATGTTGAAATAATGAGACATGAATCGTGTCAAGAAATGACCTGAAAGTACGGATTGTCACACAGGTATTAGAGTATTATCAGGTTGAGCAGAGGAAACAGTGGATACACCTGGAGCACGTTCATCAATATCACATCAAAGAGGAGCAAATAGTCTTTCCATTTGATGACGAGTGAGTCGGGGCTTTGTTCACCGATGATGGGGTTTGGGGAAGTTTAAGCTGGTTGCCGACGTTCCAAGTCGTTATACCTGTAAGCCATTTCAATGAGTTCATCAAAATTAGCGGGAATCATTTCCATAACCTCGCTTTGTCCGATGATTCCGTGATCCCAGAACCTTTAGAATTCTCACAATATCCAATAAAGACTCCAATGTCAGCTTTGGCTTTGAGCTTTCCAAAGTCATCACGATCATTATTCCGATAGCAAAGAGATCCAAATACATGAAAGTGTTTGAGATTCGGTTTTCTGTTGTGGACAAGCTCGAAAGGCGTTTTGTAATCATAGAACGATTTTGAGTATAGCATGCAGATATAGCTTCGCCCACAAGTAATCTGGGAGTTTAGCACCGATTAACATTGTTCTTGCAGCCTTCCACTAACGCTCGTTTCGCTCTTCAGAACTCCGCTTTGTTCCGTGTATGTGCAATAGATGTCCGATGTCAATCCCCACTTCTCATAAAATTCACGAAGAGTTTGGTTAACAAATTCAGCCTCTCGTCTGCTTTGATTTGTCGGACGGTGTTTCGGAGTGAACCTCGATTTCGTAGGTGTGATGATCATTTGTGGAGCTTGATCTTTTCTTCGAAGAAAGTACACCCAAGTCCAGCGTGAATAGTCATCAACAATTACTAAGATGTAGCGTTTGCCATTGATCGCTTGCACGCCGCGATCGGGCCACACAAATCCATGTAAAGAAGATGAAGCACATGCCGAGAGTCTGGTTCCACCTTTGAAGGAAAATGAGCACGAGTGCTTTTCCCTTGTTCACAATCTGAGCAAAGGTGATATTTAGAATACCGAAATCGTGGGAGACCTTCAACAAGTTTGTGTCTAGCAAGGTTGGTGATGGTTTGAAAGTTTAGATGTGATAGACGACGGTGCCATAGCCAAGATTTTGTAGATGTAGCCTTTGAGAGTAAACAAATGGGAGATGAAGCAATCATGTCTTGCATGGAGATAGTGTAAAGACTTGATGAGCGCTACGTATTATAAGATCATTTCCTTGAAGATCACCTAATGAAACAAGTTTTCTCCCTAAAGCAACTTCCAAGTCTCCATCACAGACTGAATTAACCGAGAATAGATTGTGACCGAGGCCTTCCACATAATAAACCCCGCTAATTTCGATGTTGCCATTAATGTAATCTCCGTAGCCCATGATAGTTGGCGGCGATCATTCCCAACCGAAGTGCCAATGAACTTTCAAACAAAGTTTGATAACGCTTAAGGTCACTGTCATGTGTCGAACATCCGCTATCAACAACCCGAGAATGATCTCAGATTTCACCGTGACACAATAATGCATCCACACAGATGGAATGAAGTAGATGTGGAACCCAAATGTTAGAGGGTTTCTAAGCGCTTATAGTAGATATACACACACGTTAGCTTTAGTATCCATTTAAATCCTAGTGTGTTATATATCCATTTCTGCCATCTCCAACTAGCATTTGCTTTAGTCTTAGTGAATGCACTAGGTGGTACTACATTCCTAGGAGTTGAAACCGAGCCTGTGGACAACAATGTACCTTAGGAATCTAAAAGAGGGCGTCTACCAAGCACAGACTTAGAAAGATTAGTGGGCCTAGAGGTATTCCGGTTCTTAGTATTCCTTAAACGAGAGATGATAGCTTTTTAGCAAATATATTTATCATGACAATCGAATTCAGGGAATTCATGCTTTTATGACAACACAAGGTGCATCAGATCGAATATCAAAAGTACTTAATGGTTTAGCATTCGTTACATCACTATTTCTATTACATTTGGCAGACGCAATATCTATAGTGGAGGCAACGTGAGTCTTATTCATAGTCCTAGGGTGTTCTTCTACTTTAGCATTCTTGATTGATCTTTTCTTAGGTCGCAACTTCCTATTTTTCTATTGAGTGCTCCTAGGTCTGGAAGTGCGGACGCTTGGAAAAGGGCAACTATTCCCCTTTCAAGAGAAGGAAGCACGCTAGCTACTTGTGATTTGGCAAGAGGGATTCTAGGTTCATGAGTACTAAGTGTTACGGTGCTAATCTCTTAATGATTGTAGGCTGAAGTTGTTCATACTTTCCTAACATTTCCTTAACTTATGATAGTGTGAATCGATCTTGATTTTCGTAACCTAACATTTCAAAGAAAATGCATAACTTCTTTAGTGTGTGCAAGATAATGATCAAGTTCATTTGATGCTTCATCACAAGTCTTTTGAGTAAATCAAATATGACACCATATTCCTTTTTAACTTTTACAAGTTCTTGTTCATATTTTGAGATTTGACACTTAAAAGACAAGTTTTGATCATCCAGCTTGCTCAATTTTAGATCGAAGATTTTTACGCTAACCGGCTGATTTTGTGTTGAAAAGCAAGTTGTTGATCGAATATCTTTTGACACCAATTAAGACGCACGTATTGCATTTTGAAAGTTCATTTGACAATCGCTTGTTTTCAATCATAAGGACTCGAC
>OU343219.1:217615501-217632889 GCA_910596185.1 Chrysanthemum makinoi | reverse complement strand
CTTCGGACTGTGGATCAGGCATACAGTGGGTAAAGACCAGTCCTTCCTCCACGGTGTTGCACTAAACTAAATAGCTAACTAAATAACTAGTGAATAACGTAATGTCTACGAGCTAACATATGATAGACTATAGTTGGGGTGACCGACTCTTTACTATGGAATTTCTAATTCCTAACAATCTCCCCCTAAGGGAGGTCACCCCATGAATTACATTTTGTGTCATAGCATTCTATTCTTGACTTCGTTCTTGAGCTCGTAGACTTTAATTCTTCAATGTCCACATTCTTTGTGCTTTTGTAGTGACTCTTCATAGTCCGATTATTTTGTACTTTCAGTGGAGGCCTTTGAACTGATCCACATATTTGATGATCTTCGAGCTTTCTTTGAGATCATCAGCCACATCAAATCTCTCTGGATCATCCATAGTTGTGTTGCCTTCATGTGATGTTGTGACTTTTGGACCGACATGCTCACACTTTCTGGATCATGACATCTTTTTATCAGAGTAGCGGAAGCTTTTAGTGGTTCATGATATTTCTGCGTGCAGAAGCATAGTATAGAAATATCGAGCAGGTTATGTAGATAAGCACAAGTCATGATTTCTTCAATTAAGTGTGGATGCTGTGAGCATGCGGCTTTGGATTGACTCCTCAATTCTGATCAGCTGCAATCGTCGGAGTGTACCTGCATACGATAGTTAGCAATAAAGCGCACGAAAGTGTCTTTGATCACTTTCGTTGAATTGAGGTTCACGGCCCACGGTTCCCCATTGATCGTACAAATACTGCTTTTGATCAGGTAGGATTCCTAAGAATCTCCTTGACAGGGTTTCGCAGCTGTTCTAGCCATTCTCAACCGGGCGTCTCAAAAGACAACACGGGTGAGGTGAACCAGCGAATGAGATTCACGATCGATGAAAAATGATTTGAAAACAATCGCGCATTGCTTAGAAGAAAGAGTTTTGCAATACGACGAAGGTTTTATGAGAAAGATCAATTTTCAATCAAAAATACTTTTTTGTATTTGAAAAGTACACATTCGCGTGCTAGAGAAAGAAGATTTGCACATCGAGCGGTTTTCCAAAAGTATTTTTCAATCATAAATTCCCTTCTAATTTTGAAAGATTAATACACAGCGCGATGTGCTAGAGAATTGTTGAGCACAACGACCGGTTTTTCAAAGGTATCCGTCAATCCATTTCCTGGACCAAGATTGATTCAAGAATGAATGCCCCATCGTTTCGTCCGGTTGTCACAAGTTTGATCTTTTGGAAAGATCTCACATGTCTCCCACCAAGAGCTTGTTTGATGTTGGCTCTAGAAGGATTTCCATCTTCATTATGAATATTTTCATATCACTGGATGTTCGGCAATACCACAAGGATAATGCATAGGACTCTCAATATATATACTTACTTTCCACATTGTGTGAAACAAAGTCCTTCATTAATTTTGTGTCCTAATGAGATATTATGGATAATCTCTTGGCTCTAGACTCAATAGTGCACATTTGGTTCTCTATGGGAGACTAGGGAGAGGGTCTCCTTCTTCAATATCAACAATATCTAAGAGAAAGTCGATTGATAATGTCGGTTCCTCGTGAGAATGAAAAAAACCCTTTTAAGAGGAACTTGAGTAGCTTGGGAAGTTTAGTGCAGTGCGTCACTGGGTCCATGACGTCTTCTCTTCAATACCGGTGTTACCTTAGTAACCACCAGTAGCATATGTATTGAACCCGGTTTCTGCCCTAAGGTTGATTTATTGGAGGGCTATTTCTTTTCACCCTTTTCACATTTAATTCTTTTTCATTCATCAACCCCTTCAGTGCTTACCGAGACTTCATAACTAGAACCTTGTTGGGTTTATTCCAGTACTAGCTCTGTCAAAGTCCGCACTCTTCCCATTTCTCATTTTTCTCCTTTTTCATCATACCAAAGGACTCTACACTATCTAGTGGATTGTCCCTGGGTAGATCCCTCCAGTTCTGGCGGATCGTGGGAACTAATACCTAGCCTCACCATCCTTATAACTCCATACATAAAGTAAAATGGTCGGTCTTTTGGTACAGTTCATTCTTCCTTGAAACCAATGAAAAATCATTTGGAAAAACAATCAAGGTACTTGTGATACGAGATCAAAGCATTTTGTTCCTTAATAGTTTTGATCATTTAGAAAACCTCCCCCTCAACATGTGCATATGATTTAGAAATTGTTTATCACATGGAGGCAAGAGGACTTTGAAATATTTTCTTTGATCACAATTTTCATACGAAAAAGCCATCTGATTTTCTTGGTAAAATTCTCCCCCTCAACATGTGCATAGGATATTTGAATTCATTTTATCACATAGAGGCAAGAGTTCTTTTGAAGCACATCCACGATCACAAAATCCATTAAGAAAACCATTTGAAAACTCAATTAAGGTACTTTATAAATAACTTTTAAAAAAGCTTTTGTGCCTCGATAGTTAGGCTCCCCCTCAATATGTGCTTCGAGGTTCGAAAGCGTTTAGCACATATGAGAGAGCACACTGCAATTGAATCAAAACGATCATCATTCATCAAATTTCATAATTAAATCACAAATTCTCTCCCGATCAAAAATATCAAACCCTTTGAGATTTTGGATCCCAAGTGATTTAATAAGGTTTAGAAAATATGGGAGAATATGTGGCTTGGTTTAAATACTCACCATGTTTTTTGGATAACTGCTCCTCCTCAACATGTGCATTGTATATTTGAAATCGTTTGGCACATGGAGGCAGGAGTGCCTTTAAAGGACTAAAACCAATTCCATTAAAACAGATTTGAGATTTAAATCACGATCTCCCCCCCGATCAAAAATTTCAAACCATTTGAGATTTGTGATCCCAAAAGATTTAAATCATTTAGAACATTTTGGGGAAAGACATGGTAAGATTTGATTTTAAAAAATGATAGATAAGGACCATTTTAAGACATTAAAGATTGTTAGTGTCAGGTATGATTGTTTTAAGAGATCTTTAAGTAAAATAAAACAATTTCACAATCAAACAAGAACAGAAAAAATTTCATTTTTGAAAGACCTTGATTTTTAAAGAAAATCATACCATGACATAACATTAAATCTTTAGATCACCATATTATAACGTACAAACGGACTTTTTGATGAAATATCATTTGAAAATATTTAATTTGAAATCACTGAAGATTTGACAAAATAAAGTCCGGTTGATTTCAAAACTTTGAATCCGATTTATTTTCAAAACAATATTTTTCCATTTTCAAAACAATATTTTCAAAGTTTTAGAAAAATGGTTTCATCACTATTATCCCTGCACAAAGATACGTTAGGTGGTTGAGCTGCTTTTGTTGTTGTTGCGGTAGGGTTTGGAAGAAAACCATCTGCTGATGCAGTGAGACTTCTTACGTTGCATTTTAATGCCAACTGAGGTCAAATTAAGCTCCGTTTCTTCAATCACTTAGAAGAAAACCATCTGCTGATATAGTGAGACCTCTTATTTGCATTTTTCCATGCAACACTCCATAGAAGTCCAATTAAGCTCCGTTTCTTCATATTTCAACCCAAGATATAGTTACCCTTTCCTTTCGGCATCCAATCATCTTCATTTGTGGGATCGGGAACATTCTTATATACCAATATACCTGCATACGTTAGTGAGCACACATACAGATATATGGTGGTCGACATCACCCAAACAACAATCGACTAATAAAAGTTAATGCAACATCTCAATCAGATCATGTAAAGGCACGGGAATAATGTGTTCATCAAACTCTAATCATCTAATCCTAACAATCATATCCTAGGCACCTAGTCCTTCAACGTAGGTTAACATAATTTTTAATTAAGCATATATGATAATTAAGAAAGCCCGTTAGATGATATAGATTTGAAAAACATTATCCCCCTCAATCCATGACTCATTTTATGAAAAATTTAAAAGCGCTGAAGTCATTGATTGAGTTTTCAATCTTACAAAAACTCTGAATCTAATTGTTTTTAAAGCAGCTCATTTTCCACCATTTAAGAGAACAAATATTTTTCGAAGAATTTTAGGCGGAAAAACATTTGTGTAGGAACAACGATCTTTTAGGTATGCTTTCCTTGTTTAGTTTTAGGATAAGTGCACGAAATATTTTGGAAAAAGTTCAAGTGCAGCACTTTCCTTTCTTTAAAAGTGCGGGTTGCTATCAGAAATAATAGTAAACCATGGTTTAAGCGCGGGTTACAGTCTGAAGTAACTGCAAGCCATATTTTGAGACATGTTTTGAAAAAGAATATTTACACCTCCTGCTCGAACTTCATCTATGGTCCCGTGCCATTATTGAATGACATTTCTAAGACCGCAGATGTTATCGATACCAGAAGACATGTCTTGAGAACAACAATATTTTTGGTATTTTTAAGATTTTTCAAATTTTTATGGATTTTTGTTGATTTTATATTTTTCTATTTTGTTTTGCTGGTTTTATATTTTTGAATTTTGTTTTTGAAAAATATTTACAAAGATAGAGTAGATGATATAGTTTAAGAAGATGATGATACGAGTACAGAGATAAGGATATCGGCGACCCCGTTGTAGAAGATAGAAGTCATCATCCCTAAAACTTTCACCACCAAAGCTTCCAGGGCTCTTGCATTGAAGAAAGAAATTGAACCATCTGAAAGTGAGACTTTGGCAGCTTTCCCAAACCGAAAATCCTTTAGGCGACCCGATTCAAAGCTTTCTTTCAAGCTTCCCTTAGCCAGGTGTACAAAGAAGCACACCATTATCATCGAACTTGCTGCTCCTTTTAAGAATAATCACTGTGATTCTTCGTTCGAGGTTATATCATCCAATAGAAGAACAACATCGTATCATCCCACAAAAAACAATCTTCTCAAATTCCTTTTCCACTTGAGAAGTGCAGGCAATCCATTCCAAAAAGTGTCAAGAGAACAATTCCCCAAGTAGTTGAATTGAAGCAGTCAGTTTCTTTGTATAATGCTCAAGAACTCTCCGAACACATCATGAGGGAATAAAAACACCTTCATGTTCACATTTTTCTTCGGATGATCGTGTATGAAGCTCAAGAACCAGAAGTACGAATACCCAGAGCTCTCGAATACACATCATGAGGGGAATGAAAAAACCTCCCCATGTTCACATTTTTCTTCCTTGATGATCGTGTATGAAGCTCAATTATCCGAAGTATACCACTACACAAGGAAGGAATAACTGATAACATTGAAGAAGCGGCCCAAGTCACGATTATCTCTGGATGACAATCTCTGGGATGTCAACTCGGAATAAGTGATTATATCTCTGAATCAGCGATTAAGCCCTCAAGTGAGCAATTTGGCGCCATAATGCACAATTCTCTCTCCCTTGATGATAGTGATTCCATCGAAATCACCACACACTTGTGTACCTCTTTTATCTTCAGAAACTTTCTCTTACATCTCTTCCCCCACATAGTTGGAATAAGAATACTAAACGCCTTGATGAGTAAAACATTGAGTTTCTCTGCGGTCATGACATTTGTTTTCCCGGGATATCTTCAATCACTTAGAAGAATTAAGTTCATCAAGTTTACTCGCCATGAGTCAAACCTTGAGTTCTCTGCGGTAATAACATTTGTCTTCCGGGATATCTTCAATTACTTAGAAGTATTAAGTTCATCAAGTTTACTCGCGTTTAGGTTCTTGTCTCCTTCCCCACTTCTGGTTTTGACACTTCAGAGTCAGCAAATCATTATAAGCCCGTATACTAGAAATTTGTAGAGAAGAACACTTGAACTCTTGTGAGAATCAACTTGCTGAAGACTCTCTCTGACTATTTTATCAACCCTTATGTAGACAATTTGAAGTGACCACTGAAGAAGAAAACCCGATATACCATACTTGAAACTGAAGTCAACTTCCCCACATTTGTATCTTAAGCTTGCACCTAATGATGGAAGAACGGTGTATAGAATTTATGCTTCAATCAAATCTCTAAGTACTCACTACCCAAACAATGTATGAGACATTAACACCTCTTGCGATTATCCACACCGTCATATGCGTGTGACACTGAGTAAAACAAAGTTGTAACATATTGGATTTCATAAACACATAACAAACAATAATATGGGTCGAATTGTTTAGAGGTTTTAGAGAGAGAAAGTGGGAGCCTTTCTAGAGAGAGAAAGTGAAAGAAAACATAAAAGGTTAGATTGAGATGAATGAAAGGTCCAACCCTCTACCTTGGGAGGTAGAGGGTATTTAATTACAAAAATAAGCGTCCTCCTTGGTTGTGGATCAGGCATACAGTGGGTAAAGACCAGTCCTTCTCCATGATGTTGCACTAAACTAAATAGCTAACTAAATAACTAGTGAATAACGTAATGTCTCTGAGCTAACATATGATAGACTATAGTTGGGGTGACCGACTCTTTACTATGGAATTTCTAATTCCTAACAATCTCCCACAGGAGGTCACCCCATAATTACATTTTGTGTCATAGCATTCTATTCTTGACTTCGTTCTTGAGCTCGTAGACTTTAATTCTTCAATGTCCACATTCTTTGTGCTTTTGTAGTGACTCTTCATAGTGGAATTATTTTGTACTTTCAGTGGAGGCCTTTGAAGATCCCATATTTGATGATCTTGAGAGCTTTCTTTGAGATCATCAGCCACATCAAATCTCTGGATCATCCATAGTTGTGTTGCCTTCATGTGATGTTGTGACTTTTGGACCGACATGCTCACACTTTCAGTATCATGACATCTTTTATCAGTAGCGAAGCTTTCTTGGTTCATGATATTTCAGAGTGCTTGAAGCATAGTATAAATATCGAGAGCCAGGTTATGTAGATAAGCACAAGTCATGATTTCTTCATTAAGTGTGGATCTTTGTGAGCATCGGCTTTGGATTGACTCCTCAATTACGATCAGTGCAATCGTCGAGGTGTACACGCATACGATAGTTAGCAATAAAAGCGCATGAAAGTGTCTTTGATCACTTCGTTGAATTAATTACCACGGCCCACGGTTCCCCATTGATCAGTACAAAGTCTTGCTGTGATCGGTAGGATTCCTAAGAATCTCCTTGACAGGGTTTTAAGCATTTGTTCTAACATCTCTTCCCCTACATAGTTGGAATAAACACTAAGCGCCATGAGTCAAACCTTGAGTTTCTCTACGGTAATGACATTTGTTTTCAGGGATATCTTCATCACTTAGAAGTATTAAGTTCATCAAGTTTACTCGCCATGAGTAAAACTTTGAGTTTCTCTGCGGTAATAACATTTGTCTTCCCGGGATATCTTCAATCACTTAGAAGTATTAAGTTCATCAAGTTTACTTGCATTTAGATGCTTGTCTCCTTTCCATTTCACGGTTTTGACACTTTAGAATCGGCAACATAGTATAAGCCCAATACTTGAAATCTTTATGAGAAGAACACTTGAACTCTTGTGAGAATCAACTTGCGAAGACTCTCGACTATTTTTTTATCAACCCTTATGTAGACAATTTGAAGTGACCAGCGATGAAGAAAACCCGATACACCATACTTGAAATGAAGTCAACTTCCCTACATTTGTATCTTAAGCTTGCACCTAATGATGGAAGAACGGTGTAGAGAATCAATGCTTCAAGCAAATCTCTAAGTACTCACTACCCAAATAAAGTATGAGACATTAACACCTCTTGCGATTATCCACACCGTCATATCGTGTGACCTGAGTAAAACAAAGTAACTCCTAATAGTGATAGTTAACCAGGCCTTCAACCATCCACCTCGACTGCTGGTAACTAGATAAACCAAGTCTTCAACTCTAATTCTTAAGCCCGAGCAAGTTATCATATAAGAACACGCCTCTTTGAAAGTCAACTTCAATCTCAAATAAGTGATAAATGATTAACTCCGAAGTAATCAACTTGTGTCAAACACGTGAATAAATGTACAAGCTGGATGTAAATTGACCCTTAATGAACGGAACAAATGATTCCTCAACATCAATTCCATCTTCCTAAGATATACATATAGAGACGTCACGGAAGATTCACCAATAATGTCTTCGAGCGGATGAGGTAGTCATTCTCCTTAATGTTCATGTGGTTGATTCTGAGAGTGCACAATAATCCGTGAAGATTTGGTAGGAATACCAAAGCGGATCATTTTTCATGAACAATAATCCGTGAAGATTTGGCAAAGGAATACCAAATAGCGGATTATTATTCAATAGTGCAACTGCAATATTACAATAGTCGATATCAACGTCTCGAGTCACGCTAAAGAATATGAGCAAGTCTAATTGGGGATTGAATCGACTTATAACACTCTCCCCGATTAGTGCTCTCCCTAAACTGACAATCTGTTTGATAAATGCCAATTAAGAAGAAGTCTTTAGATCGTTAAATGCAACTCGTCTTTAGTCTTCTAACATGTAGCAGAACATGTAGAATAGACTGTGAGCTCGACCTTCTTCAAGATTGTGCAGTTGGGGAATAGATAGTTAACATCTTCAAATCACACCAAAAAGCATCCCACCAAAAATCATCCCAATTAACTTACATTTTGCAAATCCCCTTAACTAAAATCCCTCCCAATCAAACAAGAACAGAAAGATGTTCATCAAGGAAATCAGCAATCAGGCCTCAACGAACACACGAGATGGTAACACCAAACTACCAATCTCATCAAACAAGAACAGTGAGATTGTTCGGAATCATCATGTCGATGTATACGTGAAGCATTAACCGGAAGCACTTTGCCGATAAACTCATCAATCCGAGTGAAGATGTCAACCAATGGCTCTTAGACGAGAAAAACTCCATGTGAAGATGACCCGATAAGAAGAAGCTCGGTTCTTACATGAGTTTAGAGCCGTATGACCATTTATATTCTCAAATATCAATCAACAATGCAAAAAACTCACACTTCTTCTCCCCTAAAATTGCATACGGAATGCCATTCTTGACTAAATAAGTGAAATCATCCAAAAGTATTCTATTCACACTTCTCCCCTTGAAATTAGCACATGATGTCGCCATCGTCATTATAGTTGAGCAAGTGGAATAAGAAAAACAATCAATGGTAGCCCGGTTCACTTGATGACTGAAGCGCATGGAAAAAGTATGAAGCATATTGATGAGAATGGTCATTAATAAGAAGATTTCTCTTCTTCAGAAGATAAGCGCACTCACCGTACTTTTCTTTTCTTTAGAGTACGAGGCATGGCTGTTGTGTTCATACGTCATAAAGATGAAACCGAGGCTGGCCTGATGTGAACAGAAAGTCATAGCCGATTGAATATCAATGTTGAGTAACTTGACCCGTGAGTTGAGATATCAATCCTTTTGTTATCCATACTTTAAGCCAGTCCATGTATTTAAGGATCGAAGTATCTCAGGCGGTAAGGACTACCTGCACTAATATGACAAACTTGATTGCATATATTATGGTTAGTGACATCAGTATCCAAACCCTTT
Source organism: Chrysanthemum makinoi (assembly GCA_910596185.1). Classification (NCBI taxonomy): domain Eukaryota; kingdom Viridiplantae; phylum Streptophyta; class Magnoliopsida; order Asterales; family Asteraceae; genus Chrysanthemum; species Chrysanthemum makinoi. The sequence goes on along the minus strand of OU343219.1, from coordinate 217,623,427 downwards.
AGGGTTTCACGGTCAACATTGAGAATGCCATTGAGAATATCAAAGAGTTTGTTTGTTCCATTGATGTAGTTCTAGCTTCTTTGATAGAGTCACTTAGTTCTATGTGATGCTTTCTCAAAGACTCATTTTCCTTTAGTAATTTGGCCACACAAACCGCTAATTCATCATTTCTCATTTGAATATCATCAATAGCATTAATATCAGAATTACTTGTAACCAAATTAGTTTTCACATGCATATCAGAAATATGTTTCTTGAAATTGTTGATGGTTGAGTCTTTGTCTTGAAGCTGAGCTTTAAAAGTGTTCATTTCAAAAAGTTCACGGAATTCAGAAGTTCGGATTTTTACATGGTTTGTTAATTTGGAAACTTTCTTTTTTACTTTGTATCGCAATTTCAAGTGAAATGCAATGTTTTTCAAGATTTGAGAGTTTGTTTGAAAGTTCATCAAAAGCCTTTATATCAACCATATCATTTTTTTTGTTTAGATTCACCCAACCAAGGAACAGTTATAGAATCATGTTCAAGCATTGAGGTCAGTTTGTTTAGGTACATTAGCAGATGCAATATGTTGAAAAGATAAGGGTACCTCATCACATGAAACTGTTCATTTATGGATGCGATATCTGCATCCATCATGTAACAAGAGTCACTGAACTCTTGTTTCAAGCTATACGCCTCTGAGCCTATGTATTAGTACCAAGCTGATCCATCATCGATACTTTACCCATCAACACTACAATCTCTTGATTGCACTTGACATTCATTCACCAAACATTCATTCACCTCTCTGATTAATATATCCACATCTTGTCTGCGACATGAGTTCTGAACAATTTGTTGCATCATTCTTTGTTTTCTCTGTTATTCTGCATTCAGCAACATCCGATCTTTCAACTGATACATTACCCAACTCATCACAACAATCTCTTAACTGCACCAGAAACACATCTACTTTTTCATCTTTCGGTAACTTCCTCAATATACTTCTCACATTATGCATGATATGAATAAGTGTCTCAATGACATGCTAATTTCCATTCCAGTGTGTCTCTTGAAAGATATTTCAGTCAAGTCTTGATCATAATTTGATGAATATTCCCCATTGATGAATGGCTGAAATTGTTTGTGGATCACATGAAGTGCAGCACGGAACAATCCTTTTGTACCTTTTCTTTATCAAGTTGTTGTTCTAATTGTTCTAAGTTCAATAGTAATGTTCCCGTTAAAGTGGATAAATCTTAACGGAAAAGGGCAATGCATGTTCGTTCCATAGTTGTAGATGTGAGTAACATGAGGTGTGAATGAAGTTGTCGATAAGGTTCAATGCAAATTTCCTTACCTTTTGCAAGAGCATTCTGTAACCTTGACTGGTGCATTTCTCTCTTTAGATTTTAAACACGGAGATTTCACATCCTCATTGATTGATTCCATCATTTTATGTTCATTGTAGCATACATTATCATTTTTGTCCACAACATCATACAGTTTAAGTACTTCCGAAATGACTGGGTATTGTGTAAGACATGATGTTGTAATATACACGGGATTTTACAAGTCTATGATCTAAGAAAATATATTCTTCGCGGGATTTTACTAAAATCAAGACCAAACCGTTAAGCAATGACCAATGGAACGTGTTAAGATGACTGATGGATTGTCACAATGATATACAATTGTGTTTTAGGACTTAGGATTGTTTGTAGGATTAGCGAGATGTTTGTTTGGTTGAGATTTGGATTGGTTTATGCACGATTTTCCCGAGAAATTTAGGTCTAAAAACATAAAAACTTCAATAACTTCTGTTCGGCGGATTTAGCTCGAATCAACAGTTTAGTTTAGTTTTCAGCGTGACATTCTCATCGTTAGTTTTGATGGGTGAGAAACGAGATTACGGATCAAAAGTTATAGCCGTTTGAAGTTTTATCGGGAAAAGTCAACAAGTCGCTAAGAATTCTTGAACCAAGTCGCTAAGACCCAAGTCTCTGGACACAAGTCGCTACACAGTCAAGTCACTAAAGAGCAACTCGCTAAGGTCCAAGTCGCTAACACCAAGTCGCTAGACACAGTTAAGTTGCTAAAGAACAACTCGCTAAGATCCAAGTCGCTAGTATCAAGTCGCTAACAATTTACACTACAACTCGCTAACAATTTCTGAAGCAAGTCGCTAACCTTACCAAGTCGCTAGCCGTAGTGGAGAATCCACTAACTTGTACTATTTGTCGGCTTGTCTCAATAGACAAGTCGCTAGGACTCAAATCGCTACCACTTCAACTACAAGTCGCTACCAAATAACAAAGCAAGTCGCTACGAAGAAAATTAATCCGAGAACCAAGTCGCTAGCAAGAAATGTTCAAAAAACACCACTTTTCAATCCAAAAACAACCCAACCACAGTGATTCAAGCCTTCCAAATCAAAACCTAAGAACTTATGATGATTCTCAAAAACACAAATCAATCAAAATCCAAACTTTAACACTAGAAATGATCCAAATGATGTAAACTACTCTAAACTCATTCAAACCCAAAAACCTTATGAAAACCACTAGAAATCCAAGAACATGAAAGATGAGTGATCAAACCATGGCTCTTGATACCATTTGTAACATATTGGATTTCATAAACACATAACAAACAATAATATAGGTCAAATTGTTTAGAGGTTTTAGAGAGAGAAAGTGGGAGCCTTTCTAGAGAGAGAAAGTGAAACAAAACATAAAAGGTTAGATTAAGATGAATGAAAGGTCCAACCCTCTACCTTGGGAGGAAGGGTATTTAATTACAAACTAAACGTCCTCCCGGTTGTGGATCAGGCATACAGTGGGTAAAGATCCGTCCTTCCTCCACGGTGTTGCACTAAACTAAATAGCTAACTAAATAACTAGTGAATAACGTAATGTCTACGAGCTAACATATGCTAGACTATAGTTGGGGTGACCGACTCTTTACTATGGAATTTCTAATTCCTAACAAAAGTAACTCCTAATAGTGATAGTTAACCAGGTCTTCAACCATCCACCTCGACTGCAGGTAACAAGATAAACCAAGTCTTCAACTCAAATTCTTAAGCTCGAGCAAGTTATCAAATAAGAACACGCCTTTGTGAAAGTCAACTTCAATCTCAAATAAGTGATAAATGATTAACTCCGAAGTAATCAACTTGTGTCAAATTTCCAACACGTGAATAAATGTACAACCGGATGTACATTGACCCACTTAATGAACAGGAACAAATGATTCCTCAACATCAATTCCATCTTCCTAAAGATATACATATAGAGACTGGTCTGGAAGATTCACCAATAATATATTCAAGCGGATGAGGTAGTCATTTTCCTTAATGTTCATGTGGTTGATTTACAGAGTGCACAATAATTCGTGAAGATTTGGTAAAGGAATACCAAAAAGCGGATCATTTTTCATGAACAATAATCCGTGAAGATTTGGCCAAGGAATACCAAAGAGCGGATTATTATTCAATAGTGCAACTGCAATATTACAATAGTTAATATCAACGTCTCGAGTCACGCTAAAGAATATGAGCAAGTCTAATTGGGGATTGAATCTGACTTATAACTCTCTCCCAATTAGTGCTCTCCCTAAACCGACAATCTGTTTGATAAATGCCCAGATTAAGAAGAAGTCTTTAGATCGTTAAATGCAACTCGTCTTTAGTCTTCTAACATGTAGCACAAAATGTAGAATAGCGTAGACTCGACTTCTTCAATTGTGCAGTTGGGGAATAGATAGTTAACATCTTCAACTCACACCCAAAAGCATCCCACCAAAAAGCATCCCAATTAACTTACATCTTGCAAATCCCTTAACTAAAATCCCTCCCAATCAAACAAAACGAAAGATGTTCATCAAGGAAATCACAATCGGCAAGCAAACACAATATGGTAACACCAAACTACCAATCACATCAAACGGAGAGATTGTTCGGAATCATCATGTTGATGTATACGTGAAGCATTAACCGGAAGCACTTTTTTGATAAACTCATCAATCAGTGTGTCAACCAACGGCTCTTAGAAGAAACTCCATATGAAGATGACCCGATAAGAAGAAGCTCGGTTCTTACATGAGTTTAGAGCCGTATGACCATTTATATTCTCAAATATCAATCAACAATGCAAAAAACATCACACTTCTTCTCCCCAAGAATTGCATACAAAGATTCTTGACTAAATAAGTGAAATCATCCAAAAGTATTCTATTCATACTTCTCCCCTGCAAAATTAGCACATGATGTCACCATCGTCATTATAGTTGAGCATGTGGAATAAGAAAAACAATCAATAGTAGCCCGGTTCACTTGATGATTGAAGCGCATGGAAAAAGTATGAAGCATGTTGATGAGAATGGTCATTAGTGAGAAGATTTCTCTTCTTCAGAAGATAAAGCGCACTGAAACGTACACTTTTCTTTTCTTTAGAGTATGAGGCATGAACTGTTGTGTTCATACGTCATAATCTCTCTCTTTTCATCATCTCTTGGTAAAACATGTAATCAACATTATCATTCAGAGGCTCTTTGTCGTGACAGCTGATGGGAAAACCAATATGATGAATTTGACCCTGAAGTAAACTACCCGAACTCGTGACTTAAACTTGCACATATGAAACAAAGAGCGGTGTCGATTTCCATTAGCATCTCTAAGTACTCTCTATGTACTCTATACTCTTCAACCAACCAACCATCAAGTATAAGACGTACATTACCTCTTGAAAATCCAAAATTTAATTTGACACTGAGCACTACAACGTAACTCCTTAAAGTGATAGTTATTTTGTAGTGGTAAGAGTCTAATTCCCCCAAGTGGTAAAAGAAAAGGTAAAAGACACCCAACAATAACTTCATCCAACCATCCCCGATATCTTCAGATACTAAGTACACTCGCCCGTGATAATTCACTTCAACCTCAAATAAATAATAGTGAATTAACTCCGTTGTCACATCTTCTAGATAAAAGCTCAAATCTAGCCTCCTTTGATGTTTTAAGTGAACTATGATAATGGTTTTCATCCCGACCATTTTAAAAGCACATAACCCCGTAAAACCTTGTAATATAACGCCATGAAAGACAACCCAAACACACACCCAATTCATGAAGTACACCCCTTTATCCCTTCTTTGAAGTAGAAACCGTAGCACCAGCATCAAATAAGATCAATACGCTTTCCTTTCTCGGGATGGTTCCATCATGACGGGTTGACAATTCTATGGTTTAAACAGAGAAATAGTTTCTTTCGCGAGATTTTACAAAACCAAGAATAAACGAGTGAGATCAAACCAAATTCCCTTTACTTATATCGGAATGATTCCATTGTCACGGGATTTTACAAGTCTATGATTTAAACCGAGAAATAGTTTCTTTCGCGGGATTTTAAAAAAATCAAGACAAAACCGTAAACAATCTCAGCTTGAATGTGTTATGACAACTTTGGTTTCGGTGAATATCTGTTTTAGGTGAATGTGCAGCGGTTCATCAGCGGTTCATTATCCAACATCATCAACCATCCAATAAACACTTTGGTAAATACATCAATCACGTATTCTGTCGGCTATTGTAGTGACCACATGGAGAAATAGACCAAATATGCCAAACTTGATCATGAAGTGAACTTCCTCAGATTTGTTACTTAAACTTGTACTAATCCTCGTGAAAAAGAAATGGTGTACCCAATGTACATAACCTCTTGACATTCTCAACTGAGTGAGACCCCGAAGTGATAGTTACGTTGTGGGTTAAACGAGAAAGAATCACAACCGTAATTAAATAGCCAAGCCTTTATCACCCTCAATAAACGCCCAAACAAGTCATCTTCGCGGAAGGGTAGAAAGAAGGAAGACGAAATAAATGTCCTTGGGAAAATCTCACTTCAAATCCAAATAAGAAATACCGTACATAAACAATCCCGTAGTCAACATTTTCCATTAAACACTTCAAGCCGAAACAGAATATTCTTCGTGAAAGTGCATAAACCATAGTATCAACTCGCATTACAACAAATCTCATCATCTTAATTCATATAAAATCCAATTCATGAGAAGCCCATTTGACCATCATCCAAATCCAAGTCCAACAAATTAGATATCTGGTATTAACATACAAAATGATGCCCATGACATAATATCCGATCCAATAGTTCATTTAAACCTTCATGCTCAGATAACCATAACAACTTAGCAACTAACATTACTATCTCCAACTAGCATCTTACACATTGTCCCGTTATAATGTTAGTGTTTATTTGTTTCAGTAGTGATAAGCTCATGCCCAATTAACTCCCACCTAATAAAACAAATCCCACACGATACACATCTCTAAATATCCATATTAATGAGCAGATTCACTGATTATGTTGAAGCTAGTCACATGGCCTATATTGAAAATCCAAATCTCATAGAACCATACTCAATTAAGTCTCGTGTTATCACAAAAATGCATGAAAGAAGAAATACCATGGTACCTGATTAAATGCTTGTAATATAACAGCTCATGTAACCAATTAACCAACCGCATACACAAACTAGTTCACAGTCCAAAGCCCACGTTTAACACAACATTTCGGTCCACCCACATAGCGCACATGCTGGCCCATCATCAGTCAACATACCCGTCCAATTCCTTGCCATAATATCCTGGGTATTTAACTCTCACTAATACTTCATGAAACCCTAGTAAAACACAAACATAACACGCCTCAATGACAAACTCAACAAACCCTAATACATCTCATCTCAACACAGCAGCCACATCAAACTCTCCTTACTTTGATATTTAGAATGTACGAGGTCGCCACAGGGATGGCTTGACCCATTGATATGACTTAGCCACAGGGATGGCATAGGTTCATACGTACTACAAGGATGGTTTGGAGTTAATAACAACGAGATCTTGGACAACAATCACAGGTAGGTTATCTAATCTTTGTGTGTTTCAGTTTGTGTTTACACCGATTCAAAGAAAAAATATAACATAATTGTTATAAATCTTCTTTATGATCGGAGATTTGAAAAGAAGTTTGTCTTCACAAATATCGATGAAAAGTTGAGTTTTGATTCGTATAGATCTATAAAGATCTTGATGTCTCATAGGAGATACAATTCAAAACAAGGCAGAGATATTAAATTATTGTTACCGATTGAGTCTTGATATATGATGATGAGTCGTACTCGTGAAAAGATATTTGAGTACAATGGGCTTGAACCACACGAGAAAGGAAGTCTGAGATCATTGTTGATTTATTTTATTTAAAGATAGAGTCTTGGTTTTGATATGGCAATGGATCGGCTATCTTTAACTTTAGTTAATATTCAAATATAGATGTGAAATCAGTTTTAGACCGGGGTTATTAATTCCCTTGTTGTTCGAGTCTTGGATTAGTGATGGTATTGAGGTGACACAAAAAGTTGGTAAATTGTTGGAACAGTGGTGCACCCAAACTGAGATCTTGATATTCTAATATTTCTTTAAACTTGGTATTGATACTTGAGTTTGAGGCTGTGATATGATGAGTATTACACTGTTGTTTTGGTATTTGGTATTGGTCATGTGCTGGTCTTGATCTAGTCATTCATTCATTTTCATCTCTATCAGTTCTATCAAGTCGCATCAAATAATATGTGATAACTCGCTTTAAAGAAAACAAGTTTAGCCAAGTCGTTTTTGACTTGGGTTAGCAACTCGCTTAACTTTACTTGTAAACACAACTCGCATACAGACTTGTCCAAGTCGCTTCTTTGTCTGGCAACCAACTAGCTTCATGACCAACTCGCATCTTGACCCAACTCTCAATAGCAGCAACTCGCTCAAAAGCAAGTGCATTTGAACCATATGCGAGTTAAGTAACTCGCATTGAAACTAGACCAGAAACCCAAATCGATTCTGACCTTAGTAAGCAACTCGCAGTTGACTAA
>OU343219.1:217246395-217615401 GCA_910596185.1 Chrysanthemum makinoi | reverse complement strand
ATACGTCATAATCTCTCTCTTTTCATCATCTCTTGGCAAAACTTGTAATCACCCCATTATCATTCAGTAGGATCTTTGTCGTGACAGCTGATGGAGAAAACCCAATATGAAGAATTTGACCCTGAAGTAAACTAACCCGAACTCGTGACTTAAACTTGCACATATGTAACAAAGAGCGGTGTCGATTTCCATTAGCATCTCTAAGTACTCTCTAAGTACTTTATACTCTTCAACCAACCAACCATCAAGTATAAGACGTACATCACCTCTTGAAAATCCACAATTGAATGTGACACTGAGCACTACAACGTAACTCCTTAAAGTGATAGTTATCTTGTGGTAGTAAGAGCCCAATTCCCCCAAGTGGTAAAAGAAAAGGTAAAAGACACCCAACAATAACTAGATTTTTAAGTCTTCGTTTTTTATAATAAGCTCGAACAAGGATCATGAAGAATCTTAATCCAACCATCCCCGATATCTTCAGATACTAAGTACACTCGCCCGTGATAATTCACTTCAACCTCAAATAAATAATAGTGGATTAACTCCGTTGTCACATCTTCTAGATAAAAGCTCAAATCTAGCCTCCTTTGATATTTTAAGTGAACTATGATAATGGTTTTCATCCCGACCATGGTTAAAAGCACATAACCCCGTAAAACCTTGTAATAACCAAACTGCCATGAAGACAACCCAAACACACACCCAATTCATGAAGTACACCCTTTTATCCCTTCTTTGAAGTAGAAACCGTAGCACCAGCATCAAATAAGATCCCGAAATACGCTTTCCTTTCTCCAGGATGGTTCCATCATGACGGGATTTTACAATTCTATGGTTTAAACCGAGAAATAGTTTCTTTCGCGGGATTTTACAAAACCAAGAATAAACCGTGAGATCGAACCGGAAATGCCCTTTACTTATATCGGAATGATTCCATTGTCACGGGATTTTACAAGTCCATGATTTAAACCGAGAAATAGTTTCTTTCGCGGGATTTTACAAAAATCAAGACAAAACCGTAAACAATCTCAGCTTGAATGTGTTATGACAACTTTGGTTTCGGTGAATATCTGTTTTAGGTGAATGTGCAGCGGTTCATCAACGGTTCATTATCCAACATCATCAACTATCCAATAAACACTTTGGTAAATACAACAATCACGTATTATGTCAGCTATTGTGGTGACCACATAGAGAAATAGACCAGATATGCCAAACTTGATCATGAAGTGAACTTCCCCAGATTTGTTACTAAAACTTGTACTAATCCTCATGAAAAAGAAACGGTGTACCCAATGTACATAACCTCTTGACATTCTCAACTGAGTGAGACACCGAAGTGATAGTTACGTTGTGGGTTAAACAAGAAAGAATCACAACCGTAATTAAATAGCCAAGTCTTTATCACCCTCAATAAACGCCCAAACAAGTCATCTTCGCGGAAGAGTAGAAAGAAAGAAGACGAAATAAGTAATCGCGCCCGGAAAATCTCACTTCAAATCCAAATAAGAAATACCGTACATAAACAACCCCGTAGTCAACATTTTCCATTAAACACTTCAAGCCGTAACATAATATTCTTCGTGAAAGTGCATAAACCATAGTATCAACCCTCAAATCACATTAATAAATCAACAAAATCTCTTTGTCACAAACCTCATCGTCAAACTGCATCATCAAATTACAACATGTGTGTCCATATCCAAGAATAATTATCAATCGGTCCAAGTAACAAGTTTATCTTGATTTGGTTCAAAGACGTATACCCAATTAAAGTGATATATGACCCGGTTAAAATCAAATCGACACTCAAGATCCAAATCTATGGATCATAAATTACATGGGCTCACTTCAGCTAGTATGTTCGACCAGATCATCATAAACGTTGGCCCATTTGAACAAATTCTCATTACAAATCAACAATAGATCCTTTTAAGTCCATGAACATCAAATCCGTTTCAAATCCCATTTCCATACCCTAACATCAACCAATTATGAAACATCTACTTAATCCATATCATACCCAAGTCATAAAATTCGACTATCTCCCACACCTAATATTACTCGTACAAACATGTACTCCTGACCATTTCATCATAATTGTTAATCGTCATGCAAGAGGCCCAATAATAGTATCGACTAAGATGCCAGATTAGGCCCAAGTCCATTAACCAATACAAGCAGCTTGGTCCAAAGTAATATCACGAATATACAACCCTAATAATGCGAGAGATATAAAAGCCACGTAATAACACAAACCCCATCTTAACCCTAAATAATCTCAAGTGGATCTCACGCAGTCACACCTCTGCTTCACTTAACCCTAATCTCAAAGAAAAACGCCTCCATCTCAGATAATACATCATGTATCCATCAAACCCTAATAATATACAGACACACTAAACATAAAATCATCCGCCCCCATAAAATTAGTCCGAACCACTTCACATGATATGCCTCCTTTGATGAGCACAAGAGTCATGTTGTTATCATCTTCATACCCACTATGCACTCGCCACAGGGATGGCATGAGTTCCATATTAACGCCACATGGATGGTAGAAAGAATAAGACACAGCTTCAAGAGCTTTCGTAGGACTCAGGTAGGTAAATATTGTCTATTGTTTTTGTTTTGAGTCACATACGAGCCAGGGACATGAGTTAACATACTTGTTACACTCATTCCCTTATTTCGAATAGAAGCATTTGTGGATCAATGAAGAGTTCTTTCTCGAGTTGAATGACCTAAGAGTCATGATACTACCCTTTTTGTTACAACTAGAGAGTGAGACTGAGATCCGAATGATTTATGTTTAAGTAGGTCCGAATCTTAAAAGGTTTTGAATCTGTGATGATTAATTTATTTCGTGAGAACCGTTCAATGGTTTTGATGTTTCATTTACTAACACGAAAAAGAAAATCTGGGATTATTTAATTATACGTATGGTCCGAGTATTTGGTGATAGATTGAGTGTTGGGTATTAGGTTAGAGTAGTTTTGATTAGATGTTGATTGTGTTGGATTTGTTGTTGATATTTTCCACTTGGACTGATGATGGTGTTGCAACTGAAGTCTTTTGATGTTTTGTTATTGTTGGTATAAGTGGTCGTGTGGTTAAGAGTCTTGTTTTCAGTTTATGTATTGTTGTTGAGGTCGTGGTTAAGGGTCAATATAATCTTCATCCTCCTTTCTGTTAAGTTCCTTTTGTAACCAACTCGCATCATGACCAACAAGTACTCAACTCGCATTCAAAAATGCGAGTCCACAACTCGCATATTAATGGTTAACAACTCGCATTCAGTAATGCAAGTTGACAACTCGCATGCTCACTACTTGCATCAGATTCAAGTGTACAACTCGCATTAAAGAATGCTAGTACACACAACTCGCACAAGGTACATTGAATATGGTCAGGTTTAGCAACTCGCATATGTTTTTTTTTCAGTCAACACGCAAGATAGTTAACCCAACACCCAGCTGTGACAACTCGCTCAATAGCAAGCTGCAACCATACCATATGCGAGTTGAATAACTCGCATTGAATCTGGACCAGAAATACAACACGCATCCATGAATAGACCAACTCGCATGTATGAAAGTCATAGCAGCAGCAGAACATGACTCATTCATTGTGACCCGTTTTGACCTTTTTGACCACAGAAATATTTTACCCATATTGACCATAAATATCACAGAAATGGTTAAAAAAAACAGTTGTAAAAGATGAAAATAACATAAACCAGCTTGTGATATTTGTGTTTTTGACCATATTAGAATACAAAAAAGAACATAAAACTGTTTACCACAAAAAGGAAGAGATTTCCAGCATCATTAAAACTTGGTAAAAGCAGTTTAGAAGCAAGATTTGAACCACAAAAATAACCACAAAATTCGACCAAAAAAGACATAACCGGTATTGAACCGCATCAAACATAAACCGCATCGAACCATGAAATAAACCACGAGAATCAACACAAACAACAAAACCTAGGCTCTGATGCCAATTGTAGGATCGTGAATATTATGTTGTTTGATGATTCGGGTGGTCTAGGACAATGATTAAACAAGAAAGCCATTTTAGATAGATGAAGAGAGTTGAGAGGAGGTTCCTTGAAAGAGAGTTGCTTTACAAATGAAAGGTTAGATTCAAAGAAGCCACACCCCTTCCATGGATGGAAGGGGTATTTATAGTTACAGAATACACGATCTCCTATCGGCCCGTGGATCAGGTATACAGTGGGTAAAGACCCGTCCTTCCTCCACGGTGTTACACTACGCTAAACTAAACTAATAACTAACTAATAAACTGATAAATAGTGTAACTAATGATATGTCTACGAGCTAACTTATGCTAGATAACATTTGGGGTGACCGACACTTTAACATGGAATTTTCTAATTCCTAACACTTCGGGTATGTGTATTCGGGTTCGTGAGCTCTAGTCTAAGAGACTGACTGCATCAATTCATCTACTTGGGGGAAGTGGTCTCTCAACAACTTTTTGGGGATGCATCGCTTCAGACTTAAGTGGTAATGAAATATGAGAAGAAATTTAAAGAGCGGGATGATACGTTGCTGTTCTTGTTGATGATATAACCCCGAACGAAGAATCTCGAATATCGTTCTTAAAAGGAGCAGTGGGATTTATGATAATGGTGTGCTTCTCTGTGCACCTGGCTAAGGCAAGCTTGAAATAGAGCTTCGAATCTGCTCATCTAATGGATTCTCGGTTTGGGGGGAAGCTGCCAAAGTCTCTCTTTCTCAAAGGCTCTTGTTCTATCTTCTATTCTGGAGCCTTGGAAGCTTTGGTGGTGGAAGTTTAAGAGATGACGAATTATATCTTCTATGACGTGCTGCTCGATATCCTTATCTCGGTACTCGTATTATCATCTTCTTAAACTATATCATCTTCTCTATCTTTTTAAATATTTATCAAAAACCAAAGTACAAAAATATAAAACCAGCAAAACAAAATAGAAAAATATAAAACCAACAAAAACCCTTAAAAATTAGAAAATTTGAAAAACACCAAAAATATTGTTTTCTCAAGACCTGTCTTCTGATATCGATAACATCTGCGGTCTTAGAAATATTCTTTTCAAAACATGTCTCTTAATATGACTCTTAATATGAAGTTCGAGCAGGAGGTGTAAATATTCTTTTCAAAACATGTCTCTTAATATGGCTTGTAGTTACTTCAGACTGTGACCCGCGCTTAAACTATGGCTTGCTATTATTTCTGATAGCAACCCGCTCTTCAAGGAAGGAAAGTGCTGCGCTAAACCAATTTTCAAAAATTTCGTGCACTTATCCTAAATACTAATTGAGGAAAGTATGTCGAAGGACTGCTGTTCCTACTCAAATATTTTTCCTTCTAAAATTCTTCAGAAAAATATTTGTTTTAACTAAACGGTGGTAAATGAGTTGCTTGTAAATCAATCAGTTTCAGAGTTTTCGTAAAAATTGAAAACTCAATCAATGACTTCAGCGCTTTTAAACTTTTTAGAAAATAAGTCATTGATTGAGGGGGAGAATGTTTTCAAATCTAAATCATCTAACGGGCTTTCTTAATTATCCTAAACGCTTAACTGAAAAATGATGTTAACCTACGTTGAAGGACTAGGTGCCTAGGATATGATTGTTAGGTTTAGATAATTAGAGTTTGATGAACACATAATCCCATGCTTTATATGATCTGATTGATATGTTGAATTGACTGTTATTAGTCGATTGCTGTTTGGGTGATGTCGACCACCATATATCTGTTTGTGTCCACTAAAGTATGCAGGTGTATTGGTATATAAGAATGTTCCCGATCCGGATCCCACAATTTATGATTGGATGCCGAAAGGAAAGGGCAACTATATCTTGGGTTGACAAATGAAGAAACGGAGCTTAATTGGACTTCTATGGAGAGTTGGCATGGAAAAATGCAACGTAAGAGGTCTCACTGCATCAGTAGACGGTTTTCTTCATCGGCAAATGAAGAAACGGAGCTTAATTTGACCTTAGTTGGCATTAAAATGCAACGTAGAAGTCTCATCTTGCATCAGTGACGGTTTTTCTTCCAAGCCCTACAACAACAACATAAGCTTCTCAACCACCGAACGTATCTTTGTGCAGGATACCATTTTTAAACAATTTTGAAAAAAATTTGATTAAATTGTTTTGAAAATGGAAAATATGGTTTTGAAAATTAATTGGACTTAATTTTGAAAATCACCGGACTTCAATTTATCATAACTTAAGTCACTCAATCATTGACTACGGTCATCGATTGAGGGGGAGAGTGATTTAAAATAAAATATTTTAAAACGATATCTCATCATAAAAGTCCGTTTGTACGTATTAATGTGGTGATCTAAAGATTTAATGTTATGTCATGGTATGATTTTTCTTTAGAATCAAGATCTTACAACATGAAATTGTTTCTGTTCTTGTTTGATTGTGAAATTGTTTTATTTTACTTAAAGATCTCTTAAAAACTATCATACCTGACACTAACAATCTTTAATGTCTTAAATTGATCCTTATCAGTCATTTTTCAAAATTAAATGTTGCCACGTCTTTCTCCAAAATTTTCTAAATGATTTAAATCAATCGGGATCCAAAATCTCAATTGGTTTGAAATTTTTGATCGGGGGAGAGATCGTGATTTAAATCTCAAATCGGTTTTAAAGGGTGATTGTTTCAAAGCACTCCCTCCTTCATGTCCCAAACAATTTTGAAATACATAATGCACATGATTGTGGAGGAGCATTTAACCAAAAACCAGAAGAGTATTTAAACAAGGCCACATTCTCTCCCATGTTTTCTAAACCTTATTAAATCACTTGGGATCCAAAATCTCAAAGGGTTTGATATTTTTGATCGGGGGAGAATTTGTGATTTAATAATGAAACTTGATTAAAGATGATCATTTTGATTCAAATGTGCATACTGCTCTCCCATATGTGCTAAACGCTTTCGAATCTCGAAGCACATATTGAGGGGGAGCATTTCAAAAGAAAACAAACTTTCAAGGTACAAAAGATTTTATGTTTCAACATAAAGTACCTTGATTGATTTTCTAAATGGTTTTTTAATGGCTTTTGTGATCATGGATGTGCTTCAAAAGAACTCTTTCCTCTATTTGATAAAATGATTTCAAATATCCTATGCACTTATTGAGGGGGAGAATTTACCAAAGAAAATCAAATGGCTTTTTCCATGGAAATTGTGATCAAGAACTTATTTCAAAAGAACTCTTGCCTCCATGTGCTAAACAATTTATAAAATCATACGCACATGTTGAGGGGGAGCTTTTCTAAATGATCAAAACAATTAAGGTACAAAATGCTTTGATTTTATATCACAAGTATTTTGATTGATTTTCCAAATGATTTTTCAATTGGTTTCGTGAAGGAATGAACTGTACTAAAAGACCAACCATTTTACTTTATGCATGGAGTTATAAGGATGGTGAGGTTAGGTATTTGTTCCCACGATCCGCCAGAACCGGAGGGATCTTCCAAGGGACAATCCACTAGATAGTGTAGAGTCCTTAGGAATGTTGAAAAAAAAATGAGAAAATGAGAATATGGGAAGAGTACGGATTGAGACAGAGCTAGTACTGGAATAAACCCAACAAGGTTCTAGTTATGAAGTCTCGGTAAGCACTGAAGGGGTTGAATAATGAAAAGGAAATGAATGAGAAAAGGGTGAAAAGAAATAGCCCTCTAATAATTCAACCTTAGGGCAGAAACCGGGTTCAATTCATATGCTACTGGTGGTTATCAAGGTAACACTGGTATTGAAGACAAGACGTCATGGACCCAGTGACGCACTGCACTACAACTTCCCAAGCTACTCAAGTTCCTCTTAAAAGGACTTGTTTCATTCTCACGGGGAACCGACATAATCTATCGACTTTCTCTTAGAGATTGTTGATATTGAAGAATGAGACCCTCTCCCTAGTCTCCGGCATAGGAACCAAATGTGCACAATTGAGTCTAGAGCCAAGAGATCATCTACAATATCTCTTTAGGACACAATTAATGAAGACTCACTGTTTCACACAATGTGGAAAGTGAGAGTATATTTTAAGAGTCCTACACATTATCCTTGTGGTATTGCCAGAACATCTGAGTGGTATGTAAAAGTATTCACGACGAAGATGGAAATCCTTCTAGATCCAACATCAAACAAGCTCTTGGTGGGTGACATGTGAGATCTTTTATAAAGATCAAGCTTGTGACAACTGGATAGAAACAATGGGGTGATTCATTCTTGAATCAACCTTGGTCCAGGAAATGGATTGACGAATACTTTTGGAAAAACCGTTCGATGTGCAAATCTTCTTTTCTCTAGCGCATCGAATGTGTACTCTTTTCAAATACAAAAAGTATTCATATTTCAAACTCAAAAAGTATCTCTGATTGAAAAAATGCTTTTGGAAAAACCCTTCGATGTGCAAATTTCGTCTTTTCTCTAGCACATCGAATGTGTACTCTTTTCAAATACAAAAAGTATTTATGATTGAAAATTGATCTTTCTCATAAAACCTTCGTCGTATTGCAAAACTCTTTCTTCTAAGCAATACGCGATTGTTCTCAAATCAATTTTTTATCAATCAGTGAATCTCAATTCGCTGGTTCACTCACTCTGTGTTGTCTTCTTTGAGACGTTCCAGTTTGAGAACAGCTAGAACAGCTGTGAAACTTTGTCAAGGAGATTCTTCGGAATTATACCGATAACATGCGGACTTGTATGATCAACGGGAACCGTGGGCGTATACCTCAATTCAAAAGTGATCAAAGACACTTTCGTGTGTTTTATTGCTAATTGTTTGCGGTACATTTGGACGGTTGCAGCTGATCAGAATTGAGGAGTCAATCCAAAGCCGCATGCTCACAAGATCCACACTTAATTGAAGAAATCATGACTTGTGCATATCTACAGAACCTGGCTATGATATTTTTATATTATGATTCCGCTACGCTGCTGCAAATATCATGGGCCAGTAAAGCTTCCGCTACTCTGATGAAAAGATGTCATGATCCAGAAAGTGTGAGCATGTCGGTCCGAAAGTCACAACAACACATGATGGCAACACAATAAAGGGTGATCCAAAGATTTAATTTGGCTGATGATCTCAATTAAAGCTCGAAGATCATCAAAGATGTGGATCAGTTCAAAGACCTCCACTCAAAGTACAAAACTATGTGGACTTTAAAGAATTGCTACTAATGCACAAAGATTGCGGAACTTGAAGAATTGAAGTCTACGAGCTCGAGAACTAAAGACAAAGAAAGAATGTTAGGATGCAAAATGTATTTCATGGGGTGACCTCCCTTAGGGGGAGATTGTTAGGAATTGGAAATTCCATGTTAAAGTGTCGGTCACCCCAATTATGGTCTAGCATATGTTAGCTCGTAGACTTGTAGTTATTTACGTTATTTATTAGTTTATTAGTTAGTTAGTAGCGTAGAATAGTTTAGTGTAACACCGTGGAGGAAGGACGAGTCTTTACCCACTGTATGCCTGATCCACGGTCCGATAGGAGGACGTTTTCATTGTAACTATAAATACCCCTTCCATCCATGGAAGGGGTGGTGCTTCTCATAATCTAACCTTTCACTTTTTGTAAAGCAAGTCTCTACCAAGAACACCCTCTCATCTCTTTCTCTCTCTAAATGGCTAACATGTATTTCCATCATCCAAGGCCACCCGAATCATCAATACAATAATATTTAAGATCCTACGAAAAAGCATTGATCATGACTAGGCATTGAGTGATTTACATATACCCACCAATATATGAGTGTTGAGTGAATTCCTAAAATCATTCGTGAGGTGTTTGGTTGTGTTATCTAAGTTATTTGATTCATTTTAAAGTTTTCACATATTAAAAGAAAATTAATAATTATTTATTTTGAGATGATTGTTGAATTTTTGGAACGACGGTATCGAGACCGTTGAAATCGATTTTTGCAAATGTGTCACAATTCCCAAATTCCGGTCATTTCTTAAATTAAATATGCATCATATTAATTCATTCATGGCATTTCATTTCACATTTAACGCGTAATTTTTATATTTAATAAACGTTATCGCGTGAGTTATTATTTTGAACATCTAATCCGTTACTTTCAAAAATGATCCCGATATATTTTTATACTTATATTTAGTTTATAAAAACTATATTTCAAGTTTACCTAGTGTTCTAAATTTATTTGGTATATAAATCGTTAAATTTATATTATTACGACGCTTTTCTTAAAAATTACTCGATAATTATTTTATCACTCAAATTTCACAAGGAATGTATTTTTACAATTTTTATTATCTCATTATATTCTATTTTGATCTATTAAAAATTTACTTGTACCAAAAATCTACCATTTACCTTCACTTATACATTTTGCTATATTTTCAATAATTACACAAACAATTATACAATACACTTAAAAAAAAAAAAAAAAAGATATTTTTGTTGACACAATCCCCCCAAAACCGGTCCAAGGGGGGGGATGTATCCTAGTTGGTAGATATTTTTTTTATGTATACATTTATACACTACTTAAAAGTCAAGATTCATTCATTTCATTTCATTCATCCTCATAATTCACATAGTTAGATAAAAACTTTTTCTTTCTCTCCTTTGTTCTTCCAAAACCGGCCATCATAGTGTCTTCAAAGGGATCATCACAAAATTTTTCTCAAGATCAAGTTAATATCAATCTAGTTATTACTCTTTATTAGGTTTTGAAATAAAAACCAAGAGTATTTAAGTTTAACATTGTTACTTGCACCTCATCATATTCACTTGTAAGCATGTTTCTTTCATTTTCATGTTTCCTTTTTCATTTCATATTCATCTTTTCATTTTTGGAGCAACATGCAAGACATATGTGATTTATACCATTTTTACATGATTTTAGAGTTATATATATATTTATGGTCATCCTATAATTATCCCCATGGTAATCTTTGGTTTTGATGATGATTAGGAACCCATGACACCCTAAGAAGGTGTATGGTAGGATTAGATTAGCTTTGGAGTTGATTTGAAGGGATTAGAATAGGTTTTGTCCGAGAAAAACTATTTTCGATAAGTATATATTGTGTTCTGTCATTGTTTTGATTTTCTGGAAAATCCGACAGTAGGCACGACCTTTTGGCCTTGATATTTAGAAAATATACTTTAAAACGAATCCGTGGCCGCTTTAACGGAATAAAACGGAGTTATAACGAAGAAGTTATGGATTTTACAAGTTTGGCGACGAAAAATATACTTTTCAGAAATTTCAGCTTCTGTTTTTACTTTGTCCAAGTCAAAAGCGAGCCTTAAGCTTCACAAATTATTTCGACTTATCAAAAATATATTAGTTTACTTCGATACGAAGCTAAGGACGTATTATACGTAGAAAACGGATTTGAATCGACAAAGATATGCATCGTTTTCATAAACTTGCGTAACTATTATTTTCTGAAAAACTATATTATTTTTACGATACAAGTGTTACGGTAGCTATAACGTCCATGTTGAGGGCTGTTTTTAACGAGGTTGTGAAACTTTTTGGAACGAAATGTCTTATAATAAAATCAAGTTCACCGGCCATATTTTTCAAAACGACAAACTGTTTGTAAAGCGGAGTTGTAGTAAATTATTTACGGATGTTCAAACTTGGTCGAAACTCATTTTTCTGCACAACAATTAGCCAAAACCACCATCTTTAACCCTTATTATCTTTATGTTCGAGACCTTTTGGTCGAAAACTCCTGAACTGAAACTTTTAGATTTCGATACAAACTTTCCAAAACTATCGAGTTCGTTCTCTAACCGTGCGGCGTACACCGTTTTACGACTAGTTTTCCAAAGCCATTTTTATCACTTTCAAGAATTTCCGACGACATTGTTTTGCGACGAAAAGTGATAATTTCACTATAAATCATTATAAAACCATTGTAGGATGACATTTTGACGTAAATGCTTGTAAAGTGATTTTTGAGTGGTCAAGACGTCAAAAGAGTATTTTTCGACGATAAGTATTATTTTCAAAACTCATAAATGGTATAAATATCATCCGAATTGCGTGCATAACATTACATCATGACTTATTTCATATCATATCATTCATAATAGGTCAGTTTCGAGACTCACGCTACATTTCGGTGTAACCACTTTTGTCGTCACATCTGTTCATCAAGTGAGTATTCACAGACTCCCCTTTTTAAATGCTTTAAATTGTTTTGGGGTGGAATGCATGATTTATACTTGAACTAAACTAACTATGTTTTATGAACTTATTGAACATTTTATGCTAGTGAGTAATCACATCCCCTTTTTACCGTTTTACTATATTTTAGGGCTGAATGCATGAACCATACTTGAATTAAATTGATTCTTACTTTTGTGAACTCTTTTGGCTTGAACTTATGAACTTGAATCAAATCCTTGAACTTAATTATGAAATAATGCCTTACTTGAACTTATTGAACCGTACGTGTTATGACCTTGTCGCAAAGTCTCCCATGTTCGGAGCATCATTATAAAGTCTCCCATGTTCGGAGCATCACTATAAAGTCTCCCATGTTCGGAGCATCACTATAAAATCTCGCCTTATCGGTGGAGTGTGCAAAGTCTCGCCTTATTGGTGGAGCGTTCTCAATAAATCTCGCCTTATCGGTGGAGTGTGCAAAGTCTCGCCTTATTGGTGGAGCGTTCTCAATAAATCTCGCCTAGGTGGTCGGTGACAAGGAGTCTCCCTTGTTGGAGCAGTGCAAAGTCTCCCATGTTCGGAGCATCTCTAAATTATTATATACTTGGTACTATATTGTGAACTATTCTGACCACTTACATTTGACTACTTGACGCGCTATATTTTGTGCAATGGGTTGTGTACACACAGGTTGCAAGTTTTGTATGGGCGGAACTTGGAACTGAGTGGATATACAATGCCTTTGCTTTGGGAACTATTTTTCGTTGACCGAAATCTTTGAATATTCTTACGAGTTTTCTTATTTCACTAAACGTATTTACTCACCAACTATTTTCATAGTTGACCCGTTTTTCTCTCATGCATTTCAGGTGATCTTTTGTAAGCTTTTTCTACCAGGTTTTGCATAATGAAGTTTTCACTTGTCACTACAAATCATTATGTAATAGAACGCAATATTTTGGGAACTAAACTTGTGATATATTTTGCCGATGACGGCTAAACTAGTATTGTAATGGTGTACTCTTTCTTTTTAATATTAATGTTGGTATGTTCTATTATCTTGTGCTTATGTTCCCTTCCGTTACACCTCGTGTTTCCGCCTCCGGCGAGGGTGTGACAAAATGTTAGACCTACTCGAGGGCGAGTAGAACTTAAGTATGGGGGAATTTGATAACGCTCAAAAGGAGTATGTTTTTAGTAGCGTTATTGTTGGTTTTGTGTATGATAATCGGCTATATTTACTCATAACTGTTGCAAAAGTGCAAAAGATGCATAAATGTATGTGAATGTAGCCAGGTATTGCAAAAGATGAAGAAATGAAGACTTCATGCACATTTGGACAATTCCCGAGGAAGGAAGTCAAGTAAGGAAGCTCTTGGACTCAATGATTAGGAAGCGCAATGATTTCTAAGCATCTACAACAAGTAAAGATCAAGTTTCGTCTTGAAAATCAGCAGCGAAAACAAAGAAAAAGGCGCAAATCAAGAAAAGTCAACAAAAGTCAAAATTGGGTGTATAAGAGACTCCCAACCGATCGGTTGGAGCCCGCAACCGATTCGGTTGGGCTAATGGTCAAAACGCATCCGGATCGGCTGCGTCGCAACCGATCCAGTTGCCAACCCTGGAGTTACACCATTTGTCATTTAATGTTGCCTTAACTTCCATTAATCATTAGAGGCCGATCATTTCCAGTTAATAACTTGTATGGGACGTTTTTAGCCTGATAGTTAAGGGTATTTAGCTATAAAATGAACCTAGACTTAGTAGTCTAGGTGTGACACAACCAAAAGTGTAATAGTTTACACCAAAGCTATTACCAACCCTTATTATTCATCCCAAAAGTCTTGTTACTGCTGTAAAACGTCCAGAAGGTTGGAGAGACGAATTCTCATCCATTGTTTGATCATTCAGAGTTGTACGGTTAGGCTAGACGATTGGAGGCGTGTGGTTGCTATATTCCACGATTTCTAATTCTTGTAATCCAAAAGCTTAGGTATTCTATGGAACTTATTATGAATTTCTATGCTCTTGAATTATTTGAATTACCTTGTTACTACTTATGTTTTGTTATGATTGTCATGGAGTAATTCTTGAATATGCTTGTGTGTAAGGATGTAGGAAATCATACTAGTGTTCTTATATGTGATGCATGTAAATGATCTTGTTTAAATGAGTTTGTTGGGAAACTACTAGTCTTGTTTGATTTGTCGGTAAAACATGTTTAAGAAAAAGGTCCGAAAGGATTTCTCTTGTGTTTTATTCCAAAAAGTTAAGTGACTAACTAGTATGGGGATATGGTGATTGACACCCACCATGTTTACTTATTGAAACAAGACTAGAAACATTTTCATCACGAAAGGTCGAAAGATTCGTAGGAACGAGTTTAATAAGAACATTTTACAAACAAATGGATTTTCTAAAGGATAATCATTAGGATAAGGACCGAAAGAATTACCTACATGTTATTGTTCTTAAAATGATTATACAAAACATAAACCATGGGTTGGAAATCATTTGCTTATGGTTTGTGCATCACATCAAGAGTTTATACCAAGCCTTCATGAACACTTTCTATGATTGCCTATAGACTTCACACAAGTATATGTTTCTTAGTATTGATTTTCACTAAACCAAAATTTTGAGGAAGCCTTAACAAGCTTTCTTGTTACTAATCTATTAAAACAAATTAAAACGCAAATCTCTTGGGACGATCTCGACTTACCCACCTTTGCTATCGCAAACGAGTATACTTGCTCGTATGTGTTTATAGTAATTGTCGGATAATTCGTGTTTATAAATTTTTAAAACTTGCACACGGTGAGCACATCAGAGAGCCTGCTAACGAGAGCGATTTAAGACACGAGTTGTACATTGCAGATAACGAGAGCGAATATTTTATGGCTCGAATTCCAGAGCTTTTCCGACCGTACATCATAAGGATTCTTAACGTGGAAGGTGATGGAAATTGTGGCTATCGGGCCATTGGCGTAGGTCTTGGTTATTCCGAAGATATATGGCGCAACCTTCAAGCTCATGTTGTGTGAGAGGTAAACAATAACCTGGAACTTTACAGGGAAATGTGGGGGACTTGGTTTGAACAGATTTCGCACTCGCTGGGTTGGTTTGGTGATGGATTTGCAACCCAAGAATACTGGATGGTTATGCCAGACACGGGAGCGGCTATTGCTACAATGCTTAACCAGCCAGTTGTATGTATATCCTATTCAGCATATGTTACGTGTGTTCCGCTTAGGTCCGGTCCAGATACAACACAAGTATTATCCCCCATTGTGATTCTTCGTGTGGGGGAAGGAGTGACTGCTTACTACGTTCATGCGATTCTAGATGAAAACTCACCACTCCCACCTACTCACCCACAATGGAGGGCGTTCAGACATGACGTGGCCTTGGGATGGGCAACTCTATATGCTGAACGACAAAACATGTATAGACAAATGTAGTAAACGATTGTTGATTTATGTAGTAAACGATTACTGATTTATGTTGTAAATAAGTATTTGTATTCTGACACCGAGTTATTGATTTATATTGTAAATAACCATGTATCAACTATTATTCTATATTGTAAATAACCATGTTATAAATTATTATATATATTCTTTGGCTAGATGGAACAAAAAAATCATTTCTTGTGCCGTTGTGAACGAGGACTTATAATTGAAAGAACATCCCAAAAGCCCAAAAGTTATGGTCGGAAGTATTATGCATGTCCTTTATCAAAGGTAAATAATTATACGTTTGCTTATTTACGTAAATATATCAATAACTTGCATTTCTTATAATTGTTTCACCATGTAACAGCCGGAACAAAATATTATGGGTGTCGATACTTTATGTGGAAGGATTAATTTCAACAAGAGTACTTTAGTCAAGGCTCTTATTCAACACAGTGCTCAAACTGTGAAACTAAAGATAACACAATCAACATGCTTGAAACTAGAAACAATATGTTATTGTCTCAAAACAATATGTTGAAGGCAAGAATAAAGACGCTGGAGGCATCACTGGATTTGGCAAGAAATCTCATTGATAACGCATGTCAGTCGAGTGGAATACTCTATGACCTTATAGATGACATTAATAATCTTCATGTGGAGTAGATTTCGTTATAGTAGTAGTAGCATTTGTTGTTGTACTTGTTTAATGTTTTAATGTTTAACGTGTTTATTGTTGTTGTTTAATTAAATGGAAACAAATTAGACGAATAAAAAATAACACAAAAATATAACAAATACACAATAAAAAAGCATAACGTAAAAAACTACATAAATATATTTTACACAAATAAATATACAAAAATATACTTTACATACTTTACACAAAAAAAAAATACAAAACATAATAAGACAAAAAGGGTACAAAAGTACCCTATGGGTATGTTTTCTTACATTTTCTTACATTTTCGTCAATTATTCATACGTTGAAGTAGTAGTAGCATCCGTTTTCTTACATTTTCGTCCATTATTCATACGTTATCTTCCATTTTCTTTCGTTTTTATACGTTTTCGTCCGTTTTCATACATATTCGTCTTTTTCCTTGCGTTTTCATACGTTTTCGCCCGTTTTTAAATGTTTGCTGTCGTTTTCATATGTTTCTGAATATCACAAAAGATATTATGTGATATTATGAATATCACAAGTGATATTCTGTGATATTCAGAATATCACTTGATTCTGAATATCACAAGTGATTTTCTGAATATCACAAGTGATTTTCTGAATATCACAAGTGATTTTCAACTAATGTTTTGTAACATAAAAATCACAAGTGATATTCGGAATATCACAAAGTAATATCCAGAAAATCACAATTGATATTCAGAATATCACAGTGATATCCAGAAAATCACAAGTGATATTCAGAATATCACAAAGTGATATTCAGAATATCACAAGGTCATATTCAGAATATCACAAAGTCATATTCAGAAAATCACAAATTGATATTCTGAATAACACAAAGTCATATTTAGAAAATCACAAGTAATATTGAGAATATCACAAAGCGTATCACAAAGTCATATTCAGAAAATCACAAGTGATATTCTGAATAGCACAAAGTCATATTTAGAAAATCACAAGTGATATTCAGAATATCACAAGTGATATTCAGAATATCACAAAGTGATATTCAAAAAAGCACAAGTGATATTCTGAATAGCACATAATATCACTTATGATAGTAAAAAACGTATGAAAACGGACGAAAACGGACGGATATGTATGAAAACAGATGAAACGGTATGAAAGCGTAAAAACACGTCAGAAAATGGACGAAAACGTATGAAAAATAGACGAAAACAAAAAAACTGGTGAAAACGGGCGTAAACGTATGAAAACGAACGAAAACGTATGAAAACGGATGAAAACGTATGAAAACGAAAAAAAACGGACGATAACGTATGAAAACAGACGAAAACGTATGAAAGCGAAGAAAAAACGCGAAATAAAAAAAATTGAGTTAATGCGAATTAAAAAAAGGCCGCGAATTAAAAAAAGAACAAAAAAAGAAAAAGTGAATAAATAAAAACGTGAATTAAAAAAAAGACAAAAAATATGTAAATAAAAAAGAAAGACAAAAAGAGAAGAAAAAAACATGGATTTGGGTTTACCTTTTAAATCTTATGTTAATCCCCACCAGATCAAACTAGATGGATGATAAAGCTTTGTACCTTAATAAGCATAGATTTGTTGGTAAACAAAATAAAGTGATTCATCTAAAGATATATTTTAGTTAAAAATAAAACATATCTATACTACATAAAATGGAAAAACAGTCAAAGTGGTAAAGTGGAAAAATGAAAAAGTTTAATGGTCAAATGAGAGAGAAATATATTTGTGTAATTAATACTCTTATTAAAACACCCTATTACTTAAAAGTACAATAATTTATTCACGTTATACAACCAATTAAAAGCATATTTACCAAATTAAAAACAACCAATTAAAACACCCCTTATTAAAAAGTACAATGAAATTTTCACAATGTACAATTTAAACAAGCTACAACATAATTCTAAATATAAAATAATTAAACACACTAATTAATGTTTTTTTTTAAAACACCCCAAAATAAAATTTGGTTGTTATTATACACGTTATACAAATTAATAAAACACACAAAGCTTCATACAAGCTAACAAGTTGATGGCACATATAGTTTTAAAATCGGACGGACCAACGGGTTCAACCGGAAACCGGTGTCGCCATCGGTTCGGCTAACCAATAACAGCCATTCGGAAACGAACTAGAGAGGACCCGTTAAAACCGATACAAACTGGTGAATCAGGTCTCATCGAGATCTATTTCTCCGGTTAATAGTCACAGGGTACTTGCCGCCGCAAAACGCGCCCCTGCTATATTATATATAAAGGAAAAATCAAAAAGTAAAAAGTAAAAATTTGAAACTATTAACACATATTGAAAACCGGGTTGACATAGTACGCTTCAAATCCTGGGTTGACCCGTTAATTTGACCCGTTTTGACCCAACATGTCATATTGACTCGGTTTAAATCGACCCGTTTTTCGACGGGAACGGTTCAACCGGTTGAACCACCCGGTTCGAACCGGGATTCAAACGTTATGTTTAATCCCCAAATCTTCAAACTTTTTTAATTTTTCGTTTAGAACCCATAAACTTTTTTTAACACAAAACGATCTGTCACTATATAAATATATTATATATAAGTTTTTCTTCAAAAACAATTATAATGTTTTACAATTATGAGAAAATATATGCCCGTTAGTGTACATTTAACTTTTCAATATGCTAAATACGCTCATTTAAAAAAAAGATGGGGCTAAATGTGCCCAAATCTTTTACAAAATAGCCAAAATTAGCCAATTTTTATTTTATTTTGGGCTAATCATATTCACTCTACTTTTAGTCACCATTAATCCCATCCTTGTTAGTTTTTACGCAACAAGTAGCGTGTGTTGTTAGTTTTTATACTATAACTAATGTAATGTTTACTTTCATTTTCATTAAATGATTTTATATGTTGTTTGATAGATGTTAAGAATTTTGTCTAGACTTTAATTATCGTATAGTACAACCATTTCCAATTGCATTTTCATCGGTTCACGTTCTATTTTAAACGCTACACAAAACACTCACCACAATATCACAAATCATTAATTATCTGACGCTAGAAACAGCTGCCGCTAGGCGCGGGTACTCGTCTAGTCCATATATATGAGTAGTTAATTATTTTGATTTTTAATGACATATTTATCATTAAGTTGTTGTCATTTATGTTTTATGTCACAAATTATATCGTAAATAATCTACTATTGCTAAGTTATAACTTTCACATTTTAATGTGTATATAAAATTATTTCGATTGATAAATGAATTATGCATGAATAAAATCGTTATCCATATGCGATCCACTAAACATTATATACATATCCATTTTTACTATCATTCGTTTAGCATCATCGATAGCTACTTTTAATTGATAGATTGGATGGATATCTAATGATAGAATGTCCAGCGGCATTTCTAGTCACGATGACCACCCTATATACCTTTTATTGTATGTAATGCTCAGGAATTTTTATTTGCATACTCTTATTTTGGTGCTTACCAAGGGACAAATCCTGGCCTTCTATTTGAATTGATCTAATGGTTGTAATTAATCTAAGATTTAAGCATTTTAACCTATTTTTTTTACCCCAATATATATACCTTTTTTTTTAATTTTCTCATTTGCGACTCTGTTTCTCACACACTTTTCTCTGTGTGGATTTCCCTCCATAAAAGTAATGCCGTTTGATCTTTCTATCTGAGAACAATTCCTCGTAGTTTGGGATATCAGCAAAGGTATCTATCATAGGAATTTCAATTTTCAAGGTTGGCGCTAGTGATTGAACATTCATTCTCATTAATCCTAAACCTTTATCGTCTACGAAAACTTGTTCTCTGTTCACAATATCACAAGTGATAAGTATAAGGAACTGTGTATATAGGTAAATGTTTTTTGTATCACAGGTGATAAATATAAGAAACTAATATATGTTTTGTTATCACAAGTGATAACTATAATAAATTAGATATCGAAAATTTAAATATAAACTTACGCTTCGTTTCCTTGCATACAGAAAATGCTTCTTGCCAAGAGTTTTTCCACCTCTGTTAGATCTTTTGTCGTGCTGACTTTCTTGTTCATGGAGATTTCAGGCTCTGATATTGTTTTCCTTCATCACTTGATTTTGACTGTACTCCTAGGCTATCAATTCCTAGATCAAAGATTGGCTGAGACCCTGGTATAAAGATGAAACTAGGGCTCTGTGAAGATGGACCTGTTTGTTCTTTTTCTTCTACACTTTTCTGTTTCTTAAGGTTCTCAGGGTTCTCACTTTCCGCATATCTGTTCACTTCTTCATTTCGTTTTGCATCCATGTTGGCTTGTTTCCTTTGTATTTCTCTCAATTCCTTTCTAAATTCTTCATCAGTTTTGTTTAGTAATTCTCCAAAAATATCATCATCAGTATCAAAAGGTTCTCTTTGATCTTTAGTTTTATCGTTTTCACTCATTATTCTTTCTTCGTTACTTTTTTGACTTGTAACCTTGTTTGTTTCATCTTTTTCTCCTTCATTTTTCCTGCTTGGCTTCAACCCTTTTTGTTGTTCCCATCGTTGTTTCCCACAGCTTCATCCTTTTCTCTTCTATCCTTCTTGTTGTTTTCATCAGTTTCATCATTTTTGGTAGTGCTTGCGTCTTTGTTTCCACTACCTTGCGCAACTTCATTCTCATTATAGAATGATTCTCCATTTTGGTCGTTTGCTTCATCGTTTTTGACAGCATCATCAATTATCATTGATTCTTCATTTTCATCTCCGTGTTCTGTATATTGTCTGGTAAATGGTTTTTTAACTTCATTATTTCCATCTTCATCATCACTTGTGCCAAATTTGATGGAGCTTGACTCTTTTGATGTTGATATAGAGCTTGATGATAAGAATGGATTTTTTCCTTTGAAACAATTATCTGGTTGACTGAAAATCTTTTTTATTCTTTCTCTAAATTGCTGAAGCCTTTCATCCCCTTTGAATTTACATAGATATTCTTTAATTGTTTCTTCTAGCATTTCTTTCTCACTCAAAATGCTTTCTATCTTATCTTCTAGCATCTAATACACTTCCTGTGATTGAATTTCAAATTTAAGATCATATTAGTTATACATCATCACCAGTGATATTATAGTTTTTTTTAATATTTTACTGTATTATCACAAGTGATACCATGCATAATTTATTTTATCACTTGTGATAGGTCATAACAAAGAAGTTAATTTTTTTTAGACTGACCTGCTTTTGAGTACCTTCTTCGTCTTTATTCATATCTCCTATAATTTCCACCAGTCCAAAGTACTTGTTGAAATCAATTTCCAGAATCTCCCTACTTTTCAGCAGACTTGTGTTCCAGCTTTTTAGAGCTGGTATTCTTCTCGGCACATTCATTTGATCAAACTTTGTGTAATGTAAATATGCAAGTTGTTTCATCAACCATTTTTATCAGTTCAATGAATATATATTTTCATAACATTTTATGTTAGGAAGAAAAAATAATTTAAAATTTATTACTTACCATCAAGAATGTAATTGGGCCGTAATACTCAACCTCTGTTCTATTATTCTTTCTTGCAGACCAATCATGTTTTGTTAAGCTTGCACAATCAAAATATATATCGCACCAGTCTATATCTTTCACATAATCTCCTTCAAACACGTTTTCCAACACCGTTTTTCGACAACGAGCTTTTATCGCATCCTCCCAATGTATTTGCAATAAGCATTAAAATGTTCATTCTGAACATGAAATCCGTGTTTGTTGTTTTTGTTATCTCCTTTGATATGGCATTTGTTGTCAAACTGTTTTCGTGTTTGAATTGATCTTTCCATTCTTCAACAAATTTATCATTGTATTGTCTTTGGCCTTCATCTCTTTCTAGCGTCCTTGATCCGTTTGGTAGTCTGAGAACTTCATGCACATTTTGTGGAGAAAATTTTAAATTCCCTGTTGGAAGTCTAAGGTTCATTGATTCCGTGTCGAGGCTGTTTACCACAAAGAAGGCAAGCTTTGTCGGTATTTCATTTATTGGGAATTCTATCAAGTCTCCAAAACCCATTTGTGTTATAACCTTCTTTCTTTCTACACTTAACCCACGCATTGCCTCAAAAAGTGGCTTAACTGATGCCCTTCCCTTCAGTATTGTGTACACCTTTCGTTTCTTTTTTGCATCTTTTTCAATCTCTTCGTTTACAACATCTTCCATTTCACCAATTTTTCTTTTTCCTTTTTCTTTTTCTCTTTCACGATTCTCTTCTTTATCATCATTTTTTGCAGTAGTTTCTTTTTCAGATTTTTCTGTTTTTTCAAGAGTTTCTTTTTCAGCTTATTTCATTTTTGTAGAATCTTCTTTTTCAGCTTCTTTTGCATCCTGTAGTAAAAATAAAATAATAAAATTAAATTGTTGGCATTTATCACTTGTGATATTTTAGCATTTATCACTTGTGATATAGCATTCACAGAACTATCTCAAAACACTTTTTGATATACCTGTTCTGTAGCTTTTTCCGAGGCTTCTTTTTCTTGCTCAGGCTTTAATGTTGTTGCTTCCTCCTTCTTCATCTTCTTTTTTTCCTCCAACTTTTTTTCTTTTTCTTCTATTTTTGGATGCAAACCTCTAAAACGTTTTTTCTTACATCCTAATCTTGCTAACTATTTTCTTCTTTTTGGTTTCTGTTCATCTGTATGTTTATCATATAATATATCATAAATAATAGCGAATGCAGTTATACATTGGTTGGCAATGTCACAGTCATTGAATCTACAAATTAACCAAATTTGGGTAAACGTTTTTAACAACCAAACTACCTTCAGTATTGTGTACACCTTTCGTTTATTTTTCTACATGTTAACAACCAAATTACCTTGATTTACAACGACCCCAAAAAAAGTTTCAACAATCCCAAAACAGTCACATTTATGTCCCTTAAACATCAATGTCCCTCAGTTTACAAGTTCACTCAAACTAGTTACAACTTCAAAATGTATAAACTAACTTCTTTCACTATGCATTTTGAATGAAGTTGTAAGCCCAAAACAGTTAGCTGAGGTTCTTTTTTTTAAGATTTTTATGTTGTATTAGCAAAACTTCAATCAAACTATAATGTCCCTCAATTTATAACTATCCCAAAACTACGACGATCTTAGTTTCTACAGCTGTAAACATCTAATAATCAATGACATGAGCTGTCGCTATTGTAACTTCTAATTCAATAGCATAAAATTTTGTCTTCAACATATTTTCTTAAATCACAGTAGATAAACTAGTATAATACACTTATCTTCAACAATCATTTCATTTTTTTTTTAAATATAATCTGTAATTTATCATTGTTTCAAAACATCTTAAAATAAGCAAACACATATAAAATACGGATATAAAACTCATATAAAATACAAAAACAGTAAATAAAATTCAAGTAATTTTTAAATAATAGCGAAATGAGTGTCGTACCATTATCCATATTTTCAACAACTTGTTTTCCCTTATCCGGTTTTTGAGGTTGCAATTCCTTCATATTTATGTATTTCAAAATTTGATTCAACGGTTCGTCGTTTATTTTTCGAATGATAGATTGGGGGTGTGTCTTTTTTTATTTTTATTTTTATTTGTATGTGTGTTTTTCCAGATCTGGTTTTTATTTTATTGAACTTTACATTTTCAGTCCTTCTATTTTTACTTTATGTAAACTTTTTTGCCTTTTTTAATTTATATCACCTGTGATATACAATTTTTGGAAGTAATAAATTCTTATTTATTTTTGATTTTTTCTTTTTTTGTTATATGACAGGTGACATAACAGGTGATATAATAAACTTTTAGTTATATCACTGGTGATATGTTCTAATATCACAAGTGATACATTTAAAAAAAAAGAGAAAAGAAATAGGATGTAGGCTAGTTTTTGGTTGCTTGTGATTTTTTTGTGGTGACTCAAGATCTAAATTTTGTTGCCAGTCTTAACATGTTTTTACAGATTAGGACATTGCAAAAATAGTCAGTCTCTTAATTTGATAGAGTCATTTTATACATTTACACTTTGAAGGAATCGCAGTCATCTTAACTTTGAAGGATAGTGCGTCTTGGCAGTCATCTTATCAATTAGCAAAGTATCGCAAATAAAGCATTTACACTTTAAAAAAATCATCATAATCTCAAAACCGATCTTGGGTTCATTTATATAAACTAAAGCTACCTGAGTAGCGAAATCTTCGATGAATTACCCAACAGCATAAATATATTTATTGATAGATACATGCATATGTCAGCAGAGGAACATAAACAAGGTTATATTGATAATACCCAAAAGCATTTACTTCCATCTAAAATCCAGAACAAAATGTAAAATACATCTAAAAGCATACGTCTGCATTTCCAACAAAAAGATGCAAATTTCAGAGCAAAATGTAGTACAATCTCCGGCACCAGGGAATGTGATTCAGGTACCTAATAGATCCACCCATCTACTTAGGTATTTCCCAAACTTGGACACTGTCCGTCACATTTCGTGGCCCGGCAGTCCTACTTGCATCTAAAATGCAGAACAAAATGTAAAATCCAACTAAAATATGCAAAATCCAAAACAAAATATAGTTCAATCTCCGGCACCACTGGGAATGTGATTGGTACCTAATAGATCCACCCATCTACTTAGGTATTTCCCAAACTTGGACACTGTCCGTCACATTTCGTGGCCCGGCAGCC
The DNA here is from genome assembly GCA_910596185.1 of Chrysanthemum makinoi. Classification (NCBI taxonomy): domain Eukaryota; kingdom Viridiplantae; phylum Streptophyta; class Magnoliopsida; order Asterales; family Asteraceae; genus Chrysanthemum; species Chrysanthemum makinoi. Next base: position 217,590,393 of record OU343219.1, on the reverse strand, counting down.
CTACTATTGTTTTTTGCATATCAGATTCTTAAACCTACTTCAAACCATCTACGTTGTTTAGAAATATAAGATATTTAAACAGAAATGTAAATTGTTTTGGAATAGCATTAAATACATTTAATGCTTGTTTTCTTCAGGTATCTTCTTCCTGATAGCTTCTTCAACCACCTTTTGAATCTCTTTCTCATCATGCTTGTGTTTTTCAACAAACTTGATTGCGTATTCTGACATCATTTCACTCTTTTGATTCACTTCATGTAATAGTATCTTTGTTGCATACCTCATCCTCATCCTTCTCATTTGTTCAGCATATCTGTGATTTTTTTCATCAATGATGTTTGGCTTCCAATTTGTTCCTGCTTCACCTTCAAATGTCTCCTTATGCATCATCATGTATAAGCCGTAGTCAATCTTGTTATCCCTTGTTCTCCATTTCATCTTTAAAACAGTAGCTGGCTTCTCTTTCAATATCGTATCGAGGATTGGGTGTGAAGCCCTCATCAAGTAACTTACAAGCAATGATTTCTGCAAATTAACAAAATATTACTTACTACAATTTATCTCTAGTGATATTAATTGCTACAATTTATCTCTAGTGATATAAGTATTTAAATAGAGTTCAGTTCAGACATTGCTTACCACAAAATCAAAGTTGGGTTTGTATTTATCTTTGTAGGGTACATCTGAAATGCTGTTGTCCAGTATTACAGCGTTGCCCTTCTCCAGGTTGAAAACTATTACATAGTAATGGTCGTGAGCAATTATCGGAAAGAATACAAGTTTCACATCTTTCAATTTCCGTTTTGCTTCTTCCTCAGTCATGAGTTTTTTGATTACTCTTTCAAAGTTGTCATACTGCTTTTTTCATCTTTTTGTTTCTTCAGGATCTCTGGTAGCTGTATCATGACAATAGATTCAAGATAATTTAAAATACATATTACATAATTTTTGAAACGCATAGATATATTATTGCATTTTTTTCAAAGTTTTTATATCTTACCACTGCATCTGTTGGGAAGTAGTATCTTGTCTTCATTTTTCCAACTTTGTTCTTCCTCTCCTCATGATTCAATACCGAAGCGAATGCATCGATTACCTGACTTTCTATTAGCAAGCCCGGCGCAATTGATTGCATTACTATTCTTGGTACTGGTGTGCCCTTGCCATCATTAAATACCTCTTATCTGTTTTTTAATATCACAGTTGATAAAATTTAGGTTCTTAAATATAGCATATCACTTGTGATAAATAACATAACCTTAATACTAACACCAAAATTAAATCTTACATGATATCTTCTTCCATCGAAAATAAGCTGTTAGCTAGCATTGTTTGGTCATTCGTTAACGGTTCCATCGTGTCTGCCTTCTTGTTCATATAAGGTGATTTCAAGTACACCGATGGTTTAACAATCTTTTTTCCTTCTTTTTTTTCATTTTCTTTGTTGCTTTCTTCAGCAACATCTTTCTCAGTCCTGAATGCTTTATGTTGAATTTCTGGGCTTTGAAATTCTCCAACTTTAGCCATTTCTTCTTCTTGTGTCTAAGCTGCTTGTTTCTTGGCTGCAACGTCTTTTTCAGCCTGTTTTTTAAGAATCTAATAGGGTTTAGATATGAAAAAGTTCTGCAAGGTGTTTTGTTTAAGTTTATATGTCTTACGAGCTTATTTTTGTTTTGGCTTATGTTACAGAAGCTGCTTATTTTTGTTTTATTTTTGAGTCATATAATCATATAATTCTCAAAATAAGACAAAAAATCCGTGATTCATTTCCCATTCATTCTTAAAGTTTGCGATTCAATATCGCTAAAATGGTAGATTATAAGAGCATGCATGGGAAGAAAAACTATGCAATGCATAAGAATGAATGGGGATTTATGCAAATCAGAAGAAAGCATACATTCACCATTCATTCTTTAAGTTTGGAGTTCCCTATCTCTAAAATACTAGTTATTACAAACCATAGATCATAAGTTTTTCGCAAAAGCATGCAAATGCGTAGGAATGAATGGGTACTAATATTAGTTCAACTAGAAGGGACTAACAATATTTCAATTAGACCGAAATCACCACAAAAACTAGCCTACCTTTTCTTTAGCTCTTTTGTTGGCAAGTTCTTTTGTAGCTTGTTTTTTTTTCTGCCTCTTTCACTAGAGCCTGTTTTGTAGCCTCCTCTGATTTTCTTTTGTTTTCAGCCTCTATCATAGCAGCTTTTTTCTCGGCAGCTTGTTTTTTAGCCTCTTCTTGCTTTTTGATTGCAGCTTCTTTTGCAGCTGCTTGTTTTGCTGCAGCTTCTTTTGCAGCCTGCATTAGTAAAAAATTAAAGAATAAATAAAAAAAAACTGTTGTATTGTATGACTTTGTTATATTTAGAATTTATCACTTGTGATATTACCTTCTCGGCTTCTTCTTTTGAGCTTCTTGTTTTTCAAATTCTTTTTTTTTCTGAGCTGCTTCTTTCTGAGCTTCTTTTTCAGCTTGCATCTTTTTTGCAGCTGCTTCTTTTTCAGCCTCTTCTTGTTTTTTGATTGCAGCTTCTTTTGCAGCTTCTTGTTTTGCAGCAGCTTCTTTTGCAGCCTGCATTAATTATAAATTAAAGAATAAAAAAAAATATATTGTATTGTATGACTTTGTTATATTAGAATTTATCACTTGTGATGTTACCTTTTCGGCTTCTTATTTCTTTTTCTTTTCAGCTTCAAATTCTTTGTTTCTCAGCTGCTTTTTTCTGAGCTTCTTTTTCAACTGCTTCTTTTTCAGCCTGCTTCTTTTTTGCAGCTGCTTCTTTTTCAACCTGTATTTTTACCATTTTATTATGTAAAAATTTATCACTTATGATATTGTATACTGATAAGTACTTTAAATTAGAATTATCTAACCTGTTGTTTATCTGTTTCTGCAGGAGTCTCTTTTGTGGTTTTTTCTTTATCCTTGTTTGCTCCTTCTCCATTTCCTCCTTCGCTATTATCATCATTCCCATTATCTGTATCCTCTCCTTGACTATATTCTCCTCCTTCATTATTCCTGCCTTCATCATCACTTCCATCATCTCCTTCATCTTTTCTGCTTGTTCCTTCTTGACTATCAATCACTCTACCATATTCATCTATTTGAAGATTTCCCTAGAATTGTGTATTGTATTTTTCTACAAATAACTTTATCGTTTCATCTCCTGGGTATATCTCCATGCTTACCCTTATAAAATTCTCTAACTCTCTCTTTTCATTCAAAACTCTAGCAAACTTTTCTTCAACAGCTTCATATACTTGCTGTGTTTTGAATTACATATAGCAATTATAAGTATTTTATCACTAGTGATATTTTCGAATTTTGCATATTAATTATAAGTATTACCTCTTTCTGTTTCCTGATATCTGCTTCTTCATTGTCATCATCTTCTTCGATGACCATGACATTACCAAACCCTTTCATGTCCATCTCCATCTCTTGCCTTTTCTCAATCAGTTTTGTGGTCCAATTTTTGATGGCTGGCCATTTTCGTGGCACATCCATTTCATCAAACTTTGTGAAATGCAAGTAAATAAGCTGTTTTCAAGCAAACAAAACATTCATTAAAACCTTTACTTATCAAAAGAAATGGTAGATTAATCTTTTTAGTATCCCAAGTGATATTGTACATTGCATCTATTTAATAAAAAACATCTTGTAATATCACTGGTGATAGCATACATCTTATCTGTCATTAACTTAATATATCACTTGTGATACCCTACATCATATTTGTTTTAAAGCATATTTTTAAAGAAAACCTTGACTTACCGTGAATGTTGCGTGTGGTCCGTAGTACCAATTCTCCAGCGTTGAGTCATCCCACCCATCCTTGCTTATTTTCATACAGGTCCAAATGAATGAGCACCAGTTTATTCTCGGTATTTCTTCTGGTGTCATCAGAAATTGAAGGACCTGATACTTCAACATGGAACTGTTATAGCAAGTTCCCAAACAATTTGCAAACAACATTAGGTAATTCATTTGGAATGTGAAGTCTGTTTCTTCTGTACTCTTAATCACCTTTGATAACGTTGTTGTTGTTATCCTTTTCTTTTCCGGGAATTGTCCCATAAATTGTTTCATAAATTCGTCATCCCACGTCCTTTGTGGTCCAGTGCAAAGTGGTTTAGGACCCATTGGTATCCCAAAAACTTCCCTAATCTTTTTCGGAGTGATTTTTATTACACCCCCATTTGGCAAGTTGATTTGCATCGTCTCCACATCCAAATGTGTCAATATGAAGTAGAGTAGCTTTCCAGGGATTTTTGACAACGGAAAATCAATCAATGTTCCAAATCCCATTGCTGTGACCATTTTCCTTCTTTTCGGGCTCAGCGAGTGTGTTGCATCATAAAATGGTTGGAAAGTCATTTTAGCCCTTAACTACTTGAATGCAATTACATACTCTTCATCTTCCTCAGCTTCCACCTCCATTTTTTCCTTGCCCTTCTTCGTCTCTTCTTTCTTCTTCTTCTTCTGTGCTTTTTCCTTCTTCATTTCTTCTTCTTTCTTCTTCTTCGTTTCTTCATTTTTTTTATTTGTTGCCTTTTCAACCTTCTTTGTTTCTTCATTCTTTTTCTTTCTTGCATCCTCTTCTTTTTCTTCATTTTCCCCTCTCTTTCTTTTTGCTTTTTTTACCTTCTTTGGTTTTTTGGTTTGTTGCTTTTTTGTTGCTGATCTTGTTACTGCAACCGGTGAATCTGTTGCTTGTTCTTTTCTTTTATTTGGTTGCTTGGGTTTCAACTTTGGGTTTGCTTCTTTGGGTATCATAGTTCCTCTAGGATTTGCTTCTTTGGGTATCACAGTTCCTCTAGGATGTGTTTCTTCCATGGTTGTTGGTTGGGTTATTGGTGGTGTTGGTGTGGTTTCGATGGTTGCTAGAGTTGTTACTGGTGTGCTTTCTGGTGATGTTATTTCAGGTGATGCTTGATTTAATGGCGTAACAAGCCTTGATCGTACAATAGTTGTTATCTGTTTTGCGGGTGTCTTTTCTAGATAGGTATTTTTGATTGTTGATTTTGTAAATTTTGTGGTTGTTTTCTGTGGTGAGGGTGTTGATGTTTGTTGTTGTGTTTCTGTTGTTTGTGGTGGTGGTAGTGTTGTTTCTGGTGTTGGTGTTTCTATTGTTTCTGGTGGTGGTGTTGGTTGTTTTTTTCTCGATATGGTGGCTTTGTGAACTGGAGGTTGTTTCTTACTTCTTTTCTTTTTCATTTCATTTAGACGTGTATTCCAATCTGCACAAAACAAATCCCATGTAAGTTTTCATGAATATTTATTCCTGATAAATATAAACTCTGAATGTTTATGCGTCATACAATTTTATAACATTCTACTGCAAATATGTCATATCAATTTGTATCACAGGTGATATAACACAGAAGCTAAATGTCAAAACAAGTATGCCACATACATACAGGGTTTATCATAGTTGATATTTTTCTAAAGGAGACATGCTTATATGTTGCAATTTACCTTTTTCCTTTTCAATCTCTGAGATAGGCTCAAAAATTTGCTTGTCGACAAAACTGCATTTACAAATGTTTTTTAGAAACAAACAGAATGTCTGCAATTTTTATGTTTAAAGATTTATTAGCAGACAAAAATTGACCGTTTAAAGCTTGTATTGTCTCAAGATGTTTGTAAATATCATCTTCTACATTTTTTTCAAAATCAAAATTTTAATGTCTTATGTTATATAAAACAAAAAGACACTATAAATTCTAATCAAAATATATTTGAAATATAGTTATTTCAAGTATAATGGCTTATCATCACAGTTGTTATAATAACAAAAATCAAAAAAATAAATAAATAAATAAATAAAATCACTATATTTGTTTTTATCACTGGTGATATACCATTAAATATTTAAGTTATCCGCGACTGCTCTTCATCAGTACCACTACCACTACCAGTAACACTACCACTACCAAAAGTCAAAACTAAACCACCACCACTACCACGAAGAGCAATAAAAATGTATCAGTTATCGCGCTACATGATCACTAATCGTGTGATAACTAATCAATTATCGCTACATCTGTTTTTATCACTAGTGATATACCATAAAATATTTCTCTATCACAGTCAAAAACGCATCATAAGTTATATTAAAATTATACTCGTAACAAGCTAAAAACATATCAATTATCACGAAGAACGCTAAAAGTCAAATCGACGTTCGCTACCACTACCACTATCGCTACCACTATACTGAAGCACCACTACCACCACTACCACTACCACCACCACTACCACTACCACTACCACTACCACCACTACCACTACCACTACCAAAAATCAAAACTAAACCACTAACACTACCACTGTTTTTTTTCACCACATTCAAATCACTACCACATCTACCACAACTGTTTTATCACATGTGATATTTTTTCAAAATCTTCAATAAATCAGCAAAAACATCTAAAATCAGCAAAAACTAAAAAATGTTCATAAATAGCAATAACATTCATAAATAAGTATAAAATCAGTAGAGATACATAAATAACATCTAAATAATTAGTTTGAAGCTTCGTACCATCATTTTCGGAGTCGGTAGATTTATTTTGATTCAATTTTTTTTGTGCTTCTGCTTTTTCAGTTGTAGATTGCTGCATTTTTGTGTGTGTGTTTTTTTTTTTGATTTTGACGGTTAATTTTTGGTTGATTTTGATAGTTAGGGTTTGTTTTTAGTGGGAGAATTAAGAGAGAGAAAGTGACGTTTTGTTTTTTATGGTGAAATGAGTGCGTGTGATGTGTTTTTGTGGTGGGTGAAAGTTTCAGCTTTTGGCAAGGATGGTCCCTCCGTGTTTTTTATCCTTAAAAGATGTTTGATTGATTCAACGGCTGAGACTTGTCTCTTGGTAAGTAGGAAATTAATAGTTCGTGAAATAAAGCGCCTCATGTAATGTTACTTATCAACATACTATTATAAAAGTAGTTTTAATGTTTGGCCCCTCTAAAATAAAAAAATTGTATTTTGGCCCTCCAATAAACTTAGTCAAACTCCGTCACCAGTCACGATCCTAGTTTTAATGGTGACACAAGGACCTATATAAAACTCCAAGCGAAGCCAAATTGGAAATCAAATTTATGGGTCTAAATCTGATAGAAAAGTCAAAGTAAAAATAAACTAGAAAGACGTCTTCCACATGACGTGCCCAACGCTACATGGTTTCATGACTTTCATCACACACCTCTTGTTTATTTTTGAGCGCATCGGAAGAAACTAGAAAGAGGTATTTGTAAATTTGAATTTTAGGTAATTAATTTTATTTTATTTTTTTAATTTTACGTAGAATTGTTTTTTGTAATATAAAGTCTTTCCGAATTTAAAAGTGGTTACCGGTCATAATTCTAACCGAAATGATTTTTAAATGTTTAGTTATAACGATATGTCACATTATTTAATTATTCCAGTTGAAAATATGACCGTTAACATCTTTTGAAAAGTCAAAAAAAAAAAAAAAAAAAAAAACACATTGCTCAAAGAATAATATTGATACCTTAAACTGAGAAAATTAAAGTTGAGTAATATAATTCAAATTTTTATTGAACGACAAAGAGAATTATATATATACAAATAAAAAACTGCTACTAGCAAGGCGCTAAAAACAAAAACAGTCTAAAAACAGACACAAACAATATGAACTAGACTCTACACGAGGCTTTTACTGTGAGGACTTCAAAAGGGATGAAAAAACTCTAACAAATTACAGGAAGTCCGAGACTAGAGAAAAATCCCCACTCACGAATGCCGAGCCACAAACTTTCACTCCGGAGAGTTCTTGATGAAGTCCCAAACAAGCCCCGGGGAAATGAAACAAAAAAGAAACAAAGAGACCCGCAACATTATAATGTCTTGAGTTTAAGCGTAACTTGTATTTTTTGTTATAAAATTTAATCCACATTTGTTTACTTTCTTGTTACTACTGATGATTATTAAATACATTGGCGTTAGCCTGATCACCTAACAAACTACCACTTTTTAGACGTAAGTCGAAACATTAATGTTTCATTAACATGGAATGAAAAACTTACTTTCATGTTATTAAAGACATATCATATCTCACTTTCAGATACCCATTTGCTTGAATATTCAAGATTCTTGATAGTACAACCAATTTCATATACAACTTACATGAAATATTATGTATGGTCGGATCAAAATATTTTGAAGATCTTATCAAAACTCATAGATAGTATAAGATTATCTAAATCCAATCATATAATATCCAATCTCATAGATAGCAAAAGATCATCCAAATCAAATCGTATAATATCCAATCTCATAGATTCACAGATGGATATTATACCACGCATGCATATATCATGTATATTTCCTATGAAGATTACATGCATATATTTGGTAGATATCTTCAAAGATATAGAATCTAACAAGGATATAGGAAATCAAAGATAATATATTCTTGAGATTATATATGATAAGAGATATGTGAAAGATACGTTCAATCTTCGAAGATCATATTCAATCAAGATATATTCATATCACTTAACTTGCTTGTCATATCTTTCCCACGTACTTGCATTCTATAAATAGCATGCATATGTGACGATGGGAAGGCAGAGACAAAAAGGCTAAAACTTCTTCCTCTATCTAATACCCCTCTGATATGCTATACAAGTATTTTGTAATTGTGGAGTAATGACTCCAAAAGCCACTATATGAGAGCAACGTCAAGCTTATAGGAAAAATGTCCTAGGCAAGATACGATCCTCTCACCCTTCACTTCTCTCTAAACCATTCTCCGATTATTCTCTTATGCTTCGAAACAAGTGAGCACGAGCATAAGAAGAATATCTGAAAATCATTATAAATCTACACAAACTCACATCTATAGCTTTGCAAAGTAGCTCTTGAGCATGCTCATGCATACTATTATGATCAATACTGACTTGATCGTTGGAGGGGGTTCCCCCGGGCCCAGCCCGGGGACCTCTCTAACGCTCTTTCTTTGTCTTTTCAGCACTGTTACCGAAGACCCGAAGTCAAGGTCCACACAAGTCAGGCGGCCAGCTCAGCACCTTGACGACCGTGCGGATTTTGGTAGCATCAGATGGCGCCATCCGTGGGACCCGACCAAAAATCCTACCTCGTATGCTCACCATATATTCACTCATGTTCAAACTTGCTACAAAATGATTAAACGTGACCGTGTCTCTCAAGGTCACTCAAATGCAACAAAATGATTCATTGATCGAGGTGAAAAAGCCGAAGGCGAAAGGAAAGAAGAAGTTTAGCAAATCGTCAAAACGGGGATGTTGAAGAAGATGTTTTTGTTTTGGGTTTGAGTCTTAATAATGGTGAAGAAGTTGTGACGTATCCCGGGTCAAAGAAACCGTTCAAGAAGAAAAATAGCAACTCGTTAAACCTGAACGCTTCCTACGAGTGTTATTACTAAAGAATCCGATATCCCAGAACCTTCAAAGAAAAAAAGAAGAAGAAAAAGAAGGGGGGAAGAACAACCCAAGAAAAGGGCGATCTTGATAAAAATCTTGCTTGAACTTGGTGAAGCTCCCGCTCCCATTTCAACTTCGCTACAACCATAGAACTAGTTCTTCACTCAAAAAGGTTGAACCACAGGGGAACCCCCGCCACGATAGCGGATGAAAGTAGTGAAAAGGATGAGAGAAGGTGTCATCGAGTCTCAGTAGTAGCGAAAAGAAGAAAAGAATAAGGAAAGGAAAGGAAGCGAAGCAGCCGTGGCATTTGAAGCGGAAGAAAAAAAAAAGGGTACTGTGAAAAAAGGTTAAAAAACATGTCATAAATTTCCAAGAGAAACTTGCAAGGAAAAAGGAGGTGGAAGAAAGAATGAAAAAGGAAAAAGAGGAAAAGCAAAAGTACGTTACACCGAATTAACACAGCCATCTTGATATCAATTTCTTGTATCCCCTAAGGTGTACAGTGATGAAAGCTCATATGGCATCAATAAATGTCCAACTATTGTTTCAATGAACAAGACGTGGTCAGGTCAATTAATAATAAGGCACGTCCAAACTTGGAATATGACACACCTACTCGATCAGACAACCGGACATGACCTACAAGAAGAAGAAGAAGAAGAAAAAAAAAAAAAGAAAAAAAAAAAAGAAAGAATTGTGGTGTATGTTGAACACATGACGCAACCCGTTCACCACCCATTCATTTCAGTTTTGACGAAACAACAAGAACAACATCGTCACTTGACGATAAGGTTTGGCTTCTTAGTTTCATGTGCATATAAATTAATCATGGCATACTCGAAAGTTGATCATATGAGTGCTATACAAAAGGATATCATCATTTTATATCTATCTATATAAACTGATATAACAAGAAAAAAGGGAAGAATTTTATGTAACTTTTGTAGGAAAAACTACATAATGATGTCAGGAAGTCAAGAACGAATAAATTACGCAACACTGGAAGGCCTTTTCAAAGACGTGAAATCGTATCACGCAAAAGCGGAACAACCGCTCCAAAGTCGTGAAACTCCATCACGCAAAAGTGGCATGACCACTTCCATGATTATCTCCCGACATTAAAGGGATGAAGAGCTTTAAAAAGTTAAGTGAAAAGGTCCGGACCAATACAATATCCCGCCATTAAAGGGATAATAAGCTATATTGCTTACAAAGACGTGAAACCTATCACGCAAAGTGGCACGTCCACAACAAAGACGCGAAACCTCATCGCGCGAAAGTGACATAGTCACTTCAATAAAAATCTCCCGGGTTTAAAAAGCTATAAATAGCTAATACACAAAGTGGCATGTCCAACTCAAGACGCGGAATCATAGCGCGCAAAAGCGAAAGCCGCTTTAAAGACGTGAAATTCACGCAAGGCAATAACTCCGCCTAGAAACTAAACTCCATCGTGAATTGACATTAATCCCAACATTAAAGGGATTAAAAAAAGCTATAAATAGCAACATGTACTTACATAAAAAGGTACCAAAAACAACCTGCCATTAAAAGGGATAATAAGCTATATTGCTTACAAAGACGCGAAACCGATCGCGCAAAATGGCACGCCCACCTCTAAAACGCGGAACTATATCACGCAATAGGAGGACCATAGGCATAACCGCTGCAAAGACATGAAATTCCATCATGCAAAGTAACAAATCATGTCAAGTATCCAAAATGCGTCATTCTACAAACTTACCCTTGAAAATAAATAAGTCCATACATGTTACTTTCATAAACATGCATGGACTAGGGGGCTTGATAGTACAACCAATTTCATATACAACTTACATGAAATATTATGTATGGTCGGATCAAAATATTTTGGAGATCTTATCAAATCTCATAGATAGTATAAGATTATCTAAATCCAATCATATAATATCCAATCTCATAGATAGCAAAAGATCATCCAAATCAAATCGTATAATATCCAATCTCATAGATTCACAGATGGATATTATACCACGCATGCATATATCATGTATATTTCCTATGAAGATTACATGCATATATTTGGTAGATATCTTCAAAGATATAGAATCTAACAAGGATATAGGAAATCAAAGATAATATATTCTTGAGATTATATATGATAAGAGATATGTGAAAGATACGTTCAATCTTCGAAGATCATATTCAATCAAGATATATTCATATCACTTAACTTGCTTGTCATATCTTTCCCACGTACTTGCATTCTATAAATAGCATGCATATGTGACGATGGGAAGGCGAGAACAAAGGCTAAAACTTCTTCCTCTATCTAATACCCCTCTGATATGCTATACAAGTATTTTGTAATTGTGGAGTAATGACTCCAAAAGCCACTATATGAGAGCAACGTCAAGCTTATAGGAAAAATGTCCTAGGCAAGATACGATCCTCTCACCCCTTCACTTCTCTAAACCATTCTCCGATTATTCTCTTATGCTTCGAAACAAGTGAGCACGAGCATAAGAAGAATATCTGAAAATCATTATAAATCTACACAAACTCACATCTATAGCTTTGCAAAGTAGCTCTTGAGCATGCTCATGCATACTATTATGATCAATACTGACTTGATCGTTGGAGGGTTCCGGTAGGACCTCTCTAACGCTCTTTCTTTGTCTTTTCAAACCTTTATATCGAAGACCGAAGTCAAGGTCCACACAAGTCAGGCGGCCAGCTCAGCACCTTGACGACCGTGCGGATTTTGGTAGCATCAGATGGCGCCATCCGTGGGACCCGACCAAAAATCCTACCTCGTATGCTCACCATATATTCACTCATGTTCAAACTTGCTACAAAATGATTAAACGTGACCGTGTCTCTCAAGGTCACTCAAATGCAACAAAATGATTCATTGATCGAGGTGAAAAAGCCGAAGGCGAAAGGAAAGAAGAAGTTTAGCAAATCGTCAAAAAAGAAAAACGGGGATGTTGAAGAAGATGTTTTTGTTTTGGGTTTGAGTCTTAATAATGGTGAAGAAGTTGTGACGTATCCTGGTCAGAAGAAACCGTTCAAGAAGAAAAATAGTAACTCGGTTAAACCTGAACAGCTTCCTACGAGTGTTATTACTAAAGAATCCGATATCCCAGAACCTTCAAAGAAAAAAAGAAGAAGAAAAAGAAGGGGGGAAGAACAACCCAAGAAAAGGGCGATCTTGATAAAAATCTTGCGGAACTTGGTGAAGCTCCTGCTCCCATTTCAACTTCTGCTACAACCATAGAACTAGTTCTTCACTCTGAAAAGGTTGAACCACAGGGGGAACCCGCCACGATAGCGGATGAAAGTAGTGAAAAGGATGAGACTGAAGGTGTCATCGAGTCTGCAGTAGCGAAAAAGAAGAAAAAGAATAAGGAAAAGGAAAGGCCGGAAGCGAAGGCAGCCGCAGCCGCTGAAGCGGAAGAAAAAAAGGGTACTGTGAAAAAAGGTTAAAAAACATGTCATAAATTTCCAAGAGAAACTTGCAAGGAAAAAGGAGGCGGAAGAAAGAATGAAGAAAGAAAAAGAGGAAAAGCAAAAGTACGTTACACCGAATTAACACAGCCATCTTGATATCAATTTCTTGTATCCCCTAAGGTGTACAGTGGTGAAAGCTCATATGGCATCAATAAATGTCCAACTATTGTTTCAATGAACAAGACGTGGTCAGGTCAATCAATGATAAGGCACGTCCAAACTTGGAATATGACACACCTACTCGATCAGACAACTGGACATGACCTACAAGAAGAAGAAGAAGAAAAAAAAAAGAATTGTGGTGTATGTTGAACACATGACGCAACCCGTTCACCACCCATTCATTTCAGTTTCGACGAAACAACAAGAACAACATCGTCACTTGACGATAAGGTTTGGCTTCTTAGTTTCATGTGCATATAAATTAATCATGGCATACTCGAAAGTTGATCATATGAGTGCTATACAAAAGGATATCATCATTTTATATCTATCTATATAAACTGATATAACAAGAAAAAAGGGAAGAATTTTATGTAACTTTTGTAGGAAAAACTACATAATGATGTCAGGAAATCAAGAACGAATAAATTACGCAACACTGGAAGGCCTTTTTAAAGACGTGAAATCGTATCACGCAAAAGCGGAACAACCGCTCCAAAGTCGTGAAACTCCATCACGCAAAAGTGGCATGACCACTTCCATGATTATCTCCCGACATTAAAGGGATGAAGAGCTTTAAAAAGTTAAGTGAAAAGGTCCGGACCAATACAATATCCCGCCATTAAAGGGATAATAAGCTATATTGCTTACAAAGACGTGAAACCTATCACGCAAAGTGGCACGTCCACAACAAAGACGCGAAACCTCATCGCGCGAAAGTGACATAGTCACTTCAATAAAAATCTCCCGGATTTAAAAAGCTATAAATAGCTAATACACAAAGTGGCATGTCCAACTCAAGACGCGGAATCATAGCGCGCAAAAGCGAAAGCCGCTTTAAAGACGTGAAATTCACGCAAGGCAATAACTCCGTCTAGAAAACGCGAAACTCCATCGTGAAATGACATTAATCCCAACATTAAAGGGATTAAAAAAAGCTATAAATAGCGACATGTACTTACATAAAAAGGTACCAAAAACAACCTGCCATTAAAAGGGATAATAAGCTATATTGCTTACAAAGACGCAAAACCGATCGCGCAAAATGGCATGCCCACCTCTAAAACGCGGAACTATATCACGCAATAGGAGGACCATAGGCATAACCGCTGCAAAGACATGAAATTCCATCATGCAAAGTAACAAATCATGTCAAGTATCCAAAATGCGTCATTCTACAAACTTACCCTTGAAAATAAATAAGTCCATACATGTACCTTTCATAAACATGCATGGACTAGGGGGCTTGATAGTACAACCAATTTCATATACAACTTACATGAAATATTATGTATGGTCGGATCAAAATATTTTGGAGATCTTATCAAATCTCATAGATAGTATAAGATTATCTAAATCAAATCGTATAATATCCAATCTCATAGATTCACAGATGGATATTATACCACGCATGCATATATCATGTATATTTCCTATGAAGATTACATGCATATATTTGGTAGATATCTTCAAAGATATAGAATCTAACAAGGATATAGGAAATCAAAGATAATATATTCTTGAGATTATATATGATAAGAGATATGTGAAAGATACGTTCAATCTTCGAAGATCATATTCAATCAAGATATATTCATATCACTTAACTTGCTTGTCATATCTTTCCCACGTACTTGCATTCTATAAATAGCATGCATATGTGACGATGGGAAGGCAGAGACAAAAAGGCTAAAACTTCTTCCTCTATCTAATACCCCTCTGATATGCTATACAAGTATTTTGTAATTGTGGAGTAATGACTCCAAAAGCCACTATATGAGAGCAACGTCAAGCTTATAGGAAAAATGTCCTAGGCAAGATACGATCCTCTCACCCTTCACTTCTCTCTAAACCATTCTCCGATTATTCTCTTATGCTTCGAAACAAGTGAGCACGAGCATAAGAAGAATATCTGAAAATCATTATAAATCTACACAAACTCACATCTATAGCTTTGCAAAGTAGCTCTTGAGCATGCTCATGCATACTATTATGATCAATACTGACTTGATCGTTGGAGGGGGTTCCCCCGGGCCCAGCCCGGGGACCTCTCTAACGCTCTTTCTTTGTCTTTTCAGCACTGTTACCGAAGACCCGAAGTCAAGGTCCACACAAGTCAGGCGGCCAGCTCAGCACCTTGACGACCGTGCGGATTTTGGTAGCATCAGATGGCGCCATCCGTGGGACCCGACCAAAAATCCTACCTCGTATGCTCACCATATATTCACTCATGTTCAAACTTGCTACAAAATGATTAAACGTGACCGTGTCTCTCAAGGTCACTCAAATGCAACAAAATGATTCATTGATCGAGGTGAAAAAGCCGAAGGCGAAAGGAAAGAAGTAGTTTAGCAAATCGTCAAAAAAGAAAAACGGGGATGTTGAAGAAGATGTTTTTGTTTTGGGTTTGAGTCTTAATAATGGTGAAGAAGTTGTGACGTATCCTGGTCAGAAGAAACCGTTCAAGAAGAAAAATAGTAACTCGGTTAAACCTGAACAGCCTCCTACGAGTGTTATTACTAAAGAATCCGATATCCCAGAACCTTCAAAGAAAAAAAGAAGAAGAAAAAGAAGGGGGGAAGAACAACCCAAGAAAAGGGCGATCTTGATAAAAATCTTGCGGAACTTGGTGAAGCTCCTGCTCCCATTTCAACTTCTGCTACAACCATAGAACTAGTTCTTCACTCTGAAAAGGTTGAACCACAGGGGGAACCCGCCACGATAGCGGATGAAAGTAGTGAAAAGGATGAGACTGAAGGTGTCATCGAGTCTGCAGTAGCGAAAAAGAAGAAAAAGAATAAGGAAAAGGAAAGGCCGGAAGCGAAGGCAGCCGCAGCCGCTGAAGCGGAAGAAAAAAAAGGGTACTGTGAAAAAAGGTTAAAAAACATGTCATAAATTTCCAAGAGAAACTTGCAAGGAAAAAGGAGGTGGAAGAAAGAATGAAAAAAGGTTAAAAAACATGTCATAAATCATTTCCCAACTTATACTATTAAGGAATAATGATTAACAAATGTAACTAATTTGTCAAAATTTATAGTCGTATTTACTCTATTAAAATTTTGAGCTTTGTGTGTACTTTATTTTTTAATTTCAATTTGTTTGTGTATTTTGTGACAATTTTACTATTTCATTTATCAATAATGGAAAGGTAAAATCGTCATAATAAATTAAATAATACACACAAAGGTTAAAATTAATAAAGAAAATACACACAAAAGTCAAAATTTTAATATGATACTTACAATCATAAAATTTGACAAGTTAATTATATTTTTTTCTATCATTATTACACTATTAATAATAATTAATATCCGGCTAACCGGAGTGGGCGTGAGCCTCACCCGGTGACGCCTTTAGTCCACGAGGGACCACCAAAACAAGTGACCTATGTCACGGTCAAATTGCAATTTAATGGTGACCGGCTCATCATAGTGAGTGTGCAAAAATTGTGAGGTCCAATTTCAAAAGTAATGTTTTTTATTTGTTTTGTGAAAGTGTATGAGATATTTAGTGTATATAAAAAGGTGGTGAGTAGAAAGTGATTAAAACAGTTGAAAGATGAGAAGACGTTGATGTGGATAATGAGAGCGCGATGATCACTCCGTTTAGTCTCGTATGATCATAAGAAATCTTTGTGGTACTTTTTTCTTGCTTTCTATTCTTCTAGATGCAATGTAAAAAAAGAATAATGTACAGCATGAATTATGGTCCATCTAGTGGGCTTGAGACTAACCAATAAAGTATTAAAAGAGCAAAGAAATCTAAAAGAATCCAAACTAATTCCAACAACCAACCAACGCGGTATTTCCACGTGCTACACGTAATCACATGCGTTCAATTCCCGATAAACGATTACGAAACTTGTCAAAACAAATACTCCGTATTATATCATGGCCCATATACCATTATTTTGATAATTTTAATCCTCTAATTTAGAATCAGTTTAACCACCAAACAATTAATCTAATCTAAAAAAAATTGCCAGAAAAAAGATTCTATGTAGCTAGTTTCTATTTTCTCTAACAGTAGTTAATACAGTTATATTATGCTTTTTAGTTGAAAGAATGTAACGTGTTTGTGTGTGGGCGTTTATATGACATATGTAAACTAAATCAAAGTTTTTACATCAGAGTTTAACATTTTCTTGTGGCTAACTTTCTAAAAATATATAATCAATGACGGAACTAGGGGTCTCACGATGTCACGGGACTTTGGTTTTGATTTGTAGTGTTAATATTCGTAAAAATTCTAAGCTTTTACAAATGCACTTGGTCCATTGGAATTGTATTTCTAATACTCGTTTAATTGATTCGTTAATATGTGAAAAAGAGACTAAATTTTTATTAAACTCAGCCGTTTCAGTTGCACATTTTTTTATATTTTTTAATCATACCATGGGTTTAAAAAGATTGTTCGACTGGTCACTTATAATCATTGATTATGTCATTATGTACAGCCTCTGACTGCGTTTGAACGGTTCAATGTTTTTTTTAATCATACCATGGGTTTAAAAAGATTAATCATACCATGGGTACACATCTAAAGGTTCAAAATCAAAGGCAATTCCAAAAGGAAACCTTACACGACTTTGAAAACTCCATATAACGATTTAAACTTTTCTGCAGTTTTAGTTTTGTAAGAAAACAATACTACTATAAAAAAAACGTTTTATGTGCCATTTTAGGATAAGTTGCTCCACTTACTAAACTTGTTAAGTTTCATTGTTGATTCTTAGCATAAATTTCTATAGACAACAATTTTTATTGTAAATTTTCAATTATATACGTTTTTGTTCTTTTCTGAATTTTAACTTGAAATACTCCATACATTTTGTTATGGTTCACAAGTTTTATATTTTCCAAAAAGAATACATTTTGATTTTTGAAGAGGGGCCCTTAAAATGGTGTCAAGTATTCCCAAACAAAAAATTACCATCTATTACAAACGTTTTTTTTCACTAATTTAACAGTTTAATTTCTTGTGTTATTGCCTAATATAAAAGTGACATGTTGCTAAATATGGTTGAGAGTTGGGCCCATTCGAGTTATTGATTGGATAAGGAATCATCCAGCACAGATCCAGCATTTTTTGACTCTTTTTTGTTTCGGTGGAAAGTCCTAGAAAAATATAAATCTTATATATTTATTTATTTCCATATTTCACCCTCGTTATTCACTTTTTCCATATTCAAACAACTTATTAATTAGCCATTCTCCATCAAGTCATTATCATCATATCCACTATTCTCTTTTGGCCTTTGCAATCAAATCTTTTTCATCACATAATCCTAACATTCATGAGAGATGACTCTAGAAACCATGTGTTAGTGACATACTTGGATTTTAGGATGATTTTATCATATCATGCATTTATCATCACTAATGATTTTTATGGATATGTGTTTATTTATTGTTGAACTAAAAAAAGAAACATGTAAAATGTATGTACATAGTCATCGTTTTCGCATTAGTCCACCGTTAACATGTATGTATGATTCAAATGTCATGACTAGCTATTCAACATAAAATATTTTATCGGCAAGTTTACCGTTATTTAGTAGACGTTGGTGTTCGGTTGTTCAACGGTAGGTGTTAGGAGAATTAAATGTCTTTGCTGAGTTTGTTGTTCGGCCGTTACTTGACATATCTTTCATATTTTGGGCGTGCATAACAACTTTACGCATCACAGGCTTGTACCTTTAATACTCTCGATTGTAAAGGCTTAGCGAGTAGGATGTTAGTATAAGAGTCTTTATGATATAACTAATAAGCTCTTTTCATATCATTGTTTATTTTAAAATTAAGTTTTCAGATGAATGCAATATATACTTTATCATGATAATTCAGTGTATTTCTAAGAGTTTAGGTTTTAGAAGATAATGAAAAATATAGTCGTGTTTATTACCCGAAAAATAAATATATACCTTCGGTTCTCCATTAATATCATCATGTCTTAACAATGTTAAAACGTAACTTTACTTTGGCTCGATAAACCCTAATTATTCAGGACCTACTAAAAACAAAACCTCTAGTACTAATCTCCAAATATAAACAAGATGTTACTAAATCTTAACATAATTTAATAATCACTTAGGCATGACGGAGTGCCTCTCGGGTAGCCCATCGAGTAGCATTAGGGTATTAGGGTACACCAATCCTTCCACGTCGGGTAGGGTATTAGGGTACCAAATTCGAGTTCACAAACCGAACGGGTTGTGTGTGAAACAAGGGTTGTGTGTGTGAGTATATGTGTTTTTTTATGGGGTTAGGGTATAATTGGGTAGGATCGGGTATCACTCCGTCTAGTTAGGATAGTGTTAAGGTAGAATTGGGTAGTTTTGAGTTGGAAGTTTTTTATTTAATAGAGATGATGTGACACTCCCAGAGTATTAGGATACTAGGGGTAAATCCCCTATGCCTTATACCCATACTATTATAGGCACTTCCGGACAAGGGCTAGCCTTCTTTATATTGCGACGAAGTTTAATTGGATGTAAATAAATATTAAATAACGGCAAATATTTTAGACACAAAAATTGGAATATAAAAAGAGTGTTCATGTACTATATGTAAGTAGAAGAATGAAAAGTATGAGAACATGTAAATTACATAATACTTATTCATAGACGAAATAAAACTTCTTTATACACAATGTTTGTTGTATATTTTGTGTATTCGCCGTCTTCTTGGTAAAGAAAGAACGTTAAAACATACAAACTATAAGTAACTAATTTTAGTGTAATACATATAAAAGATAATGAAACAATTAAATAATATAAGTAAACCGGCTTTTGTAGAAACAAACCAATCTGGGACAATGTTTGGCCTTAATTTTTATAAATCGTCATAGCGAAATAAAAAAAAAATGGATGATCATTTTATTCATATACAAAATAAAATTTCTTAGTGCACGACATTTGTTGCGGAGTTCGTGTATTAATCGTCTTTGTCATAACAAAGAATCTTAAAACCTTTTTTCGTCTTAACTCTTGAAAGACCAACATGAAGTTGTCCGGTCTTTGTACCCTTGTGATAATGTTTGAGAGACAAATATATACGGAGTTTTCTATAGACATGAAGTAAATTGTGAGTACAAATAACATCTATGTTACAGTAGTATTTTTTTGTTGAAAATTTCAAACACTTGGTGAACCAATTCAATATTCATCGATAATCAATATGTTACAAAATATTATTAGAACCTTTTTTTGCCAAGAAGAGCTTAAATTTTGTTAGTTTCTATCTTTTTAGTGCCTTATCGGAGCCGTATTAAATCCAATTTAGCTTTGCGCTTCATCTTGTATCTTGCTCTAACTTTTGTTGGTACCTTTTCAATGCATTATATCATTTCTAAGTTTAGTTGATTTGTTTTTGTAATTACAACACTCACCGAAATAAATATAAATATATTAGCAACAAAAGACGAATATGCATACAAGTTTCTAATAAAATGAAGACGTCTAGATGAAAAACAAATAACATTGTAACCAAAAATGCATACAAATGGTATAGAAAGTAACAGATCAGATGGTGACCTAAAGCTCACATTGAGAATTCTACCATCATGATGCATAGAATCCAAGCCACACGAATGCTGTATGAGATCAAATTGACAAAATTAGTGAAAATGAAATGATGCAATTTGTAAATGAGTTAACTTTTAGATTGTGCTAGCAGTTTCCACCCGATTGCCTATGGAACGGTCATGTATTCATGTTTAATGTCAAACGGGTAAAGTACAAAAGTTAAGTATTAATCATGGATGAGTGTGGTTGAAAGTCTCCTAAAGCTTTTTTAAAGCATCCAGCCTCCTAAATCGTCTTATAAGAAGTAATGCATTAAATTTATACAAAAAAGTCTTTATATAAACACACCAAATATGATTATGGTTCAATCCAACATGTTGCAGCCTGTACTACAAATTTACCCATTTTGACCCCCAACTTGCCCATTTTGCCAGATAGTTTTAGATTTGGGGACATGTGGTTTACCAGGAATTAGTGAATCTGAATCAATACCGGTGAAAATGATACAAAAAGTTTTTCCATATCAGCGTAAGTATCTACTTTTCCTGCTATGACCTCCATGGACTTCTTCCTATCAGGAAACAACTTGATGGTGACCTAAAATTTCGTATAGAACATTAGACTAAATAAAAACTTAATAGGAGAAACTTTAAGACCGTCAACTCACTAATATTAGGTAAATTCATAAAAAGGTAGGTAACTAAAACTTACTGTAAAACTTGAACTTGCTATCCATCCATGCCATTTCTTCAAAGGCTTGCAGTAGGAATCATTAAAAGCTTGTTACATTGACCAATTATGATGTTGTTGTAAGTTACAAGCTTGTTGTACTGAGCGATTTCGGCGTACTGCAGCCACAGAGATATGCATATAGCATATCATAACCAAGTGATACTCCTTTGTCCTTACCAAAGATGTTAACACCGGTGATGTAACATTAATGTGTCAAGCCACGATTTCAAACGAAGTAATCATACATTCCCTAAACATTTTAGTACTAATCTTTCTAATAAACAATTGTCACAACCATTAACTTACACTTGGTCTCACTTGGTCTCGAGACTTGGTCATGCCCAATTTGGAATACTTACCACCTTGTTATTTCATTGTCGTGACGATTTTAATATGAAAAATATTTAGTTTAAATTTCACTTAAGTGTATAAATTAGTTAAATGATGATCTACAATTTTGTAGGCAAACAAGCCCTTGTTATCTCACAAACTACATACCCTTCAATGTCATATTTACACCTCACTTTCAACATAAGGTATAAAGAAGTAAAAATGACATTGCTTACCATAATGGCATCGATCTCCTCTTGAGTCATTGATTTGCCTTTCGACAATGTACCAAGTTAAGTACACCTTAATGATCTGTGCATATTGTCATCAATCTTAAGCTATTGCATGTGGCTCATTCTAAGAGAAGGTAGCGAATGATGTAAACAAAGTCCATAGACAACATCAAGAACAAACCTCGAGGGGAACTCCTTTATTGTTGGGAGGAAGAGGTACACCAAAACCATTAACTCTCGGGTGTCAATTATAAGATTTCAATAAAATTGGAAAGCAAGTACTAACTTGATCATAAACTCGTGTATTGCTTCATGAAATTATATACTGTATCTTCTAATATCGTGTTGGCCATCCCACTTAAACGATCAACACGTCACCTACAATATTAGATGTGTAAAGTACCTATTATCACGAAAGTCGGTATGAGGATCCCTGCAACCGGCCAAAACCTATTATCGGAAAACTTATATGCTTAAACTTGAAAAATGTAGGATTCCATAGTCCCAGATCATATACCTGTTATCACATCATGCGCTGAATCTAGCTAAGACATCTCAAGCATCATAGGTGCTCACAAGTCCAAGACCCCAGTGCTAACTAAATAAGTAAACCTAGAAATACGACAAATTAAACGCAATGGACTTACAATCCAAACATAAATTACTAATTTATAAAAAAAAAATTCATTACCTCTCCAATGTTCCCTTTTGAACCACGTTTCAACATTATTACGACTATCCACTTGAAGCGTAATAGATTGCAAAGCCGACACCACTTGTTCCTTGGCAACTTTCAAATGAGTTACAAACAGCTTCACCAAACCTCGACGAATCCTCTCTGTTCCACCACCAAATAAAAGCTCACATCTAAATTAAAAAACAAAAAAACCCAACCATAAATAAATATCACACATAATTTAGTGGGTGTTTGAATAGATTATTTTTTAAGCTTTATAATCAATTAACCACAATACAACTTTAAAATTTTCAAATTAAACCATTAATCATCAATAAAAAATTACCTTTTATAATCGATGAACTACTAACCTTCAATATATCCCCAGTTTGAGTTGAAAAGAAACCTAATACATGAACATACAAAAAAATTTATTAAGATTCAATAGATCCCAAAATCGTACCTTTGTTGTATCATCATTAATTTCTGCTCGTTAATCTTCCTTACTCAGATTCTACCTACAAAAATATCAAAAACATGACCAAAATAATCAAAGTTCTTGACTAAATGAAGATGATGGGGAAAATAAACACAAAATCGTTCCAACCAAGAATCAAAAAATGGTTAACTCATCGATGAATAAATGATGATATGATGAGGAAAAGAATTTGACAAAGAATGTAAAAATCGTATTTGACTTAGGGTATGAATTTTGAATTTTGGGTGAGTTTATTTAGGAAAGAGCGAGTGAATTGGGGAGAGTGATTTATTGTTTTGACTGGAATTGAAGCATAAATTAATTTAGGAGCGGAATGAGTGAGGATTCTGTTATTGTTTTTGATAAGCATGGAAGATGGTAGTGTTTTGTTGTTATATCAATTTTGAATGCACATTATGTCTCAACTTGTGGATTGCTTCACTGGTTGAGGCACATGTATGTTGATGTCTAGACCCGTGTTCGAGTCTTACAAGTTCCAATTTTTTTTAAATGTGTAGTCGGGAGTTATGCCATGTAAGCATTTCCACGTCATCATAGATGTTCCATGTCACTATTATAATGCCATGTAAGCATTAGTGATGTGTCATGCTTAGTCCCATATATATGTATAGATTAAACACATTTATCCATCCATCCATTCCATGCTTAGTCACCCATCTTTGATTTTATTTACTTTTGTAAATACATGATTAAAAAAAAACGTTTATACCTAAGCCACGTGGCACCAACCCAGACCAATCTTCATGAGACACCTTCTTATAAAAACACAAACAAAAGACATAAATAATGAGTGTTCAAAAACCCCTTCGAAAAAAACATTAACCTCCAACCAACCAAACAAACAACTCACCAAAACTTTGAAACACATTTTTCCATCTGGGGTTTCATTTTTACATTTTGTCTAAGGATCAAGAGCCTTCTTCTTAGTTTTTTTTGATAGAAAAACCAAGAAAAACAAGAAGAACAAGAAGAAGAAGGCTCTTTGTTTCTTGATAAATATATATATTTTTTTATAAAAAAATGTTTAGGTTTTCTGTAGCAGGCCTGCAATTACTTGAGCTGTTTGTTAGTTCTGTTGTTCATTTGTTATATGGGTTGTATATATTTAGCTCTGCTGTTGCTGGTGATCTTTCCTTAGCTTTGAATGATTTGTTTTTTAAGTCCAATATTGAAGGAACCATTGATGATAATGACCGAGTTCTTGCCAATTCTGATCATAATGACCTTCCTCCTATTGTTTTGGTTCATGGCATTTTTGGCTTTGGAAAAGGGGTAATTGGTTTTTCTTATCTTTTTTTTTGGTTTATGATTATTTGCATTAGATTTGGGATCATATAAGAAGTTGGTATATATTTGCGGGAATATGCAAAAGTTTTCACTTTTTTTAGTTTTTGTGTTTTTGGCTTTTTTGATGCCATTGTTTGTTACATTTTGGTATAGATTAGGTAAACGGATGAGGCTTTTCCTGTTTAGGTTACTTGAATAGGGCGAGTTTTTTGACTCGGAGTTTTTCTCTGTAACAGAGATTAGGTGGATTATCTTATTTTGCTGGGGCTGAAAAGAAGGATGAGAGGGTTTTGGTGCCTGATTTGGGGTCATTAACCAGTATTTATGACAGGTTCGTTATATTTTGCTAACGTTTTTTTTGGTCTATTGATGTTATTGTGTTATGTTTCTATGAAGAATTTGTGTGTTTTGATTATTGATTATTGGGTTTGTTTTTATCAGGGCTAGAGAATTGTTCTATTATTTAAAAGGCGGACAAGTTGATTATGGCGAAGAACATAGCAAGGCTTGTGGGCATTCCCAATTTGGAAGGATATACAAACAAGGTTAGCTAAAATTTCCATAGTTTCTAAATAGCTACAATATCGATGAAACCTTGATGGAACCGGTGTATATATGTTATTGAATTGGATACATACATAGTCATATGCCAATTGAATTTGGATTTACGGTTACGGATTTTAGCTAAAATTAGTAATATTTTGGTTTTATGTTTGTTAGGGCACTATCCTATATGGGATGAAGATCATCCAATTCACTGTGTCGGACACTCAGCCGGAGCACAAGTAATACGGGTTTTGCAGCAAATGTTGGCCGACAAGGTTAGTCATTGTGTTTGGATTGAATACAACATTTTCATTCAAAGGTAGTTTTATGGAAAAATAAAACATGTAATGAGCTCTCGTTGGAATATCATTTGTGTGTAAATCAACAGTTTCACACATTTATTAAAAACACGTTATTTGGTAAAATATTCAGGCATTCAAGGGATATGAAAACACTTCTGAAAACTGGATACTCAGTGTAACTTCGCTATCCGTGCATTTAATGGGACCACCCGTGCTTACTTGGATGGAATGCAGTAAGTTCGTGATCCAAAACACTTGAAACTTTAAGAATTCACGCATCAATAAAACTAAAAATATTTATTTCTTCAGGCCAGAAGATGGGAAATCCATGAAAACAATATGCCTACTCCAGTTATGCCGTATAGGAGTTATCATTTACGATTGGATGGACATTCCTTTCTTGAAATATTATTACAATTTCGGGTTTGATCATTACAACATGACATGGAGGAAAGCTGGCGTTTGGGGACTTGTTGATTGTCTTCTTGGAAATTCAGGCCCATTTGCTTCTCATGATTGGATCCTTCCTGATCTAACTATTCAAGGATCATTACGTCTCAACAGTCATCTAAACACCTTTCCTAGCACATACTACTTTAGTTATGCAACAAAGCTGCATTTTAGGAAGTTCATGGGTCGATCGTCCTTCAAACGTATTTGGAATCCACCCATTGCTTTTCGTTAGAGTGTTGCAAATGTGCCAGTGGAGGCACCCGCCAGATGTCCCTGCACCTTTCAAGGGATACAGGTTGGTTAAAATTTTCTTATAAGTATGTGCAAAATTTTATAAAAACAATTGTATGTGAATGTTATATGTTTTATTTATAGGGACGAAGAATGGTGGGATAATGATGGTGCATTAAATACCATATCCATGACACACCCTCGGTTCCCGGTTGAACACCCTAGTCGATTTGTGGTTCACGATTCTGAATGCCAGCCTTTGCAACCCGGCATTTGGTATGTATTATGACAAAAAATAATTGTTACAACTTAAATATTATAATTTCAAAAATTAGTCATGACACTGATCTTAGAGAGATACTATTATTTTCACTAAATCCCATTTTCACATAAAGTACTCGTTTTACCTGAACCGGAGGGTCTCAGATACTAAAACATTGTTGGCCTTGCAGGTATTACAAGGTAGTGGAAGGAGATCACATACTATTCATAGTGAATAGAGAAAGAGCAGGGGTACAGTTTGATCTGATATACGACAGTATTTTTGAGCGTTGTAGGAAACATGCGTTTAGAAAGATTCCAACAATGCCTGATCATGTTCAATAGCTATAACAATTGACATATGTAACTATGTAAGTCATTGAAGTCTTGTAGTTACTTTTTCCGTCACGTGTCCATTTTGTACCTGATAGAATGATTGCAATACATACACACAGCTGTTGTACAGCTATTAATTTGTCAAGATTATATGAAATTTCGGTGTATTTGGCCTCTTCTGTTGCAAAATACAAATCCATAAACATTCACATTCTTTTGTCCCTTTTTAATTAAAAGGTTCTGATCTGTTTTGGTGACCACCAAAACATAACATATGAATTTGCATTCATTATTTGAGTATCTGATATGATTGTCTTGTTTGGTAGAATTCTAGTTAACCAATATTTGGACTACCATGTGTTAAATGTGAAGGAATGTGTTCTAAACGGCACTCATTCGATGTGATGTTATTAATTCACTTCTGTAAGGTTCAAAACTTATTTCCCAAGACGCCTCTTATACCATGGAATTGCAAGAAAAAGTTTGAGCTTGCCTATCAAGGAGTGAGTTTAAAATGAATCAATTTGCTAAACTACCCTCAAAGTAAAACACATGTTAAACTATGAATTAAGATAGGATGAAGGATTTTTGTACAGCTTCAAACTTTTATAAATAAAGGGGTGTTAGTCTTTTAGCCAAACGTAACATTACAGTCAGTTTAAGATGTGTCAAAACAGATACTGTTTATGAGTTAAAACGGCGCATACATCATGCAGTAATACAACACATAAAGAAAAACTATTGAGAACATGAGTCTTATGACCACACACAACTGATGATAGTTAAAGTTTCTATCGCTTCATCGAATACTTTCACTAAAAACCTGGCTACTCCCTCCCAATGATGCTTCCCATTCAACTGAGGACATCACAATTCGAGCTAAAGACTCCACTACCTCTCGTATTTCTGGTCTGTTATTTGGGTCTTCACTTAGACACCAATATGAAATTTCAGCCATCTGCAAACACGGATTGCACATATGTAACCAACAAATTAGCATTTTATCAAGACTACTGGGGTGTTTGGCATTGTTTCTATTATTGATTATATGATTATTGCATTTTCATGTTGCATATTAATTTTTAGTATTTGGGTATAGTTAGATTGATTTGGATGATCTGATTATGGGATTTAAACAATCAGTTTGGTCATTTACCTACCTCCTAAAATAATGAGATTTGCCAAACACTCAAACAGGTGGTTATTTGATTATCACTACGTCAAACAACAGTGGCACAGCTTATCGCTCTTATGTAGTCTGTTTAGTGAGTGATTCTCTGCCTAAAATATTTCATCTTAAATAATTAACTTTAAAAACGTAATGCCAAACAGCCTAATATATGCTCACACGCCACAATTTGCATTAGGCATATTAGAGCCTTTAGATGTTGATATACAGTAATGACTAATGAGTAATGAGACTAACCTTGTAAAGATCATCCATTGGATAACTGTCCTTAAGGCTACCATCTATAACCGACACCAATGCACCTTCTGGATCTTCTTCTCCTTCAAAAACTTTAGTTATCTGGAGATGTTACGACATTAAATTTTGGGTATATTACTAATAAGATCGATTAATATGCATACACGTTTATGACAGTGTACAAAGGGAAATACAAGTATATGTGTATGTATATATGTAGGCCTTTCTATATAAACTTACAACTGTTATGAGCGATTTCATCTTAGATGGTTCTCGGTTGTCACGCATAAGTGCACGCTTTCCGGTTATAAGCTCTGCCAGAACCACTCCAAATGCAAAAACATCGGTTTTTGTTGTTACATGTAACTCTTTAACAGACCTGTTTGTCAAAGTTTTTGGACTTAAATAAGTTCGATTGAGTCCAAACTAACACAAAAGTTATCTGAAGATGAAAGACTTAGAAACTTACTCAGGAGGAAGATATCCAGGTGTTCCAACAAGGCGAGTTGCTATAAAATCGTCATCATTTGTTCTTCCAACAAATTTTGCCAAACCAAAATCTGCAACCTTATAAACAGTACTCTCAAGGTCAGTCTTATGATAATTTATTCATTGCTTGTAAAAGTTAAAACTTTTAATCTATGAAATTTCAAAGAAGTATGTATGTAGCAGGTACCTTTGCGCGTAGGCCATTATCAAGTAAGATATTACTTGTTTTTATATCACGTGTACATATCGCCTTTGTGTGATCATGAATATACTCTATACCCTTCGCAGCATCCAGCGCGATTTGTGCCCTTGCATTCCAAGATAAAGGCTGGTGACCTGTTTCTTTCCATTAATTTATGTTTTTTCTATTATCTTAATTAATTTTAAACTGATATTCAGTAAGAATTTAGTACCTTTGAGCAAAGGGTCATGAAGATGTTCATTTAAAGATCCATTTGAAACAAACTCATAAACCAAATACAAATGATCATCTCCACTGGCAAATCCCAGTAGCTCAACCTGTTATTCGTTATTAAAGTCTGATTATCAAGAATTTTGTGAATCTAGAAAGATCAGTACATGAGGGAAAATGTCTTACCACATTAATATGATGAATCTTACACAAGACTTTGAGTTCTGCATAAAATTCTTTTGACTTGTTGGATCTCATTTTCTTTATGGCAACTTCCTAAAATCGTTACATTAATCATGAGCTCAGAACATTAAATTTATTTGGGAGCACTGTTTTTTAAATAAAAAAACTTACAAACAGGAATATTTCTGTACCTTTTCCCCTAATATACCGAAATACACACTCCCATATCCACCTTCACCGATTATCCTAGTATCATCGAAATTGTTTGTAGCCTCAGCTATCTCGTCAAGATCATATACTAAGGGCCTTTCTGTGTCAAAACCTGTGATACCTGCATGTATATATTTTACACCCAAGTTGAATGTGTGTGTGTGTGTGTGTGTGTGATTTACGCAACTGTTTCTAGGAGTAGGATGCTGACCTTCCATATTTTCTTTACTGAGGTATCGAGTGTGTGTGGGAACTGATCTACGATAACTCATGGTTTTAGTTGCAACCTTTGCCTTTTCCATATCCTGTTTTTGGGATTTTTTCCTCATCACGAACATTATGATCGAGACACATAATAAAAGTGCAATAATTGCTAAGAGTACGCCAAATATTGTCACCCACTTGTGATTCTTTCCTGATGAAGTGAACAAAGATTAGTACATGAACATATTACATATAAGTGTCTTTTAGTATATATACCAATATACTTTTTCGTTTGTCCAGTTTTAATCACTGTACTTCTTTAGACACATGAGTCATTACACTATCGATTTGTGTCTGATTCGAGTCATTTTGTAGCTATCTTGTAATGACTCATACAGGGCACTAACGCATCTTTGATAACTTAGATAAACAAATAATAGTGCAGTTACTAAAAGCGATAAAACTGAAAAAGTGCATCAAGGATGTGTTCAATAGATGGAATAAAAAAACTTACCTTTCTTTAATTTTTGGGATGGAAGCCCGTTCTTATACATAGGAATAAACAGGACCCAACCAGGCTGTATGGACTCTGGTTTTTGAATCAAAGCTTTATTTACACTCTGAATTTCATCCACTTCAGCCGAGAGCCGATTAGCAATATCTGAAAGTGTATCATGCTCTTGAACCGTATAAGTGACCATAACTTGAGAATCGGTTTCTGTACACCCACACAGTAGGTACATGGTGACATTCCTATTACGATTACGATGAAAGCTTTCACTTTCATTTCCGGTAGGCCAAGCTTGCCCACTATAATACTCATTAGAAACATCAATGAATATATCATTGTCTTTTACTAGATATACTGTATCATAAAAGTATGCAACTGTGTTGTTCACATTTTGGCAAGAACATGGGACCGTCACAAGGTAATGTTGGTTGCCTTCAAGAACAACAGTTTGAATTTGCGATATGTCCACTGAGTAAAGCAAAGAAATATTTGTTTCTGGAAGATCGTTGTTTAAATAGAGTATAGACTTACAAGGCTTAGATTGCTTAGAGCAAGTGAACGGGTCCTCATTTGATGGAGCTGCAGGTGATTCAGTTAGGAAGACAGAGAATTGTTTGACTCAAAGATGAGATGAAAACACAAAAAAGCAAGCAGAAAAACCCAATCTTGAAAAGCCATATAGATTGTTTGCAAGCAAAGAAGTATAAGAAGTGCAATAGAATGAATGCTGAGGTAGTTTCATGTCAGTATGTCACTATGTGTTTGTTTGTTTATGCATCTAAAGATCTTTTTGCGTTTGTATTCTTTTCGTCTTAATTGTAAACAAAGTCTGTCTGTTTCTGAAACAGTAATCAAACAAGGTTTTGGTTAATTCCGCTTTGTCGATGATTACAATTTAAAGGTAATATGTTTGTAGATTAAGCTCGCAGTTTTTGGGATCTAATAGGGGCTGGACGGACTATATGAGTTTCTAGTACATAATTTTTGTTTCTGTCTTCTGTTTATCAAGATACATTAAGAAGCATGTCGCTGTGCTTTGTTTTTATCTTTGTAGGTGGAGATTTCAACATGATGTTGTAATGAGGTTGGACAATGTAACATGAAAATTTAACTTGGTATTTATAGCTTAACAAGCTTCGACCAATATAAACAAATGGATTATTTTCTGTTATGTTATATGGTTTATTACTTCTTTGTTAACAAAATATCACATTTGTATGTCATATTAACAATTTCAAACCACAAAGAAATGATAGGTAGTAAGATTTTCCCTTGTCTAACCTCATGAAGCCAAGAGTTCCTGCACTAGGTTAGTGTTATTCATTTTGGGTTAGTACCTTTGTCAGCCTAGCATTGTTTGTTAAACTTATAATCAAGGTGACATGTTTCTTTTGCTTATAAAAAAATAAAGTCAATATAAGTAGAGTATATACTAGGGCGAAATGCCAAAGATTCGGCCGGCAAGGTTACTGAGAAGTGAGAACATCAATATCAATTACAGTTATTAACAATGCTTATGCTATTAGCATATTCCTTGTAGACTCAAAAGTTCAATTGGTAATTCCAGGTTTCAACAATTCAAAAAAAGCTGATATGTACCGATACAAAATTCATATGACTTTGGAATAATGGTAAATGTATCTAACTTGTCTATCTTTTTTTTTTGTTGTCTACTCAACTTTTAATTTTCCTATCGTGTGCGTACTCAACTTCTAATAATATCAATAAAGTTAAAGATAAAAGGAGTGGAGGGGTAAAGAGATTAAAATGCCCTTAATTAAATGGTGTTGTGTCATTTAACCACCTTAATCATACACACAATAGAAATTATTAAAAATTGAGTAAAGACAATTAGACAATTAGACAATTAGACAGTTAAATGTTAAAAGTACACAAAAAGAATGTGTCAAGTTTGATGCATTTTTAGACTACTTTCACATATTGTTGTAGCATCTTTTTTGTTATTTTCATTTCTTCTATCACAAATATATATCAACCTATAATAATCTTTGAGTTTGACCAATTAAATTCATACTCCTTAGTTTATATGTTTATTGGAGAATCGTTCTTAAGTTAGTAAAGATTTATCCTATTGAAAGATCAAACACAACATATGGCAAAAGATTGACAGGGGTTGACTTTTGGTCAAACAAAAATAGGAGTTTTTTATGACATCATATTTCTTTTAAAATTTATTTAACAAAACATAGTACTTTCAAATTTATTTAACAAAATGTAGTACTTTTACATAAACCTTATTTTTTACAAAAAGCAAACAAACTCAATGCACCACATCGCATACAACTGATCAATCATTAAAATAGAACTTATTGGATTCATTCAATTTTAATGGAATATATTGTATTCGTTGTTTGTGTAATTAAACTATAGTATTGTATATACAAAATCCCCAAAGGCTGCTGCATGTGTAAAGATATTTGAAACAAAAGAACAAATATGTGCGTTTTATGGGTACCGAAAGATTATGAAAAAGGATTATTACGATGTATAATGTACTTTTTGCTCGAAGCTAAGTGTTCACTGGTAGAAAAACTGGGCTTTTCCACCGGGTTTCTCATGGAAGAAAATCGTCC
Source organism: Chrysanthemum makinoi (assembly GCA_910596185.1). Taxonomy (NCBI): domain Eukaryota; kingdom Viridiplantae; phylum Streptophyta; class Magnoliopsida; order Asterales; family Asteraceae; genus Chrysanthemum; species Chrysanthemum makinoi. The sequence goes on along the minus strand of OU343219.1, from coordinate 217,557,864 downwards.
GTTTTCTTATTGATTAGCGACAATTTACACACTAGTTTGTTAACCAAATATTGCCCATGACGAGGGCCGCAAAATTTCATACACTTCTATTAACTAACTATCACCCAAACACAACCGTCAATCCTGACATCCAAACAACCCATCTTCAAAATGGATGATATACGCATAAGCATAGTGCCAAATCCATTCCCTTCACTCGTACAGACTATATACCCAAAGTATTTCATTAAAAATGAATAAATCCAATAACTTTTTTTTAATGATCGATCAATTGTATGCCATTTGGTTCTTTTTGTTTATTTGTTTTAGGAAAAACTATGATTTATGTAAAAGACTATTTTTTGTTAAATACATTTGAAAGTACTATCATTTGTTAAATAAAATTTAAAAGTACCATGGTCAAATAAAAAACTCCAAAAATAGTTCAATTTTTTATTTGACTCTTGGTCAACCGCCGTCCAGGTTGTGATTGGTTTGATCTCTAAGAAAGATTGAGTGTTGATTGAGCAAGGTGGGCCATCTCATTAAAGGCCCAAACTTTTTAAACTTGTAATGGGCTTGGGCTTTTTTGAATCCACAATAACTTTGTAATTTGTAAAACTTGTGATGTACTCTTTTGCTAAGTTGCTATCAGGAAAAAGAGCTAAACATAATACATCTATGGACTACTGATAAGTTGCTAACATAGCACATAATACACCGTAATATTTTTTTCCAGGAGTACCAATAGCATTTATATATTACTAGTTGGATACCTGCGCACAGCGGCAGCGATAAATATAGTTATATACTCCCTCCGTCTCAAAATTTTCGTCAGGGGACAAGATTAACACAATTTAATAAAAGTGGAGCCATTTTAATTTTCAACCATTTAAAAAGAATATTCATCCACTAACTTCTCTTATTTTTACTATAAAAGGAAAGTGGACAATTATTTTGAGACATCCAAAAAAGAAAATATGGACTATTATTTTGAGACGGAGGAAGTAATAAATATAGTAAATGAATTGCTAACCCAACTCTCCTCTCAATTCCCTACCCGCTTAGTGAATTCATTTCACAACACTCCAAATGTATATGTGTTAGTTGTATGTGTTTGTTTGGGTTTTCTGTATTTTTCCCGTGACATCATTATTCCCGCATATAAAAAAACCTTCACAATCTCTTTCCTGTCAAACACTTTCCCAAAAGTAAATGATTTTGATAAATAAAGTTTGTATTGATTGAAATAAAGGTTAAAGTTATAAAAATTTGAATCAAAATAAAATAAACTCACTAAAAATGTAAAAACTAAAAACTCATAAAAATATATCAAAATGGATGTTGAATTAAAGAGCACAAAATTATAAAAAATATGATAAAATTAGATCATAAAAAAATTAAATGAATTAGAGGATATTTAAATTTAAAAATAAAGGTGATTAATTAGTTAAGAAGTGACATGTGACAACCCATTATTAAAGCTCTTTATTTTAGTTTGTTAGAGCTCATCCTTTTTTGTTATTTTTTAGTTAGAGAAGTGACACATGTCACTCAATGATTGGAGCTCCTTATCTTATTTTTTTGTGGAGCCCACAACTTAAATGCTTTATATAGTAGTATAGATATGGCTTACATGTTTCTGCTACATTGCTATTGTGTAGCAATGTTTTAGGTAGTAAAAAGATAATAGTGATTAAATTTATTTGATAACTATCACATCTAGTTAGTCTTTAGCAGACAGAGGACTTTAATACTACAATAATGAGTTGGGATAGGGGCATTCAAGTAAATTAAGTTTAAGTTGCTAGAGTTTGTCATATACATGGGTCAATTTTAATTTAACCCTGAGTGGCGGCATACCACTAGAATATCAGTATGCCAATGGACAAACTTTGTGGTTTACCATGAATTTAGAACTTAAAAGTTTATAACACATGCTATTGAACTCTATCTAATCATATTTCAGAAAAAAAGTTAACAGATAACCTGAAAACTTATAAAGCAAAAATCAAGCACCAACTACACGAGATAGTAACTAGTGAACCACAACAGAATGACAGACAAACATTATGGCTCATGCTCAATGTACTTCAATCATATTAACATTTTCCTATGAACAGGCTCAAATCACAAACACCGTCAGTTTGCAATGTTCAATTAATGCATGTATAGCCGTAAAATGTAGTCCTACTCAAGTTCTGGTTCCAACTATGGACCTCTAGGTTACCGTCAAGTACAAACCTCTTGAAGCCAACAGGACTTTATTCATTTCTTCTTTTTCATTTGACCATTTTTGGTTTATGTTTATAGATGTAACATACCTATAACTCTGTAAGTACTATTTTTTTTTTTTTTGTATATATGGATAGAGCAGTACCATGTAGCTGATGAGTATGTCATAAGGTAGAGGAACAAGAATGTACTGTACTTATTGCTAAGACAGCAAATCTACAAGGTGGTCACTGGTTGCACCAGAAGATCATCTTCAAATCCATTCACGACCTTCTGTACCTTGCTCAGCATTTCTGTTAGAAGCAAATGCAATTCACAGCTTAGCGTTTCAATTGTAAAATCTTTTATACTATGAACAAAATAACAAGCATATTAAGATTCTCCATCGTCTTTTAGAATTTACTGCATTTATGATTTTATTCCCTGATGTTTTAAGTTAGTTATTATGTTTCCTCTTTGATTTTTCCACTTTCTATATAAACAGATGTTTAATTAGTATTTAGACAATCTTTTTAGACCAAGTTAATTATTACAGTTTTCACGGTTTGGAGGGAAGGGATACGGTTATAATCTTAATCTTACATATACTAATTCAAATCGTCTCAAGATATAAAATTAGCTTAAATAAAAGTACGAAGATCAGGATGTACCATGGAAGGAAGAGTCTTCTAAATATTTCTGTGAAACAAAATCAAGTTTACCATTGCATTTTCAGTTAAATATTGCAGAAACCAGATTTACAAGGTAGAAAGAACTGTGAAAAGATTGAGCAATTGGAAATACCATGATTTCCTTTTTGAGAGCGACTTCCTCTGGAACCGTTGATTGCATTTCTGTTATGGTATAATATTGGTTCATGTTGTCATGATCATAACAGTGACTATACTTTTAAGTAAAGAGCAGTAATGATATAAGAAATGTACCTTGTTCAGCTGCAGGGAAACAGTCCATGAGCAATGACGTGAAACTTGGAGGAAAGGCTGAGAGCTTTCCTTGAACATCCTGACTAAGTGTGGCTTCCAGGGGATTTGCGATTTGGCTGCCATTATGGTTCTCACTTGGTTGCATTGACCGGATGCAAGTGTCAGCAGTAGATGCTATTGGACTCCACTCCCATGTTGGTCTGCACAAACAAGTTAAATCACAGATGACCTGTTTACATTTTGCTCTAGTCTCTAAACAATGTGGTTGCAGACTTAAAAATGAGTTACTATATTCAAACCCACCTATACATGGGTTGGTCAAAGTCCGCAGAAGAGTTTACTGGGTCCCCGTTCTGTGGTGGACTGCAAAAAGAGTTCATTTATAACCTTGATTTCATTTAAAGGATGTGTGATTGACATTATGAGCTCACATATTGTGGGTCAAATGTGGTTGCAGACATGCACATAAGTTATTCTATTCTCACCCACCTATATATGGGCTGAGAAAAGTCCGCAGAAGAGTTTACTGGGTCCCCATTCTGTGGTGGTCTGCAAAAAGAGTTCATTTATAACCTTGAATTCAGTTAAAGGATGTGTGGTTGACTTTTTGAGCTCACATACTTGGTTTTCATCGCAAACATACCATGTTAATTTAGTAATTTACAATAAAATACAAGTTTGCAAGAATGAGTTATTGTGGGTCAAATGTGGTTGCAGACATGCACATAAGTTATTTTATTCTCACCCACCTATATATTTGTTGAGAAAAGTCAGCAGAAGAACTTAGCGGGTCCCAATCCTGTGGCGCTCTGCAAAAAGAGTTCATTTTGATCTTATTATTGATTAAGGGCCGTGTGATTAACTTTTAAGCTCCTGTACGTGGTTTTTGGTAGCAAGGATACCATATTACCATGAACGTGATTATAATACAGCAACATACCAAAGTTTGAAAAAAAATGAATTATTTTGGGTCAACCGTGATTGCAGACATGCACATAAGTTATTTTATTCTCAGTCACCTATACATGGGTTGAGAAAAGTTGGCAGAAGAGCTTATTGGGTCCCAATCCTGTGGAGCTCTGCAAAAAGAGTTCAGTTATGATCTTAATGTCAGTTAAAGGATGTGTGATGGACTTTTTGAGCTCTCATACTTGATTTTTGGTTGCGAGCATACCATGAGCGTTGATAAATACAACAAAATACCAAGTTTACAAGAATGAGTTATTTTGGGTCATATGTGTTGAGTAAAATTGCTTTGATTTGTTGCATTCACTTTTACAATTTGTCCAAAGCTATTTTGTTCTTGCAAACTATAGCATCTTTTCTAGCATTTTCACAGGGGTGGTTACTTGGCAATGTAAGTCCATGTAATGTTCTTTAAAAAGATCAGAATGAGATGATGTTCTGGTTATGGATATCAGAATGAGAATGAGATGATGTTCTAGCATTTTCACAGGGGTGGTTACCTGGGGATGATCTCAGAATGAGATGATGTTCTGGTTATGGATATACCAGACACAGACCCATCAGTCTTTTCTTGTCCAAAGAATTCCTAGAGAAAAGTAGATATTATTACCACACATCAATGAGGAGAGGGGGTAAAGGTTTGAACCTTTATAGAATTTATAAATCTTTCAGTCTCGTAGAGTGTGACAAATCGCACTGCAAACTTATGGATCTGCACACAAGGAAATGGGTATCTGACATCTTAGATCTTAGATTATACTGTATCCTGTCAATACTAAAATCATGCTTCCTATCAGCAATTTAGATATTGGTGACAACTTAATAGTAGATTAATTTAGCTAGTTAGTCTATAAGACAGCATTCTGATGGTAACACTAACCTATGTGCAGTAGTTTGCTAAATCAGAAAGTGATTAAGATTATATGTGAAAGCTCATGTTCTATAGACAAAAATCATGATCAGAAGCAAGGTATTGAACCCACTAAATCTACAGCTGACCAAGTGACAATAAAAGAGTTCCCTTGTTTCTTTATTACCATAAAAGTCCTGCTGTTGACCAAGTTTAAGATCACTGTTCTTTACACTAGCTTTTGCACAGCAAGTGTTGGGCATCCTGCGTGTAAAAAATCATTCCATAGCACTTGATCTTAATTCTTAACTACTTTTGGGCAGAGTGGAGTGAAATCAACTAGTATTCAACCCGGTCATCGGACAATGTGGCGTTAGCGTAACATGAACAACCACTATTTCGAAACATCTACAAGGATATAAGCTGCATCACATTTCATGATGGTTTGATATATGAGATGTATACTGTGAACACACACACACTGCTAAGATGAAGGAAAAGGATTGTTGACAGTATAGCTTGATGCTTTTGCCATGAAAATTCATGGCTCAATACCCGAAAAAATGAAAACAGTAACTTTGAGTTGTAGGATATACAATAACAAAAGGTATAAGTAAGCAAATCTAAACAAAACGAGCAGATTTGAGTGCCTTGCCTGGCTTACTCGATCTTTATAACTCATGAATACAACTTTGCTGCCCCTAGCAGGGAATCCAGACAAACATGCAACCTGAGGCCAGGTAAAATGTAGCTTTGAAATGTAATGCTCTTCCTGAAATGATTTAGTTGCCAATGTGCTGTTAGATTCACATTAAATTATGATACAGAAGCATACTAAACAGGCCAGACAGTTATATACGGAGTATTCCTTGGCTACCAACATACTCACATGACAAATGAACAATTAAGATAAAGAAAATATGTAAACCAATCTAATATTGCTTGTTGCATCACAGATAATATTACAATAGATGCTACTTGCAAGATTTGAAGCCTTCTTAGTCTGCAAATAGCTAGCATGCAACTTCTATCTTCAATTCTCTATATATATCTTCTTTTTATAAAACACGCAAATGAACTGCAGGTATACAGTTTTAGGGCAGCGCTAGCTTAAACATATGACAAACAATGTGTACCGTCGAAACTCAAAATCAGTATATTCCGATCATTTAACTCTAATATCCAGTTTCATTATACGTATACGAAATACATATCCTAACTATGACAATAGGACTATGATGGTGAATTAAGAAGGCTATTTCAAAGAAGCTGAAAAACTGAAAGGCAAAGAGGAAAGCCGAAAATATAGCACAAAGACATTTAGAACATCATAAAGCAAATGAGACAAATAGCAACCTAACAAGACCTATAATAACAAGGCCTAAAGGAAAGCAACTAATTACATGCCCTTAAAAAAACCTCGAATTATGCGTAACACCACAAAACTACCTGTGACTCGCAAGAAACCAGCATTTCAAGGGTATAGTGGACCAGACTTGGAACTAAATCACATAATGAATCCATCTAGTTTATTAGACTGAAACTGTTTATGGGCAACTTAGAACTTCTATATGAGCTATAACAAATCTGTTACGACTATGTATTAAACAATTACCTTCTATACAGCTAGATACAATCAACTAACAACAAATTAGAGATAATCATAAGACTTAATGCCTAAATAGTGTTGACACCTGTCTAAATTTGTGATCAAATGCAAAAAAATCATACATAAATCACAGAAAGAGTGCAAACTGATCTTAAATCACGAAAATAAGGCTTAAAGTGACACTCAAATCAGTTCAGAGGCAAGTTAGATCTAATAGTCACACTACAGAGAACTAACAATCATATCCTATAACAATTTACTTTATGAAACGGTATCAAACAGTTAATTCGCTTACATTTAAAGAAAATCAACATACAAACTAATAGATTCAATTATAAGTTTACACCTCGATATAAATGTGTAAAAATGTGATCAAACGGATAACAAGTGTAACAATATCACAATCAGAGTTTAAACTAATGTTTATATCACACATATAACACGTAACACAGATACTAAAACTCATAATGATGTCATCAAATACATAACTAGTGTCGAAAAAGCACACTCAGGATTTAAGTGAATGCTAAACGACACAAATAAGGCGTAAAACTATACTAATTCAGCCCACGAACAAAAAAGGCTTACAAATCTGTTAAAAATAACGGATAATCATGGTGATGTCAACAAATACTGAGTGATTGTAAAAATTACAATCAGTTATCAGAGTCTAAGGTAATGCTAAATGACACATATAAGGCCTACAACGACACTGAATTAGCTGACGAAACAGATGATGATAACATTATTTCAATTTAAAATTCACTAAAATCGTGATGACGTCATTAAATGCATAACGTTTGTTGTAAAATCAAAATCAGACTCTAAATTAACACTAAATCACACAAATAAGTGTAATGTGGAACACAGTCAGCTCACAATCAGAGAGTAATAACAGAGTTAATTAAAAAAAATCGTTAAACTCACGAAGACGTCATCAAATAGTGATTGTTGCAAAATCACAATCAAAGTCTAAACTAATGCCAAATGACACAATAAGGCGTAAATGATCCTACAACCGAAAAATACTCATGATGATGTCATCAGATGCATAACGTTTGTAGCAAAATCACACTCAGAGTCTAAGTTAACGCTAAATCACACAAACAACGCGTAAGACGAAACGCAATCAGCTCACAGTCTGAATCATCAAATGCATAACAATTGTTGCGAAATCACATTCAGAGTCTAAACTAACGCTAAATTACACAAATAAGGCGTTAATGATACTACAACAACAACAACAAAAAATTATGATGACGTCATCAGATAATGAAATCACAATCGGAGTTTAATTTAATGCTAAATTACGCAATAATCATTTCAAAAACAAAAACTAATAAAACGAAGCTTAAAAAATGATGACGTCATAAAACTTACAACGACGTGATCGACGAGAGTAACCGTAAGCACAAGGCGTCCAGAATGATCATCAGCACAATGAGTAAACAATCTGAGAAACGCAAGCGAAGTAAACGAAGAGAGCCAGGTGCCTTTAATCCTCTTCATTTGTGGAACGAGTGACGGATGACGATGACCGCCGGAGGATGACACGTCACCAGGACAGGTGAAGAAACGAGCGTATTGGACTTGCCACGTGTCACCTGAGTTGTTGCTGTTAGTTGTGGTTGTGTTTGTGAGTGCTAGAATTGGCTCATAATCATGATGATGGTTGTGGTAATTGTTTGTGATTGAGTCTCCGGAGATGTAAGATCCCGCCATTTTTTTTTTGTTTGTTGCGTGGTGGCCACGCGGTTGGTTTTATTTGTGTGTGAGTTTTTGAATTTGTTAGGATTGAGCCCACCGCTTAAATAACTGAATTTGATTCCTTTTCTTTTTCTTTTTTAAAAAATGAAAAATAAGGGTTTTAAAATCTTTTATATAATAAAACAAAACCTTTAACGGGATTTTTACATTTAAAAAAGGGCTAACGGAAAAAAACATTTGAAAATGGACAAAAACGTAAGAAAATTAGTACCATTTAAAATTAAGTTAGTGCCATATAGTTAAATGAACATTTAAAGTTGCAATTTACGTCATGTAGGAGCTTGGCGAGATTGTGATGGAAAGGTAAATCTTCATGTTGAGTCAGACCTCAACTGGACACATTTGCAATTTTTTAAATTAGACGACTTAAATTGAGTAGTAAGTGAGACCTGGACTCAAGGCACAAGATGGGGATAAAACATGTTTACATTTACAATGTTGTTGGCAACGTAAATCCCATAATGATTTAGGAATTGGAAAAGGTTTGTCAATTATTGTTCGACAGATTACCTTATTATGTGCTTTCATTGCTAGCAGATCAACAGATGTAATGGAACTGTGATAATTTTGATCTTAGTTTTCGAGAAAATTCTATGGTTATATGAATATTACCTTGGGTATTTTATTTTCTTGAAAAGTTTAATTATCGAAAATACTAATATTGAATTTTGCTAATTCTTTAAATGTATAAATTGATAACGCTACACGCGTCGTTCGGGGTCAAAGGAACTTCCTTTTCGTCGAGCAAGTTTTATAACACCCTAAGCAGTGAACCTAATCGTTGTAGTGTAGTATTAGGGTAAGCCACGGGTATTGATATCGTTCTCTAGGGGAATAGGATTGCTAGTGAAAAGTTACTACGCTAAGGTTGGGGTTGAGGAAGATTACTTTTATGTTATCTTTTTATGTTTTTTAGGAAATGAAAAGGTACGAATATCGGGGTTTGGATTTGGGGGTTGGTATTTCTACCGATTAATCTACTTATCTAATTATCTGATCTAAGGTGAGGGTAGTCTATGTCTAATTATTGTGTGCTCGTATGATGGTTTAAAGATGTGTTTACTTAGGTTTTCTTACTCTTTAATTATCTCCTATTGATGGTTGAATTGTCACATCCTTATTCTTAATCGCGTTGTGTGTCTAAAGTCGTAGGGTATGCGGTTGTCCCTAACTCTTTGAAACTACCAAAGGGTCTCGTCTACAAAATCTCTAGGAATTATAGACTCTAACTCTAAGGTACTCTTTGGATGGTTTAGCCTACAACTACTCTAGGTGTTATAGTCTAAGGTTCACAAAGATTAATCAAGCATTAACTACACAACGAATGACCTATCGCATTACTAGATCATTAACAATTAAGATAAGAGACAACCAATCAATATTCAATAATTAAGTTTCATATTCCCTAAGCAAACACACAAATAAATTAGCCGGACATGGAGAACATGCAAGCATACACACAAGTAATTGAAGACATAATTGAATTAATGAAGTAAAACACTTATCTTGTTGTAAGATAGGTTTGGAACCCTAAAATACTGTACAAGACAGCCTTGGTTCGGTTTAGGTTTTTACTCCAAAAGACTACACACTAAAAACTGAAAAATTCGGATTCTATATATAAGATTACAATCGAGACGGCGTCACATTATGAATTGTGACGCCGTCGGGTAGCCGTCAATAGGGTTTCGTCTTGGCCACGTTAGTCTTGCGAAGACGTCACCTTATGCTTGTGACGCCATCCCCTTCAGTCTCTGACGCCGTCTGGATCAAATCTAGGCCGTCTGAGTTGCGACGACCTACTCTTTTAAAGCCTGACACCGTCACTTGAAAATAAGCAATTTGGCTACTACCCCGTCACAAAAGTTATGCGACGGCGTCACAGATAACACCTGACGCCGTCACTTGAAGAACCTGACGCCGTCCCCTTGTATTTCAGCAGTCTGAGTGGCTCGATTCTTGACTTTGGCCATTTTCTTCGTATATCCGCGCCTTTTCGTCCAAATAAGTGCCATTCCAGCAATTTGCCTTCAAGAGACCTAAAAAGTGAAAAGGAACGATATTAAGTAATAACGGATACAAAAGTGATCAAATAAGGGCTTAAACGACCTCTAAAAAAGGTACATTTTAAAACCTTATCAAATATCCCTACACTTGGTATTTGCTTGTCCTCAAGCAAATGTGCTTTTAGCCAATTAATTTATAAGTTAGGGGTCATGAAACATTGGTTTAAAACAGTCCACAACACATATAAGCCCCGCAAAAGTCATAACAAGCACGGAAATTACATACTAGCACCTCACATGGGGTGTTTGGATACTCACATCTCTCGGGTGTATATGAAATATATCAAAGTGGAAATGGAAGATATACACTCATTAACCGGTCCTAGTACATAGATTACCATAGGCTTGAGACTAGATCAAACCTCCATCGCTTTGGCGTAAGCACCTAGGAAAGACTATCAAAGAGGTCTTTAAAGGGTTGTAATGTTAGGCTTACGGTAGGGAAACAAAGGGTTTGGTGGGATAGGCTATTTAGTGGTGGCAAGTCAAAAATCTCTATGTTACAAGCATACGAAGAATTGCGTTGCTAAGCCAAGACTCGACACTCTAAACTCTAGATAACTGAAATACACAAACATGAATTTAAAGGATAGATGTAGGATGGTAGCCCGTTTTTTTTTTTTTTTTTTTTTTTTTTTTTTTTACACTCTATTTTTTTCTTTTCTCTTTTTTTTCTATTTTTATTTTTTATTTTTTTTCCTACACTTTTACACTACCATCCTCTACGGTAACATCAAAATGATAGGGATTTATAGGCACATCCCTACACTTGAGTTTTTATTACTCTAACACTAATTTGACCCGAATTGAAAAGATCAAAACAGTTGGAGTACATTATTACGCAAATAAAGGGAATTTGAATTTAACGTTCCTTCCCGTCATTTCATAAACTTTAACTTTTCCCATGAGTCCCAATCGTCCAAAAACTGTATACAAAGGATATGACTCGACTTAGCAACTCATGCAAGCAACTAGATAATTGAACTAAGGGTTTAGGGTGATAACAATAATGCACTAAAAGTGAGTGCATACAAGGTAGGCTAAGGCGATTGGGTGTACATTTGGGGGTGGGGTGTAAACAATGCTCTTCATTGATATTCCGAAAAACCGAAAAATCAAGAGAACCGCGAAAAGGATAGGCTCGGAGGGGTTAACTAGGGGTATCGTGTACTAAAAGTGAGTACAACACAAAGGTGTAGGAAAATTACTCAACCGAGGTGGAAGAAGTAATTATATTACAGGTATCAAACAAGGGTTATCCTAATGTCTCTTATCATTTAGTTATTCCTAACTACACAAGTGTAGTCTTACTAGCGATCTCGGGATGCATCACAAAACAAGTTCTAGAATCTATAATACTACCGGTTCACACACTAAGCACTAAAGATGAATGTTTTAATTCCTACTAATCTAAGGGTGATCCTCACATTTTGGGTGGAATTTAAGTGGTAAAGGGTTTTGTGCTAGTCATATAACTTCCTATCTGTGAGACGCTTTATTAAGACTAATGGCCCACTCCTATATGTCATGAAAAATTAAAAATTTGGTGCCAAAATTACCCTAACCGACATTTTCTCATGGTTTATTACACAAATACAATTGGACAAAGCAAATATTCAAGGATAAGCATAGTTTCAAAGTTCTCGTTTTATTTTCCATCCCTACACTTAAACTGAACATTGTCCCCAATGTTCCACGAAAGTATCAAAGTTATGATAATATAAGGTAATTAAAAACGAAAGAAACTAATAATCCCCTGATTAGATCGGTAGGATCCGTGTAAAGTGGTGGTTAAATCCTTTCCAAGAAGAATGTATGCGTGAAAAGCTCCTTCCAATCTTATGTATCTTCTTCTTAGTAAATTAAACCTGCACACTTGAAGAAAACAAACGAAACCTTCGCGTAAAATCGGCGGTAATAATATATATAAGACTCTACTAAACTAGGATATAATGCTTGTGGAATGGATGTTTACAGAATTTCTGTAAAATTAAGACCTGGAAAATTCCAAAAATTTATAAGTAGCTCAGAAAACGAGAAAAAAGTAATCTGTTGTTTTTACTCCTTCCTGACGCCGTCAGGTTGCGATCCTGACGCCGTTAGGTTATCCTGACAAAAACTGGTCTGCGATTTTCTAGAAAAAAATTCTGGAAAATTTACATCTTTAGAATCTGGAAAAATTTCTGCAAAACATCCATTATGACTCGATACAAGCATTTGACTCGAACAAACACACATATATATCTTTTAATTAATTGAAATTCTCATGTTTACTTTTCTTTTGAAAACGTGTGTAATCCTCCCTACACTTATCCTTTATGTAAAATACCTTTATATGCAATTAAGACGAGGTTAAAAACAAAATAAAACATTTTTACAAATTTAAACATGAGAATAAACAATCAATAAAAGATATATGACACTAACAAGCAAACAATTAAGCATGGGTTGCCTCCCACGAAGCGCTTTTCTTTATTTATGAGTCTTGTAGCTAGACTCGTAGTCGTGCCCCTACATGACTTCATTACCGTCACCTTCTTCCTTATGACGGTTTTCATTGGGGGGTTCCATGTTGTAAAAGTGCCCTATAGTGCACCTTAAGAGGTCGTCCTCTCCCCAATTGGTCCTATATTCCGGTCCTAAGTTCAAGCAATCCTTATAGAAACCTAGAATCTTGGCCATAACATAATCTACTCCCTTCTCCTTATCTTCCTCATTCCTATAGTAGACCGATAGTTTAAGTTCCTTTTCATCATTGGAGAGTGATGAAAACTTCTCAATCTTAAACGGCATTTGGTAAGCTACATCATCGGTCTCATCCTTGAATCGCACTATTCCTAATGAGGGATCATAAGTCATCCCAGTGTTTTCTATGAAAGGTTTTCCTAGAATAACGTGGGACAAGCTAGGATCTATGGTCGTACTAATATCATCTACCACTATGAAATCCGTAGGAAACATGTAACTACCTACATGGACTGGCAATCCCTTAACTCTACCAAGAAAATTGCAACTATCCCTAGGATTATCGGGGTTTTGCCTAGTTAGGATAGGCTTCTTCATTACCCAATTGTAGTAGGTGCTAGTCATTATATTGATTGGGGACTTGCGATCAATGTAGGCCTTTGCCACGAAAAGGTGTCCTATGCAACATGGTATGTTAAGATTCCAAGGGTTCCCAAACTTGATCCTAGGGCTTTTCCTAACGTACATGTGACGGAGGTCACGCACTAAGTGAGGGTGGCGAGATAGTTCTTCTTCCGTAGGAAACTTATTGAAATAGTCATTGTCTACTTTATTTACTTCCTCGGTGTTTCATTGTCGGTGTTTCCTTAACCTCAAGTATCATCTCATGGTTCGCTTCGTCATTTGTTCTATTAGGTTTCACTAAGGCGATGGTATTGACGAATTGAACATGCTTAGCTAACTTACTTGGGTCTTTAATCTCTACACCGGAAGGTTCGGGAGTTGAGATAGAATTAACCTTCCTATCACTATTAGTCATTGCTTTCAAAAGGTTATCTATCTTCCTTTCCATATCGGCTTGTTGTTGGTTAAAACGATCCGAGAGCTTAGCAATTTGAGCTTCTTGGGATGCGACTAGGTGTTGCAACATCCCCTCAATGATTTGTTGGGTAGGGCCATGAGATGGGGGCCATGAGAAATCATTGGAAGTAAATTCTTTGGTTTGTCCCTAATAGAAGTCGGGCTTGTTCTTCCATGCTTCTGGGTATCATTGAAAGTCCTAGGTCCGGTGTTGTGGGAATCTTTCTCCCGTTCCATTAATACGCGAGGACGCGTAGTCAACGGAAGCATGTTCGGGGAATCTTATGCAAGCAGATTATGAGGGTCACTAAATTGCTCACACGAGGAGAAGAAACTTTGTTACTTGGTGCGAAGACTTAGGATTTTCGTAGGATCTCATTAGGAATTTTACTTGATCTTTAAGCTCGAGCATCCTACGGTCGGAAGATTGTGAGTCAATGGGAGGCAAGGAGATTGCCTTAACGGTTTTGGGCAACTCATGGGGGTCATTCCAACTTTCGTTGTCATAGAGAGCAAGGTCCTCTATTATACCCCATGATTCTTCCGCGGTGAGATCACTAAGTTTTCCACCGGCCGCTTGGTCAATGGATCGCTTGGTGGGGAAGTTGACATGATCATAGAATATTTGAACTTGAAGCCAAAGATCAATGCCGTGATGAGGGACTTTATGAAGTAAGTCCTTGAATCGAGTCCATGCTTCATAGAGAGATTCACCTTGACGTTGTTGGAACATCAAGATGTCATTCCTAAGTTTAGTGGTTCTCCCGGTGGGAAAAATTGAGCAAGGAAGCGAGAGGTGAGATCATCCCAACTTGAGATGGATCCGGCGGGAAGTCGCTCAAGCCAATTACTAGCTTGGTCCCGTAGAGAGAATTGGAAGAGACGCAGATGCGTGGTCTCCCGAGTAGTAGCATCAAGGTCTATGGAATCGAAAATTTTAAGGAAATCCTTAAGATGCTGATTAGGATCTTCGGAACGAAGTCCATGGAATGCACATCCGTTTTGCACCAACCGGATGGTGTCGGATCGCAGGGCCGTAGTTTGGGCTTGATCGGGAAGCTCAATGGTGTTCCTATAGCCTAGGTGGCTTGGTCTCGAGTATTCACCAAGAGTACGGGCTCTTGGCGGGTCATTTGGTGGTAGGTTGATAAATGATGGGTGGTTATCACCTTCCATGATGAAAAATGATGGGATTACGAACAAAGGTCACGAAGAAGGGGGATAGACTACGAGAAAGCTAAACATAAGAAAAAATTTACTTGATAGGAATCAAGCAAAGAAACCTAAATGAGGTGGACTACTAACTAGCTATTCTATTCCCCGGCAGCGGCGCCAAAAACTTGATAACGCTACACGCGTCGTTCGGGGTCAAAGGAACTTCCTTTTCGTCGAGCAAGTTTTATAACACCCTAGGCAGTGAACCTAATCATTGTATTGTAGTATTAGGGTAAGGCACAGGTATTGATATCGTTCTCTAGGGGAATAGGATTGCTAGTGAGAAGTTACTACGCTAAGGTTGGGGTTGAGGAAGATTATTTTTTTTTATCTTTTTATGTTTTTTAGGAAATGAAAAGGTACGAATCTCGGGGTTTGGATTTGGGGGTTGGTATTTCTACCGATTAATCTACTTATCTAATTATCTAATCTAAGGTGAGGGTAGTCTATGTCTAATTATTGTGTGCTCGTATGATAGTTTAAAGATGTGTTTACTTAGGTTTTCTTACTCCTTAATTATCTCCTATTGATGGTTGAATTGTCACGTCCTTATTCTTAATCGCGTTGTGTGTCTAAAGTCGTAGGGTATGCGTTTGTCCCTAACTCTTTGAAACTACCAAAGGGTCTCGTCTACAAAATCTCTAGGAATTATAGACTCTAACTCTAAGGTACTCTTTGGATGGTTTAGCCTACAACTACTCTAGGTGTTATAGTCTAAGGTTCACAAAGATTAATCAAGCATTAACTACACAACGAATGACCTATCACATTACTAGATCATTAACAATTAAGATAAGAGACAACCAATCAATATTCAATAATTAAGTTTCATATTCCCTAAGCAAACACACAAATAAATTAGCCGGACATGGAGAACATGCAAGCATACACACAAGTAATTGAAGACATAATTGAATTAATGAAGTAAAACACTTATCTTGTTGTAAGATAGGGTTTGGAACCCTAAAATACTGTACAAGACAGCCTTGGTTCGGTTTAGGTTTTTACTCCAAAAGACTACACACTAAAAACTGAAAATTTCGGATTCTATATATAAGATTACAATCGCGACGGCGTCACCTTATGAATTGTGACGCCGTCGGGTAGCCGTCATTAGGGTTTCGTCTTGGCCACGTTAGTCTTGCGACGGCGTCACCTTATGCTTGTGACGCCGTCCCCTTCAGTCTCTGACGCCATCTGGATCAAATCTAGGCCGTCTGAGTTGCGACGATCTACTCTTTTAAAGCCTGACACCGTCACTTGAAAATAAGCAATTTGGCTACTGCCCCGTCACAAAAGTTATGCGACGGCGTCACAGATAGCACCTGACGCCGTCACTTGTAGAACCTGACGCCGTCCCCTCGTATTTCAGCAGTCTGAGTGGCTCGATTCTTGACTTTGGCCATTTTCTTCGTATATCCGCGCCTTTTCGTCCAAATAAGTGCCATTCCAGCAATTTGCCTTCAAGAGACCTAAAAAGTGAAAAGGAAGGATATTAAGTAATAACGGATACAAAAGTGATTAAATAAGGGCTTAAACGACCCCTCAAAAAGGTACATTTTAAAACCTTATCATAAATGCAATATTAAACCATAAACGTGAGTTATTCTTGTATTGGTTAATTGATCTATACCTGTAAGGGTTTTTGGTAGAGTTAACTTTACTAAAAGAATAATCCTAGTCCTCTTTTCATAAGAAAATAGTGAGATTCAATCTTATCCCTTTTCATGAATGAGAAATGTATAATAGGAAAATTAGAATTGTCTAAATTTTAAATACATAACTCATAAGCAAACTTTAATAGTTAAGAAAATTGCACATTTTCTGAGTTATTAAATTAGAAGCTATACTAATTTACTGCATATTTGGTAAAAGACAAACTAGTATATTTTATCTAGTTGTTGTGCTTTGACCATTTACAGGTACTACATTCAATTGTTGGAATGGTAGACCTCTTAAGAAAGAAATTGCATGCCCAATTTTTCAAATTAATAGCATTGATGGATAACCATCATCTACATAGTAGAATAAACTCTTTTAGTACATAAGTAATTGTTATGTATGGACTTTCTCAAAGGTGTAGGGAAGTAAATAGCACACTATTTTCTTTCACTGAGCAATGAAACACTTACAATGTTGTCAAATCCAGTGGGAGCATTGTGTTCTTATTACTGAATAAGGAATTAATGTAATGATCTCTAATTCAGTGGGAGTTACAAGCTTTGTCATCTTGGTAGTAACCCAAATTATCTTTAGAATGTCTTAAGATAATTACTTTCACTTGTAGAAACTTATGTTTTTAAGGATAGTCATGAACGTTTCTTTACTAGACAGTGACATTCTATATCTACTAGTTATGCTAATATCTCTGACACAATCATATTGATCACATAAACAAATGTGTGTCGTGTTGTTTATCTGCTACATGATGTTGTTCCATGCACAAGTGGAAGAAATCTTTATTGTGTGCAAGGTACAACACATAGAAATATGATTTAATGGATTCTCTTGACTGCAAGGTAAGAGAGTAACGTTCTAATATGACTTATACATATATAATTCAAGAAACACTTGTGTTGAAATTTACGTTATGTGAGAGCTTAGCTAGATTGCAACAAAAAGGTAAATCTCCATGTTACGTAGGATCGTATCTGGAATAAATTTACAGTTTCTAAATTAGACAAGTATTTAGAATACGTGTCAAAATGATATATAAGACTACTTCAAACTAAATATTTATGTATTATTAAAATGACATAAATAAATGAAGTAATTTAATACTACTTCAATTTATATATTTATGAATTTTTGGAATTACATAAATAAATAAAGTAATCTAATACTACTTCAATTTGTATATTTATGAATTTTAGGAATGATATAAATAAATGAAGAAATAATGTAGTCCTATATTATTGTGAAGTAATAAATTAACTTGAAATTACTATTAAAACCATGAGGTGGTGTTCATAATTACTTTAGTTAAATATGTTTATGATTCATTGTAAAGACATAAACATGAAGTCTTTTAAGACTTATAATAAAGTAAGACGTTAACTTGTTATGTTTTTTAATTAAGACATATACAAGAAGTCATTGAGTTGATAAATGATTTATAGCGTATAATGAGATTATAACAGTTTATGTTTTCTTGATGAGACATGGATATAAAGTGACTTGATTTTTTTTTGAACGGCAAATTTATTAGAAGACTAGCAAGATGCTAGAGAATTACAAAGAAATGGAACTAGGACATTTGATCCAAGAGATCCAATCAAAGTTACTTTTACATCTACTAGAACACCAAGTATAAGACAACAAGACAATCTTGTCAAAAAGTAAATCCAATCGCGGTTGAGAGCTTCCAAACAGCACTTGATTATGGAATTTCCAAATCACCCACCACATGACATAAAAGACTCCTTCTAACACACCTTTCCTCCCTTTAGAGAGACGAAGAACATTGAACCAAGAAAGCCAATCAACATAAGACATACATTCCTGAATATCCAACTCCCACCAACTAGCAACTTTAAGCAAAAGATGACGAGCCACATTACACGAAAAAAGAAGATGTGAGGAAGTCTCTCCAGCACAACTACATATGGGGCAAAGGATGGATGGGATATCAATCCCACGAAGAGACAAATTTAATCGAGTAGGAAAAATGTCCAAAGACACTCTCCAAGCAAAAACATTGATCTTTATAGGAACAACACTAACCCATCTAGTGGAAGGACCAACCACAGGCAATAAAGAATCATCAATATAAGATCGCACCGACCTAACCGAGAACTCACCCGAGGGGTCAAGAGACCAAACCCATCTATCATTTTGATTGGTAAGGACCACTGGAACGATTTTATCAACAAGGAGTTGTAGTTGCTCTTCTTCTACACCTCCACGTGGGTCACGCCTAAAAGAATGGGCCAAAGAGGTATCTCTAAGCTTAGTAGCAACATTCACCTGTTTATCGCATTCCAAGGCATACAATCTTGGAAACAAGGATTTAAAAGAAGAATTAGATAGCCAAATATCCTCCCAAAACAAGGTTTGATCGCCATTGCCCACTTTCTTCTTCACAAACGAATTCAGATTAATTCCCTTAGCAGCTAATAAATTGAGCTCGCAAAATAACAATCCAAGTAGAAGATCGATGCAACATACCTGAATTATTAAGGGCACCACGATCTCCATAAATAGATTTTATAGTACGAGTCCAGTTTTATGTACAACCGACCATTTTGCCTTCTCGGATCGGATCGACCGATAACCAAACCTGTGGAAAACTAGAAGGGGGGGTTGAATAGTTTTGCCTATTAAAACTCATTTTAAACTATTTAGATCGACTTATGTCAATCTATTTGGATGTGTGTTGGATGTTGATAAACAAACATATAGAAGTATAAATATGTAATGAAAAGATAAGAGTAAGAAGCACAAAACCACAACGCGAGTATTTATAGTGGTTCGGCTACAAGGACACCTTCCTTGCCCTACTCCACTCCCCGAGTCACCTACTCGAGAGTTCGTAATCACTACACAACACCGACTCCTTATGGTGGAGAAACCTTCACAACGTTTCCTACTATTTTTCCGGTACTAGGCTAACCACCGGGTTCTTTCACACCAAGGTGAACCACACCTACCACAACGTCGCCTACCCTTTATCCGGTACTAGGCTAAGTACCGAGTTCCATTACAATGGAGGAACTACTACCCAACACTACACCAATTAACTAACCCCAAAGGAGATCTACTCCTTATAATGTCAACAAGGATAACAATATCCTATGACCCAATACCAATCTATCTTGTACATTGAAACACACCATATCGAGTGTACATCTTGGGCACCTTTCACTAATGCCTTTAACTAGATCTTCAAGACACCCTTCACTAATGCCTTGTGACTTGACTTCTAGGCACCCTTCACTAATGCCTACAATATGGACGATCGACACCTTTCACTAATGTCTTCGTCTTGACACTTGAGACATCTTTCACTAATGTCTTCAACACTACACTTCTTAGAAGAAAGAAAAGAACCATCAACAAGAGGACTTCAGTAGTCTTGATGATGAGGAAGCATGGCAACTCATGGACTTGAGCTTGCTTGACTCCAAAGGTGGTGATCTCGCCTTTAAGAGGAACCTAGAGGATCACACACAAAAACAAAACTACAAACATAGATCACTTGGATCTAGGGTTAGAGAGTTTTAAACTCAAGGATAAAGTATGTGAGAAAGGGGTGAGAGACAATGAAGAAATGGCTCACTATTTATAGAGAGAAGATGCCTACTGTTCCCCGGATCCCACGAATCCCTCCCACAAGGGATCCGTCTAGCGTAAAGCTAGGGATCCGTGGGACGCTCCTCTTTGCCCATGGGTATTTTGGTTATGGGTTATGGGTCATGGGTTATGGGTTGATCCATGGGTCTCTTATTAGATACAATGTATCTCATGAGTGCAATGCACCTAGTCAAATGGGTATGGGTCAATACCATGGGTTATGGATATTATCCATATATGACATAAGCATGATGTCATGCAATGGGTTATGGGTCAAGCTCCATGGATATGGGTCATGGACTTTGGGTTGTATCCAACTACATTCAATGTATTTGGTCAATGGGTTCTGATACTTAAGTTTCTACCCATTTATATTACCCAATATACTACATACTAGTTATGTGTATATTTTACCCAAATATGTAAACACTAGTTGTTATGCATATGTAATACAAGTGACAAAGCCAGATTTTTTAGCTCGGGTGGGCCGAATGAAGTGTTACATCATATAACTTACATAAATTTAAACATTTTTAAGGCTAACAGTGTTCACTTTCTTTTTTTTGGCTAAAAAGTTACCCCGGAAAAGTATTTTTGGGTAAACGGTGTTCACTTTCCTACATAGCAAAAGTTCATCAAAAAGTCAATAACTCATATTAAACTCATGAGCCCACAAAAATTATAAATGTTACCTATAACAAACCCACACATCTTATAAATTTGCGATAAAAAACATATATATGCAAGGTAAATAACTAAATACTCGTTTGTTCTTAGTATTCACGCTAAATAATTGATCAAAAACTGGATGGGCCAAATTATCGTTATATGAACTTCTGGACTAAATTATACATATCCATATGCCTTGTTAAGAAGTTTCTTGGGTTGGCCATGGCCCACCATGTCTCTAAAGTAGCTCCGTCACTGTGTAATACTAAATCATAAAATCACTTATACTTGTTTTAGTGTTTTATGTGAAAACGTAAGTGTGTTAGAAAACTATTGGCTCAAACCATTTACGTATTTTATTTGTTTCGTTAACATGATTTTACACTTGTTATCGACAAAACATTAGAAGATCGTAAAATATAAATAAACGTTTTTACGGCTTATTTGTATTAACAATCTCCCCCTTTTTGTTGATGACAAAACATAAAAATATTTAAAGAAAAAGCTAAAATTCGTAAACGTTTGAATTAGTAGTTTTTACTTTCTTCTCCCCCTTTTTGTCGAAACAAAAAGAGCTTTGAAAGGAAACTAACATATTGTTTTAAGAAAAACATGTGAAAAATAGAAAAGAAAGAAAAAGTACGTCTTAACTCCCCCTTGACGAGTTCATCCCTATGTGAGGGCGTCAAGAAAAAATAATACTAAGCTAGTTCATTTGCAACTAAGTTTGCAAAAGATTTCGTCTATGTGACGAATATGCTCCCCCTTGATGATTGCAACTTTGCAAAGGGACGTCATGAAATGTAATTCTAATATTGCAAGTGATTTTGCAATGTATTGCTTTGACATAAAGCTCCCCCTAGCTTTAGAGTGTCAAAGTCTTCATGTGTAAATTGAATAACTACAAAACAAAGGTTAGAAAACAAGTATAATGCATAATTTCCTGCAAATATGACTCAAGTTAGTAGAGAAATAGTTTTCTGTCTCACGGATCCCACGGTTCCCTCTTTGTAGGGATCCGTCTAGGCGAATTTCAGGGATCCGTTTGGCTGATGACTGATTTCAGCAATGGCGATATAACAAATAATTTTAACATCAAAGTGAGATACGTATTATACAACATAATCATATACTCAGAAATATAGCAAGTAGCATGTAATTTCATTTAATAAAAGTAGAGGTATGATATACATGACTCTGAAAACTAAGAAAATGATCGATACATGACATGGAATTACTAGATTTATCTAAGTAACACTTGATACTAGGACACCATTAAAAATCCTCTAGCTCAAGTTTGTTTAGGTTTAATCTCGTCGAAACGTTCGAGGAGGTGATAGAACATGAAACGTTGATCTTCTCGTACTTCATGTATCAAACTTTCAACATGTTGACAATGATAACAATCTTTGTCATGGCTAGGTAGTGGTGGTGGAAGAAAAGAAATTGCTTGATGTAAAGGATCAAGTGAAGCGGGTTGGGGGGCCTCAAACGACGGAGGGATTGGTGGAGGCACATTTGAAGATGGCTCGACCAAGAATGATGGTGGTGGTATAGAAGTGTCAACTTCCATTTGGTGGGGTGGTTGACTTTGATAATTTCTCATAATCCAAATGGGATTATATGATAGTGACGGCGAAACGGAATCCGGAGCTAGTGTTTACTCAACACCTTGATTTTGTACCATTATTCCTCATAATGAGGAGAATGTTGCCGGTGGAGGAGGATGAGACGGCCTAGGAGGCAGATCCTCTAAATTGTAGAGGTGTGGTGATGATAGTGGAGTTGTGAATGAGATAGCTCTAGGAACCAATTGTGATGGTTTAGTGGAGATGAGATTGTTTGGCCTAGGAGGTATGGTGGTGTTTGGCATAGGTAGTTTTGTTGGTACTATCCTTTTAGGGATTGGTTTGATTGGTGGAGGAGAAATCCTTGCATTTGTGGACTTGATCAGAGATGATTCGGTTGAAGATATTTTGTGTACAACACAAGCAATTTTCTTGGGTGGTTCTTTGGTTGATGAGTTACCACTTGGAGTTTTCCTCATGATGAGATGATTTAAAGAGGTTTGTAAAGATTTCTAAGTGCTGAAAATTAAGATGAAGATGATGACTTTAGGATTCCTAACAATGTGGTTTATAAAGCAAGGGATTTGCCAAGTGCATTCAAGACTTAAGCCACTAAAATTCATTGGAATGTGATGACTAACATGCACAAGAGTCAACTTCAGAGTTGTACTAATCTAGGAACTCATTTAAGATGAGATGGAGTGTTCAAATTAGCAAGATGAGCTTGAAATGATTGTTTTGGCTAGAGTTGACATAAATCTGTCATACGGATCCCACGGTTCCCTCCTTTGAGGGATCCGCCTAGGCTAATCCTAGGGATCCGTCTATCAGCAGCTAAGAAAAGATAGCAATGATGTTTGTAAGGTCTAATGCCTATTTCTTCTTGAGTGTTTCAGTTTATCTAAGTGTCTTAAATGAAGAGGTGCTCAAATACTTAAGGGTAATGAGTGATGTAGCTAATGATTGCCTTTTATGGAAGAAATTGGAACTTTCATGAGTACCAATGAATGAGCAAAGATGACACTAAAAATTATGAGAGTGTCAAATGAAGCTAAATGATCCTAGAGATCAGATAGTGACTTAGGATAATGTTTTAGAGAATATCCTAAAGGCTTTAAGATGGAAAAACTAGAATTTGATCAATTTTGACCAATTTTGAGGTAAGGATGATTATGATCAATTTCACCATAATTGAAAGATTTCCAAAGCTAGATATTAGGGATCATGTGAGAGATGATGACTGATCTTGTGAGCGGAAGAGTAATGGGTTTAAGTGAAATGATAGATCTACAAGCGTCTTGAGTGTGATCTAGGTGAGTTATGTGTGAGTAGGGAAGATCTACTTAACTTGATAAGGACTTAATGTGCCTTAAGACACTATGTCTAGCTTAGTGTGAAGTGTTATATGGACATGTTTGAAATACAATGATTGCAATTGCATTTTCTGTTTGCCGGATCCCACGGTTCCCTAAGAGTAGGGATTCGTATAGCACAACCTTTGGGATCCGTCTATCTGCTAAGCAGAACCTTTATTAAAGGTATGCAATGATTTTGACAATGCATTATATTTCAAGGTTAGTTAAAGAGGTTCTAACACTAAGATATCCAATGTAAAATGTTTTATTTCATGAAAGAAATTGGATTACATTGATAAATCATGAATACCAAGGATTGATCCTATTTGAAGGATTACTAAGTTCCTTGAGCGTTTTCGCTAGAAGGATCATCAAATGGTTGATGAGTGTTTGCCGATTCAGGAATGAAGAAAGTCTTCATGAGAGATGTGTTCAGAGGTTCCATCATCTTGTTCACAAGTACGTACAACGGACTTTGAAATTGAGGGTGGAAGTACATGATGTTATGATAAAGGCGCGTGAAGAACATTCCATAAGGGATGAGTTTGTTCTTGGAGCCTTGAAGATTTACAATTCACCTTGCGAAGAAGTAGGCGAGATTGTATGGTTGTTGTGTTAGCAAACAATACATTATGTGAGCACAACAAGCGGGAAGGATTTCTCGATTTCCCCTAAGACTCCAAACATTTTCTTGTAAGATGAGCGCGAGGGCTTTGTACTCTTCTCGGATGTCCTGTGTAAAGATAATGTTTGGATCGGAGTAATATGGTCGAGGTTTGCATATTATGCGATTCAAATCTTGCAGGGAAGGTATGTATGAACAATATGGACTATTTTCTTCACGAAAGTTGAAGAGAGAATCAAGAAACCAATCTTCGGTAAAGGCACATTGTCCATGATTTGGAATTCGGAGAATTTGAGCAAATTGCCTAAGGGTTAAAATGAACTTTTGGTTTTTGATCCAAAACCAAAGAGATAGAGAACGATCCTCGTTACGAATGAGTTCGACTTGACGGAAGAATTCCAATACAAACCTTGGACATATTTTCTCGTTAATTTCGAGAAGACATTCCAATCCTATGGTTCGGAAGGAGGTATTGATACCTTCTTCGTATTGTAGAGGAGTGTCAACAATACGTCCTTCGTGGAAGTGACGGGTTTCGAGGTTATTGAACCCACGGACATGATTGCCAGGTGTGTTGGGCTCAATGGCGATGTTAGGAGTGTAGACGCTAGTGAGTGAAAAATCAAACTCATATTCATGAGACATAGCGAAAGCTATAGGAAAGACAAGTTAATAGGATGTGACGTATTACGGGTAAAACAATGATTACCTAACGTTTTTACAAAATGTTTATTAACAATGACATTTAACTCACTTGATGTTTGACATTCTAGTAGAACATTCCTTTTAGGAGGAAAGTGGTTTTTATTTTGCAAGAAAAAATCTGTCATCCAGACGGACGGTTCCCTTCTATAAGGGATCCGGCTAGTATACTTGCCGGGATTCGTGGATCTGTAGTAACAGAAGCAGATTTTTGATAAAAACATAAGTTTAATAGTTTTATACCAAGATGTGTGTTTTAGCCTACATTTTCTTTTAGCATGCATTCATGGTTTCTAATGTATCACGAAAGAATACAAAAGATATAAATCAAAAGAGATGATAAACACATTATGATAATAATAACCTAGATAGACTAGACTATTAATAATATTTCATTTCAATGCTAAGAATGATACAAAGGATTGGGTATATAACCCCAAAATATAGATTAACAACACAAAGTAAATGTCTCCGTATGTGAACTTCATCGTAGGGAACACAAGAGCGATGAGTGTTAAGACGATGAGCACGAGGGCGATGTAAACCATGTTGATTATGAACCTTCTTGATCTTGGTTTGAGATGAGATGAGATGAAGAGGAAGATGAAGTTTTGAGTGAGAGGTAATTTTTGAAAGTGGAAGATTTGAAAAAGTGGGGATTTGATAGAGTGGATGACGGTGGGTTTATTTATGGGGAAGGAGGAATTCTTGAGATTTGTGTTTTGTTTTATTATTATAAAGATATGATTTTGGGATTAAGTAAAATAAAACACACGGTTTATATACCACGACTTTAGACGAAAAAGTAACAAGTATGTGAGAAAAGGCTTCCTAATGAAGCTACATGTAATACATGTATATGCACAAAAAATAATCATATAAATACCTATGTAAGCATACTTAATTATCAAGCTAATGTCATTTAGAGATAAGTAGAAAGTCATACCTCTAATGCACTTAGGAATGTATTTACAAATGACACAACAAATGTCAGTAGACAATTCCGGTTCCTTTGTGTTTAAGATACCTTCTTAGGGAACGTATTCTTGTTACCAAGCGATTCATATGGCTTGGTAGGTATGAGCTTTGACTAAGCAACATGACAAACAGGATTAGTGCAATTAAATGAAAAATAAATAATAAGAAAAATGTTGTCATCTAATCAACATCCAAACAAAGAGTTTTAAAAGACATGGTGTTTGTTTTTATGAAAAACCTTCTTTGTAGTTTTCAATTAACCATGGATCGTATCAAGTTTTTAAAGTACAATATACTTCAAGAAACTTGGTAACGAAGCTCTGATGCCAATTGTGGAAAACTAGAAGGGGGGTTGAATAGTTTTGCCAATTAAAACTCGTTTTCAACTATTTAGATCGACTTATGTCAATCTATTTGGATGTGTGTTGGATGTTGATAAACAAACATATAGAAGTATAAATATGTAATGAAAAGATAAGAGTAAGAAGCACAAAACCACAACGCGAGTATTTATAGTGGTTCGGCTACAAGGACACCTTCCTTGCCCTACTCCACTCCCCGAGGCACCTACTCGAGAGTTTGTAATCACTACACAACACCGACTCCTTATGGTGGAGAAACCTTCACAACGTTGCCTACTCTTTTTCCGGTACTAGGCTAACCACCAGGTTCTTTTACACCAAGGTGAACCACACCTACCACAACGTCACCTACCCTTTATCCGGTACTATAACTGTCAGGCTTGAATTACTATCGACCCACAAACAAGTAATAATCAAATCGACAAAACAAACACCAACGGTGTTTCGGTTTTGGTGTTCGACCAAACCAAAGATAAGAGAGGAAGAGGAGAGGAAATTATACGGTTTACAATTTAAGTCTAATAAGTAAATAACTCATTTAAACTGTCATTTGATAATTCACACTATATATACATTATATAGTATGGATCAAATGAGATAAAATTAAGATGAGAATGATGGAACAAACTACAACCACAAATTTGAAATGCATATACAAAAATAGATGCATCTCCCAATTATTTCTCTCTCCTTATTTAAAATATGTAGCTAGTATTTCTTCTCATTTCAATAACTCTTCTCACTAGATCAATTCTCATATACATATAATTCATGAGTCGTGCCATGTTATTGTGTATGACCATATCGTCTCATAAGTAATCACCAATATAAGTTTATGTTATACTTTGCACACATAAACCAACACTCTTATAGATCCAAACCGGGTCAAAATCGAAAATGAATAATTTAAATGTATTTAAACATTATGGCATGCAATTCATAAAATTAAAAATATATGACATATCGGCAAATGTTGCAAGTTAAAAGATGATTTATGGTGACACATAAGCAATTTTAAGATAAAAGGGTTATGTAAGAGCATGGGGTGTTGTGGGTTGCCCACTTCTCTTCATATGGGCCCCACGTGTGCCATCTCACCTCCACATCACTCCAACACACTCACTTAAAAATACCCTCAATTACAAATTACTCACTTCTCTTCATTTGGGCCCCACCCACATTTTTTTTATATTTCTATATTTTTCAAACAAAATAAATCTCATTTCATTCACTTAAATAAAAATAAAACTACAATACGGAAAATTAA
Organism: Chrysanthemum makinoi; assembly: GCA_910596185.1. NCBI lineage: Eukaryota > Viridiplantae > Streptophyta > Magnoliopsida > Asterales > Asteraceae > Chrysanthemum > Chrysanthemum makinoi. The sequence goes on along the minus strand of OU343219.1, from coordinate 217,529,890 downwards.
AAAAAAAAAACATACGAAAAAATAAAAAAACTTGCGATAATAAAATAAACCATACAAAAAATACATAAATCCTAAATCCTAATCTGAAAACTCCTCGTCCGCAGGATCATACGCGGGAGGTATATAATCCTCGAGGCGAGATAAAGCTTCCTCGTCTACCGGAGATTCCTCACCGGAGACTCCTGCATCATCATCTTTGTTCACCCGATAGCTCCAATTGACTTTGGTGTTGATGTTGTTCGTTACCCTTTGAACACACCGCCACAACTTGTCAATAATTTCGTCATCTCTGCGGGCTTCCTCCTTAAGAAATTTCTCGATCACACCTTTTCGTTCAGTGCTGATGTCGTTGCAACTCTTATAGTTTTCTCTCATCTGCAGCTTCTCCGTCCGCCCCTGCTCAAAGAATTGGATGACGCGTATAATAGCGTCTTTTCTAGCCTCATCATCGTTATTGCATTGATTTTGAACGTACGTTTGCATATCACTAGCGGAATGCGGGAGATGGCAAGCCATAATAATCTTGCGTAAAGAGAATGTGAATTTTGAAGTTGAATTGTGTTTGAGAAGTGTGAATTTCTTTGTGTAGATGTTGGTTATATTTATAGAGTTGATAAATGTTTTTGAATTTGAAAAGGAAAAAAATTAAAATTAAAGAGTTGGTAACCGTTGTGAGAAACGGTAAGATTTTTAACTTTGTACGTTTCTTCGTCGTTGGACCGGCGAAACCTTAAGTGGCGAGTAGCCGTGGTGTCGTGGCGAGTAGCCACGTTGGAAACGGCGAGAAACGAAACAATCGACACTCCATGCTCTAATAACTATAATCTTTTATATAAGTGAGAATTTTTCATTTCAAAAAAATTAATTCATACCTTATTTCATAATATTTAATTTATTTATTATTATTTTTATTTTAAAATATTTACTTAAAAAACTCAAATATTCCAGATTTGACAATAGTTAAAAAAAAATTTATATGTATAGTCAAGAAAAAAAATAAACATAAATGTGTGTCAAAAGCATAAAGAAAAAAACTTAGTAAAAAAAGAGAGTGATTTTAAAAATATTCGTGTCTAATGTAAAGAAATAAAAAAATAATTCGCACATTCACCTTCCAACAATTTACAAATCTATATAAAATAAATAAATTAATAATCAATTTAAAAAAAAACACAATATATAAAAATCCGCGCGTACACGAATATTATAAGTAGTATATAATATGAGAGTGTTTAATCAGTGGGAGTTGTTTTGTGACGATGTGTTAAATCAGTGGGAATGGATATTAAATGCTTCATTTAGTACTAATAGCTGCCGAATTATACTGTAATTGCTTAGGATGAGGATTTGGTCAGGATTATGAATATGCATGAGACAAGACATGTTATATGTTTAGGTTTGCAAAAAAGCTAAAGCAATTGAAAAAGCCTTTAAATAGATTGAATTGGAGTAATAGTAATCTGTCTAAGAATGCTAAACAGCTTAGAGACGAGTTAAGAAATGCACAAGAAGCTGTTGACAAAGACCCAAATGATAGAATGAAAATTAAAAGGGAAAGGCTGCAAGAGTTCTTCAACAACATGTTGAACAGTTGAAGTAAGTCGAGATGAGTTGAAGCTACTTTACCAGAAAGCTAAAATAAACTGGTTAAGTGAGAGGGATAAAAACACTGCATTCTTCCATGGTAAGTTGAGATCAAGGAGGAATAAAGCTAGTGTAAGCCTCAGATTACATGATTTTACTCCGACCCCAAATACAAATGAATCCTATCTGTATTAAAATAGATGATTATCTACAAAACATAAAATTAAGCTCTAAAAAACTTCTATCGTTAGTAATAAAGTACTCGTTTGTTGGTAATCAAAGATTATGTCTGGGATAAATCTTTGAATTGTGTTCAATAGATAGCAAACACCAGGAGCTATGGTAATTATGGGCTCTGCGAAGCACTATAAAAAAAGATCAATTTCACAGTAAGCGAAAGATAAAATAAGTGTGTGACCAAACAAATCAATCCGCCCAACGCACTTGGCCTATGTTCATAACAGTCATCTTCAATCACTTCAACAAGTCTTGCTGCTACTGAATGCCCAAAATTGCCAAGTTTGATAGTGCATACGCAGAAACTGAACACCAACTAGTTTATAAGCCATAAAAGAACCCTTTAACTTAAATAACTTCCATTAGAGCATGATTTTGAAACCAAATTGGGAAACAAGTCTAAACAGTGTACATGATGAGATCAAGGATCAAGTATAACATATATAAAATCCTAAAGCATCCAAATTTAATAAAAACGAAAGAAAAACTAATGCACCTAACAATCCAATAATTCAAAGGGTATGTATTATCAGAGTAATACAAGGAAAAAAAAAAAAAAACTAGACGATGATCTCAAGATAAATTTCAAGTCGAACACATTACTTAATGGAAACTTGGAGTATAATAAAAATTCTTGAACCTTGCATCACATTCATCTTCCATTGGATTTGACGACTTCTATATGGATCTGCTGAATTTTGGTGAGACGAGGCTTTCCGCATAAGCACCTATATAATACCTGATTTTCATATAAGAAATATCAAAAGTTTTAGAGAAAGTTCGCTCTTCAACATCATATATCCCCAATAGATGGCCGGATAGAAACAGAACTTTCCCGTTGTCATAAAAAACTATAGGTTTATACAATGGAATTTCATTAAATCTATCGACTACAATCTTTGTCCAAGATTTCTGTAGCCCATACTCATTCATCAGCCAGATATCACCTTTCACTTCATTGAATATAGCAAGCTTTTCACCAAGTGCAACAAGCTTGGTATTGAAATCAGACAGATCTACTTCATTATACAAATTGGGTGGCGGCAGTTCAATTAATTTGTCATCAGCTAAACTAAAAGCAACAATAACCGGTTTAGAATGATTGCCCAGAATCCAATGAAGAAATCCATTAACAAACACACCTGACGGCCAGCAAAAACGATCATCATGATAAGGTGAACGACTCATCACCAGCTTCACAGTATCTGTTCTAAGGCTATATACATAGACATTCCCATTATAATTTTCAAAACGAGAGAAAACAACAACTTTGTAATCATCTGATACGGAATCATAACCAAATCCTTTGAAACCAAAAAATTCTTCTCGACTTGAGATTGGCAATTCCACATAATCTTTAGTAGTTAGATTTAAAGCGAGAAGGGTCCAGCCTTTGCCATTGGAGTGTTTATAACCAGTAGCTAAAACAAGGCCATTGACAGAACCATCTATATGAAGATTATGTAAATTAAAGGGAAGCTTAGTTAGTGTTGGCACTAGTTCATGGTTATTGTATGGGACTGAATAAAGTGAACCATCGTTAGACTCGAAGAGGAAGCGATTTGTGTTAAGCGTTTTTTGATGAGTTTGGATGAATCGGGGTTCTGTAAGTAAAGATAGCCATTCCTTTGAAACGCACCGAAACCGACCTACGGATTTGGCTGGAAGACGGCAGAAAATGTGGGTGGTGATGATACATTGTGGGATTATTGTCATTGTTATCTCACAATCTTAAACAAAATCCAAACCTATAATTTACTTATCACAAACACACTAAAACATTAGCCACCCACTCAATAGAAAAAACCCAAAAAGCAAATTAAACCTAGATCTGAAAAAACCAAACAAACATAGACCCTAGATTTCAGAAAAATTAAAACGAGTGGCACGATCGCCCAAGGTGGTTAGGGTTGAATTTTAATGATTTTTTACTGTTGCTGTTTGATTTTGGGTTTTGGGATATGCGAATGAAGATGATGAGGGTTTTTTATCAAGGGTTTTGTTCACTTATATTTTTGGTGTAATTGGTTTGATTTTCTTAAAATTGAGTGCGGATTGAACAAGGTGGGCCATCTCATTAAAGGCCCAAACTTTGTAACACTTGTAATGGGTTGGGCTTCTTCAAATCCACAATAACTTTGTAAAACTTGTGATGTATGCTCTTTTGCTATGTTACTAACTTACTATCAGGAAAATGTTACTAAACATAATAATATTGATAAGTTGCTAACACTGAGCACATAATAATATTTTGACAAAATTACATGTTTGGTCCCTATGGTTTACCCCAAATAACAGGTTTAGTCCCTAAGTCATTTTAATTACACCACACATACCTATTTTTGAAACATGTTGCCCATTTAGTCCTTATTATAAGAAATAGGGACTATCCGTGTAATAAAAATAATTACACAGATGATCCCTATTTTTTTAAATAGGGACTAAATGTGCAACAGGTTTTAAAAATAGATACTGATAGTGTAATTAAAACGACTTAGGGATTAAACTTGTTATTTGGGGTAAACCATAGGGACCAAACATGTAATTATTTCTAATATTTTTTCAGAGGTATCAATAGCATGGCTTACATGTTTCTGCTACATTGCCATTGTCTAGCAATGAATTAGGTGACAGACAGATAATAAGGATAAATTTATTTGATAACTATTGCATCTAGTTACATCTTTATCAGACAGACGACTTTAATACTACAATAACCCCGAGAAGATATGTCACCTATCTAATGTTTTACTTATAAGTCTGTACTATTATTGTTGCATTTAGAGCACCGAGTATCGTGGCTTAGACTGGATCAAGCCAGTTTGTCATCTCAGTGTCATATCATTAAATCACTCAAACATACTAAAATACCCTCTTCCTTCGTAGGTTTAAATGATATGCATCAATATTGAAGGATGTTATAAATATGCCCTCTTCCCTCGTGGGTTATGCATCAATATTGGAGGATGTTATAAATATGAGAATTTAAGACATTAAATATGTGTATTATGAATTTTTATGTTTAACAAAAGTAATTTTCTTTTTATAAAAATATTTTTAGCCTTAAAAATTTTAAAACTATTATATTTAGAATGTGCTAAACCCGGAGTATAGATAAGCAAACTCGTAACTATATTCTTTGGGATCACCAATTTTAGTTGCTCGCATACTTCAGGCATAAGAAAAAATAATCAAACTCCCAAACACCCTAAAATATCAGATTCATCGTCTCCTTCTCCAATCTCCAGATCCCTTCCATCCAACCAACCATCACCATGTCGTCAAAAAAGGAATTCACGGTGCCCCCAGTGATCTTCCCATCATCAGGGGGCAACCCCAACCCTCAACGCCGTCTCCCAACAGCCCCCTTCCAACCATCCACCCCGAGCCTCCCCTTCATGTCCTTCGACATCGGCTCATCCCCAGCCTCCACTTCCTTCACCACCCCCAACTACAATGCCCCAGTGGGGTCCACTTCTTTCGAAGACGAGCCCCCGTTACTAGAAGAGCTGGGGATCAACACTAAACAAATATGGAACAAAACGATATCGATATTGAACCCGTTTCGAGTTAAATCAGATCTCCATGAAGATGCTGATTTATCTGGGCCTTTTTTGTTTTTAATGGCTTTTGGGTTGTTTCAATTATTGGCTGGGAAATTGCATTTTGGGATTATTTTGGGTTGGGTTACGGTTGCGTCTTTGTTTCTGTATGTCGTCTTTAATATGTTGGCTGGGAGGAATGGGAACTTGGATTTGTACCGCTGTTTGAGTTTGATTGGCTATTGTATGTTGCCCATTGTTGTATTGTCGGCTTTCGCGTTGTTTCTGCCTCAAGGAGGTGTGGTGGTGTTTGGGATCATGGGCGTGTTTGTGATTTGGGCCACGAGGGTTTGTACTAGGTTGTTGGTGGAGTTGGCGTCCTGTGGCGATGAGCATAGGGGATTGATTGCGTACGCGTGTTTTTTGATTTATATGCTTTTTTCGCTACTAGTTGTGTTTTAGGTATCGCGTTTGCTGTTCTGTAGCTATTGTTATGGTGTTGTGTATGGAATCGAATGTGATTTGTGAAATGGATACTGATTTAATATGATATTGGTCGTTTATTTATTGTGACTTTATTCGTTTGTGTATTATTGCTTATTTGCTTAGTCTTTGGAGATTATTGATAGTTTGATGTTTTAAAGGCAACAACTATTACATCTGCAAAGACGGTTTATTGCATCCGAATGCATTTTTCAGGTGCATTCAAGTAAATTAAGTTTAAGTTACTAGAGTTTGTCATATACACGGGTCAATTTTACCCCCGAGAGGCGGCATACCACTAGAATATCAGTATGTAAACGGACAAACTATTTATTCCACGAAAGTTAAAACTATTTATAGTATTTAATCATATTTCAGAAAAAAAGTTAAACAGATAACCTGAAAACTTATAAAGCAAAAAATAAAGCACCAACCACATGAGATTTAACAAGTAAAACACAACAGATCAAACTTTATTACTCATGCTCAATGTACTATTTTTCAGATTTAACATTTTCCTATTGAACAGGCTCAAATCACAAACACTGTAACTCTGCAATGTTCAAGTAATGCATGTATAGCCGTACAATGTAGTCCTACTCAACTTCTGGTTCCAACTATGGACCTCTAGGTTACAGTCACGTACAAACCACTTGAAGCCAACAGAGCCTTATTCAGTTCTTCTTTCTCATTTGACCATTTTTGGTTTATGTTTAATGTTGTAACATACCTAGGAGTAAATTTTTTTTGTCTATATGATATATATTGGTACCATGTAGGCTATGTAGCTAATGAGATTGTCATAAGGAAAAGGAACACGAATGAACTGTACTTATCGATATGCCTGCAAATCTACAAGGTGGATGCAGGTTGCACCAGAAGATCATCTTCAATTCCGTTCACGACCTTCTGTACCTTGCTCAGCATTTCTGTTAGAAGCAAATATAATTCACAGCTTGTCAGCTTAGCGTTTCATTGTAAATTATAATATGAACAATATTTCAAGCATATTAAGATTCTCCATCTTCTATCACAATTTACTCATTTACGATTTTATTCCATGAAGTTTTAAGTTAGTTAATATGTTTCGTCTTTGTTGAATTTCCACTTTCTATATATACAATTGTTTAGTTAGTATTCATACAATCTTTTAAACCAAGTTGATTGTTACAATTTTCACGGTGTGGTGGGATTTGATAGTTATAATCTCACATACATTAATTCAAATCGTCTCAACATATTACATGAGCTTAAACAAAAGTACGAAGATCAGGATGTACCATGGAAGGAAGAGTCTTCTAAATATTTCTGTGAAACAAAATCGAGTTTACCATTGCATTTTCAATTAAATATTGCAGAAACCATGTACAAGGTAGAAATAACTTTGAAAAGATTGAGCAATTGGAAATACCATGATTTCCTTTTTAAGAGCGACTTCCTCTGGAACCGTTGATTGCATTTCTGTTATTTAGTATAATATTGGTTCATATTGTCATGATCATAACAGTGACTATACTTTTAAGTAAAGAGCAATAATGCTATAAGAAATGTACCTTGTTTCGCTGCAGGGAAACAGTCCATGAGCAATGACGTGAAACTTGGAGGAAAGGCTGAGAGCTTTCCTTGAACATCCTGACTAAGTGTGGCTTCCAGGGGATTTGCATTTTGGCTGCCATTATGGTTCTCACTTGGTTGCACTGACTGGATGCAAGTGTCAGCAGTAGATGCTATTGGACTCCACTCCCATGTTGGTCTGCACAAACAAGTTAAATCACAGATGACCAGTTTACATTTTGCTCTAGTTTCTAAACAATGTGGTTTGCAGACTTAAAAATGAGTTACTATATTCAAACCCACCTATACATGGGTTGGTCAAAGTCCGCAGAAGAGTTTACTGGGTCCCCATTCTGTGGTGGTCTGCAAAAAGAGTCCATTTATAACCTTGATTTCAGGTAAAGGATGTGTGATTGACTTTTTGAGCTCACATACTCGGCTTTCATCGCAAACATACCATGTTAATTTAGTAATTTACAATGAAATACAAGTTTGCAAGAATGAGTTATTGTGGGTCAAATGTGGTTGCAGACATGCACATAAGTTATTCTATTCTCACCCACCTATATATGGGTTGAGAAAAGTCTGCGGAAGAGCTTAGCGGGTCCCAATCCTGTGGCGCTCTGCAAAAAGAGTTCATTTTGATCTTAACATCGACTAAGGGGCGTGTGATTAACTTTTAAGCTCATGTACGTGGTTTTTGGTTGCAAACATTCCATATTACCATGAATGTGATTATAATACAGCAACATACCAAAGTTTGAAAAAAATGAATTATGTTGGGTCAACCGTGGTTGCAGACATGCACATAAGTTATTTTAATTCTCAGTCACCTATACAAGGGTTGAGAAAAGTTGGAAGAAGAGCTTATCGGGTCCCAATCCTGTGGCGCTTTGCAAAAAGAGTTCATTTTATGATCTTAATGTCAGTTAAAGGATGTGTGATCGACTTTTTGAGCTCTCGTACTTGGTTTTTGGTTGCGAGCGAACCATGAGAGTTGATAAATACAACAAAATACCAAGTTTGCAAGAATGAGTTATTTTGGGTCAAATGTGTTGAGTAAAATTACTTTGATTTGTTGCATTTACACTTTTAGAATTTGTCCAAAGCTATTTGTTCTTGCAAACTATAGCATCTTTTCTAGCATTTTCACAGGGTTGGTTAGTTGGCAATGAAAGTCCATGTAATGTTCTTTAAAAAGATCAGATCACTCACCTGGGGATGATCTCAGAATGAGATGATGTTCTGGTTATGGATATACCAGACACAGATCCCTCAATCTTTTGTTGTCCAAAGAATTCCTAGAGAAAAGTAGATATTATTACACTTACCACACATCAATGAGGAAAGCAAAGAAGAAGGGGTAAGGTTGAACCTTTATAGAATTTATAAATCTTTCAGTCTCGTAGAGTGTGACAAATCGCACTGCAAACTTATGGATCTGCACACAAGGAAATGGGTATCTTACATCTTAGATCTTAGATTATACTGTATCCTGTCAATACTAAAATCATGCTTCCTATCAGCAGTTAGATATTGGTGACATACTTAAGAGTAGATCAATTTACTAGTTAGTCTATAAGACAGCATTCTGATGGTAACACTAACCTATGTGCAGTAGTTTGCTAAATCAGAAAGTGATTAAGATTATATGTGAAAGCTCATGTTCTATAGACAAAAATCATGATCAGAAGCAAGGTATTGAACCCACTAAATCTACAGCTGACCAAGTGACAATAAAAGAGTTCCCTTGTTTCTTTATAACCATAAAACTGATGCTGTTGACCAAGTTTAAGAACACTGTTCTTTACACTAGCTTTTGCACGGCAAGTGTTGGGCATCCTGCGTGTAAAGAATCATTCCATAACACTTAATCTTAACTACTTTTGGGCAGAGTGGAGTGAAATCAACTAGTATCAACCCGGTCATCGGACAATGTGGCGTTAGAGTAACACTAGCAACTACTATTTCGAAACATCTACGAGGATATAAACTGCATCACATTTCATGATGGTTTGACATATGAGATGTATACTGTGAACACACACACTCTGTTAAGATGAAGCAAAAGGATTGTTGACAGTATAGCTTGATGCTTTCGCCATGAAAATTCATGGCTCAATACTCGAAAAAATGAAAACAGTAATTTTGAGTTGTAGGATATACAATAACAAAGGGTATAAGTAAGAAAATCTAAACAAAACGAGCAAATTTGAGTGCCTTGCCTGGCCTACTCGATCTTTATAACTCATGAATACAACTTTGCTGCCCCTAGCAGGGAATCCAGACAAACATGCAACCTGAGGCCAGGTAAAATGTAGCTTTGAAAGGTAATGCTCTTCCTGAAATGATACAGTTGGCAATGTGCTGTTAGATTCACATTAAGTTATAATACAGCTCAGACAGTCATATACAGAGTATTCATAATGGCTACCAAAATGCTCACATGACAAATGAACAATTAGGATAAAGAAAATATATGTAAACCAATCAAATTCCTCGTTGCATCATAGATAATATTACGATAGATGCAAGATTTGATGCCTACTTATCCTGCAATATCACATACAAATGAACTGATATGTATGCTGCGGGTACACAACTATAGAGCATCACTGGCTTAATCATATGCTAAACAGTGGGTGCTGTGATAATAAGCAGTCATATGCTAAACATCGTGAATCCGTCTAATTTATTAAACTGAGACTGTTTATACACCACTTAGAACTTGCATATAAGCTATAACAAATCATTTTATGAGTGTTTAATTACCTTTAATACAACTAAATACAATCGACTAATAACAAATTAGAGATAATCATAAGAATTAATACCTAACTAGTGAAGAAACCTGTTTATTTTTGTAATCAAATGTACAAAAATCATACTCCTACATAAATCACAGTCAGAGTCCAACTTTAATCACGTAAACAAGGCTTAAAAAGACATTCAAATCAGTTCACAGGCTAGTTACATCTAATACTATGTGGTCACACTCAGAAAACTATCATATCTTAAAACGATTTATTTTATGAAACCACATTAAACAATTAATTTAGTTCCTATACAAAAAAATAAAATCAGATATCAACATTGTAAAGATACTTATAAGTTTACGCCTCAACTGTATTGCGATGACAACTGTATAAAAATGTGATCAAACGCATAACAAGTGTAGCAGAATCACAATGTTAAATCAGTAAATCACCTATATAACGGGTAAAGCAGATACTAAATCAACTCATGAACAAAAGAAACGTTAAAAGCATAAGGACGTCATCAAATACATAGCGATAATAGCAATAGAACAACCAGAGTCTAAGTAAATGTTACTGAACTTAAAATGATTACAAATCTATCAAACAAAACCGATACGTTATTCAATATAGAGTGATTGCAGCAAAAACAACACCAAATCAAGTCCGAACAGATAATAATAACAGATATCAGTTTAAACATCGTTATACTAGCGATAACGTCATCAAATGCATAACATTGTAGCAAAATCACCATCGGAGTCTAAACTAGTCCTAAACGACGCAAATAAGGCGTAAATGATACAACAACAAAAAACACTCACGATGACGTCATCAGATGTATAACGATTCTAGTGAGATCACAATCAGACTCTAACTTAATGCTTAAATCACACAATTAAGGCGTATGTGTATAACGATACTAACTCAGCTCGTCGAGAGATAATAATAACATATTTCAGTTTAAAATTGTTAAAGTCGCGATGACATCATCAAATGCGTAAATATAGTAGCAATTAGCAACTAACACGGATGAAGAAACGCAATCAGCTCACAATTAGTTAATAGTAACAAACTAATTATTTATAAACGATTCATCAAATGCATACCAGTTGTTGCAAAATCACAATCAGAGTCTAAACTAATGCTAAATGCCTAAATTGCACAAATATTGCATAATTGATACTCACAATGACGTCATTAAACGCATAACAATTGTAGCAAAATCACAATCAGAGTCTAAACCAATGCAAAAATCAGCTCACGAACAGATAATAATAACATACTTTAATTTAAAATTCGTTAAACTCACGATGACGTCATCAAATGCATAACGTTTATTCAAAATCACAATCAGAGTCTAAGTTACCGCTAAATCACACAAATAACGCCTAAGCCGAAACGCAATCAGCTCATGTCATTGTAAGTTTGATGACATCATCAAATGCGTAGTGCAATCGGAGTCTAAACTAATGCTAAATCACGGAAATAAGGCTTATAACGATACTAAATCAGCTCACAATCAGATAATAATAACATATTTCAATTTAATAATCGTTAAACTCACGATGACGTCATCAAACGCATAAAAATTGTTGCGAAATCTCAATCGGAGTCTAAACTAATGCTAAATCACATAACAAACACGATGACGTCATAAAACTTACAACGACGTGATCGACGAGAGTAACCGTCAGCACAAGGCGTCCAGAATGATCATCAGCGCAATGAGTAAACAATCTGAGAAACGCAAGCGAAGTAAACGAAGAGAGCCAGGTGCCTTTAATCCTCTTCATTTGTGGAACGAGTGACGGATGACGATGACGACCGGAAGATGACACGTCACCAGGACAGGTGAAGAAACGAGCGTATTGGACTTGCCACGTGTCACATGTGACGTGGCTGTTGTTGTTAGTTGTGTTTGTGAGTGCTAGAATTGGTTCATAATGTTCGTTTGGTAGGTGAAGATGATCGTGGTTGTTGTTTGTGATTGAGTCTCCGGAGATGTAAGATCCCGCCATTTTATTTTTTTTTGTTTTGGTTTGTTGCGTTGTAGACGCGCGGTTTTTTTCTTTTTTTTTTTTTAAATAAATGAAAAATAAATGGTCATTTGGTGAAAATTTTTCTTGTTTTTTCGTTTTTAAATTCTAGAGAATGAACTGGTTTTCTTCTCTAGAGAAGAGTTGTACTTTTGATAACCCGTTTAGATAGAATTATATTTTTCCCATATTGAATCTTTGTATGTTTTCACACGTTTTATACGGTATTATATGTTTTCTTCTGTTATTATATGTTTTCATTCGTTTTTATCTATTTTTATACATTTTTATCCGTTTTATAAGTTTTTACACGTTTTCATCTGTTCTCATCCGATTTCATCTATTTTTATCTTTTTTGTACGCTTTTTTACGTTTTTATACGTATTCATCCGTTTTTTTACCGTTTTTATACGTTTTCATCCGTTTTTTTTTTACCCTTTTTATACGTTTTCGTTTTCATCAGTTTTTATATGTTTTCATCCGTCTTCATTCGTTTTTATCCATTTTTAAACGTTTTCGACCGTTTTTATACATTTTTACACGTTTTTATACTTTTTCATTTGTTCTCGTCTGGTTTCATCCTTTTTTATCCGGTTTGTACGTTTTTATACGTTTTCATCCATTTTTGACCGTATTAATACATTTTTGTATGTTTGTGTACGTTTTTGTATCTTTTATATGTTATATACGTTTTTTACGTTTTCATCCATTTATATCCATTTTTGTACGTTTGTGTACGTTTTCATATATCTTCGTCTATTTTGTCCGTTATTGTTCTTTTTGTCCTTTATTGTTCTTTTTTGTCGGTTTTTGTATTTTTTTTTTACATTTTTGTACAATCTTGTATGTTTTACACATTTTTGTACGTTTTTTGAATGATAAAAACATATGAAAACGCACAACTCCGTATAAAAACGTTAGAAAACATATAAGGATGTACAAAAACGCGTAAAAACATATAAACGTATGAAAATGAAAAAAACGCAAATAAACGGACGAAACAGATGTAAACAGATGTATTGGACTTGCCACGTGTCGGTACCTGAGTTGTTGTTGTTTGTTGTGGTTGTGTTTGTTAGTGCTAGAATTGGTTCATAATGTTCGTTTGGTAGGTGAAGATGATCGTGGTTGTTGTTTGTGATTGAGTCTCCGGAGATGTAAGATCCCGCCATTTTTTTTTTTTTTTTTTGGTTTGTTGCGTCGTGGACACGCAGTTGGTTTTATTTGTGTTTGAGTTTTTGAATTTGTTACGAATGGGCCCACCGAATATTTAACCGAAATTTTTATTCCTGATCTTCTTGTACAAGGGAATTAGGGACTTTGTTTGGGAGTTATGCAGTACTCTTTTGCTAAGACCCGTATAGAAATATGCCACTGACGTGAGTAAAGGGGTATTTCTCATATTTATATGAACTTCTGTATCAGAAACAATGGTATATCCAATTATAGCACCCCCTGGGATGCTCTAAAATTTTGAGTTAGTTAAAGCATTATAGATGGTGGCCAGACCGAACAAAGAAACCGAGTCGATGGGACTAGACCAAACATATTTTAGTCTAGTTTGCGGTCCATTATTTTTTTCATTTTCGGTTATCAGTCCGATTCGATTTATGCAAAACCGACTATTATGCTTAGTTGGGCAGGACCGACCGATGAACCGGACCAACCCGAACAAGGATCGGACATTGCTGTCCGGTCCTCGGTCCGGACTTTTAGACCAAACCGGTTTTGGTCCGGTTCAAGTCGGTCCGGTTCGGTTTTCAGACCGTAATCACCCTACACTAAAGTATATATTTTTCAATGATATAGGTAATAAGTTATAGATCTCAAATCCTCTAAATATACAATGAACAAATCATAGTCACTCATTTTTTCATCAAATTTTAAAAATTCATTTTCACTTTAAAAAAAAAATAATATAAAAAAGATCTTGCAAACGATAAATTGTTAAGCGACAAAATTACACCATCACGATGAGTTTTTTTTCTTTTTCTTTTTCTTTTTTTTTTCAAGTAGACGGCCACTATATAATTTCGATGAACTTTGTTTTTTCGACTTTTGTTTTAGTGTTAAAACTAGCGGGTTAACCCGCGCGTTGCGGCGGGAGTGCGTTGCTCTCGATTATTTTATTTACGGGAATGAATTTGCTAAAGTTTTGTTTTTTTGTTTTTTGTTTTTTTTTTTTTTTCAGGACTGTGTATATATATATTTTTTTGTTATTAAGGACAAAATTTGCAAAAGGTCGATAACGGGGGACTAACGGTACGATTTGAAGCTAATTTGAGGGACTAAAAATGTAAATTGCGAATGAACAGTGCACGCACTATTCAAAACTGGATATGTACTGTAGCAGGTACTGTGTTGCACTGTTACACACTGTAGCAGTAATATTTTCGTTTTCAGTCCCTGAATTTGGCGGGCTGTTGCAACGTTAGTCCATAGGGACTAACGGTGAAAAAAAAGGTAACCTCAGGGGCTGTTTTTGCTTAATATTTGCACAGAAATAGCCCCTCAAGTTATTGTTCCGTTTCAAATTTAATCCTCGACTGTTAGTTAACGGACGTTAAGGACTAACTTTGCAATTGAGCAATAACCTCAGGGGCTAAAAGTGGCAAAACTGAAAAGTGCGCGTACACTGTAGCTACAGTGCACCGGAATGTGTTTTAGTATATATATATAATTTGCATATGAAAAAATCACATGTGATTTGTTATTTTTAGAAATCACGTGCAATTTTACAAATCACATATGATTTCATAAATCACATGTGATATTAAAATAACAAATTATATATGATTTTTTCAGAATTAAATTTCAATACTCATAAAATAATCGAAAAAATGTCTGTTGAAAATATATAAAAGTGTCTATCTATAACGATTATATGATTTTTTTTTGTGTAACGATTAATGTTTTGTGAGGTATCTATTTATTTAACAAAAAATGATTAAAATAAGTTTTTTATTTTATTATTATTTTTTTTTGATGAAAAAATAATGGTCATGATTTGTGGTAAAGGATCCAATAAGAAAAATAATAAAAATGTGAAGGGTGAGAAGTAATTCTAACTGCACATTTCAAAACGATGAGGGAAAATTTGAAAGAAGATGCATATATTTTTGTAGTTGCATCTCCTTCTTATTTTAATTATTTAGCCTCTTCAGCAGTGGTTGTCTCCTCTAAATTAGCCTCCTTGTCTGCTTTAGAGTCAGACTCAATGTACCTAGGTTGATGATGTTGGGATTTAATACTCATAACAATTATATAAAATCAAATAACATCATCAAAGCATGCAGCGGAAGTAAATAGGAATAATATATGTAAGTAATTAACCAAACAAGAAAACGCGTACCTTTTAGCAATTCAAGAATCAAACGATGATTAAACAAGAACAAAACCCAAAACCCTAATTATAGGGTTTATGTAATTCGACCCAAACAAAAGAATCGACCACCAAGATTACAAGCTCAAGCGTGCTTGTCCTTCGTTCTTGTACACACGTACTAATAGCGATTTGATGTGGAAAAGCTAGTTCCTTGAATCACAAATAAAACCCAATACTTGTTTCTTTAGCTTGGAAAATCGAAACCCTTATGGTGAGGGTGGAACCGATCGGCCAAACAAAGAAGGAGGAGAGGAGAGGAGAAATTAGGTTATTGGTAATCCAAGATTAAGTTGTGAATGAATACAAGAGTTTGTATTTATAGGTAACTTAACTTGGTGACCAAGTTTGTGTGGGTTAGGGTTTGGAAACCCAAACCGATCGGCCAAAGCATCCCAAGGGGATTCTAGAACTTTCCCGACTTGTAATTTCATCTCTAGTCCTTTTAGTTAATATTTAACGACCGTTAACCAAACCTCGTTAATTATTTAACTATCGTTATGTTTTATTTCATGACTAATAATTAATAATAATAACGTTTTATTTATATTAATTATTTACATCAATTCTCATACGTAATGTGTGCAATCCCGAAGTCTCGAGTTCGAATCCGGACATACATATATTTAAATATCCATAAAACCTTTCAGCTCCCACTTGGATATTACTAAATATAGTAATGACATTGGTTAGTCTAGCTTTCACACGCCAATGCCCCCAGATCAAATCGAGTATGGTCTCCTGGAAAAACCATTTAATAATTCATCATTTTTACTTATCCTTTTATTAATAATACTACATTAACTATGAATATGGATCAAGTCATTTCATAAGTTAATATTCTGTTTCTCGTTGTAATTCGATTGAACAAGATTACCAAATCATCTGAACGTATTCCAGATAGATCTTGGGTATGGCCATACAAACATCTTGTCAACCCTACGAGGGGCCCAAATATAGTATTGTGCTTTAAAACAAATTCAAAGGAACAAATTCTCTTAACTACAAACATAACTCATGAACTTTGCAACACTTCCGAAAATAGCCCTTATAACTACCAGTTACGGATAGCGTTAGACTATCTTACACAAATGCACTACATTCATATCAGTTATCTGGTATCTCAATTCTGAGGATAAACACTTCATGATATACTTAATGACAAAGATCCATAAAGTATCATTATGTAAAGTTGGGATGAGTCCTATATTCAATTCATTGAATATCATGTGAATCTGGTGTGTCCCACGCATCAATATACTTTAAAAGTATATTCTACCAAAACTCATATTTGTCTTAATTCAATGACATTCCCACATCATTGATTGACAACGGACTATTTAGAATAACATAAGTTATTCACGGATTAAACATGCAAATATAGGATATAATATTAAGAAAATGAAAAATAAACATAAACAACTATTTTATTTCATTAAAGTAATATTTGTTCATAACATCCTTTATCCAAATACTAATCACAGATCTGCATGAAACTACTAGCTAAACGAAGTCCTATCCCATCAGCATGGTCAGTAAGTTTTTCTTTTGGCAAAGGCTTCGTAAAGGGATCAGCTAGATTATCATCTGTATGAACTTTGAGTAGATTGATTTCACCTATGTCGACTTGTTCTCGAACATAGTGATATCGACGAGGAAAATGTCTGGCGCCCTTCATGACTCCA
Source organism: Chrysanthemum makinoi (assembly GCA_910596185.1). Taxonomy (NCBI): domain Eukaryota; kingdom Viridiplantae; phylum Streptophyta; class Magnoliopsida; order Asterales; family Asteraceae; genus Chrysanthemum; species Chrysanthemum makinoi. The sequence continues at coordinate 217,512,628 of OU343219.1, read as the reverse complement.
GGCTCATTGGCAAATGTTATTGCAGCAGAGTTGTCACAATACACATTTAAAGGTAATTCGATTGAGGGCATTACTCCGAGTCCCGAAATGAATTTCCTAATCCAAACAGCTTCCATCGCAGCTTCCGAAGCAGCTATGTACTCAGCTTCTGTAATAGACATCGCAACCGTTGTTTGCTTCTTGCTCTTCCAGTCAACTGCTCCTCCATTAATGACAAAGACATAACCCGTCTGAGACTTCGTATCATCTTTATCAGTTTGGAATGACGCATCGCAAAAACCTGTAACATCAAGTTCTGCATCTGGATTTCCTCCATACACTAGAAACATTTCTTTAGTAGCCCTTAGATACTTAAGAATGTTCTTAACAGCTTGCTAGTGTTTCACACCTGGGTTCTGTTGATACCGACTGGTGATATTTTGTGCAAACGCCACATCAGGCCTTGTACATCTTACAGCATACATGATAGATCCTACAGCCGAAGCATAAGGAACTTTATTCATGTATGCCACCTCTTCAGGTGTTGACGCGCATAGTTTATTACTTAAGCCATGTTCAACTTGCATCGGCAAATATCCCTTCTTGGAAATTTGCATATTGAATCTCTTCAATATTTTATCAATGTAAGCACTTTGGCTCAGTCCAATTAACCGCCTTGATCTATCTCGGTAGATCTTGATTCCCAGAATAAATGCTGCTTCCCCTAAGTCCTTCATAGAAAAGCACTCTCCAAGATAAGACTTTACATCTTGCATACTTGGAATGTCTTTTCCCATGATCAATATGTCATTGACATATAAGACAAGGAAAATAACATTACTCCCACTAGCTTTGTGATACACACATGGCTCATCAAGATTTTGAGTAAAACCAAATTTCTTGATTTCTTCATCAAACTTCTTGTTCCATTGCCTTGATGCTTGCTTCAATCCATAAATGGATCTTTGAAGTTTGCATACACGCTTCGGATACTTTGGATTCACAAACCCTTCAGGCTGCGCCATATAGATGTCCTCATCTAGGCGACCATTTAAGAAGGCAGTTTTGACATCCATTTGCCATATCTCATAGTCATAGTACGCAGCTATGGCTATAAGAATCCTAATAGCTCTAATGTCTGCTACAGGAGAAAATGTCTCCTCGTAGTCTACCCGATAGGTTTGAGTATACCCTTGGGCTACAAGACGAGCTTTATAGGTGTGTGCATTGCCATCCATGTCAGTCTTTATCTTAAAGAGCCACTTACTTCCAACTACCTTAGCATTTGGAGGTAAGTCAACCTCTATCCAGACTTCGTTATCTTTCATGGATTGCATTTCCCCATTCATTGCAACTCGCCATTTTTCCTTTTCAGGACTCATCATGGCAGCTTTATAGTTAGCAGGTTCACCAAGATTCCCTAACATATTTTCCTCAGCTTCTACGTTGAGACATAGACGCTCAGGTGCACGCGTAGCCCTTGTGGATCTACGAATGGGAACCACTTCAACTTCAGGTGGAACGCCCAGACTTTCAGGTTCTACTTGAGGTTGGCTAGTGTTTTCAGAAGGTGTTTTATCTTCTAGATCATCTTCCGATCATAAACTCTCCCACTGAATTCATGAGATATGAGATCCCTTTCAAGGAATTCTCCATACCTAGCAACAATTACTTTGTTTTCAGGTGGAAAGTAAAAGTAGTAACCCATAGTTTCCTTTGGGTATCCTACGAAGATACACTTAACAGATATAGGTTGCAGCTTATCACAGAGTCACGTTTAACAAACGCCTCACAACCCCAAACCTTTAAGTAAGACAAGTTGGGAGCTTTCCCATACCACACTTCATAAGGAGTCTTATCAACCTTCTTAGTTGGAACCATATTCAATATGCGAACAACAGTTTCCAAAGCATAATCCCAAAAGGATAAGGGAAGAGTTGTAAGATTAAACATCGATCGCACCATGTCTAGCAATGTACGATTCCTTCTCTCAGATACACCATTTTGTTGTGGAGTATATGGAGATGTGAGTTGATGGACGATACCACACTCAGCTAGATAATCTTTAAACTCTTGGCTTAAATATTCACCACCTCTATCGGATCTAAGAGCTTTAATCTTCTTTCCTAGTTGCAGTTCTACTTCACTCTTAAAAACCTTAAATGTTTCAAAGACTTCATGTTTATGTTTAAGTAAATAAACATAACCATAACGACTGAAATCATCAGTAAAGGTTAAGAAGTAGCTAGCACCCTTTCTTGACACATGTCTTAGTGGTCCACATACGTCAGTATGTATCACACCAAGAAGATCAGAAGCCCTTTCTAAACTATTTGTATAAGGTTTCTTGGTCATCTTCCAGGACGATATACAAGATTCGCATTTATCAAATGATTCATCATTGATATCTTGCAAAAGCCCATCGTGTTGCAGTTGTTGCATGCGTTTCTTGCCTATATGAGCAAGTCTACAATGCCAAAGAAATGAAGAATCCAAATCACCTTTGATTCTTTTATTATTGATGCTAAAAACAGAATTATTTTTATCATTCACATTATCATGCAAATCAATTTCAAACACACCATTTACTGGAATAACATTAAAGTAAAAAACACCATTTAAAGAAACCGAAATTCCATAATCAGTAAATGCATGAACGAAACCAATATCTTTTAACAAGGAAACATAAACGACACCCCTAACAATGGAAGGTGCGTAATGACAATCGTTTAATGACAGTACTAAACCCGAAGGTAAAACTAAATCAAACGTGCCTATAGCTTCAACAACTGCATGTGCTCCATTACTCACGTGCAGGTATTGTTGTCCATAGGCAAGCTTCCTTGCTCCTCTAAGTCCCTGCAGTGTATTACAAATGTGAATACCACATCCAGTATCATATACCCAGGAATTTATTTTATGAGGAAAAGCAAATAATTCTATCATCAAAAGAGTACCTGAAGTACTGGCCACAGCTCCAGTATTTTTATACCTCTTATTGCGCAACTCATCAAGGTACAATGGACAATTCCTCTTCCAGTGTCAAACCTCGGTGCAGTGATGACAAGCCTGATCCTTCTTCGGATTTTCACGCTTTTTGGGAGGGTACTTCTTGGGTTCTTGCTGATAAGTCATAACTTGTTTTCCCTTATCAACTTTCCCTTACCTTTCCCTTTCTTGTTCGCTAGCGGCTTATTAGGCTTAGAAATCCTACCCTTCGGATGGTCAAACCGCAGGTGTAGGGGCCTTCTTGGGCAAACCTTTTTCGTAATCAATGAGCATTGCATGTACCTCACTGACTGTCTTTCCCGTGCAATGCATATTATAATTGCGCACGAAACCATCAAACTCCTTATTAAGGGATCTGTTGATAAGGCCAATTTGTATGTCATTGGGGTAAACATAGTTAAGACGCCCCAGCTGGTCCATGTAACTCATCATTTCCAGGCAGTGGGCGCTTACAGGTTTCCCTTCTCCTTGCTTGCAACTATGAAGAGCATCTATCAAATCATACAGCTCTACAGTCACATGCTTTTCAAACAACCTTTGCAATTCTTCAAGCATGAGATTAGGGAAGTAATTTTCAAACTGCTTTTGCAAGTTTGGATTCATACTCCCGAGCATAATGCAGGCGACCTCATTATACTTGTCATACTCAGATTGCCATGCAGCTCGTGCTTCAGCAGTAGCATCAGCTGCAGGTTCAGGAGGACAAGGCGTAGTCAAATAATTGAGTCTTTTGGCAACCCTCAAGACAATTCTGAGTTGCCGATACCAATCATTGAAATTCGCGCTACCAGTCAATTTCTCTCGATCAAACATAGATTTGAACGACGAGGCTAGTGCAGTAGATTCAGCTTGAGCCATTTCTACAGAAATAAAAGTTCAAAAGTTAGTACTTTCGATAAGTAAACATTCAAGAAAATAAAATACCCTTTGGTCAATATTCATATTAACCATAGAATTTTCCTTGAATTTTGGATCCTCATTATCATAGTTTCACCACATCAGTTGATCTGCTAGTGGTGAAAGTATAGAATAGGTAATCGTTGAAAAACGATAATTGACAAACAAGTTTTCAATTCCAAAAGTTATGTGATTTACAATTTTGCCAAAACAATTAATGCAAAACTTAAGCATGTTTCATCCCATCTTATGCCTTAAGTCATAGGTCTCACTAACTAACTTAATTAAGTTGTCTAATTTAGAAACTGCAAATCATAAAGCTGAGGTCTCACACAACAAAATAATTCACCTCGTTATTGTAATCTAGATCAAGGTCTCACATAACTAAATTACAACTTCAAGTGTTTCATATCATTAGATGGCATAAACTTAAATTTAAAGGGTACAATTTTTGACGTGTAATCAAAACTTATGTATAAAGAAGCATGCATACAACTTTATAACATAATATTTTCGAAAAAAACTTACATTCAGATTTTAATTGCTAAGATTGAATTCTACAAAGTTTTAATCGATGCGTTGAGAAACTTACAACTTTGCTCTAAGATGCTTCGTACATTGAATGGTTATACTAGGTAGCTCCAATCGAACTCACAGGGGGCAGAGGACCAGGTAAGCGCAAAGCATAACCTTAGACATCCATTCAGTGCGACTGTGCGCACTTCTTAATTAACCCCTTTATAGTTTGTTCTAGTGGGTGAGCCGTTCTAACCATTTAGTACAGTCGCATCAATCGATTAAAAGTTCAAGAATAATTCTTAGATAACAAATCAGTTTCGCCATTATTTAGTCCATTTAATTTTCTATTCCGAAAAACCCTTTTTGCTTACTAACATGTCAAACAATTTATAAACAAAAGGCACTTTAATAAAAATTAAACACACTCAAATAATATAAACATATAACTAAACAATTTAACATATGTAAAAACAATTAGCCACATGCATAATTATTTCAATAAACTCTAATAAACAATTCTAAGCGTAAATAATGCATATATTAACTAGGGTTTTCACCTACAAGGTAGATGAGCCACATACATCGACAAGTCGATTGCGTAAGCCAAAGTTAACAATATACCAATTAGCACATAACGAATTTTTATTAGTTATAATTGAGGTCTTCCCCAATTTGATAATTATTAAATAAATAAAACATGTGTGTATCAACTAAACAATTTATAGCATAACAATGCTCCATGGAAAAACATGCATGTTCCACCATGGATTCCACATAACAATTATCACCCAAGATACGCATATTACATGGCACATAACAATTATTCATTAATTAACCACATAAAATTAACATGCAATCCTAGGGTTTGTACAAGTTTTACAAAATTAAAACCTAATAAAATAAATAGAGGGTAATCGACGCTATACATAAAAAATTAGGGTTTCGAATTCAAAACCCTAGAAACCATAAAAAGCATGCATATAATCATAAAGATTCAATTTTTATGTGTTTCGGTAATTAATTACATCATATTAACGGCTCGTGATGCCACTGTTGGGATTTAATACTCATAACAATTATATAAAATCAAATAACATCATCAAAGCATGCAGCGGAAGTAAATAGGAATAATATATGTAAGTAATTAACCAAACAAGAAAACGCGTACCTTTTAGCAATTCAAGAATCAAACGATGATTAAACAAGAACAAAACCCAAAACCCTAATTATAGGGTTTATGTAATTCGACCCAAACAAAAGAATCGACCACCAAGATTACAAGCTCAAGCGTGCTTGTCCTTCGTTCTTGTACACACGTACTAATAGCGATTTGATGTGGAAAAGCTAGTTCCTTGAATCACAAATAAAACCCAATACTTGTTTCTTTAGCTTGGAAAATCGAAACCCTTATGGTGAGGGTGGAACCGATCGGCCAAACAAAGAAGGAGGAGAGGAGAGGAGAAATTAGGTTATTGGTAATCCAAGATTAAGTTGTGAATGAATACAAGGGTTTGTATTTATAGGTAACTTAACTTGGTGACCAAGTTTGTGTGGGTTAGGGTTTGGAAACCCAAACCGATCGGCCAAAGCATCCCAAGGGGATTCTAGAACTTTCCTGACTTGTAATTTCATCTCTAGTCCTTTTAGTTAATATTTAACGACCGTTAACCAAACCTCGTTAATTATTTAACTATCGTTATGTTTTATTTCATAACTAATAATTAATAATAATAACGTTTTATTTATATTAATTATTTACATCAATTCTTATACGTAATATGTGCAATCCCGAAGTCTCGAGTTCGAATCCGGACATACATATATTTAAATATCCATAAAACCTTTCAGATGAGACACACAAATAATGCTTGTTAACATTGCGATCGATAACAATTCAACTGGTATCAATCTATTGTGTGCTGACCTCAATTGTCTCACTTTGTGAGGAACAAATCCATATTCACTTTCACCTTGCTCACCGTCTGTGATATCCATTTCTGAATTTTCACACTCCAATCTGTAACAATGGGATGTAAGATAATGTCTTAATCGTAAGCCATTTTTTATACTGGAATGCAAATCTGGATGTTGTAGAATACCGGTTTTTCTTTTTCTCCTCCATAGGTTTCAATGGAGTAGAGACACTTGGATCCTTAGAAAACCTTTTCTTGGTCAACCTTTTCAAAAGAGGGCTTGTAGGGTCATTGTTTGTCTATAGGTTGCTTGAACATGCACTTTCTCTGGCTGGTTGTGTTGTGCCAAGTTTCCAACATGTGAAGCTCTCAAAAGTACCATGCTCATAGTATGAGTTAGACTTGAGCTCAAAGATGTGTGAAGTGCCAATAAGATTCCCTATGGGCCGGGGAAGGTTTGAGTTTCTATATTCCTCCTATTGATAGAAGTTAGGAAGATACCAGCTATGAACCTAAAACTAAAACTGTAACTATACCTCTGTGCCATCTTCCAATAGGGATTCTGGAGAGCAATTCAACAGCTCCCTTACAGTCTCATTAAATTGCATAATTACCGCTTGTGCATAGGGGTGGAAATGAGTCGAGCCGCTCGTGAAAAGCTCGGGATCGGATCGGTAAAAAGCTCGAACGAACTGAGCCTAAACGAGCTCGAGCTCGAGCCTAAGCTGCAGCTCATTTATTAATCGAGCTTGAGCCCGAGCTTTACATACAAAGCTCGTTTGGGCTCGCGAGCCTAAACGGCATTATGAAAATAGCACGAGCCGAACCCGAGCCTATATAAAACACCACGAGCAGAGCTCGAGCCTAAAACTTTAGGCTCGAAACGAGCCGAGCTCGAGCTCGAGCCTTTTAAAACTTAAACGAGCCGAGCTCGAGCTCTGGCAGGCTCAGGCTCGGCTCGGCTCGTTTTCACCCCTACTTGTGTCGTGTCGTCGGACACATCAACCTCTAGCCTAAACCTGATAAACACATGGTGTACATGTTTGGTGAATGACATTATTGCCTTTCATTTAATTTAGGGGGTGTGTAAACAAAAAAAAACACGACACCTTAAAACCGGGTACTCAACTGCCTTATCGCATGAATCACACCAAAAGCTTCCATCCTTTCGGGTGGTGCCCTTTCTATACTTACTGTCACAACATGATGGAAAGTTCTACCCCTTCTGAGTCCTGACATTGTTGATCATCGCCTTACAATTATAAACCATGGCCTGCAACGATATCACTTACTTAATGAAATATATTTCACCTACATGATAGTAGTAGTAGGGAATTTAGAATGTAGCTTACGTTGTTCTTCCGATTACGACCCCAGATGAGCAAGTTCTCAAGGGTCCCATCCTTCGGTTCTAAGAAATCAACATGCATAATCACCTTGCTTAAATCCGCACCAATGCTATCCATACACATGTCTAACATTTAAGCCCGATAAGTATGCAAACATGAATAAAAATAGGGTAGCACGTGTTACCTCATCTCAACTTTAAGTTCTTTCAATGCTGAAATTTCAGGGTCATCAAAAATCAAAGTGGAGGAGCTGCTTGAGAGGCAAAGTCTATCTGCAAGGTATCAAAATAGGTTATCCAACCTAGCAACAAACTAAGCTATCTATAAACTATATATTCCGTAGTTTCTTACTGTTATAATGTTTGGCATTAAGAGAAGTTAAGACAACCGGACAGAGGCCGACATTTTTCGTCTTCTTTTCTATCAATATGTCGCCCAACCCTCCCCATAGTGTCACCCTAATTGACTGTCATGTGTTTTACAAAATAGTCCACAATGTTGGTGTTATTCATGTTTAGAATAGATACTGACCAATGGTAATTGAAAATTCAGGTATATGCAGCGAAAGTTTGCGGAACCAAAAAAACCTCTTATTAGCAAGATAGAAATCCAATGTCTTCGAGCCTGTTCTTTGTTGGATTGTTCTCCCTACATTTGTGACGTACCCTGCAACATCTGTGAGGTAGCAATGACTAATTAAAACAACCAAACTGCAAAATCACAAAGACTAGTCTATATATAAAAATTGCCAAGCAAGTATTAATTGTTTGTAGCTTGAATTGTGAAGAAATATGACCAATCAAATACTTGCCGTTTGTAGGTTCAATTTTCTCAATCTCTTCAAGCTCAAACGGATATCGCTCAAAACCATCATACTTCATTGAAGCCTTTCGGATCGTTATAGACCCGTCAAATTCAAGCATGAATTTATCCTCTTTAATGATGCGATACTCTTCCTTATTTGGCTGAACAACAAAATTTTGATGGAGTACACAACGCCTTCTTTTAGCTTTACAAAATTCTGAGCTATGGTACTCCTTATAGTACAGTGCATTGGCTTACCTTGCAAAAGATTATATTAGCATTTTATGTTAGGTACACCTTTTATATTCATGTCAATAAATGTAACCCTATGTTACCCTCGCATCAGACACCACAAAGTTGGTGCTCAAATAGCGCCCAGTAGTTGCATTGGCATCCCAAACTCTGCAAATCATGACAACAATGGTGCCAGTGACACCCACATCTAGCTGGTCCAGGAACAAACCACCCTTTGGTTGGGCAACCTCCATTGCCAGGCTATCTAAATGCTTTGTGGAAAACTAGAAGGGGGGTTGAATAGTTTACCGATTAAAATCTTTGTTTTGAAACTTATTGTTATGATCAATTGATATTGATCAAAGATATGTTAGTAAATAACAAACAATATGCAAGCAATATATAAAGAGTAAATAAGTAAAGAAACAATCCAACCACGACAAGTTGTTTATAGTGGTTCGGTCTACAAGGACTCTTTTTCCTTGCCCTACTCCACTCCCCGAGTCTCCAACTCGAGAGTTTAACTTCACTAGTCAACAAGCTCCTTTCACAGGTGGGGAAACCTTTACACTTCGCTTACACACTATTTCCGACACTAAGCTAGATGTCGAGTTCTTTTGCAAGGGTACAACCACTCACACACACAATGTATTTTAAGGACTAAAATACTAACCACTCACGCTCACATGTTTAAGGTGGTTTGGTACAACAATGATGTATGAACAAGACTAGATCATACAACAATAAAACAGCCAAGACTTCCAACTATTTGTTGAAGCTTGAATATGCCTTGATCTTCTTTGCTACAAAAGAGGATCACTATAATGATATGAAATTGAGTTAGAAATGTTAGAGAATGAATGTATGTGATTATGCTAGAAAGGGATGAGAAAACAACTTGGGTTGCCTTGCTATTTATAGCCAAAACAAGATGCTGTCACGACGGACCACGGAACCATAAAAATGGTTCCACCCGTGTCACTTTTTGGTGCCTCCAGGTCTGACAGCAAGATTACCAAAATCTTACCAAAGTCAACCAAATCTAACCAAGATCATGTAAGGTATGTAGAGTCCAAATCCACACAAAATATCTTATGAAATCCTCTAGAGATTTCAATGATGCACCACATGATGTCAAGTGTTGTTTTCTATTTTTAGAAATATGTTAAATGTAAATACATATGTAATATTTTGTTTTAAGAAACTAAAACATGCTTGATCTAAAAAATGTTAACAACATTATGGATTAGAGGGATATCAAAGTTAATTGATATATGAATAATCAAAATGTAATGCTTGAGTGATGAAGATATTATTTAAGGAAAAGCTTGTTTTAATATTTATTAATCTTGACAAGCTTTATGCTTTACAAAAATTAAATTTACTTTTGTCGTTAACAAAACTTAGGTAAAGATCATAAAATATAAATAACGTTTAATGACGATATTTGTATTAACATGCTTGTTCGACATGTTATATTTAGTCTTAGTTATGCTAGAAGATACATGATTTAGATAAGGTTAGACACTCGAAAATAAATGAGAGACTATCTCCTTTATACTGATCAGACAATGATTCATGGTATAACTATAAGATTGTCTGTATTCCACTAAGATTGTAACTGCATATTGACTCTTTGTCTGCTCGCAATTACTCAGGTCGAAATGGCATATTCGTTGTGTAGCCTCTATTAACCAAGCATCTACATAACGACATGGCTCTTTGCCTGCTCGTAATTACTCAGGTCGAAGCATTAACACTCGAATCACACGAATTTACCTCTTTAAACTGTGTAATCATTACTACACAATAAATCATAGGACTGAATCTTATAGTATTATACTAGATATTAAGGATAATGATATGTACATTACAGCCACCTCATTTTCCGTCACGTCAGCACCTTTGCGACAATGAAGACATTTAATTTATTAAAATGATACGATACGAGTATATAGCTTCAAATATAAAATAGTTTTAGGATTTATTGATTTCTAATATGCATGTTCAATTCGCAATAAGGTTATAGATTAATAACTTTTCTTTTGTGTTAGTTGTTAAAAGCAAAGATGAACTATTAATCTATGTGATACCTTTGGTGTTCTCAATATTTAACAGAGTGTGTAATGTGACTATGTGAGGTGTTTTTAGAGCATACTCTAACTGAATTCCCCATCCGTCACCCGGATGTGAATAGATTGGAAGGGTCGCAAAAAGCAATCGCCACATTCCATGTGAATAAACTCAAACTGTTAGTTGTCTTTTTGTGTCGTAATGTGAGTTGATATACCGTATATGTGTTACTTACTCTTTTGGACTAAATTCAATTATTCTCTTTTGTATTATTATTGGTTGAGTAGTAAACTGACATACGGGATGGTTAGGTTTTGGTGTTTCGAACTTGATTGGAGGTGAGTTAATTCTACAACGTTTTACCAATTGATCCGAAATTTAAACTTGTTACTAAATACTGCGTTGTAAATTCATGGCGAGTTTTTTGGGTTATGATAATACTTTCAAAAAGTATTTAACAAAATATGTATTTCTAAAAGTATTTAAATAAACATTTAATTATTTTATTTTCTTTTTTAATTCAAAAATCTCATGAAATCTGAATTTTTAGCCAACCATCGTTTCCATCTTTTTCAATTCTCCATTATTTTTAATTCGATGTAACTTTTTTTATCAAATATATAAGAATATAATAATAAACTAATAAATACTCAGCCATCGACTTCATCTACTAGTTGTCCTCTTCTCTTACGTCCGACCCAATCACTATGATAAACCAATAACGAGCCAAAAAAACATAATATTTCGATTAACAATGTCATTTAAAGTATGTTCCATTGACTTCTTTCAGAGGTATTTACTGTGCATTTGAGCAATCAACACGAAGTTACAAATGTAGGATGCATGCGTACATGTAAACTTTAAGATTTCAATGTTCTCATATTGTTCACTAGTTAGTTACTACCTCCGTCCCATAATAATTGACATGTTTTGACTTTTTGTTTTTTCATCTTGATTTCTTTAAATATTTTTGTTTGTGTTATATAATATTTAATAAAAATTATACCAATGAAAATGCATTTAAAATTCAATCTATTCATATAGTTTGCATCAAGTATTATATAACACAAACAAAAATATTTAAAGTCAAAGTTGAAAATGAAAGACCTAAAAAAGTCAAAGTGGACAGTCAATATGGGACGGAGGGAGTATTAGTTAGTTATGATATTGGTTTCATTGATTGTATTGGTTGTGATGGTTGCGGTCTAATGTTTACCATGTTCATCGATCTAGGCGATATGCCGGAATTGTGTTGACATCCCAAACTCTCAATCATCAAGAGATCGAAGACATAATATTCCCACAGATGATGACACGTCAGAATCATGTCATACATCATAGCTGTCGTTGATGAAAGAGTCTGCGATTACCAGAATGAACAAGATGAGGATGTACGGCTATGCAGATGGAGGACGATGGCTACTAAAGGCCAGTTATGGGCTAGCTTTTATGCTTCTTCACAATAAAAAAGATAATAATTAAATATTATGTTAAATATTTTTAAGAGTACGTATTTTCTTAATTAACTTTTTAACTTACAATGGTTACTTAAAAAACTCGATTCATGGCATATACATATTCCGGGAAAAATGGGACAGTAAATACTCCGAATAAAAAAAAAAGGGGTTTTGATGGTCAAAGATGGTAACTAAAATATTGGAAAGTAAGGGTATAAACGTCTATTCCAAATGCTTTTATGTGTGCAAATCAAATTTCTATGTGTACGTATCAATTCCCTAATATTAATAGGGTTTGTTCTCATACTCAAATTCATTCAATCATCATAGCGAAAACCTACGTTTCATTGTCACTCTAGAACGTACATAGCCGCATCATCATGTCTAATATCCCAACCTTCCAGAACGCTGAAGAGAAGGATGAATACATGCGTCAGCAAGTGAATTTTGTAATAACCACGGTACAGTCTCTAGTAGATAAGAAACAGATCTCTGATGCTGACCTAGGTTACTTTATCGATAAGTTTAAGCAGGCGTCGGAGCTAATGGCCAAAACAACAGCCGCTCCAAAGTTTCCCCCTTTCATGCCAAATGGAATTCATGAAGGTATTTATGTATATATATTGCTATATCCACCATGCACTCACATCTGAGCTTGTAGCTTACCAAAGTAGAAAATAGGTTAAAAGCCAAAAATACTCTATGTACTTCTCGTGAAAACTCATTATGCTTTCTCAACTTTTTTTATCGTCATTATACTTAACGTTTATTTCGACTCATTATGCTTAATTACTTCTTTATGTATAATGACAATAAAAAAAGTTGAGAAAGCATAATGAGTTTTCACGAGAAGTACATAGAGTATAATGGACTGACACTTTATTGATTATACCTAAAGTTTGATCAGCTTATGTGTGGTATTATGCAGTAATCCACATTTTGTCTTATACATGTTTTACAATGGCATCAAGTGTTCGCTTTTTGGCTTCTAGGATTCCAATTCCTGATGGCGATACGACACCTTGTGCTGTGAATTAATGCTTTTCAATGGATTCTCCTCGAGTATGTTTACTTCATCCGTCGTTGTGCATACCTAGTAAGCAAAAGTACAAAGTTTGGGTTGGGCCGTGCACGCTTTTGGCAAGTCCGGTTGAAACTGTGATTTTTAGTATGGGTCGATATGAGTAAGTCTCCAATTAGCAAAAGTTGCATTTTTATCTCTGCTTTTATTCTATCAACAAGAGGATTGAGGTTGTATGCTATAAGGGTCAACTTTTAACCCGTTCAACAAGTGCTTATATTAATGAGACATAACCAATTAAAATGAAAATGGTTATGTATAATGACAATATTTGAAGTACATAGAGCATAATGAGTTTTTGGGGAAAGTACGTTAAGCATTTATAGCTTTTTTCCTAGAAAATATCCACCAGGCACACAAAGACGTCGAACCGACGTTGTATCAGAATCATCCTTACCAGAATTCGTCCTGCCAGAATCAACATCTATCAGGTATGTGACTATGCTATTGAAGGATATATATTGTATATCATGTCTCAACTCCCAGTAAATTATTTAATTGGAGTTCACTTGCCTATTAGTGTGATTTAAGATTTCATTAATTAGCAAAGTTAGTTATATTAAGTAGCAATTTAGGCTAAACCAAACTAAGGCTAAACCTCTATATGATTTGATTCGTATTAGAATACGAATCCCAAATAGTGTGCTTTGTATGATGTTCTTCGGATGGTGAATTGATTATATCTTGTAGAAACTAATCACAGGAACCCTTTTAGATAAAAACAGAAAACAATAATTTAGGATAAAACACAGTTGAAACATTAACTTTTGTTGGAGTTTTTGGAATGAAGGTATGGGCATCAAAGTGACACTTGTTTTTTATTGGAAAAGTCTATCCTATAAGGATTTTTTTTTTTTTATTATTATTATTTATTATTTTTATTATTTGTTTTTTTAATGAAACCTGAAGTGGGTTTAACTACTTTCTTTTTATCCTCAAAGTTATTATTCCCCAAGTTTGGTGTGGAGCGGTGTGTAGCTTTTTGAGGCAGTGAAAGAATGAACATTTCGATTTTTAGTAGTCATTTGGAAAAAAAGCATGAAGTTGTGACTATTTGTTTAGGAAGACTAATTCTCCAATGCTTATTTAAGAACCGTTCTTAGAATTTTCAGAGTTATAATGATATTGAATGACTAAAATAACCCCGTCCCTAATACCACGTTATTAAATAATATATAATTTACGGGCAATTCCGTGGCATCTGATTGGTTGCCATTCCCACTCTTTTTTCGGCGAATTTGGGCTAAGACATTTTTTGGCCCAGTTTTGTCACCCCATTACAATAAGAGTAGTAAGTAGTAACTATATGTTAATAAAGGGCCTAATTCCTTTGTGGACCATTACACAGGCCTAACATCTTTTGGTCCTCAAAATGATATATATGTACCGCCCAAATTTCATAACCAAAATAAATTCACGGCAAAAACGCTGCCGCTTCGACCGCTACTTTTCCCCGCATTCTCGACCTTAGGCGTATTTTAAGAGTCATAGATTTCTCTATTTAATTGTAGCCTTAAATACTTTGGCCCATATTTATACTTGAATCCTTTTACAATGACGCAGTTCGTTTACATATCACATACAGATTTTAGTTACAATATACAATCTTCGATGCCCCGCCGCAACGCGGCGGACCGATGCCCGACTCGTTTATATAATTATAACTCTGACTTGTTGTCACAAGTTCTTCTGCTGTAACAAATGTTGTGGTTTATCAGGCATTGCTTTTCGATGTTCTTTTACACCAACTTATGAATTAGGAACATGATGAAATTTAAATTCGAGACAACTAATGATTGATTATCCAACAACGAATGATAGATAAACACAAACAATAAAGAGATACTTGATTAGTCATTCTAGAACCATGACCTTAG
This sequence comes from Chrysanthemum makinoi, assembly GCA_910596185.1. NCBI lineage: Eukaryota > Viridiplantae > Streptophyta > Magnoliopsida > Asterales > Asteraceae > Chrysanthemum > Chrysanthemum makinoi. Next base: position 217,497,436 of record OU343219.1, on the reverse strand, counting down.
ACATTTAGGAATACTCTCAAGTACTCGAACATCCACTTTCGTGACATCCAAATATAGTTACTGCTTTAGAGAAACAATCACCCACGGCTCCTTGTTTCATATATGTGGAGCACAAAGTAGTTAAAGAGCCTTGCACGGGAAGAGGTTCCCTGTTCTTAAAGGATCATACGTGCTCTATACGTTGCGAGCCTCGACACGTAAAACCACCATACTCGTGCTGTTTTTGTCAGCAAACAAACACAGCACAATGAGAATGGTGAACCAGAAAACTTAAGTTTGCAAGGCTTAGGAGATAGCAAATTAAATATGACAGCATCTCTTGAATGCGTTTTGTGTGTATTTCTCCTTACTACTACACTTTATTTATATGCAAAACATGTGATCTACCATGATCACAAAAGTGCCAAGAATCAAGGACGTGGGTTTGATGCTTTCAACTCTAAGGCTGACCTCCAAATCACCCCCCACTACTTCCCTTTTTCTTGTTTGATCAAGTTTGCCACAAACACACTCTTGATAGTAACCGCATCATTGGCTTGTACCATATGTCATAAATTAAAGGTTGTACATGTGGTTTCTGCATCAACTGTTTGTACTATCTTATTCCTATCTACTATATGACTTCTCAAAAAAGACACTATAAAATAAGCCTTTCACATAATTATATTCTCATTTTGAAGTTTCCTTTTAAATACCCACAAAATGTTACATTTTCCAATGTGGGGTATAAACAAACTAGCCAAATTGACAAAGTTCCAATAATTCCTCACCAAGGTTTGGATAGTTTTCTGATACTCAGATAAGTTGTGTCACGAAGGTGTCATTACGATTAAACCCCGTTTACTCAAAGTATGCATAGTGAAATCGATTCAATGGTCTCCGAAGATTAAGCCACAAACTTTAATGATCTCACTGGCACACTTCTACACAGTTCCCATTGTAACCATCTCATTCTCACTGAGCACGAATATGACCATGCATTTAAATCATGATTCATGACCCTCAAAGAGAGAAACCACAACTCTCTATTCAAGACCGCACCACCTCTAGGTCACATAGGCCAAGCTACTATAACGTCTTTGTTACTAAGATGCCTCAAAAGCTTTGTTAAAAGAATAATCTTATTATGTTTTGGCAACGCCGTATTATCATAGCTATACATGGGTTAACTGGTTGATAGCACCTTATACCAATTAGTAACATTACCTATTAAACTCGTGATGTAGGAGCACTAGAACCAAGTCGAGTTTCAATCACTAAATGATTCTCAGTAGTTTCAAGCCCATGCCTCTAGCTACTCTCAATAAGTATCTCGTGAGAGGCTTAATGGAGATATATGACAAGTCGACACACCGCTTGTCGGTCACAAAACACTCACCAAGTCTCTCGTCGAAGTCTTAGTAGTGTCAAAATCAAATTTCTAGATCACTTGACAGACATGTCACTAATGGCCATTCTCAAATATTTATTTATATATGTTCCATCACCATGGAATTCTAAGGTATTAGTTCTCTATTTAATATAACCTCTTCAACTGCCACTACAAGGCAATATGTTTAGCTTCCTACACGAAGAGAAAACACATATCCGTTTCTTAAACGTCAAGAAACAAGCCTCATGTAAATATAATCCAATCCACCTACTTGAGAATTTAACTAAGCAAAGCAATCAATCTGAGCTATATTCATTCCTTCAGTTAATGCTTATTGTCTCACTTCTGATTTGCTTATATATTAACGTATGACATGCACACAACAAGGCAGACTTGGCCAAAGAATGTAGCTTACCTCAAATACTATACCCCCACCATGTGGTATAGTGTCGTTGAGTCAAGTCTTTCACAACTAACCTTAATTTAATAAAGTACCACTAATCATTAAGATGACCTCATGTACTGATTTCTTTAGTTCCACCCCAAAACTAACTTGGAACATCTTATATCAAAATAAACGTGCTTTCATTTTGGCAATACCAAGTTTATTATAATATTGGGCAAATAACCTATTAAAGCATCATACTTGTCACAAATGTCAGTTCGACATAGCGAACAAAAAAAATAGCCCATTTGCCCACTTATCTTGTCTATTTTGTCTCTATGATACATTTAGTACCCCCAACTGCAGGTATAGTACACCTAGCCGGTTAATACTCCACATCACCCTCAACATTTAATTACAATTTTCCACCTCAACCATTTTTTTTTTCTCACCTCTTACCAAACAGCTTCTCTTTCACCATCCCATTTTCTTTTCCTTCTTCTCCTTCACATATCTCGGAGTATTATTCTATTTCTCCCATTTACATAGATCTGAGTATTAGACACCTCAACCAACTTGTGTCTTCACCTCCGCCACCATACGACGCGGCTACCACCACCAACCACCATAACTCTCTCTCTTTTTATGGTAGTTAAAAACCACAACTGGCGTTGTTGCTTTTACAATCGCACCACCATCACCATCGCAACATTGTCAGATCTGAAGCGGGAAGCCGGATCTTACCACTATCGTTATCCATAATTACCACCACCACTTGCTACCACGTTGATTCTTATTCTGCGTGTTTCTTGTGTATTTGAGCTCGATTTGGCTCAGTTTTGGAGTTTGATCTTGTAAGTGTTGGCATTTAAAATGCTCAAATAGTGGGTTGGTTGGATGGGTTAAATTAATATTGGGTTGGTGTTAAAAATAGTTGGAAGGTAGCGTGGCCAGTAGTAGTAGAAACAATATAGGTATAATGTGGGTAGCAGGTATGATGTGGGGGAAGAAGAAAGTGCACGTGGGCAAAGGTATGATGTGGGATAATATCAGGTTAAAAAAACCGGATACCGGTTGTACAAGTTACTAAATGTATCATAGAGACAAAATAGACAAGATAAGTTGGCAAAGGGGCTATTTTTTTTGTTCGCTACGTCGAACTGAAATTTGTGACAAGTATGATGCTTTAATAGGTTATTTGCCCTATAATATTTGAAACACGTTTGTCAAAATATATGTTTTAGAACTCAATTTTGTTTGTTTATTTCGCATTTGCTTAACCTCAATATTTTGGGTTACCAAAGTATGAAATTAACAGTGTTTCAGATTAATTTGAATTATGGTACGTATTTTGAAACTAAACGATTCAAATAGAAATATTGCATTTAGAGCTCTCACAGCTCTCACTAATACTATTTAATTTTGATACCCCCTCACAGCGTGAAACTCCTTCGCGGGCTTTAATATACATCCCATCGTGGATGTACCTTCAGCCCAAGAATCAAATCCATCGCAATTAGGATCCCTGAGCTAGTGAGTGCTAGATCATCTTAGCCATTTGACCTTTGGCGACCACAGCATTAAAACTCATGATCCGTGACTATGATCTCTCTACACAGAGTTCATGGCCTTCACAATCTCTATTATTAAATTTATGTATGTTTATGGCTATATACTCTTGTAAAACAAATGACTCCTCAACAGTGAGGTAACAAAACCTCTAAACAAACATAAACATATTCACGCTAGTTATGACAGTTGTTGTTTCATCAATAAGCAATTCCTAACATTCTTATATAAAAACATCTTGAAAATATCGTTTCATCACTAAAGCAATTCCTAACTGTTGTTTCATCACTAAATCTCAACATAGCAGACTAACAAAAGGTTTATATCAGATATTGAACCTTTTTAGAACTGATATGATCCTTTAATATTGTTGTGGTTTTTCAGGCATTGCTTTTCAATGTTCCTTTACACCAACTTATGAATTAGGAACATAATGAAATCTAAATTCGAGACAACTAATGGTTGATTATCGAACAACGAACGATATATAATCAAAAACAATAAAGAGAGATACATGATTAGTCATTCCAGAACCACGACCTTAGACATTTAGGAATACTCTTAAGTACTCGAGCATCCCCTTTAGTGACATCCAAATATAAAAACTGCTTTAGAGAAACAACCACCCACGACTCCTTGCTCCGTATATGTAGAGCACAAACTAGTTATAGAGCCTTGCACGAGAGAGGTTCCCCATCCTTAAAGGATCATACGTGCTTTATACGTTGTGAGCCTCGATACGTAAAACCCCCATGATTAATGCAGACTTGTGTTGTTTTTGTTAGCGAACAAACACAACACAATGAGAATGGTGAACCAGAAAACTTAAGTTTGCAAGGCTTAGGAGATAGCAAATATGACAAAATCTCGTGAATGAGTTTTGTGTGTATTGTAACTTTTTCTCCTTACAACTGCACATTATTTATACGGAAAAATGTGATCTACCATGATCTCACAAAAGTGCCAAGAATCAAGGACGTGGGTTTAATTGGATGAGGAAATTTCTAAAATGAACTGTTAGGAAATTTGATCAGAGTAATCTGAGAGTCATGTAAACACTATCAGATTGAAGTATTTCGGTGGTTCTACCGAAATCTCAAATCGGATAAAACTTAGATTTAAACTTGAGAATATGTTTTGTAAGTTATGAACTGAACCAGAATACGAAATATATGACCAAAATTAGTTGTCGGTTACAACTGCTATGGCAGTTATATTAACCGCCAAATCAGTTAAATATTAGGGTTAAAATGCCGGAAATTTTATTTTCTAGTGCGTTTTTAACATAGCACTTTATACCAAATAAAATTTTAACATAGCTCGACCCCAGCCAGGGGCTGCCGCCCCTTGGACCCTGCTACCTAGGGGCGCTGCCCCCGGACCCCCGTCATTCGGGGCTTCGCCCCCGAATAATAATCATAATAACGTCATACAAGTGTGCACTTCGCCCCCGACTTGTTGAACATTTATCACAATTACACATTGGTCAACTAAGTCAATCCATTACACTTAAATAATATCAGTGATGTAAAATCACCAACAATCCTTCTCCATTTAAGTGTAATCTTGATTAACTTAAAACAAAACTCATAACAAACAACAAACTGATGCATAAATGAAATGTCGAAATGATTGAATTTTACATTAGTACATTAGCATTCCAAATATTCGAATATAAGAGTGTCACTAAGGATTGAACTCCTTCTATTCATAGTGAATACATGAAGATAATATACACAACAGTTTACACATTCACATGTTCCACTTGACACTATGTTTTACTAGCTTGTGTCCTATCCTTCAATAAGCATATCAAAGCCAAGTCCCAAGCTTTTCTGAAGCCTAAACTTCATGCTTATATAGGTGGTTCTTTACTCTTGCACCTGCACATGCAATTTGTCAAAAAACTATTAAGAAATATTATTTCAACCTCCTTTATCTTGCAGTTCTGAACACATACCGTGGGATGATGTAATTATGTGTTCCAATCCAAAGATATCAAGCTTTCCTCATTGAATTCAACATTTAACATTACGTTAGATGGGAATTGGGTATCTTGATACAAGGATTTAATTAGGTGGACTTTAAACCCATCACAATAGCCGCCTTGCGTACGAGATCTCTTGCTAACCCTTTGGTTAAATGGTCGGCTAAATTCAGTTGAGTTCTTACAAACTTCACAGATATCACACAATTCATGATAAGCTCACGAATCATGCTATGTCTAACACCTAAGTGTCTAGACTTGCCATTGTACACTTGACTATAAGCCCTAGCCAAGGTAGCAGCACTATCACATCTGATAGAAATGGTAGATATCGGTTTAGACCACAAAGGAATTTCATAAACCAAATTCCTCAGCCACTCAGCTTCATTATTACCAGCGCAGCTAAAGCAACAAATTCAACTCATAGTGAGTTTGTAATACAAGTCTGTTTCTTTGAAGCCCAAGAAATAGCACTTCCTCCAAGAAGGAATACCCAACCACTCGTAGATGAGTGATCCTCCATGTTATTAATCCAACTTGCATCGGAATAACCTTCTAAAACAGAAGGATAACCACTATAAGTCAAACCATAATCCATGGTTCCTTTCAAATACTGAAATACTCGACCCAGAGCTTGCCAATGTAGAGCACTAGAATTGCTAGTGTACCTACTAAGCTTTCCCACAGCAAAAGCTATATCTGGTCTAGTGCTAATCATGGCATACATAAGACATCCAATAGCTCTAGAGTATTCTAGCCGAGACACTGGAGTTCCTTTATTAGGTCGAAACTTCACAGTAGGATCTACAGGAGTATAAACAGGAGAACAATTAGCAAAGTTAAACTTTGTCAGTATCTTCTCAATATAGTGTGATTGAGAAATAGAGATACCATTGTTTCCTCTTTTGATTCTAATACCAAGAATCACCTCAGCCTCCCCCAGATCTTTCATATCAAAATTAGATGACAAGAATTCCTTTATCTTATCAACTTGATCTTGGTCAGTACCAAAGATCAACATGTCATCCACATATAAGCAAATTATGACTCCTTTACCAGAGGCATCAAATTTGCTATACACACACTTGTCGTGGTTTAAAGAAAAACCATTAGACAAGACCACATCATCAAACTTTGATGCCATTGTTTGGTGCTTGTTTCAGACCATACAATGATTTCTTCAATTTACATACCTTGTTTTCATGTCCAGTCATCACACACCCTTCAGGTTGTTTCATGTAAATTTCCTCATCCAAATCACCATTTAAGAATGCGTTTCACATCCATTTGGTGAATAACTAAATCATGTATAGCTGCAAGAGCTAACAACAATCTAATAGTTGAAATTCTAGCAACAGGAGCATAAGTATCAAAGAAGTCAATTCCCTCCTTTTGTCTAAAGCCTTGGATAACCAATCTGGCTTTATATTTGTCTATGCTTCCATCCACTTTCATCTTCCTTTTAAGGATCCATTTACTTCCTAATGCTTTGCATCCAGGAGGCAAATCAGTGACTTCCCAAGTATCATTCTGCATAATGGAATCAATCTCACTTTGAATTGCTTCTTTCCAGAAAGCAACATCCCTAGAAGCCATTGCTTCACTCAAAGTCCATGGATCCTACTCAATATTGAGACAATATTCACATTGAGATAAAGTCGTATCTCTTGTTCCTTCAACTAAATAAAGTTGAAAATCAGACCCAAAAGACTTAGCTTTTCTTGTCCTAGTGCTTTTCCTAGGAACAGATGGACCAGGTACATCATCAGTACCTTCAACATCATCTTCAACTATCTTACTCGAAGATGGCTGAATCATACCTCTTGGTCTTGGTATAGACGTAAACCGTTCTTCATCAAATATTGCATCTCTTGACTCTATTATATGAGTTCACCGACACATAATCATTAGGTTCTATAACATAAAACCTATAACACTTGGAATGCTCACCATACCCAATGAAGATACAATCTATACCTTTCTCACCCAGATTTTTCATTTTGGGTTCAGTTAGTCTTACAACAACTCTCTACAGCCCAAATCTCAAATAAGTCAAATTGGTACCTTCTTGGTCCAAATTTCATAAGGTGATTGTTTACTATTTTTGTTTGGAGTTCTATTCAGAATATAACAGGCTGTCCCACATAGCCTCACCCCAAAACCCTTCACTTAGTCCAGAATAGGATAACATGGAATTCACCATTTCCTTTAAAGTCCTATTCTTCCTTTCAGCCACACCATTCTGTTGTGGCGTGTTAGGAGCCGTGGTTTGATGTATTATTCCAGTCGATTGAAAATAAACTGGATCATAATACTCACCACCTCTATCAGTACGAAATAATTTTATCAAATCTTGTATTTGAAGTTCTACTTCTTGTTTATAAATTTTAAATTTATCTAGAGCTTCATGTTTAGCATGCAGTAGATAGACATAACAATATCTAGATGCATCATCAATAAAAGTAATAACATACTTATTATTTCCTAGTGAAGGATTAGCATGAAAATCACATAAATCCCTATGTATGAGATCTAATACTTTGCTTTCCCTGTTAACACTCTTAAATGGATGTCTAGTGATCTTTGTTAACATACAAGTCTTGCAACTTTCTGGTGTCATATCAAAAGCAGGTATTAAACTCATTCTAGACATATCTTTCATTCTCTTGTAATGAACATGTCCTAGTCTAGCATGCCATAATTCAGATTTGCTTAAACTATTGCTATGACTAGAAGTAACCATACAAGCAGAATCATTAAACAAAGGATAATTCAAATTTAATCTAATCATTCCATTACAAACATAACCAAATCCAACAAATGAACCATGTCTTGACAAGATATACTTGTCACTTTCCAACACTTGTTTGTAGCCAAACTTATTCAACACATTTTTAGAAACAAGATTCTTTCGAATCTCGGGTACATACAATACATTATCTAAACATAAAGTATTTCCAGAAGTGAAAGTTAATAAAACACGCCCTATTCCTTTGATTGGTTCGGTTGCAACGTTTCCCATCTTTACACATGAGCCATCTTCAATCGTATTACATACTTGAAACCAACGAAGATCATTGCAAACATGACATGTCGCACCCGAATCAACCCACCAAGCAACTTCATCATCCTGAATATAAAATGCATCATAAATTATAGAATCATAATTTAAAACATTATCAAAATTCTGTACAAAATTAGAATTATAACCTTGTTGCTTATCAGGATCCTTAGACCCACTTAGACCAGCGCTATTGTTGCCCTTTTTAGAGCGACAATCCTTCTTCATATGACCAGGCTTGTTACATTTCCAACAAGTCAAAGTACCCTTTTTGTTGGCAAATTTATCATCACCACCTTCTGCCATGTATTTTTTTTTTTTTTTTTTTTTACAATATGGCTGTTATGAAACGGTAAGGGCCAAAAGTGTAATTTTGTTTTTGAAATTCAAACCAACTAGACGTTTGCGGGGGCGGTTTTGTAATTTTTTTTCATTCACATCGCTTGTAACGTAGCGTTGCCAAGGCAACGCATGCCTCAACACCGGACAATAACGTGCCTCGACGGTATAATAACTTGATGTTACCGCATGCAACATGGGCATAACACCCTTCTTTACGTTATTATACTGAAGGCTATAAGAGTATATTTTGGTAATTGATTTTGTTTTGATGGTTTCAACTCTAAGGTTGACCTCCAAACCCCCCCATTACTTCATTTTTTATTGTTTGACCAAGTCTGCCCCAAACACACTCTTGATAGTAACTCCATCATTGGCAAGCCATCTGTCATAAAGGTCCTACATGTTGTTGCTGCATCAAGTATTTGTACAATCCTATATAGTGCATGACTTCTCTAAAAAACACGATAGAATAAGCCTTTCGCATAATTATATTCTCATTTAGAAGTTTCCTTTTAAATACCCACAAAATGTTTCACTTTCTAATGTGGGATATAAAGAAACTAGCCAAACTCATAGAGTTCCAACACAAATTCATTGGGTACCTTATTTATTCCTTTTTGAAACAAATTCACTTTTTGTATGTATAATCACATGTTAGTGTTTGTGTTTCTTTGTTTGTGTTTCTGTATTTGTATGTTATCTTGCTATGATTCCATCAGTAGATACATATATCGTAGTTTTTGGCTTTATAGTTGAATATAACCATGGTGTTAGTTGATTATTATGTGTATAAACATCAGTAGATGCTCAAGAGGAAATTTTTATACAGGTTTAATCAAAGATGTGTGCCAAGATGTCCCAACATCAAGCCAAATTGGAGTTTCTAAACAAGTAAACAAGTCTTCTAAATTGATTATGAAACCAAAAAATGTTCAGATGAAGCGGAAAGGGAAGGACTCGGCAGAATCAAGAATGTTTAAAGAGTTCATGGTTAAACAAGGTGAGAGACAAGAGTGTCTTTTAGAAAGTTTAGAGCGTGATGCTTATGGTGTTAATAAAGATGATCCTTATAGTGCTAGTAGGTGTATGAGTGTCATTAATGGTATGATAGATGGTGGAATGATGCCAGATGATAGTCCTCTTTATTATCTTGCTATGGATTTGTTTGAAGATGCTGTCAAACGGGAATTGTTTATGACTATACGAAGTGATGATTCTAGGCTAAAATGGTTGCAGCATAAGCTAGATCGAAGCAAATAAACCTTTTTTTTTTCTATGTGTCATTTTTGATATGCACATTTCGTTTTAATTTTGTTTTATTCGGAGAGCTTACGTTATTTTGCATGGTTAATGATATACTTGGATAAAAAAATCGTTTTATTGTTAACTAGTTATAATACACGTGCACGCACGGGGTTTTGATAAAAAAATTTATTCTGTATTAATACTGAATATTGTGTCTTTAAAAGTAATTGCATATAATTATATAGTTATAAGTTTTGTGCACGCACGAATTTTACACATAAATTAAATTTATTTTAACATTTTAGTTCTGTATATACACATTTAAGAGTTTGCCCGAGAAAATTGTGATATAAGTACAACTAATACTTATGCACGAGTTTTTTTATTATGCATTAATATCCATTAGAATTTGGTAAAGTATTTGTAAAAAATTTTGTTAGGTAATTATGTAGCTGACAAAGATGTTGATATTGTTATTTAAATTTCACTACTGATATTATGATGTATACATGATGCAAATTTAATAGCACATAATGAGCGTTGATAAATTTAAAGTATACTCCTTAAAGTTTTTTAAAAATGTTTTTCTAGACATCCTTATATAAATAAATAAGAATCACATGAGTCATTGTTATAAGTACAATCGCGTATATTTATTTTTATATTAAAGTAACCCGTGCTTACAATTTGATAATTATATTCCCGTTTTCAGGAATTTAGTCGTATTTAAAATGTAAACTTATGTACACATAGCTTAAACTTTTAAAAATAAAATAAATGGGTCCTTATTGAACATATATAGTAAAAAAATTGATACTTATAATCTTATGCAAATTTATATGTTTTTATTTTAAAACAATAAATACATTGTATTTTTTAAGATATAAAGTATAAAGGGTATAAAGTATAAGGGGGTATTTGTTTATAATCCAAAGTTATTAAAAAACATGGAGGCTTGTAATATTACACTTAACTCTATATAATTTTTAGAATAAAATACACGGTTCGTCCCTAATCTTGTACATGCGCATCACGTTGAACCAAAAGTTGGGATTTTCATCGCCGGAAGTCCTTTTTCCAAGTTTCATAGTCTAAACTGGTCCTTTGACCATTTTTCCGTTAGTCAACCATGTTCGTTGTCGTTTGCTTTGTCTTTAGTCCAAGGGCACAATTGTCATTTTACCACTGTCCATTAATTAATATTATCGTGTCAGGTCCACTTGTTTACCGTGGGCGCTACAGTAAAACCTTGCTAATAAAAGGGAAAGTTTATCACCACTCATCCTTAATCTTTCCTATCCCCTAAAATCTTATCTTTTTCACCAACATTAAAATCATAAAAATGGTGCTTTGTTCATGAAATAGAAAGGCTGTCCTTCGAACATGCTGGAACAACAGGAACCCAGGAAGGAGGTTCTATGCCTGTCCAAGACAAGTTGGGACACTTAATTTTATTCATTTTATAGTTTGCTTGTAGTGGTTTACCTTAAATGTGTTGATTATAGTAATATATGTTTAATTATAATTGTGATTTTATACAAGTGGGTTTAGTTGGTGTTTATGCTGCAAAGAGATGCTAACATTTTGATTATCAATTTTAGCCTACAACATGTTCATTCAATGGGTGGTACGATCGACCCATGCAAAGGAGAGCAAGGGATGTGATTATCTACTTGCAGAGAAGCATCTACAGGAATGAGGCGGCATTACAAGAATGCCAAGCCGCCCTCATTTCTAAGACTATGAAGTCTGTCAACGCTGGTGACAAGGCAAACGAGCTAGAGGCTGCTCACCAAGCAGCCTTGGCTGATCTCCTTGTTGAGAAGGAGAAAGTTTGCCGTCTGAGGAACTTTGTGTTTTGTCTTGGATAGTCATCTTCTTGGTTTTTCTATAGGGTTTAGAAAAAGTTAATGGTTTTTGTGTTTTGGATCGGTGGTAGATGGTCTGCAATGGGAAAGTTGTATTCAAGAAGTTTTAGTGTAGGTTGACTAAAAATAGTCTCTTGGTTGATAATGTTTGGTCCTTGTACATTTGTAATATTATTTTCTTTTATGCTTTGGTCCTTATACTGCAGCTTTACTAATAGGTCCTTGACCCAAAAATTCATAGATCTGCCTCACTTGCCACACAGATACTAGTAGATCAAACTCATAACACAGATACAACTATCAAAGATGGATGAATGATCAGAGATGGATGAACAGACACCATTTTTGAGTATCAACATAAACTTGATATGGTGTTGTTCATCCATTTTTGATTCTTCATTACTGTTTGTGATAATAGAATAACATTATCCAACTCAAAATACAAATCCAAGAAAAATATATCCAAGTATCAAAGATGTATGAAGTTTCAAAGACGGGTGAACAGTAATTGACTTTGTAAAAGTCAACAGTTAATATGCGTATGAACTTGTAACAATATGTAGAAATCGGTAAAGTGGCAAATCAACACAATAAAAACACAATTTTACCCATAGTCTAACATGACATGATTTCATACATAATGCAAATGGATATATTTTCAAATGCATAAAATTTTGTAGTCAACAAAGTTCAGAAACAGACATTGTTTAATGACAACAAATAATGTTTAGGGGAATACATATTCGATGGAAAACATTGGCTTTCATATGCTTAACCAACATTTTTTTGTGGTGAAGACAGCTTTGCTGCCATAATCTTGGTCTTAGTCCAAAATTGTTTTGGAGACCCACCAGAAGCAGCATCAACTTGACTTCCAAATTGAGACTGGACCACACTTGGTTGAAAATCACCTTGAGATTGAGCATCAGTTTGACACTGAGGTTTTTCATTTCCTTCAAAGTTGTGACATGTAACCTTTGCCTTCTTCTTTGCTGTAAATTTTGGCTAGGATGAACGTGGTTTTTGAGACTGTTGTGTACTGCCTTGACTTCCTGTTACACCTCCTTGCCCAAGACATGTTTTTTTGTTGTGTCCAGCATTGCCACATATACCACAAACCACACTCTTACTAGACTGTGACAAGTTACTGGTTTTGTCATTATTATCATTTTCAGTAAAAGCCCTAGTTCTTTTCTTTCGTGGCCTACCTAATGGTTTATGATGTTTAGGTGGAAGAATGCTTGTAGGCACTTGTGACTTATTCCAATTATTAATAACCATTTATTGGCTGGATGTAGTGTTTATAAGTTTCTTCCCAAGTCTTAAGCAAGTAACATGGATGAACCCATTGTTCAACAGATCCTACTTGCATTCCAATGAAGCTCATATACCGATGTGTAGCAACAACATGTTTACATGGCATACCTGTAAGCTCCCATCTTCTACATGTACAAGCCCTAGCTTCAACATTCACAAAACCATTATCTCCCCATCCACTGACCTGATACTTATCTCCTTCAACCCGTAAAACGGTGTACTTATAAGCCTCTTTCTTTATCAAGTCTAACATGAGTGTTGCCTTTGGTGTTAATGGTCCGACACACTTGTCAATCACATTAACAACATTCACTATTCTTTTCATACAGTATTCTATAATGTATTCCAAAGAAATAATGATGGGTTGGTGCCTACCTCCCAATAGTTTCCCATTGAACACCTCACACATGTTATTAAGTAACACATCAGAATGAGCCATCCCTACACATTTATACAACATGTTTGATTTATACAAACAACATTGTTGAACAATGTCGTAGAACAAAAGATGTACACTTAAATATAGATTTGGTTAGTACCTAAAAAATGCGACCTTGACCAATGGGTTGGTGGTATCTTACATAACCAAGCATGGCAGGTTCGCTAAACCTCTTGAATGCCAGCATGGCTGCCTCAAATTGTTGGACGGTTGTTGTTGCTGCACATCTCTACAAATGTTCCTTATATGCTTTAGCATTCCATTGCAATTTCATATTATCATGGATGTGATTCAAACAATATATGTGTTCAGCACTAGGGATTACTGCTGCTAATGCTGGAATGATACCCTAAACAAATAAACATCAATTCATTACTAATAAAAGTAACATTTATTGAAAATACAAGTGAATATAATCAACTAAAAGGTAACATCACATTTTGCATGTCGCTGATAAAAGTGTAGTTTGAGTTTGGTTGCAAGTGAAGATCATCTCTTAGACATTCAAGAAACCAAATCCACGAGTCTTTGCTTTCAGCTTCTGCAACCACATAGGCTAAAGGGTATATTCTATTGTTGTTGTCTATACCGACTGCTGTAAGAAGCTGACCAGGAAAAAGACCCCTCATAAAAGCACCATATAACCCCAACAACTCTCTTTGACAAGCTTTATATCCTTCCTTCAAAGCACCTAAGCATACATACATTCTCTTGAAAACTCTGGTTGGACTTGTTGCATCTGTTGCAGTTTGTACACTTATCCTAACTGTTGTATTTGGGTTTGTTTTCTGCAACTATTCAACATAGTCTCTTAAAAGGGTGTATTGCTGCTTATGATCACCCCTAATCTCATTTTATGCATTGTTTTTTTGCCTTTAATGCCTTTTGCATAGAGACTTGAACTTCAAACTGTTTAGTGAGTTGATCTTGAACAGCCCTGATTGGAATATCTGGATTGACTTGAACTTGCTCAACTATTTGCTTTGAAAGAAACTTGTAGTCACAAGCTTTAATATCTCTTGATTGCTAACATTTGTATTCATCCCTGAAACTTTGAACACTCCATACATCTTTAGCTGTATTTTTGGCTACATGCAACAACCATGGGCAATCTATTGCTTGCTCCTTGTGTGATCGCAAATATACATCCCTTCCAAGGCCTCTATTTATCGGACCAGTTTTCCTCTTTGGGGCTGTTCCCAGCCCAACACCTTCACTTGTAGCACAAACATGTATTTTTTGAAGACACCTAACCCTAATTCTTTGTTTGTCATTCTTAATGAGTTGCAATTTCCTCCTAGTCTTTATTGAAAGCATGTAGATCTTATCTTTCACTTCTTTTGCAGTTACAAAAGTTTGACCACAGAAAAAATATATTTCGTCCTCTACTTGTGCTGCCTTACTTAACTTTTGTTTCTTGTATGCCCTCATTTTTTTTCTTCCTAATAACATACTCATCCTCATTCTCAGAACCACTTGCAAAATCATTATCATCTAACAGATCCAACTCACTTTTCTTAAAAAAATCATCCGGTGTCTGGCTGGAGCTACCTATATATGGTAACTCTATAGTCTCAGTCACTTTGAATAGATTAACATCAAAATCAGGCTCCTCAAAAGTATTAGCCTCATCAACAGTTGTGTTTCCATCACGATTGTTCTCAATATCATCATCCTCACTCACATAACTATCTGTTTCACTCACATTGTCATCACTTAAAGCTTCATCGATCTCACATACCTGTACAGATTTACCTTTTTGGATATGCTCAACAGGATTACATATTTCCTCATCTTGATGACCTAACTCTTGATCATTTTGACATACCTCTTCAGGACTATCTATTTGGATATGCTCAACATGTTTATCTATATGCTGGTTGACATCACCTACAACATCTTCAGTTTGACAGACCTCTACAGATGAAAACAAGGGTTCTGTTTCTGTCATCTGACTAGATTGTACCAAAGTATTAACTTCCAAAGGTTGACGTGTAACCTCACATATATCCTCTACCACAGATTTATTGACAATATTTTTTAAGAACAATTTGTTTGAGCAATATGGAACAATAGCAAGAGCTGCCTTTTTCTTTGTTGCATCCACATCAGCAATAACTGTCCTAATTGACTTTGGTGACATTTTATCAACATTCAATGTTGTCTTACCATTTTCAACATAAACTTCTATCATCTTATGGTCATCAACAAGATATTTCAATATTTCTAAATTGGCACTCTCACTTAAGCTATACAAACCATCATCTAAATTACTACCAGGCTTAAAAAAGTAATAGTTATTTTTTGAACCAAACTCATAACCCAATTCATACATAAGAACATCCAACTCTTCGACTGACACACTATCAACATCAACCAAATCAACTAAATTTTCCATACCTCCAACGTAGATTCTACCAGGCCAGTAATTAAAGAAACCGTTGTGATGAACCCTCATGCTAAATATATTTGATCTACCACCTGAAAACATGTCAATATATGTTTAGGGCATTATAAAAAGTTAATTGCCAAAAAATAAACACCCCAATTAGAAATTCCAGTGTTTATAATCAAAATAAAAACAATACCATGTTTCTTCTTAGCAGAGTCGTACATGACGGTATCATCAACTGGATAACCTAGATGTCTTCTTACTTTCCATAGAGTAAAGTCCATGTTTCGGTTTTTTGATTAATAAACACGGGTTTTGTGACATGCAATTAGGGTTTGTGAATTGTGATAATTCTTGTAACGAAAGTTTTGGGGCGAAAAATAATACAGTCTATGTGTTTATGGGGCGGGAAGAGGGTTACATTACATGTGGCAATAATACAGAAAATTTTAATAGAAATAAGGAAATAACAATCGTGCCCTTGGACTTAAGACAAAACAAACGGCAACGGACGTAGTTGGCTAACGGAAAAATGGTCAAAGGACCAGTTTAGACTATGAAACTTGGAAAAATGACTTGCAGCGATGAAAATCCCAACTTTTGGTTCAACGTGATGCGCATGTACAAGATTAGGGACGAACCGTGTATTTTGCTATAATTTTTAAAAATCCAACCACTAAAGTTTTATTAATTACCTCATCTTTTTTTAAGTTTTTGTTTTCACAAATTTGACATCTATATTTTTATGTGTTTTTTTTATAACCAAATTTATTAAAGTTTGACCAAAATCAATTTAATTTTGACTTTTATTAATCAATCACATCACACGATTTTGCTCACGTGCCGAAAATGAGCTCTCCTATTGGCCTAATTGTTTTTACAATAAGAATGAATTAACAAAATAACTCCGAAATGATGTAATTTCTTTATTATATAAAAGATTTTCAATGTAAATAAAATATTACTTGATTTTATACATTTAATGCTATTTTATGATTGATATATGAACAAACTATGAGATGTTATTTGTTAATTTTGTATTTTACTTATGTTTGGTCTTGTATAGGTGAACGTAATTGTTGTCACCATAATCACGTGCCTACTACTAAATTAGAGAGAGAAAGTGGTTGTGATCACTTTATCCTAGAGAGAAAAACGAGAGAGAATAATAAAAGTCTCGCAAGACATTTAGCATTGACACACACCTTATAACCCATAAGGTAGGGGGTATTTATACCCTTATACGCTTGTGTTGTGAGACCTCACAACATGTTAGCTTCCCCTCGCAACTATACAAGTGTTGTGAAGGTACATGGTCTCACAACATATTACAATACATACCTATCTCTTACATGTAATTACATAGAACTAAGGGTGAGCAAACGGACCGGCCGGACTGGACCGACCGACCGAAGGACCGACCGGACCGACACGGACCGAGACCGGACCGACCACATTCGGTCCGGTCCGCGGTCTCGGCTTTTTGGCAAATTGGTCCTCGGTCCGGTCCGGTCCGGACCAAAACCGCCGAATTTGGCCTTGTTGGACCGGACCGACCGGACGACCGACCGAGACCGGACCGACCACATTCGGTCCGGTCTCGGTCTTGGCTTTTCGCCGAACTCGGTTTTCGGTCCGGTCCGGTTTTCCGACCGTGCACACCCCTACATAGAACACCATATACTATGATTTACACTTTTAGGTGTGCTAGCAATAATCAATTTGGATATAGAAAGAATAAAGAAAATAAGAAAACATGGTTTTGTACGCTAACTTATGGAGTCATGATCCTCGTCTAATATCGTTGTTGCATACTACTCTAAGTATATGTACAAGAAACCATGCATGACGTCATCTCAAACAGGAGAAGATTGGATGAATGAAGTATTACATGGTTATCCTACCAATGCTTTTAAAATACATTCAAATGTGTTTTCAAAACTAGGCGGGGACTAGAATCTCATAACGAATTAAAATCGAGTGATAAAATAACATTTGTCGAGAAGTTGGGAATATGTGTGTACACTCAGAGTCCAAGTTAATGCTAACCAACTTAAATAAGGTGTAAAACTGTACTAATTTAGTTCACAAACAAAAATGATTACAAATCTATTAAAAACCTAATAATCTCACAATAATGTCATCAAATACCTAGTAATTGTAGTAAAATCACAATCATAGTCTAAACTAATGTTAAATGGCACAAATAAGGCGTAAATGATCACGAACCAAATCTATCTAATATAATAAACAAGAGTTTTGTACCAGTCATTGAAGCACATTATGTAATTAATTCGATGATGTGTCTCAAATGTGATTGGTCCAACTATTTGGAATGTACAACTGCTATGCAAAACTCATTATATTGAACACATATTAACACACAATTAAAACACAGAGAATATCAAAGCTTCTTCTACTCAAAACTTTCAAACTCATTCAATACCATTCAATGAGGTACATCTATACAATTAATACATTTAATTCCGTCCAATTCAAATAAACATCCAAAAATAACATTTGAGTTTTATATTTATGTTATTGATTCAAACAAAAATAACATTTGAGTTTTACATTCCCATACTATTGTTCTCCACTGCTAAAAACTTCTTCTGAGACTCTTCTTGACTCATTCAAGCTGTTTCAATTCAACAATTAATATAAACGCATTCAAAAAATCAGTTTCAAGATCACTTCAAAATCGATATTCATATTCACCACACAAAACACACATAAAAGTTTCATATCATGTCCTAATAATGAGTTTCACTGATTAAAAAACACATATACAAATCCTCTGCTGCATCATACGATTCAATCGTACAACTTTCTTGATTTTTCAGTGAGTTGTACGCTGTCAAAACCGTAAATTTGGTGAGAATTGCATCTATTCATTATTTTTAGAGTTTCGATTAAGTCATATAGTACAACTATTTTGCTGTGTTTTGTTTTAATAATTAGTTCAATTTTGTTTCGATTTGATTTATAATATATTTTTCTTTGATTACATTCAATTAAATTTTTAATTGTGAACCCCTAGAAAAAGTTAAGGGAAATCCCATACATGAATGTGGTACCAGGTAATTGCCGAATTAAAGCGAGAAAAGCTATAATATTAATATTTCCTTTTCATGTAGGTTGGACAAAGCCAATAGGGGTGTAGTAATGTTATGATAGGCCTATATAGAAGTTAAAAATTCTGGAAACATATATGCGTTCGTCTTAGACCTGAGGAAGGAACTATGTGGATTGATTGATACCTTTAGGCATTTAGAGGGTCTATTGTAGATTTTTGCGATCTTATAGCTCTTCTTTGTTAATCATTAATGTTTGAATGCTCTTAATGCACAACAATTATTTAAAGATTATGTTCATTACACTCTCTAATCTTTCTCCTATCGCAATTGATGAATCGCACCCATATTTTCAACTTTATTATTTTCGTTAAGTCTGTCTTTTTATGCTATAATTATTGTTTTACTTTTTGCACACAGGTTGCTGCTCATCTGCTTAAGAATTTCTCCAACTTTAGGTAATACTATTTTCCACCAAGTTTAATACCATCGCTATTCATATGGAATAATGAAATACTCTAACATGTCATCTTTCTATAGCATGCTCTCTTTTTTTGTTGGTTCCTTTTTTTAGCATGTTACAAGCTGCAGAGTCGTGACTTTGTATTGGAGCAGGAACAATGTTGGGAGGTGTTTTTGGGCAAGAGCTTGAAAGCGTTCACTTTAACTTGAAAATCGCTCAAACACATGGCAATTGAAGTTACGTCATGTCAATTTTACTTAATGCAGTGTTCTTGGTGAATGAAATCGATACTTCTTTGTCTATGAATTTGCAGATTAAACGGGAGCCAATAGAGACGCGACAATCCGGTTTCGATGGCATTGCACCAGTGCTAATGACGTTAAGGCGTTTAAGTCCTGAAATCAACTGGTGTGAACCATGGGAAATTGCTGCATTAGAAAAATTAAATTGTTTCGTAACAACTAAATTGGAAAATTGTTCGCAGACTAGAATATCCCATTACGCCTAAACCATTTCACCATATTTGTATTTTGGAAATATTCCGGCGCAACGTTGTGCCTTGGAGGCCCGCAAATTTCGCAAAGATTATCAACATGTTTCTAATGGAAGAAACTCCATTTTGCAAGTATATGCAGTTTGTTTCTCTTTTCTAATACTATGTATACTTTAGTTTTGATAAAATCAAGGCGGTGGATAAGTCTCTTGATGAACATAATCGTGTGGAGGGAACAAGTTGATAACTACTGCTATTACGAGCCCCATTATGGTTCGTTTCAGGGTTCATGGGTGAATTAAACGAAAAACCCGGATAGCTACATGGTAAGTTAAACCAAAACTTTTCAGTGTCATTTTAGTTGTTGTCTATGAGTAGTAACTTTACATGTAATCAGTGAGTAAATTTACAGGTAATCACTGATGCATTCAACAAAAACTATTCAGTCTAAATGTGATTAACCTTATATGATCCAACGGTAAAAAAATTTGATCGCTGCCCCAATAAGCTATTACTGGCACATACCGTGATCCATCTATTTAGAAGGTTCTTGGGGTTTCTTATTTAAGTGTTAATCATCTTACTTTTAAGCAGATAAGAACTTAAAGCTACGCAATCCTTAACATCCCCTTGGATTAGTTAAGTTATGGGTCACGGGTCACACCATGATCCATTGAGTAAAGGGGGAGATTATGTTTTATATGATAAAAAAGATCATGGGTCAGACTGGATCATACAAACCCATCGACACAACACTTATAATAATACATTTGGTCACCCGCAAGCCAAATCTATTCTAGAAGCTATTATGATTTAGGGGTTGTTTAGATGAATGACTTCATAGGGATTACGCGCTAAGTAAATAAGTAAAATCATATATTCAGGTATTACGCAAAGTGGTGATGTGCTTATGTTGCTTGAAGTTGTGAAAATCGCTTTTGATGGACGAGCGTTTGAAAATTCTGAATGGAGCGCTAGACAATCATTTTACTGTTTCGTAACATCTGGAATAAACGTTCAATTAGGAGGGGAAGCCGATGAATATGTTGGAAAGGTCTATGCCAACTAAATATTATTATTTTTTAAATGAAAACAATTCAGGAGGTGTTACAATAATACACTTTGGGTGCCTTGAACCCATTTTAGTTTTAGTTAAATGTTTTGATTCACCCATTTGATCCATTAGAGGTCAAAGTAATTCCAAAGTCATCAATTCATATTTGCCAACTTTAGTATTCTGGAAAGATCAATAAATGCCCATGTTGTCTATTCTCATGTCACAGTATGGCCGGTGGTGAATTGAGTGTAAAACCTGTTCAAAATATCGAGTTTATCCCCGAGGAATCTGCAATTGTAGGGAACACATGCTTATACGGAGAAACCAGAGGTAAACTATTTGGACTTACTTTGTATACATCAAAATGATTTGGTTGCACCCGTGGGGCAGATGCAGCTAAAGACCCTTTAATGTCATGGATTATCTTATTCTAAATATTTAGTATCACAACTGTTTATTTGATTCAAAACAACTTTAAAATGTAGTTTTAACGACATGGATTCCTGGTTCAGTATTTTAGTATTTTTGCAAGTAAACACATGTAAAGATGGAACGAAAGTAGTGTGGTACGCTTATAAATCTCACTCCTTGATTCAACCACCTTACTTTTAAACATATCTTTTGCTTTTATTATACAAATGTGTGTCATTTGTTCAGAGATATCACATATACTTACGATTTGTAATGGGTCGATTTTGGATAATGGTTATATCTCAAATAGGCCTTCATGTAAAAATGAAACATGTTGAATGGATTACGTGAGTCGAAAAATGTCGTGGGTCTATATTTTGATGACTATAAGCTATTAATTGCTATCTATTCTCATTTACGTTGTCGCTGTAATAATATTTTAGAAAATTAGTGTTTGCACGCCCACTAAACTACCTCACCTCATTTTGATCAAGCACTAAAAGGAGCTTCAAACAACTTGCTTGAAGTTTGAAAATCACACAATGAACAGAATACTCAAGTATTTGATGTTTACAAGTATTTGATGTTTATCTGCATATTTTGCTTTGTAAGACTATCTTTCAACTAGAGAAGATGATACATGCACATTTCTTTTCTTAATAGTTACAACGAAGTTGTTTACATATCATTGGCACAACGGTTGTTATTTCCTTAAAAAATAATATAACCTATTTCCTTTCTTTGTTGATTATTAATTTCACGTAACTCCTAAATGAATATATCCTTTCAAGATATTCGTGATTCCACGGGTCAAAAGTAAAAGAGGGTTGAAGGTTGCATGTGATAAAGATGGCAATATCTCGAAAAGTATTACAAATGTTGTTTACAAATAAGTAATCAACAAGTATGTATAACTATACTAATTCTATATACTCTTATCGACAACTTTTTTTCAATTTGAATTCAGTTTTTTAAAATTTTAGGTGTTCACGGAATGAACATGTCCTACTCGAATGTTTGACGTTGACCACATACCTTGCCTCTCAAAGACTGTCTACCAATTGTATAAGACGATACATGCACGTTTACTATTTTAATAGTTATAAACCAAATTGTTTATCTTATCATTCACATATTACTTATTATTTCCTTCATAAAATAATGGAACCTATTTTTGATTGTTGTTTTTTGTTAATTTATTAACGCGCATAACTCCTTAATTAATAATTTCTTTAAAATTTTCCGTGATTTCACGGGTCTATAACTGTTTAGAGGATCGTTGGCTTATTATTTATTATTCATTTTAAAAAATGAAACTTATATCGTTCGTTGTTGTTTATTACTTTATTCACATATTTAACTTCTTAATGAATCATTTCTTAAAAAACCCGTGAATTTCACGGGTCTATAAGCTAGTATATATATATGTAAAACTAACGATAATGTCATTAAATGCATAATTATTGTTCCAAAAGCCCAATCAGAATCTAAGTTAACACTAAATCACACAATTATAATGCGTAATACAAAGCGCAATCAACTAACTATTAGAGAATTTATAAGAAAACGATAAACTCACAATGACATCATTAAATGCATAGCAATTGTTGTGAAATCACAATCACAGTCTAAAGTTATGAATCACATAAACAAGGTGTAAGAGCTCAAGGTATCCTAACGTACGTGGAGTCCTGGAGCTCGACGTTATGCCGACGTGGAAATTGGCTGCGTTAACACACCACCCCCAACCTAAATCAAACGTCGTTGGGGCGTGCGTTAATACACCAACGTGCATTTGAACTTTTTTTTTTTTTTTTTTTTTTTCGTTTTAAATGTGTCGTGTATATGTTGAATGAAGTGTGTGTAGGCGTGTAGTGATCAAGAAGATGAAATTAGTTCCTTTTTTTGTTAAAGACGACCAAGTGACAAAGGTGTATAATTTTGCAACTATTTTTATAAGAGTTATTTATATTTTTATTCAATGGATGAAAAATTATTTAAAAAAAAAAAAGTAAAAAATAAAATACACCCTTTATTTCTGGTGTACTAATATTATATTTTGGGAAAGGATGTTTGGAGGCTTAGTTATCTAAGATTCGGAGTTGAGATGTGTTGCATATTCCTTCAAAGTTCAAACTTGTGTTATTGATTAGAGGCATAGCGTTGACTATAGTTTTACTTTGATAATAGTTATAACTTATAAGCATAAGAGCACTCGGTGTGGTAATGCACCACCTGAGTTAAAGCTTAACTCGCTTGTGTTAAGGGTGCGTTAACCACACCGTCTCCCGGAGTTAAAGGTGCATTAACGAGGGTGCATTAACCCCTTAACGCAGTGTTAAAGTGTTTATTTTTTAGTTAAAGCGAGTTAATGTTGAGTTATAATAAAAGGTGTTTTTTTCTAGTTAAGGTGAAAGGTTAAAGCTGATGTGGCACTGACGTGACAGTGTGTTAAACCTTAACACAAGGTTATGGTACCCTTTGCTCTAAGCTATTACCGTTTGCAACATCTTCATCATTTAATAGATCTTCTGTGTCATCTATTCTAATTGTTGATACAAAAGTTGGGCGTTCCATGTTTGGACTCCGATTCCGTATCAATTGGATCTTAATGCTTGAGACCTGCGCACTAAGAAAACAGAAAATACCGTTAGGCTTACCGTGGGATTGTCTCCCACGATTATCCTCCGACGTGAGAGTAAGTAATCGGTTTTAGGGTTTAGTTAAGAGTTAGGGTTATTAGATCGTACCTTTAATGAGGACTAGGATGCCCTTTATATACACACGAAACCCTTATTGATTTCGTGTTCCCCAAGCTTCGGCGTATCCCGCCTAAGTCGGCTGTTAAACGTTTATCTCCAAAGATAAGAGATATCCGATATCATATGCCATAAATAACTTGGGTTTGGGCCCTCGTGAGCCCAAACCGTTATCGGTTTAGCCCAGTCGTGTTGGGCTCGCTAGTAGCGGTCATTGGTCGGGTTCGTGACCCGAATGCGGACTATACGTCATCATGTCCCCCCAGTCTAGTATGCGCAAGGGCAACCTGCGGATGCTAGACTAATAATTGTAGCCCATAATTCTTTGAAGCGTAACAAAGAAGCCAAGAAATATCCCGCCTTGAAGAATACACGGTGAATCTAGGCAAAATATTTTAAATGTACACCTCGTAAATCGTGGGAAAGTAACTGAAAATGCGTCATGTCAACAGATCTTATCCACACATTTAGAGATAGTGGGATCCACGTTTCTATCATCGCGTGGATGTAAAAATCTATATGAACCATCGCCTCCTATTTACTGTGTTTATCACAGTAAAAGAAAACATTTCCACCATTGTTAAAGAACTCAAACTGCAACCTAGAATCCCTTAATATTCCCAAGGTAACCACGCGTACGCTTTAAAAACTGTATCATGGTCCGTGGGTTGACTGACTTTACCTCTGACCTGACCGAGGATGAACTTCGCGAGTTCACCTCGGATTATTATATTCCGATGGCGCTGCATCCGGTGGTTCCGGCTGCGCAAGTGTCCATAGCGGATTTCCCTGAAGGGAAGGTAGGGGTGTACACACGTTTCTTCGAATTTGCGAATCAGCGTGTGCCCATAACCTTATTCCTGTGCGACGTATTAAACTATTATCGTCTGCACATATCCCAAATTGCACTGCATAGGTGCGGAAAAAATAACAAACTTCGAGGTTAATTGCCGGTTATTGGCGATTAACCCCACCATCTACTTGTTCCGCGCGTTTATCACACAACGTGGTCAAACGGGTGGGTTTCGTTCGCTAAGCGCGCCGGTAGGCTGCAATGTTACACGGATAAACTGGACGCGCTTAGGAACTGGAGGGAAAAATTTTTATGGGCTGATAAGGCGCTATTTCCCTGGGACTTTGACTTCTATACACAGGGTTCGCTGCCAAAGGATGAGCTGGAACATACAGTACTGAGGATGCTGATACGATAAACACCAACCGTATTCCCATTAGTTCCTACCCCGAGGAATTTTTGGTGCATATGGGGATCAGTCGTAATTACTTTGGTAGACCTGATGAGGTGCCAATCTTCTTAGACGCGGATGGCCAGGGTGGGTGCTCGTCCTTTCGCATTCCTTTGCTTTATTAATGTGAGCCTTTCTTTTAATCTTTGTACTTTTCGTAACCTGTTTGTTGTTTGTCTTCTGTTGCGCAGAGATGGATCTATTCGGAGTTGTACAGTTGGCGAAGCCGCGCCAGGTTACTGTGGGGTGCTGTTAAGAGGGGAAGAGCCCATTCTAGAAGCTACATCGGGGCGTACCCTAAAAATGGAGTTGGGAGAGACGGGAGGTAGTTCCTCCATCGCGCTGGAGGCGACCCCTCTACAAAGCGTGCCTAGCCCCAGGGTACCTTCCCCGTTAGTGGAGCCGTCGCACATAGATGTGGCGGAAAACATGGAAGAAGAGGAGGAGGAGGATGAGGCCAACCAAAGATTGAAGCGTAAGAGAGCGCTGAGTGGCGATGGCCCGAGCTCCTCCAGGAAGAAACGTCCTGTCGTTCTGGACGTGGAGTCGTCCTCAGATGATGCCTCGCCCCACGAGCACTTGCTTCTCCCCAGTAAGTTGTGTTTGCAAAGTCCTTATCTCATTCCCTGTTTATGGTATGAAGCAATCGCTAATTCTCTTTTCTTTGTGCAGCCCTGAACACTCTGGAGAGTCGCCCCAGTGCTAGTCCCGTTCGTGTTGAATCTTCTGGACCCAAGAGCCAAAGCGCTGAGCCATTGGCATAAGGGGATGCACTGATGGATCAGCTTGTTGAGGAGTTGGTGTCGGCTGCTGCGCACCAAGCTGCGTTGGTTGCGCGGCTAAAGGCAAGGTATGCTGTAGAAAGTAGCCGGAGCGCACAGAAGGACCAAGAGATGGCGTTGCTAGAGGCACGTTTGGCTAGTGCCCAGGCTGAAGTAGAGGCCGGGAGCGTGTATGCACAAAAACTTGCTGATGAGAAGATGTCCTTGATGACCCAAGTGAGTCAGGAACGTGCCGCACTAGAGGCTTATAAGGCTAACTGCTCCTGGGCGCTTAAGTATTTGGACAATGGGAAAAACGAGCTGTTCTCTCAGCTGGGGGAGTTTGGTGCCACTGTGGGAGGCGCGTTAGAGGAGCAGGAAATGAAGCTGCGTAAGCTCAGTATTGAGTATGACGAGGAGTTGTATCCCCAGCTCATGTCTTCTATTGCTGAGCGCAGGTGGCTCATCGTCCATGGCCTGCGCCTTGCTGCCCTAAGTACCTTAGAGTCTCGAGAGGTGGTAGAAAAGTCTGGGGCGGTGGTGCAGTGTGCGCTTGCGCATGGCAAGGCAGAAGCTATAGAGGAGCTCCATGAGAGTGGTCTATTGAAGGTTCCTGCTGATAAGGTTCCTGGTTATAATGAGCACGCATATGATGACCTGGTCGCTGCAATGGGGGAAATGAAGCTGCTGGAGCTTCCGCTGATTGTGCAGTTGGAGCGAGACCAGGATTATCCCATAGGGGTAATTATGGAGGGGCTAACCTTGGCCCGCCATCGTGCTGAAAATGCAGAGGCGCAGCCTGATGAGTCCCAGCTGCAGGTGCCTATTTTTGCTCGCCCCCGTGACATCTTGAACCCTTTCGCACTGGAAAAGGAAATCCCTTTAAAGGAATCCTTGGAAGCTCATGCTACGAGACTTGCCAAGAAGAAAGGTGTTAAAGGAAAGGCTATTTTGTGTGGTATTGGTGCGGCGCATCTTCCTAGATCTGACGGGGTACCTGTTAGTGTAGCCACGGTATCCCGCCAAGACTCTGATTTGTTGAAGAAGCTAGAGGAGGCTGGCGACGCTGCAGGCCGTGTAGAGGGTTCATCTCTTAGGCGCTGTAATAGTATGTAGGTTATATCTTCGTTGTAAATATCATTTTGTAAGAACTCATGGTCTTTAATGAAATATTCCTTTTGTTGAATTCCTGTTGATGTGGTTGCGACTTATAATGTTTGTACTTTAGTTATTTGTCTTTGCATAAAAAATGTCCTTATTGTCTAAGGAGCAAACTGTTACATAAGCGTGACTAATATGTGGAGTTCATAATCATGTGTGAACTATCATACTTATAATGTCTAATTATTTTTAACATAATCGTGTATGGTGTGATACGCAGCGTATTGTAAATATCATAATAAGGAGCCAAGAGTCTTGATTCCTGGTTTTGTTAAACGCGCATAGTATGCATTGTTGCGCATCCGTCGTGGAATGCGCATTGAACTTATTCCAACGTCATGAAAATAAGGTGTTTAACAAGGATGCATGATCCAATGTTGATGGGTTTGCAACCCTCTTACTCAACAAGTTGTTTAGTAGGTTTACTCATCCTTTACACCATCATGGGTTGTAATAAGTGCATGCATGCCATGTAGGCAAAAGATAATATAGCAATAATGTTGAGACATAAATATTATGTAAATAACAAATTGAAATGTGTCGCGGAGTTAGCTAGAAACCACGATATTTTATTAATACTTGCAAGTTTTAGTAAAAAGAAAAGAAAAACTTTTGCCTAAGTAAAACAAAATGTAAATACACGGATATTTATTGAGC
Source organism: Chrysanthemum makinoi (assembly GCA_910596185.1). Classification (NCBI taxonomy): domain Eukaryota; kingdom Viridiplantae; phylum Streptophyta; class Magnoliopsida; order Asterales; family Asteraceae; genus Chrysanthemum; species Chrysanthemum makinoi. The sequence continues at coordinate 217,469,379 of OU343219.1, read as the reverse complement.
ACTGTACTAAAGTGTGGGAGTGTCCGTGCGCTGGGCCGTAGCCGTTCCTAGAGATAGCATCGTTTGAGATTGCAAATGTTCCATGTGCGTGGTAGCTCACGGCCATCCATGTCACGCAGCTTGTACGCGCCTTTTCCTAATGCTTCAATGACCTCATAAGGTCCTTCTCACTTCGGTCCAAGTTTTCCTGTATCTTCTGCGTGGCTCGCATCATTGGAGCGATATACGAAGTCGCCGTTGAATGAAACACTGCGCACTTTGGCATCGTAGTATCCCTTCATTTTTGACTTAGCTCTTGCTTCACATATAGCTGCGCGCTCACGCCTTTCTTCCAACAGGTCCAAGTCGATACGCCGTTCATCATCATTGGTTGCAACATTAACTTCGGCAGTGCGAATAGTTGGCATCCCAATTTCTGCTGGTATGACGGCTTCTGTCCCATAGACAAGGGAAAAGGGAGTGTCTCCCGTGCTAGTTTTGATTGAAGTGCGGTGCGCCCACAAAACATCCCTTCCACCCACCTCCTTTGTGTTTGTCTAAGCGTGCTTTAATTCCTTCACCTAGACTACGGTTTGCACGTTCGACCAAACTGTTAATACAAATAAGACGTAAAAACGTTTATTTATATTTTACCATCTTCTAATGTTTTGTCGATAACAAACGTAAAATCATTTTAACGAAACAAATAAAATACGTAAATGGTTTGAACTAATAGTTTCTAACATATTCACATTTTCACATAAAACACTAAAACAAGTATAAGTGATTTTGTGATTTAATATTACATATGTACAACAACTAGTGTTTACATATTTGGGTAAAATATACACATAACTAGTATGTAGTATATTGGGTAATATAAATGGGTAGAAACTTAAGTATCATAACCCATTGGGCAAATACATTGAATGTAGTTAGGTACAACCCAAAGCCCATGATCCATTGAGCTTGACCCATAACCCATTGCATGACATCATGCTTATATCATATATGGATAATATCCATAACCCATGGTATTGACCCATACCCAATGTCTAGATACATTGAACCCTTGGTGAGCACTCAAGAGAATGTCTAGATACATTGAACCCTTGGTGAGCACTCAAGAGATACATTGTATCTAGCCAAAGATCCATGGATCAACCCATGACCCATGACCCATAACCAAAATACCCATGGGTAAAGAGGAGCGTCCCACGGATCCCTAGCTTTGTGCTAGCCGGATCCCAAGTGGAAGGGATCCGTGGGATCCGGGGAACAATAGAGAATTTTCTCTATAAATAGTGAGCCATTTCTTTCCTTTTAGCTCACCACTTTCACACATACTCTCTCCAAGTATTATATCTCTCTAACCTCAGATCCAAGAGATCTATGTAGTTTGTCTTTTGTTTTTGTGTGCTCTTCTAGGTTCCTCTTAAAGGCAAGATCACCACCTTTGAAGTCGAGCAAGCTCAAGTCCAAGAGTTGCCATGCTTCCTCATCATCAAGGCTACTGAAGTCTTCTTGTTGATGATTCTTTTCTTTCTTCTAAGAAGTGTAGTGTTGAAGACATTAGTGAAAGATGTCTCAAGGGTCAAGACGAAGACATTAGTGAAAGGTGTCGATCGTCCATATTGTAGGCATTAGTGAAAGGTGCCTAGAAGCCAAGTTACAAGACATTAGTGAAAGGTGTCTTGAAGATCTAGCTAAAGGCATTAGTGAAAGGTGCCTTAGATGTACAATCGATATGGTGTGTTTCGATGTACAAGATAGACTAGTACTAGATCCAAGGATGGTGATATCCTTGATGGTATTGTAACAAGGAGTGGATCTCCTTGAGATTAGGTGTTGTGTTGTAATGGGTAGTAGTTCCTCCATGGTAATGGAACTAGGTGCTTAGCCTAGTACCTAATAAAGGGTAGGCGACGTTGTGTAGGTGTGGTTCACCTTGGAGTGAAAGAACCCGGTGGTTAGCCTAGCACCGTATAAAGGGTAGGCGACGTTGTGAAGGATTAGTTCTCCTAAGGTGTGAAAGAACTCGGTGGTTAGCCTAGCACCGTATAAAGGGTAGGCGACGTTGTGTTAGGTGTGGTTCGCCTTGGTGTGAAAGAACTCGGTATTTAGATTTGTACCGGAAAAAGGTTAAGCGACGTTGTGAAGGCTTCTCCGCCATAAGGAGATTGGTGTAGTGCTTACGAACTCTTGAGTAGGTGACTCGGGGAGTGGAGTAGGGCAAGGAAGGTGTCCTTGTAGCCGAACCACTATAAATAACTTGTGTCGTGGTGATGTGCTTCTTACTCTTTATCTTTCATTACACGTTTATATATCTATCTATCAACGCCCAACATAAACAACCAAATAGATTGACATAAGTCGATCTAAATATTTAAAAGGAAGTTTTAAATTGGTAAAACTATTCAACCCCCCTTCTAGTTTTCCACAATTGGCATCAGAGCTTCGTTACCAAGTTTTTTTTTGTATATTGTACTTTCAAAACATGATACGATCCATGTATGTTTGAAAACTACAAAGAAGGGAATTTCTTAAAACAAAAAGTCATGTTTTTAGAAATCATCATATGTTGGATAGTGATAGATCATTCTAACATTTTCCTTTGAGAAGTCTTCATACTAGGATTTGGGTATCTTAGAAGATCATGAAGTATTTCGCGTCTATGGTTTCTAAAACCATAAAAAGGGAATATATCAAAGGATTGGGGTATCTTAGAAGATCATGAAGTATTTCGCGTCTATGGTTTCTAAAACCATAAAAAGGGGATATAGCAAAGGTATGTTTTCTTAGTTACATTTTTTTTCAAAAACGTGTTAAATTGCTTGTGGACAAAATGGTGATATATGCTTCTATCTTATAATAAGCATAATATGAAAAGTGTTTTAGTGATTTTTTTTCTTTGAAGTTTTGTTGTTAGATATCTTGTTTATCAAGCTTGAATAAAGGTAAAAATGGGTAATATAACTTCACTAAAAAGTCTACAAAGACTAAACCTTTTCGTCGGGTCAAAATGTAAATTTTTGTAATTCTGGTCGATCCGCGGATCCCTCAGTTTACACGGACGGATCCTCAAGCAAGGGATCCGTGGTACGTAAGACGCTTTTGTCGAATTTCAAAATTTCATAACTTTTTAACCGTAAGTCGTTAGAAGTCGTGCCACCTATCGTTTTAAAGGTATTTGAGTCTACTTTCATTTAAAAATGAGTTCATAAACTGATTCAAAATAATAATTTACAGAATCATTGATTTATAATAGAAAGTCATTTTTCGGTCATAACTTTTGCACAAACTTTTGATCTAATTGGAGACGGATGTTTTCGCTTTTGAATAACAATGTGTCCTCTATTGAAATTAAGGTTTTGATCATATTTATAAATATAAAAGAAACTAATCAAACTTGGTATACATGTTTATATTTAATACAAAGCGATGAAAAGAACTTTCGTATGCTATGCTAAATAATAAATTGTCTTCGTTGCATTACTTGATTATTTGCTTATCTCAAATAGCTTTTGTGCTTGTTTGATTGAATAGCATATGTGGTTTCCTTACCTTGCTATTCATTCTCTTGTTTGTCAATTTAGTAATATTCTACTAATCAATGTGCTATTTGAAGGAGTGTTTGGGATAACATCTAGTTGTGTCGAAAATGTTAGTTTAGATTTTTAGATAAGTCATATAGGTTGAAAAATATTTAAAACATATAACACACTAAATGGATTTTTTATTGAGTTTGTCATATGTGCTTATATGATTTCCTTTGTTCTTGTATCATTTTCTAAAAACAACAAGAATGTACATCGGATCATAACCTACACTTGTGTTGATGATGTACTCTCCCATTTTCCTTTTCATGACCGCTCTCCAAGCTTCATAGTAGGATTGACAACTTGATTATTTCATCCGATATACTCAAGTAAATTATTTTGCAACGCAAATATAATTGTTCATATCCGAAAGTCCAAACTCAAAGCTTTCCAACAACATATGTTGAACTAGCTCATCCAACAATTTTTTTGTTGTTTACCATATGGACAACTTTTAAACTTATTTTTAACATGACGCCTTCGTCACCTTATTTGTCTCAAGTATAATATTAAACGAAGCAAAGTATCATCATTGTTACTCTTCGATAGGCCATTGTAGGAATATAAATTTTCCTAACTTGAGAATGAATATTGGAGAACTTATTGCACTAGAAACTCAATTTGACCTAACGGTTGAATTGCTTCCTTGATAGAAGTTGGGTATGTGGAATCACCCGTAAAAATGGTCGTGTTTAGCCGTAATTGAGCACCGCTAGTAATAGTCTCATATTCATTCTCTCACTTGGGAAATTTATACTCCTATGTTTTCATAAAGTAAGTTTACAATGGAAATACTTTGCATTGTCTTAGGATTACTAATCAAACAAGTTGTAAAATAAAATTTTCTTTTAGTTAATCACAACCACTTGCCTCATCAAGCGATTATCTTGCTTTGATCGAGAAGAGCTACATGACTTCATGGACGAAGTTCATTGTATGCTAATCACCATCCGTAATGACTATACATAGTTCAATGCTTCCGTTGGCCAAAACAACCCTATTGTCTTGAACACCATCATCTACTCTGCACGCCATTGTTAATACAAATTATTTACTAATCTAGATCGTAAATAGGTTTTTGAGTTTCTTGAACAGTGCTTGTTAAGTTTGATAAACCTCTTTGTTATTTGTGAGCTCGATCTCATTTGATATATTAGTGTTAGAACCTCTTAAACTTGAAATATGATTCATTGTCAAAGTCATTACATACCTTTTGTAAAGGTTCGCTTAGCGATAGACGGATCCCAAAATTTGTGCTTGACGGATTCCTACTCTTAGGGAATCGTGGGATCCGCAAGAAACGAAAATGCAATTGCAATCATTGTATTTCAATCATGTTCTTAGAACACCTCACACTAAGCTAAACATAGTGTCTTAAGGCAAATTAAGTCCTTATCAAGTTAAGTAGATCCTTTCCTACTCAACTCACCTAGATCACACTCTAAGACGCTTGTAGATCTATCATTTTCACTTTAATCCATTACTCTTCCGCTCTCTATGATCACTCATCATTCTCACATGATCCCTCACATCTAGCTTTAGAAATCTTTCGATTATGGCAAAATTGATCATAAATCATCCTTACCGCAAAATTGGTCGAAATGGATCAAATTCTAGTTCTTCCACCTTAAAACCTTTAGGATCTTCTCCAAGACATTATGCTAAGTCACTATCTGATCACTAGGATCATCTAGCTCCATTTGACACTCTCAAGATTTTAGTGTCATCTTTGTTCATTCATTGGTACTCACGAAAGTTCCAATTTCTTTCATATAAGGCAATCATTAGCTACATCACTCATTGCCCTTGAACATTTAAGTACCCTTAAATTTAAAGACACTTAGGAGAACTGAAACATTCAAAAAGGTATAGGCTTTAGACCTTTAAAACATCACTTCTATCCTTTCCTAGCTGCTGAGAGCCGGATCCCTAGGATTAGCCTAGACGGATCCCCCATTTGTGGGAACCGTAGGATCCGGGTGACAGATTTATGTCAACTCTTGCTCGAACAATCATTTCAAGCTCATCTTGCTAACTTGAACACTCCACCTCATCCTAATTAAATCTCTGAAGTTGACTCTTGTGCATGCTAATCATCATATTCCAAAGGATATTAGAGACTTAAGTCTTGAATGCACTTGCTAAATCCTTCCCTTTATAAGTCATCTTGCTAGAATCCCTTAGCCATCAAACACAACATAATTCTCAGCATTTAGAAACCTTTTCCTTAGTCATTTCATCATGAGGAAAGCTCCTAGTGCTAACTCATCCAACCAAGAACCACCCAAGAAACTTGCTCGTGTTGTACATGAAATTTCCTCAACCGAATCATCTCCGGTTAAACCCACAAATGGTAGGACTTCCCATCCACCGAATCATCATCCGTAAGAGATAATAGTACTAGAATCTCACCTCAACAAACCCAATCAAGAATTGCCAAGAGAATCGCAATAATTAGCATTAAACCTCTTAGGTTAGAAAAGGGATCATCGAGCTCTAAACCAAATGTACCTAGTTCTAGCAAAACGTCTAAACCTTCATTCCTATAGCATGGACTACACTCCTTTACCGAGCCTCTCTCTATTCATTAGAGCATTCACCAACCTTCTCGTTAAAATAGGAACCACCTACATCACCAACTAGTCCATCGTTGGAAACAAGGAACCACCAAGGACTTGATCATATGGAGGAATTTCCATTACCACCACTCTCATTCCTAGTAGAACCTCATCCTAAATTACTCAATGTACCTCCACCATCATTTGTAGAACCTCCTCAAAACATCCTGTTCCTAATCAAGACAATAATTGCTCTAATTGTCTAATCACCCAAGAACTTGTTCAAGAAGTACGAAATGAGTTGCATTTCATGTTTAATTATCTTCTTGAAAGATTGGACCAAATCAACAAGTCCACTCATCCCTAGACTCAAGAACTTTGTTGCTTCTTAAGCTTTGGTCACTTATTAGTATTAGTAGAATATGGCTAAATCATTCTCTTAGTTTTTAGAGATTTGTTGATCATCTCTTATGTTTTATTGAATGATAGTTTACTTGCCATATTGCATTGGGTATATGTTTGTTGGTTGAATACATATCTCATTTTGATGTTAACATTACTTGTTACATCACCATTGTTGAATTTAATCATCAGCTATACGGATCCCTCAAAATTGCCTAGACGGATCCCTACTAGGAGGGAACCGTGGGATCCGTGAGACAGAAAACTATTTTTCTACTAACTTGGATCACATATGCAGGAAATTGTGCATTATACTTGTTTTCTAACCTTTGTTTTGTAGTTATTCAATCTACACTTGAAGCCTTTTGACACCCTAAAGCTAGGGGGAGCTTTGTGTCAAAACAATACATTGCAAATTACTTGCAATATTAGGATTACATCCCTTTGCAAAATTGCAATCATCAAAGGGGAGCACATTCGACACTTAGACGAAATCTTTTGCAAACTTAGTTGCAAACAAACTAGATTAGTATTACTTTCTTGACGCCTTTACCTAGGGATGGACTCGTCAAGGGGGAGTAAAGACGAGATCCTTTCCCGTTACTTGCTCTCTACCTCTTTTTATTTCTTTCACATGTTTTTCTTAAAAACAATGTGTTGCTTTCTTTCAAGGCTCTTTTTGTTTCGACAAAAAGGGGGAGAAGAAAGTAAGAACTACAAATTCAAACTTTTACGAATTTTAGCTTTTCCTTAAAATAATTTTATGTTTTGTCATCAACAAAAAGGGGGAGATTGTTAATACAAATAAGCCGTAAAAACGTTTATTTATATTTTACGATCTTCTAATGTTTTGTCGATAACAAACGTAAAATCATTTTAACGAAACAAATAAAATACGTAAATGGTTTGAACTAATAGTTTCTAACATATTCTCATTTTCACATAAAACACTAAAACAAGTATAAGTGATTTTATGATTTAATATTACACATGTACAACAACTAGTGTTTACATATTTGGGTAAAATATACACATAACTAGTATGTAGTATATTGGGTAATATAAATGGGTAGAAACTTAAGTATCATAACCCATTGGGCAAATACATTGAATGTAGTTAGGTACAACCCAAAGCCCATGATCCATTGAGCTTGACCCATAACCCATTGCATGACATCATGCTTATATCATATATGGATAATATCCATAACCCATGGTATTGACCCATACCCAATGTCTAGATACATTGAACCCTTGGTGAGCACTCAAGAGATACATTGTATCTAGCCAAAGATCCATGGATCAACCCATGACCCATGACCCATAACCAAAATACCCATGGGTAAAGGGAAGCGCCCCACGGATCCCTAGCTTTGTGCTAGCCGGATCCCAAGTGGAAGGGATCCATGGGATCCGGGGAAACGAGAGAATTTTCTCTATAAATAGTGAGCCATTTCTTTCCTTTTAGCTCACCACTTTCACACATACTCTCTCCAAGTATTATATCTATCTAACCTCAGATCCAAGAGATCTATGTAGTTTGTCTTTTGCTTTTGTGTGATCTTCTAGGTTCCTCTTAAAGGCAAGATCACCACCTTTGAAGTCGAGCAAGCTCAAGTCCAAGAGTTGCCATGCTTCCTCATCATCAAGGCTACTGAAGTCTTCTTGTTGATGATTCTTTTCTTTCTTCTAAGAAGTGTAGTGTTGAAGACATTAGTGAAAGATGTCTCAAGGGTCAAGACGAAGACATTAGTGAAAGGTGTCGATCGTCCATATTGTAGGCATTAGTGAAAGGTGCCTAGAATCCAAGTTACAAGACATTAGTGAAAGGTGTCTTGAAGATCTAGCTAAAGGGATTAGTGAAAGGTGCCTTAGATGTACAATCGATATGGTGTGTTTCGATGTACAAGATAGACTAGTACTAGATCCAAGGATGGTGATATCCTTGATGGTATTGTAACAAGGAGTAGATCTCCTTGAGATTAGGTGTTGTGTTGTAATGGGTAGTAGTTCCTCCATGGTAATGGAACTAGGTGCTTAGCCTAGTACCTAATAAAGGGTAGGCGACGTTGTGTAGGTGTGGTTCACCTTGGAGTGAAAGAACCCGGTGGTTAGCCTAGCACCGTATAAAGGGTAGGCAACGTTGTGAAGGATTAGTTCTCCTAAGGTGTGAAAGAACTCGGTGGTTAGCCTAGCACCGTATAAAGGGTAGGCAACGTTGTGTTAGGTGTGGTTCGCCTTGGTGTGAAAGAACTCGGTATTTAGCTTTGTACCGGAAAAAGGTTAAGCGACGTTGTGAAGGCTTCTCCGCCATAAGGAGATTGGTGTAGTGCTTACGAACTCTCGAGTAGGTGACTCGGGGAGTGGAGTAGGGCAAGGAAGGTGTCCTTGTAGCCAAACCACTATAAATAACTTGTGTCGTGGTGATGTGCTTCTTACTCTTTATCTTTCATTACACGTTTATATATCTATCTATCAACGTCCAACATAAACAACCAAATAGATTGACATAAGTCGATCTAAATATTTAAAAGGAAGTTTTAAATTGGTAAAACTATTCAACCCCCCCTTCTAGTTTTCCACAAAAACCATTGGTTTGTGGGTGTTTAACTGACGCGAAGTGTTGTACAATATTCAGTTTCTCTCACCATTCCTTGAAAGGGTTGTCACATAATTGTTTTCCGTTGTCTGAAATGATTTCCCCAGGCAATCCGAAACGGAATACAATATTTTCCCAAACAAACCGTTTCACCTGATTTCCTGTGATTGTGACGACTGCCTTTGCTTCAATCCACTTGGTGAAATAGTCTATAGCTACTATGAGGAATTTCAATCCTCCTGCTGCAACAGGAAAGGGACCTGCAATATCGATACCCCATTTATAGAATTGCCATGGCGACGTAATAGGTGTTAGCTCCTGTTGTGGTTGGCGTGGAATAGGTCTGTGGACTTGGCAGTCGCCACACCTTCTTATTAAGTCCCACGCATCCCGGTGCATTGTAGGCCAGTAGTATCCTGACCGTAAAGCGCGTGCTTCAATGGACCGTGGTCCGGAGTGCATACTACATGAACTAGCGTGGATTTCTCGTAGTACGTAGTCTGCTTGAAGAGGTCCTATACATCGAAGCCATGGTTGTAGAAATGAACGCCGATATAGTACACCGTCTCTAAGTTCAAACCTCTGTGATGTGCGCCGTACCCGTCGGGCGTCCTTTTTCTCTTGTGGCAATACGCCCTTGCTTATGAACTCGACTATGGGGGTCATCCATGTAGAACCTTGTTCTTCTATCACCGTGGATATCTCCATCTCCATGATGGATTTGCTGCTCAGGGTTTCCACCAATACTTGTTTTGACAGGTGCGCAAAGCTTGTGGATGCGATCTTGCTCAGTGCATCCGCCTTCATGTTCTCCCCTCTAGGAACTTGTTTGATGGTAAACCTGTCGAAGTCCTGGATTAGGGACTTGGTCTTGTCAAGGTATTGAACCATATTTTCCTCCTTAGCCACATACTCGCCTAACACGTGGTTGGCTACTAATCGGGAATCCACATTTGCTTCTAGGTTACGTATGCCCATTCGAGCTGCAATGCGTAGTCCTGCAATCAAGGCTTCATACTTTGCCTCGTTGTTTGTTGCCGTGAATTCAAAACGCAGCGTGCGACGTGAATTCCGTTCCCTCGGACTCGTGAGAATAAGGCCGCGCTTGACCCTCTACACATGAGGATCCATCCGTGAATAAGATCCATGGTTCTTGTAATTCCACCTTGTTTTGGGAGGGTGTGTCATCGGTGTCAGGTTTTTCGATGATGAAGTCTGCTAGTATTCTTAACTGCAGCAGTGTGGTCTGTAGGAAATGTTATGCTCACCTAGCAACACACTCCACTTCTAGATGTCCCGATGCGTGGTTTGGAGATGATTTGCTTGATAGGTTGATCTGTGATCACCGCTATTGGATGCGCCTCGAAGTACCTGCGCAGCCGTTTGGCGGCGAAAACTAATGCCAAGACCAGCTTTTCCATTGCGCTATAGTTAACCTCCGTTTTCTTGAGGGCTTTGCTTACAAAGTATACCGGTGTTTGTACTGAATCCCTGTCCGTCAGTAGCACCGCGCTGACTGCCCCATGGGTCGCGGATAAGTACATAATTAATTCCTCTCCTGGGCGGGGCGCGACTAGCGTGGGGAGCGCTGCTAAGTGTTGTTTGAGCTGTATAAAAGCTTCTTCTGCCTCCGCAGTCAATGGAAATCTCTTTTTGTACACTTCTTGAGTGTTTTGAAAAGGGGGAGTGATTTATCTGCTGATTTGGACAAGAATCTGTTCAAACCGGCTAGTTTTCCATTCAGAGATTGAACTTCCTTCAACGCGGCGCGTGAAGGAAGTTGGATGACACGCGCGTTTTTCCGCATGGTTTAATGCCATCCGGTCTATCAAATATCCCAAGAACATGCCTTCTGTAGCGCCAAAGGTACATTTCTTGGGATTTAACTTCATGTTGATTTCCCGTAGTGTCTTAAATGTCTCCTCAATGTCGCGCACCAACTCGTCCTCAGTATGGCTCTTTATGACAAGGTCGTCAACGTAAACCTCTAGGTTGCGGCCCACCTGTTTTCAAATGCGATCTACCAATCGTTGATAGGTGGCGCCTGCGTTCTTTAAGCCAAAAGGCATCTTAGTATAACAATAGACGCCTTGGCTTGTATGGAAGGCTGTTTTTTCCTCATCTTCTTTAGCCATATGGATTTGGTGGTATCCTTTGTATGCGTCCAAGAAGAATTTAAGTGGATATCCGCACAGAGATTCTATCTTCCAGTCTATATCTGGTAGTGGATAGCAGTCTTGTGGACATGCTTTGTTGAGGTTTGTGAAGTCCACGCACATCCGCCAACTACCATCGCTCTTCTTGACCATCACTGGGTTGGAAAGCCAGTCGTGGTAATAGACTTCTCGCATGATACCTGCATCCACAAGTTTATGTACTTCTGCCAGAATTGCTTGTGCGCGCTCTGGAGCCTGACCGCGCTTCTTCTGTCGTACTAGGGAATATCCTTGTCGGATTCTCAACTTGTGTTCTGTAATCGATCGTGGCACACCAGTCATGTGCTTTGGTTCCCATGCAAAGATATCCATGTTCTTTTGCAAGAGTGCGCATACGGCCGCCTGCCGTTATCGACAACGATCCCCGACGATACTTCTTGCTCGGGTAATCGGATGAATTGCGACCTTCATGTTTGGCACTTTAGTTGTGCTCGTTTCGAGTGTGTGCCGCTCTCACATGTAATTGTGTTACATTCTCTAGGTGGTACGGTGGTATTGTAGAGAGTAACAATGCCTCCCTCTATCGGGAATTTGAGCATCCCATGTACTGTAGACGGTATCGCTACAGATGGTGAAATCCATGGTCTTCCAATAATGCCATTGTATGGTGAAGGGGATTTGATCACCATAAAATTCATCCAGGCTGTTGTAGAGTGTTCCTTATCGTCAACACTGACTAGTAGGCGTATTTTCCCCATGGGCCATATCTTTTCTCCTGTAAAACCAGTCAACGATGTCCTGACTGGACTTAATTGACTTCGTATCTCAGGTCGCAGTCGTTTGAAACAGTGTTCATACATTATATATGTGGATGCTCCTCCATCAACATACATGCGGTGGATGTCGTGACCCCCTGCGTTAATTTCAATGGTGAGCGGCTCTACCACTGCGTTGTCCGCAACCAAGGTAGGGAAGGAGATTTCGCCTGCGGAAAACTTTTCGATCTTTTGCCTAGTCATTCGCTGCCATGATTGTATCATGTAGATGGTATCAGCTTTTTATTTGGGTACTTCTTTCTTGTTCCCAGTCTTCTGCTTATCCTTCCCCTCCTTGATGTTTTTAACCAAATGGTCCAATCGGTCTTCTTTTACTAGCTTATCAATTAGCTGTTGCAATTGGACACACTCATTGGTGGTGTGGCCCTTCTGTCCATGGTAGTCGCAGTATCCGTTCCCCACGCGCTTATCTTCTGGAGTGCGCATTGGTGGGGGCCTCGGGAAGTTCGCGCCTTCGCTATGAATATCTCCTTTGGAGTCTTGGTTAGCGGGGTATATTTGTCATTATCTCGTCCGCTCCCTTGGCCGCGGTAGTTCTTGTTACGGTTGCTACTCTGGTCGGCGGATTGTCTCCGAGGCTGTTCTTATGACCTATAGTTTGAATAGCCCTTTTCGCTGGCGCCGCGTCGCTTCTCCTTGGATAAAGGACCTTGTCCGTTTCATAAGTTTATCAAAGGTTTGGGGAACCTTGTCGTTCAGCTTTTTGATGAGTTCTGGGTTATTGATTCCGTTCATGAACCCTAAGATTTTTAGTATTTCGTGACATGCCCGACATGTATACACTCATCTTTGTAGCACTCCACATAGGCGCTAGATTCCCCAGCGCCGTTTAACCCCGCAAGTTCGACAGGTTTTTGGCGACTTCTTCCTTTGAGTGAAGTTTAGGCGTAAACGCCTCGTAACTCTTCAAAGCCATCAATGCTTCTGCGTGGAAGCTTCGAACCGCCGCATTTCCGACTAATGTGGAATTGAACATGTGGCACCACACAGGTTGTGGCCAATTTTCGATAGTAGCAGCTGATTCAAAAAAATTTAGTTGATCATCCGGATCGCCTGTTCCATAATAGGTTTTACATGGCGGGCATGCGCTTCTTTTATTTTTCGAGAAATCACTGATGCGCCGAGTGAACGCATCCACCTTTTGGCGACACCAAGGAAGAGACATATCTTCCTCCTCCTGGTCGCGATATCTTCTCCTGGACTTCCAGGTCCTGTTCGCTGTCCTCGTTGTCCGAGGAATCATCGGAGCGAGCTCTTTGGCTGCTGCGCTTGCCGACTCTCCGAGGAGTCACCAGAGGACTAGCTTCCTCTTCGCTTTGGCGCCGACTGCGCCTCGTAATCCGAGCTTGAATAGCTCTCACTTGGGAGTGCCGCCCCAATTGCCGTGGACCCTGCGGTTACCAAGTCTAGTGTGTACGTTGGTACACCGTCCGTCCTCTTCATGTTCTTCCGTGTACTCGCAGTCGGTCTGCCGCATCGTTCTCAACTCTCTTCCCAATCCGGTAAACACCGGGGTCCGGCTATCTTTCCCCGCCTCCCTCTCGATGGCGCGATGGGGATGCCTCGTATCTGTGTCAAAGTTTAGTCGGGATTTCGTGCTCGCTCGCCCTCTTTTGCTTCCTCTTGCATGAGGGTGGCCAAGGTTTCGTAGTTTTGAGACACAAAGTCACTTGCGCTAATTCAGTGCCACTCCTTCTAGCGCGAGAGTGTCTGCTGCGATCCGGCCCCTGTTTCGAGAGGTGCGCTCTGGCGTTTTTGTGAGGTCCTTCTCGTAGGGAGTGGTAAAAGGGTTACGCAGTGGGTCTCCACGTTAGTTGTTGTTGTGGTGGTATGGTTGTCCCGCGGCGTGGTTCCACTGCGGGTAGACCAGGTCTAGGCCGACCCTTGGTTCCTATCCATACTTGTTGTTCCGAGGCTTGCTTAGAGGCCAACCGCTTTGCCGCTTCTTCCCTTGTTGGTCACCGTATGCATCGCCGATTGAGGTTTCTTGCTTTGTCATTCTAGTTCTTAGTGACTGGTCCCACGGATGGTGCCACTTGTTGATACAAAAGTTGGGGCTTCCTTGTTTGGACTCGATTCCAGATCAATTGGATCTTAATGCTTGAGACCTGCGCACTAAGAAAACAGAAAACACCGTTAGGCTTACCGTGGGATTGTCTCCCACGATTATTCTCCCTGAGAGTAAGTAATCGGTTTTAGGGTTTAGTTAAGAGTTAGGGTTATTAGATCGTACCTTTAATGAGGACTAGGATGCCCTTTATATACACACGAAACCCTTATTGATTTCGTGTTCCCAAGCTTTCGGCGATCCCTCCTAAGTCGGTTGTTAAACGTTTATCTCCAAAGATAAGAGATATTCGATATCATATGCCATAAATAACTTGGGTTTGGGCCCTCGTGAGCCCAAACCGTTATCGGTTTAGCCCAGTCGTGCTGGGCTCACTAGTAGCGGTCATTGGTCGGGTTCGTGACCCGAATGCGGACTATACGTCATCACTAATATTTTTTAAACTTTCTTACCCAATTTTGAGTACAAATCAAGGCCTCAACTACGGCATAAGACTTAGTTTGCCTTATACTGATCAACAACACGACCTCCCATACTAAAAGCCGACTACGATGTGGTGGTGGTTATTTGAATTGTCAAAATATCTAACAAAATAATAAAAACTTGTGAAACAATAATAACGTAAAACATAAGGTATGAGCTCATAAAAAAGTATACTAAATTACTTTTATCCATTAAAGAATAATGTTTTGAGGAACAATATTTACCGTTTCTTTAATATAAAGAAATAGAAAGCAATGACATAATACACAAAAGAAGCGAATATATTAAAATTTTTATTTTACCTTTAAAGGTGTTAGATACTAAATTTTAAAAAGAAAAAATTCCAAAAATAGTCTAGTTGCCCAATGTCACTCACTTTTCTAGACCACTAAGTTTGTTTGTTTTTTAAATAGACTAGAGCTACTTTAAAATTGGGCTATCAAGTTAATATCATGACATGTGTCCACTTTTACAAGTACACACAAGTACAAGTGTGTAAGACTTGTCCATAGGTGTTCTGTCGAGGCGACTAGGCTACTTGTACCTTGCGCGACAAAAATTTTGTCATTTAGTGAAAAATGACAAAATTTTCCACTAAATGACAAATTTTTGGTCACCAAAGTACCAGTAGACCAGTCGTCCCGATAGAAAACCTAGAGACATGTCTTACACACTTGTACTTGTAAAAGTGAGCACTTGTCATGATATTAACTTGGTATAGCCCTGGTCTATTTAAGAAAAGAAAAACTTATTAGTCTAGAAAAAAAAGTAACCTTGAGTGACCGGTTTACTCTCAAAATTTTCTCTTTTAAAAATGTATTATTTAACTTCTATAACATTCAATTTTTAACAAAATTATTTTTTGACTTTATATATTTTTATATTTAAATCTTTCGGGGGAGTTTAAGTATTTACGCTATGCTTAAAATTTCAACATTCAACAAAGGGTTCATGTTTTATACACCCTACGTTTCAATTAATTAGTCCATTTTTAAATTACTAGACGAGTACCCGCGCCTAGCGGCAGCGATGTCTAGTTTTCTGCAAAGTTCCGATGACCCATAAGTTTCTTTCAACAAACTGTATTTGTAGCATTAGAGAATCGTTTTCGAATAACTACAATTCTGATGTGTGGTTGCATAGCATCATAAATATATAGTTTTTTAAAAAATTATGTGGAGTCGGTCTAAGTGTGTGAGTATATTTTCTAATATGATTGTTTTAAGTTATTAAGATTTTTAGTAATAATAGATTCAAGCATTAAAAAAACCAACGGTATTATGTAGTTGGCAATATTATATTGTAGTTTAGAGGTATAGCCAACATGTGTGACCACTTTTTTTTGTTTTGTCGTAATTTAGTCGCTGATAACTATTTTTTTACATGTGTAACGTTTATCATTTGGTGTGTGGCTTTTAAAATTGTAACTTTTCAAATTGGATATCACCATATAAGATTATTTTGTACTATCAATTTGTATAGATATTTATGCATTGTTCAAAGCTATTTGTTTGAGGTACAAATAATTATCGCTAAAGATAACAATACTATTTATTTTTTGTGATTTTAATAAACTTACATAACATTATTGATACGCTGGACAAAGGGCTATACAATATATATTAACTTTTAAATGAACGATTCATATATGTTAGTCCCTTAAATGGTGCAAGAGCAACATTTTTTAATATAACATTATACAAATGACAAATTACATGTGTCAAAGCAAAATAAACCAAAAACTACAATTACTTGGTCTCTCCTTTCAAAAAAATTGTCACGGGTTCCACAACTACTTCATCATTTCTCATATAATTTTGTCAAATTTGTAACCCGATTTCACCCGTGGTTCAACTGTTGAACCGTTCCGATAAAAAACTGGTCGATTTAAACCGAGTCAAACCGATAGGTTGGGTCGAAAAAATGTCAAATTAAACCGTCACCGGGTTTGAAGCGCCCGGTCAACCCGTGATCGGTTTCACAGTCAACCCGATCGGTTTCAACGGGTCAACCCTGTATCGGTTTCAATTGGTTGTTTTTAATTTGGTAGATGTGCTTTTAATTGGGTGTACAATGTGAATAAATTATTGTACTTTTAAGTAATGGGGTGTTTTAATAAGAGTATTAATTATATTATTTATTTCTCTCTCCATTGACCATGTTTTCAACATTCAACTTTCAACATTTTTCACTTTTTCCACTTTGACCATTTTTCCATTTAATATAGTATAGATATACTCCCTACATAGTTTAAAAAGTTGCCACAAACTATATTTTTTATCAATCAAATATCATGTCTAGTCACAAAAATCTTTTTTAATTGAATATGTATAATGGAACAACCTAAAAAAAAAACATGAACGAATATAATGGGACAAAACGATTATTATACAGTAGTATGATATGATGCTAACTCTTTTGGAATTATCGTGTATTCTGATTTCCAATTAAGCCAGAAGAGTTGCCGGAGCTATTATTTGTAAGATGGACAATAGCTGGTGCCAATAGGCACCCGAGGTCAGAGTGTTTCCGCCGATCTACACATTTTTTTTGGAATCGTTTGATTTATTTATAGGAGCTCCATAAAATAATAATTGAAAATATATGGGGAAAATAGGATGTCGCCATGAAAAGCCTTGGGCTCAAAAGCTGTATGATATTAATAGGGTTTCTTCTCATACTCAAATTCATTCAATCATTATAGCAAAACCTATTCATTCCTCACTCTAGAACATACATAGCCATCATCATGTCTGATATCCCCACCTTCCGGAACCTCGAAGCCGAAAATGAATACATGGAAAGCCTACTGGATAAATTTGCAACTAGGGTACTGGATCGAATAAATAAGAAAGAGATCTCTGACGAGGAATTAAATTACTATAGCGCGGGGTTGAAGCAGGCGTCGGATGGTCAAAGCTACAGCTGCTTTAAAATCTCGTTCTTCTCTGCAATATGGAATTCATGAAGGTATTTATGTATATATATATATATTGTTATATCCACCATGCACACACATCTGAGCTTGTAGCTTACCAAAGTAGATAGGATATTAATTAAAGGGAATATATCCACCAGGCACACAGTACGTCGGACCGACGTCGTATCAGAATCAGCCTTACCCAAATTGGTCCTACCAGAATCAGCATCTATCAGGTATTTGATTATGCTATGGAAGGATATATAGTGTATGTCATGTTTCAACTCACAGCAAATTATTTCATTGGAGTTCACTTGCCTATTAATGTGATTTAAAGATTTCATTAAGTAGCAAAATTAGTTATATTAATATAAGTAGCAATTTAGGCTAAACCAAACTAAGGCTAATAAACTGCTATATGATTTGATTCGTATTAGAATACGAATCCTAAATAGTGTGTGCTTTGTATGATGTTCTTCGGATGGTGAATTTAAATAATCACAGGAATCCTTTTTTTATAAAATCGGAAAACAATATTTAGGATAAAACACAGTCCAAACATTAACTTTTGTTTGAGTTTTTGAAATGAAGGTATGGGCATCAGAGTGATACTTGCTGTTTTTTAATGGAAACATATGGGTTTAACTATTTTTTTCTCCCCAAAGTCATTATGTCACATTCATGCTTATGAACCCTCCATATACATGGGGTATGTTTGGTGTCGAGCGGTGTAGAGTTTTTTGAAGTGATGAACGGTGAGCAACGAGCGTTTTGATTTTTAGTAGTATTTTTGGCAAAAGAGTGGTGAGGTGTGGCTATTTTTAAGAATATTAATTCTCAATGCTTAGCTTATTTAAGAAGCGTTTTAGAATCATTAGAGCTGTAAGATATTCAATGACTAAAATACCCCATCTCTAATACAACGTTATTTATATAATAAAAACTTTAACTTGTTGTCACAAGTTTTTCTCCTGTAACAAGTTCACTAGGTACCTTCTTTATTCTTTTTCGAAACATATGTGATCACAGTAAAGTGTGTGTATGATCAAATTACTTGTAATCTTGCTATGCTTTTGTGTTTGTGTGTATGATCACAGGTTAGTGTTTGTGTTTCTTTGTTTGTGCTTCTGTATTTGTGTGTTATCTTGCTATGGTTGCATCCCAATGATGCATATGTCGTAGTTTTTGGCTTTATGGTTGAATAAAACCATGGTGTTAGTTGATCTTTATGGTGCTAGTCTAAGATCCTATGATAGTAGAATGTATATGCATATAAACATCGGTAGATGCTCAAGGGGAAGGAATTTATACAGGTTTAAAGAAAGATGTGGGTCGAGATGTCCCAACATCAAGCCAACTTGGAGTTTCTAAACAAGTAAACAAGTCTGCTAAATTGAATATGAAACAAGAGAGGGACTCGACAGGATCAAGAATGTTTAAAGAGTTCATGGTTAAACAAAGTGAGAAACAAGATCGTCTTATAGAAATTTTAGAATATGATGCTTTTGGTGTTAATAAAGACGATCCTTATAGTGCTAGGAGGTGTATGAGTGTCATTAATGACATGATAGATGGTGGAATGATGCTAGATGACAGTCCTCTTTGTTATCTTGCTATGGATTTGTTTGAAGATGCTGTCAAACGGGAATTGTTTATGACTATGCGAAGTGATGCTTCAAGGCTAAAATGGTTGCAACATAAGCAATATCAAGGCAAATAAACTTTTCTTTTCTATGATTCATGATATGCACATTCTGTTTTTATTTTGTTATTGTTTTGTTTGATTCATGATATGCACATTATGTTTTTATTTTGTTATTGTTTTGTTTTATTTGGGTTATTTTGCATGGTTAATGATATACGGAGTATTTGAATAAAAAAATATTCATTTTATTGTTAAATTTCAATGTAATTTAAGATAATAGTTGATTTTATATCTTTTTAAGCTATTTTATGACTTTAATATTAACAAACAACAAGATGCTATTTGCTAATTTTGTATTTTACATATGGTAGAAACCAAGCATGACGTCATCTAAAAAAGTAGAAGCTTGGATGAACGAAGTATCAAATGGTAATCATATCAATGCTTTAGAATGAATTCAAATGTGTTTTTAAAACTATGTGGAAAACTAAAATCAAGTCACGGATGAAAGTTGAGTGATAAAATTATAGCCGTCTAAAAGCTGGGAATATTTGTGTACTAATTCAGTTCACAAACAAAAAACAATTACAAGTCTATAAAAACTGATAATCTTACAAGAACGTCATAAATACAGAGTGATTGTAAATCACAATCATAGTCTAAACTAAGGCTAAATGACACAACTAAGGCGTAAATGATCACGAACCAAAAATATCTATCCAAAAAAACTAACGAGAACATCATTAAATGCATAACTATTGTTGCGAAAGCAATGAGAATCTAAGTTTACACTAAATCACACAAATAATGCGTAATATGAAACGCAATCAGCTCACTAAAAGATAATTTAATTTTAGGGTTTTGTTAAAAACAACCCTATGGGTTGTGTGTAAGCCTTCCAAACTTATGAAAATCACAATTAATGAAGTCAAATAGTCCATAAGAGGAATTTTCATTTGCATACCTTTATTTTGGTGCTTACCAATGGACAAATCTCCACCATTCATTTGTTTTGATCTAATGGTGGGGATTAACCTAACATTTAATATGCTTAACCTTAATTATCCCAACTATATAAAACATTTTCTTCTTCTTTTTTGTTCATTCGCTTCATTTTTTTTCACACATTTAATGTGTGTTTTCCTCCCAACCCGCTCTCATCATTTCCCTCCAAAAGTAGTTATTCCAATCAACTATTACCGTTTGATCATCATCAGTTGGATCACCATCATCAGTTGGATCACCATCACCATCACCATTCCAATCACCATCACCATTTCGATCATCATTTCATCATCACATCCTGATCATTTCATCACTTTTTTATGTCTTCTTTTGATTTGAATGAATCGTTTGTTTTAGAAGTTGATTTGATTGATGTTGTTGCGGTTGATAATGTTGTTGATCGGTTGTTAATTATGTGGATCAAGTTGTTAACAATCCTTCTTATTAAGTTGCACACCAACTGTTTGATGGAATGTGTGAGTGAAAAATGTTTGATAATCTTGTTATCTGCTCATGTAATTATGCTTATTAATTAAGTTGTTAGTTGAAATTTTGTTTTATACTGCATTT
The DNA here is from genome assembly GCA_910596185.1 of Chrysanthemum makinoi. NCBI lineage: Eukaryota > Viridiplantae > Streptophyta > Magnoliopsida > Asterales > Asteraceae > Chrysanthemum > Chrysanthemum makinoi. Next base: position 217,448,559 of record OU343219.1, on the reverse strand, counting down.
GAATGCTGTTTTTATGTCTGATTATTGTTTTGAATCTGCTATGTATTGTATGCTGTAGTATCACCAGTGATATTTGACGTTGAATCGTATATGTGTATTATCACTAGTAATATTTGTATTATCACTTGTGAAATTTTGTTTATTTGATACTTTTAGTTTATGTTTGAGATCGCGGAGTAGCATTAGGTTTTAGTATGATATCATTTTGGGATAGGTGAATTGATGAAAATTTGATGCATGGAAGGTGTTTGATAAAATGTCTAAGAGAGGGATGCACAAGTTGAGAAGCAATCACATGTTCCTGTTTTTCTCCATCATTTCATATATAACCGAATCAAAAATATTTATATTGAATAAACAAGCTTTAGGGAATTAATCAAAGTGCACTATAGTTATTGTAAATGGGTAATCATATCCTATGTTGCATTAGTTGATGCTTATTTTCATTTTTCTGAATGGCGTCATTTTGAATTATTTTAGTGCGTTTTGTATTTTGCTTTCTCCATCACTCTATATCTGAGGTGATGCAAATTTGATGTACTGTTTGATAATTGCACAGTGACCTAGAGCTTAAGCCACAAGGACTGCTTACCTTAACAATCGTGAAGGCAAATAATTTGAAAAACATGGAAATGATTGGGAAGTCTGATCCTTATGTGATTGCATATATTCGGCCACTTGAAAAGTTTAAAAGAAAGGTTGTTGATTACAACTTAAACCCTGTTTGGAATCATGTAATTCGGTTAATTGCAGAAGATAAAAAGACCCGGGTGTTGTACTTGAGGTTATGCTTTTATCCTTTTCTTTTTATGTATTGATGGTTTCGAGTTGTATCACAAGTGATATCACGGTGATATCAAATGTGATATCACCAAATGATATTACGTGTGTCAGCTTTCTTTTATTTTGTTGAATCAGTTGTGGTAATGAAGGATCTTATGATATCATAGGCGATATCAAAGTTGTTTGAGTTTCTTCAATATGTTTTGTGGAGTCATTGTGCTTTTTTGAACCACAATTGCAGTTCTTGTTGATTCTTTCATTTGATTGAGCCATTTTTTTTTGCAAATTGCAATCACAAATAGTTTGGTTTTATCGTCTCTTTTTATACCACATACAAAACAAACAAGTATGCTTTTTAATTTGTAATATCTCCTGTGAGATTTCATTGTTTTGTATATTTTGTATATATTATCACCGAGATATTTCTCTTCCGTATATGATGGTTTTGTGCCTTTTATCGCAATTGACAATCACACGAGATGTGTTACCTTGTTGGTCTCGGGTCCGCTTAAAACCGAAACTATGAATCTTGTGTATGGTTACTCAAGCATTCAAGAAAGCTTTTGTGCATTATCCGAATATCATTGTAACTGGTCAAGATGGTGCTGTTGCGAAAAGCAATTGTACCGAGCTTCCGGTTCCAAGCCCCGTCTTTGTCATAAATTAGAATTTATGTATCTCTTGTGATAAATAGTTGGAATTAATTTTAATGAGATCTTTGTGAGTTTTTACTTGTTTTTATAGTTTTCTTCATGAAGTCAATGGTATTTTATCGACTTTTAATTAATATCACTTGTGATACTCTAATAAAATTACCAAAAGAAGTTATATTCAGATAAACCAAAAGCATTATTTACAACTGAATAGAAATTACCATTGTTTACAATTTAAGTAGCAAGAGAAAATTACAATTTAAGTAGCAAAAGAAAATTACTAATTGATGCTTTTGTCTTTTTATTTTTTACAACTTTCTTCTTGCCAGCTTTATGAGCATCCCCTCCTTTTGTCTTATTTCTCACTTCATTCTTTTTAGTTTGCAGCTTCTTCTTCTTCTTCTTTTTCTGCAATTGTCTTTGCTTTCTTACATGCAGTCTCTGTTGTCAGTTCAACGGTTACTATTGGTGGTGTTGGTGGTTGTAGATCCTGTTATATCACAGGTGATATCACAGATGTTTCTTTCAGAATTTGTTGGTGGTGTATCCGTTTTTGTTTTTGTTCTTCGTGTTTTCTAAGCTTAAAGGTCTAGCAGTGGATTTTGTTAATTTGCTTGGTATTGTTAGTGTTGTCGGTGATGATGTTGTTTCTTTGTTTACTTCTTTAGTTTGACTTGGTTGCTTTTTCACGAAGGTCTTTTTCCTTTCACCGCCAGCGCTTTTGCTTCTTGATAGTTCTCAGTTTTATATTCAAATCTGCATAAAATATATACCATGTTAGTGTATGAATAGGTCATTGTTTTTTAATATCATACGTGATATATAAACTGAATAAGTATACGTTATAAATATCATAGGTGATATACTACCAACAAGCAATCATTACAACTGTTGTATAACAGTTGATATACTACCAATAAGCAATCATTACAATCCGTATCACGTGTGATATACTACAAATAAGCAATCGTTGCAGAACTGTTGTATCACGGTGATATACTAACAATAAGCAATCATTGGAACTGTTTTATCATAAGTGATATACTACCAACTAATACTAGAGTCAAATACCGCTTTTAAACATATCGAAGCATGCCCAATCTATCCATTATGCACATATATCTACCACAAATCTAATAAAAGCATGTTACAGTCACAATATTTATTTTAGCCTGTTAAGTCTATTGTATTATCACAATAATCATCTAACTTTCACAACAATCCCTCAATAAACTACTAAAATCTACAAAAACAACAAAGTGTTCATACTATAGAATAAATATTCGTGTTTTTAGGGATACCATTATAACATTCTACTGAAAGTATACATACGCATTCTAATGAATGTGTATGTATCACTGGTGATATAACACATAAGCTAAATGTTAAATCATATATTCAGTGGTTTTATCACGTTAATTCTTCTAAAGGAGACATGCTTATACGTTACAATATACCTTTAATTCTCTGGAGATGGAGTCAAAAATTTGATTGACATTGAACAACATTTACTCACAAAGAAATATTATATCATCAAAACTTTTAGCAAAAAAAAATTAACTATGATTACAAAATAATAACAATAAAATATCAAAAGTGATACTATACATGACATATAATAAATCTTAACAAGTAAACAAAAAAACCTATCAAATAAACAAAATTTCACAAGTGATAATACAAATATCACTAGTGATAATACATATATACAGTTCAACTTCAAATATCACTGGTGATACTATACGTATGATACTTTTCACTCACACGCTTCATCAAACACGGTGTGCATCCATGTATACAAAGTGTTTTACTCCTAAAACTCAACCAAATTTAAACACTACAAAATACAACCAAAAGCATGTCACAATCACAATAAAAATCACACCAAAACAAATTTAATTTTCTGTATTTTATAGCAACATTAATCAATTAATTATAACAATCCCTCAATAAAACTCAAACAAGTACATAATCATCACATGCATCACACAAGATCACATCAAAATCAACAAAAAATACACAAAAATCTTCATAAGTAGCAATAATATTCATAAATAAATACAAAATCACTAGAGATTCTAATAAAACATCTAAGTAATTAGTCTAAGCATCATACCTTCATCTCGAGATTCCAGAGGTTCATTTTTAACCGTTTTTTTGTGTGGATCTGCTTCTACACTCGATGATTCTTCCATTTTTGTGTTTTATCTTTGATTTTAACGGTTAAAAGCGGTTGATTTTGAATTTTATAAAGCATTTTTTTATTTTTGGTTAGAGAGAAAGTGCAGATTTTGTAGATAGAGGAATCTGGGAAAGTGAAAGGTTTGGGGTAGGACTGGTAGGGTAAGTTTGCTGAATTGGCAGGAGTGGTCCCTCCGTGTTTTTTATTATTAAAAGATGCTTTTGATCCAATGGCCCAGATGCATCCATTGGTATGTAGTGGATTGTTAGTATCGAAATATACTTTTAATAATTATAAACAAGATAACTGATGTTAACTATAGAATATTTAGAGTTCATTAAATATTTATTAAATGTTAATTATATATTTTTAAAAGATTTATATACAACCGATAGGGACAACCCTTAATTTTATACGTCAATACATTTGTTCTAAAGTCATTTTTAATTTCTTATCTTTTATGATCTCATTGACTGAGTCACACACAACAACCCCCACTATTTTTAATGAGAAGAAGAAGAAAAAGGGAATATGAAAACTCGTTAAGTTGAGCACGTTTGATATCATACAATACAATCCACTCCAACTTCCCTCCCAACTAACCGCCGAAACCCACCCCTTCAAAATCTCTCCCCCAAATAACTGCCTCTAAATCCCCCCTCATCACAAAATGTAAAACCAACTGATTAATCAAATCAAATCCAATCAACTTTCCTAATGGATCGTTTCATCATCCAATCAAACCAATTACACGACACCCAAACCCCCCAACCCCCACTCGAAAAAACCCTCTCCACCCCCATCCTCCTCGCAGACCGCATCTCACGCGCCTTATCCGACGCGCCACCTTCACTCTTCACAACCGAATGCCAAACACTCGCCAAAAAACTCCACGCGCTCTCCCACATGCTACGCGCCGCCGTCTCTCTCTCCAACTCCACTCCCTTCTACGACCGTCCCACGCGCCGCATCTTCACCGACGCCGCCGCGAACCTCCACCGGACTTTCAAGCTAGTCAAAAAATGCCGCCGCCGGAGCTTTTTCCGGCGGTTTTTCAGCATTGTGACGGTTAGTGATTTTAAGAAGGTTTTTGGGGTAATCGATGGTTCAATCGGTGATATGACGTGGCTTTTGAGTTTATTTGATAATGGTGATAACGGTGTGGTGTTGAGTTTGCCGCCAATTTGTGCTAATGATCCGATATTGGCGTGGGTGTGGTCGTACATATCTTCGTTGTATTTGTTAAATGATTTGAATGTGAAAATTGAAGTGGCACGTGAGCTGACGTCACTGGCACGTGACAGTGATCGGAATAAGAAGGTGATTGTGGAGGAAGGTGGCGTGGCGCCTTTGTTGAAAATGATGAAGGAGGATTCGGTGGAGGGGAGGATCGCGAGTGCGAATGCGATTTTTTGTTTGGTGAATGAGCGAGTGAGGGCGCGGGTGGTGTTTGTGGAGCACGGGGTTGGGGTGATAGTGGGGGCGTTTAGGAGTGGGAGTATTTTGGTCCAGATTGAGGTTGTGAAGGTGATTGGGAGGTTGTGTGAGTTTGATAGTGTTTGTCAGGAGGCGTTTGCGAGGGAGAATGTGATTGGGATGCTTGTGACGTTGTTGGCGATTGATATGTTTGATGACGATGGTGATAGTGTTAAGTTGTTGAGGAGAAGTATTGGTTCGGCGGTTGAGATTGATAGGAAAGTGGATAGGGATAGGGATAGGGGTTTGGTTATGTCGTCTAGTTGTAGTAATAAGTTAGGGGAATTGTCGTCGGGGAATTCTATATGGTCTAGGAATAGGAAAGAGAGTAAAAACGAGGTGTCGAAGTTGATATCAGAGTTTAAGACTAGTTGTTCTGGTGCGCTGTGGATGCTTGCTAGAGGTAATGTTGAGAATTGTAGAATGATAACCGAGACTAAAGGGTTACTATGTTTGGCTAAGCTTATTGAGAGGGAAAAAGGGGAGTTACAGGTTAATTGTTTGATGACTGTATTGGAGATCACGACTGCGGCTGAATGCAATCCTGATATTAGGAGAGCGGCGTTTAAGACTAATTCCCCTGCTGCAAAAGCGATAACGGAACAGCTTATTAGACTGGTTAATCAATCGGATAATTCTGTGATTAAGATTCCAGCCATTAGGGCGATTGGTCACTTGGCTCGAACTTTTCCTGCTAGACAAACTCAGGTTATTGGTCCTCTGGTTAAACAGTTTACTCACAGGAATGTGGAGGTGGCAACGGAATCAGTTATTGCTCTTGGGAAATTCAGTTCTCCGGATAATTTTTTATGTGCAGAGCACTCGAAGACTGTAGTTGAGTTTGAAGGAGTACAGCCGTTGATGAGATTGTTAAGGGGGAGTGAGAGGACACAGTATCATGCTTTGGTTCTTTTGTGTTATCTTTCGTTGCATGCTGGAAGCAGTGAGACGTTTCAACAGGCGAGACTTTTGACAGCTTTAGAAGGGGCAGATAAGTCTGTTGCTTGTCAGTATCCTGAGATGAAAGAGTTAGTGGCGAAGGCGGTTTATCATCTGAATTTGTCTCATTCTGGTGTGCTTCTTTCTCAAAGCAAGTCTTTTTCGCGTTGATGAACATATTAGGCTGGTAAATACGTTTAGACTAACATTGTAATTATGGGCAAAGGTTTTTTAAGCTCATCTGGAAGCATGGGTATGGTTATTCAGGAAGAGTTGGTCAATGATGTACCGAATGAAAGGTTTTTTGTTTTAAGATAACGTTTCCTGAGAGTTAAGTGTCTTATATGATTATGATTAGATATTTTTGTTGGTTAATGTTAAGCTTTTATCTCCAAAATAACAATTCTGGTTTTGCGCCTTAAATGGAAAGATTCTACTATTGTTGCTTGTTCGCATGTTGATATGTCGGTGTATCCTTGAGCTTTTAGTAGAAGTGGCACGATGGGTGGGTTGGGTATTTGGGTCATAACGGGTTCGGGTTGAAACTTGTAATTTGTAGTTCAGATTGAAATAGGATGAAATGGGTGATACACACTTATTTGGCCGTTTCATTGGGCAAAATCTTAATTATTAGTGTGTTAATTATGATTATAAAAACCTATCTTATCACCAGAATAGTTAAAATATCTGAATAAAAAGATTTAGGAGGATGTGTCCATTCACAGTAGACTTCAAATGACTTGCAACCCACCAACCTGTTCTTCTTGCTAAATTTTATGATTTGATCCGTTTTGAGTAAAGCACAACCCAGATTCCATTTATTCATAAGTAAACGGGTCAATAGTGTAGCCTCTAGTTTCGAGGGTGTTCTATTGGCGTGCACACATTACCTGCAGTACAACCAATGGAAGACAGAATTTGTTTATATTAAGTTCAGAACATCTGAGCAAGATGAAGGCATTCATGCCTCCATGATTTAAAGGTCTGCTGAGAAGGTACATTGCTTAGATGAGCTGCTCCAGGTATGCTACAACATGGGTATGGTTTTATTCAGGAAGAGTTGGTCATTGATGTATCGAATGAAAGGTTTTTTGTTTTAAGATAACGTTTCTTGAGAGTTACGTGTAAATCAACATTAACCCAATTCCGTCTTCCACGAGGTATGGAGGAGGTGAGATGTAGACATCCTTACCCCTACTAAAGAAAGAGAGGATGCTTCCAGAGGACCTCCGGCCTTTTTGCAGGGAGTGTGAGGAGCGAACCCTCAACCTCTGTGTCCAAAGGAGAGGGGTTTTCCAACTGATCCAACCTCTGTGTCATGAGAGTTACGTGTCATATATGATAATTAGATGTTTTTGTTGGTTAATACGGAGTTGCTTATTTGCATCTTCCATGTTGTGCGATAGTCAGAATGATAATACATTTGTTGCTTGTTTGCAAGATCAGATGTCATTGTGCCCCTGAGCTAATAGTAGAAGTGGCAAGATGGGCTGGTTGAGTGATGGGTCATATTGGGCTCAATTTGAAACAGTCACGGAGTAGTTTTTCTTCATATTGAAATGGGCTGAAATGGTTAGAGGTTACCCATAAAACTTATTTGCCCTTTTCCTTAAAAAAAAGTTAATCTAATTATTAGTGTGTTAATCATGATATAGGTGTGTAATAAGCTGTCGTTTAAAATAAATAAATAAAAATTAATCATTACAAAAACATATATTATCACCATAGTAGCTTAATTATCTGAATAAGAATTAGGAGGGTGTATGCATTCAGAATAGACTTTATATGACTTGCATCCCACCAACCTGTTCCTCTTCTAGCTAAATTTTATGATTTGACCCGTTTCAAATAAAGCACAACAACCCAGATTCCATCAGAAGCGTAGGCGCGTAGCATCTAGTTTACACAGTGCTCTTTTGGCACACACACATACATATTACCTGCTGCACCAACCAATGGAAGACAGAATGTGTTTATATTTAGTTCAGAACATCTGAGCAAGATGAAGGCATACGTACCTCCATGATTTAAAGGTCTGTTGAGAAGGTACATATATTGCTTAGATGGCTGCTCCAGGTGTATGCTACAGCCTACAGCTATAATCATTTGACTTTTTAACAAGTGACACTTCTCATGAATAAAATAATATCTCCATATGTATCATCATCCATCTGTCATGTTTGCGCAAAATGATTTAAAGTATAGACAACACACGAATACAGATGATGGTTCATTTTCGTTATTTGTCGTATTGTATAACTAAGTTCCACAACATACAAATGTTAAACATAATCAAAACAGATAAACTACTAATAAAGCTTATTATATTACGTATGAAAACCACATTTGCTAATTCTTAAATGAAGTCAACTCTTCCCAACAGCAATCTAAACTAGATTCTCGTATGAGAGCCAATCATAATGTGGTTGACCTTCTATAGGTCAACTTATGCAGCTATTTGAAGGAACCTAAACAAACATAAACTCATGAAAACTCTAAAAAACATGGCCAACTTTTCTCCAAAATTAGTATTTCTGGTGTTTGTGTTTCTGTCTTTCCTTCATGCCAATACTGCTGTTTCAGGTAAACTATATTTTTTTCATTGTTCTAATTCATAGGTGTTTTAAACGTTACAATTGTAGCATTTAGTAAACCTATCACTGTATTTAGTTATTTGGTATAAACAAACGACGGTTTTACGAAATTTTAAAAAGAAAATTTAACTTTACCAGAACGAAATATTTGACAAAGAGCGCAAAGTATGATGATATGCTTTTACATTTCCATGATTTATTTGAAATACTTTATAGTTTATACATGCAAATTATATTGCTTATTGCTTTCATCACAAAAAAAGGATGATTAGTTTACAACTAAAGGTTGTCAACAAATATCTATGCCTGCATATTGTTTATTTTAGAAAAGGTGCTATTAATTATTGGTATGTGTAATTAGATAACAGTTGCCGATACACTCAAAGATCAAGTGAGCTGATTCAAGCCTGGCGACAAAGGGTCGTTGTTTTTAAGAGTAGAAGGAAATTAAGAACTGTGTTACCGCCACCAGCACCCAAGCCGAACAGGACAAAAAGTGTCAAAATAAATAGAGGTCTTTGATGTTTTATAGTTATAGTTATGTCTAAACAACTCAAGACAACCATAAGCAACTTACATAATACTTTGCTTTGTATATGTTTACTGTTTTCGAAGTTTCTATAGTAACCAAATACTGTACACATACTAGCAAGATCTGTGATTATCGTTGGGCACTAGACAACCTTGAAGTTCTTATAATTGCATAGCATAAGTTTTGGATCGCCATAAGTTAACATTTAATGTTTAAGCAAACTACATTGTCAAAGTAAGTTTGAATTCACGATTGGCACTTATATAGTGATGCATGTATCAATGAAGTTAACCAACACCATATGGCCTGTTAGTAAGGTACCCAACCTTAGCTCCTCACAAGTGGTTTAGAGTTGAAGCCTCACTATAGGTACACGCTTGAGGGTGGCCATGAAAAGGGTCAAAAGCCGTCATGTAACTCAGTTAGTCACCGTACATCTGATCTTAAGACTCGCCTTTCCGAGCAGGGAAACCTCATCCGTATTTACCTGCATGTATCAATGAAATTGGCAATTATTACCGTTGGTCTTATGCCGTTCACAAGTTGTTTCCTTGCACGAACTGACGTGCACCATGGTCCATGGCTAATGACTGTGCCCATCGGTGCTTGTCTGGTCCCCATTGATGCTTTACACGTAAACAGGAAGGAGTGTAAAGTAGTAAATTGGTAGTCATGTAAGCATTGATGAGAGTACAAAACTCATTCAAACCTGTGATTTTTATTTTTATTTTCGTTTGTTTAGTTTTACGATTTTGAGTTGAGTAGTCCACTCCATTACTCCATACAAGTGAACCGGCCCAAATTGTATAAGGCCCAATTCACTACTTATTGACCCATTCGGTTTGGATTTTTTTATTCACTGTTTCTTTTATTTTGACCACCCAATTCATCGAGTTTGAACTCACCGTCACACAAATTTAAACTTGATAAAGCCTTCTTTTTCCAGAAGATTAGTGTGACCAATTCATAGTTTTTGCACCAAACAAGAATAAAACATGATACCTCACACATTTTATTCTTTTTACCGCTAAGCAACTTTGATGCATCATTGCAAGATCTTCCATAGTTCCATGTCCTTCTATGTATGTATTTGTTTTCTCCAAATGTAAGAGAACTTGTGTTTTCTACATTATGGTAGATATTTCTCCATCGTGCAATTTGCCTACCAAAACTTGATATGTAGGTCGAACCACCTAGTTACTTAATTTATAGAATTTCTACACAAGCAAAATACACTAAAAATATTTTTATTTAAGAGATTAATAAGATATAGTGACGGAAGAAAGCATGGTTGTAAATATCGTTCGGCGGTACTTCGGCGGTCGATCCTCGCCAAACGTCATATCGGTCTTGGCGGTGATATATCAATGACATATCGGAGACCATAAATTATAAAGGAATTTATTTAAAAAAAATATATATTAGCAATATCATAACAAAATAAGTCAATAACCACAAAAAACTAAAAAGTTTAACATCCTTGAAAAATAAAAGCACCAAGTCCATAATTATTTATCAATTTATAATTAAAAAAAAATTAAAAAAATCCGAGTTTTACCGATTGTTGACTGATTTTGACCGAATTTGACCGATTTTTGGCCTATTTTGACCGATTTTTGGCCGATTTTGACCAAACCGATAAATTTGACCGATAAGTGAAATATCGTATCGGTCGACAGCCGATAAGCGATATATCACCGATATATCGGCCGCCAAGACCGATATTTACAACACTGGAAGAAAGACTAAAAGTTGTAAGTTATTTTTTGCTAAAACTAAAAAATACTCGTAACACAAAAATGTGAAACTAGGTGAACTTCATGAAATTTGATATAATGATTTAATTTTACACTACGTACGAAAAATCCATTTGCTAGTAATTTATGTAAGTTAAATTGAAAAAAACATAACATGACATTTTATTGGTTTTATTGAATATTCTTCACAAGTGTTACAAACTAAATTACGAAGGTGCCTGAAGTCAACTTTATACGGATGCTATAAACACGAGGTACATATAACATAAAATAAATCGAGTGGCATAAAAAAAGACATTATGACATAAACAAATATGATATTCATTTAAAGATCAACCTTTATTACCGATAACTGATTTGTTTATTTATTTTTTAAACTTTTTTACATTTTATTTTTGAAACGAGCAGTGCTATGGGAGACAAAAGAGCAGTGAAATGTGTTGTTTAGAGAACGAGAAAGGATAAAAGTAGAGGTGGCAAAATGTGTCTAAAAGTAAAAGAATGAGCTAAATGAGCAAATTTTTAAAAGATATGGGTACATTTAGCCCTCTTTTGTTTTTAAATGGGCACATATAGCCCATTGTAAACTTAAATGGGCACTAACGGACACAATTTTTTTTTTTTTTTTTTTTTTTTTTTTTCAATTGTACACATTACTATCGTTTTCAAGAAATTTTTTCTATATAATATATTTAAGTTTTTTTAATATAATTAAGATATTACGTTTAAGAAATTTAACTCGTCGTGTTAGGTCTTTTATTAAGCGATTTGTATAACATGTGCCCGTTTGGCCCGTGCCCATTTAGCCCGTGCCCGGTTAAGCCCGTGCCCATTCTAGCCCGTGCCCGTGTGCCTCCCGGCCCGTCCGTTTTGCCACCTCTAGATAAAAGCATCACTCGTTGAGTGAAATGTGAGGTTGCCATAACTTTAACTGTTGTTTGAATCACAAACTAAGCCTAAATTGCAAAAACCGCTTTCGTGATAAGTTCAAATTGCAGACGCAAACTCTACTTTTCTGAAAATGTCAATCTTTATGGAAAACCTTTAGTGTTGATATCGTCTCTGCCTCAAAATAAAATGATTAAAATGACTTTTGCTATGGTGAGACTTTAGAGCATTTTAGTCATTTCACTTTAGCCCGGGACGATATCTGTATCAAAGATTTCTCATGAAAACTGTGTCTGCGCTTTCAAAAAAGTAAACTACATACGATGTAAACACAATCTTCGTGGAAAACCTTTAGTGCCGATATCGTCTCTACCTCAAAGTGAAATGACTAAAATGCATTTTATTTTGGTAAGACTTTAGAGCATTTTAGTAATTTTACTTTAGCCCGGGACGATATCTGTATACAAAATTTCTCATAAAAACGGTGTTTGCACTTTCAAAAAAGTAAATTATGTACGATGTTATTAGTATCCCCCCCCCCCCTCTACCCACCACCACCTCACTTTTAGCCACTATGTTGACAGGAGAAGACAATTTTTTATCGTGTTTTGTTTCATATTTTCTGTATTTTAATACTTTTAACCTATCAAACTTTTATATTTATATTCAATACTATAAGTTTCGCAAATTATACTAAAAATAAAATTATAAAAATAAAAAAGATGTCGAATCCATTTAAGAGCACTAGGTACCCCGGAGCCATTCCGTTGGTGTCATGAGAAAAAGTGCTGCCACATCAACACATTTTCTAATAACACTAGAATTCACTACAACACCAAAAATACTCCTCTCTTCTATAACACCAGTTTTAGTGCCGTCGTGCACCCCTGAACCCCACATTTTTTAAATATCATATATAGCCAAAAAACAACCTTATACCACTTTAAAAAAAATTAACCCAATTTTATCATTAACTAAAAAAATTTAGTTAACAGCATTCCATATAATTTGTTAACAAAACTTTAGCAAATGTAATGATGTAAACCTTATAAATAAAATTCCAGCCCAATCTTAAATGAAGTAAAAATAAGCCCACTCCCAAATACAACATAACCCTAATAAGACTTTTACCCTAATTTAATCTCCCTTTTTAGAGAAAAATGCATATGTATCCCTCCCAAAGTGAATAATTGCATATATATCATTTGTACAAATTTTTTATGCACATAATACAATAATTTTTATGCATGCTTTGAATATATATGCAATTTTGTATTTTCGGAAAGATATACCCACTTTTTATGCCCCATTCCTAATGCCTCTCACAAAATATAACACAGCCTCCCAAAACAAATCTTCATTTACTTCCTCCCAAACGCATCCATCCATCCTTTTGACTCCATTGTTTCCAAGCTATGAACTTACGTCATATCTTTCAGTTTTATTTTGAAACCACCAGATAATCACATAAAAGAGAAAGAAAAAAATGTCAAAAACGGGACCATTTGACGGGAAAACGCGAGCCACGGTGTGCAGGTGACGCCGTCGCGTTGCGTTTTCCGAGACCAACTCGGCTGGTCACGACGGCTAAAGACGCGAAAACACGAGCCACGGTAACGTGGTGGCGCCGTCACGTTGCGTTTTAGGGGAAAACGCCACTAATAACGCAGGGCACCTAGGCCTCTAAGGGTACCAAATCCCTTTAAACATACCACAAAAACTGTTTTTGTTATCTACTCAAATTAAACCATATAGGATGTTTACAAAATTTTCAAACCACCTAGGTCAGAAGTATGAAAGACCACACAAATAACCACGTTGGTCTAATTCCGTCAGTTATAATAATCGACATCGATGGATCCACATACTGACATACATTTACACAACCTTAACTTATCTGAGCTAAAAGTTAAAAAAAATAATATGGGACGTGTTTTTTTTTAGTAACTTGCAAACAAAAGAGAAAAAAAAACAAAAGAGAATTTTCAATGGACCACAATAATAATTTAGAGAATCAATAAATATCAAGAAAGTAGACAAAAAGAAAAGGTAAACTTAATTTACTACCACATGACACACCTTGCAGTTGCATGTATGTTTTTCAAAGATTAGGCATTTAGTTTCATGTTCATGAGGGTCATATAATTCCCTTCACTAAACTTCTTTAAAAAACTATTTTAAAGTATATAACCTAGCAGATTTAGAATAATAAAACATAGAACAATGCTGCTTTGTTTTTGTTTATATATATATATATATATATATATATATATATATATATATATATATATATATATATATATATATATATATATATATATATATATATTTTGGGAAGGATCCGGTAAGAAGAAAACTAAAATAAGAATAAGAAGATTTTCTAGCCAATACATTTCAAATAAAGGAGAGATTTCAAGGAGAGATGCATCTATTTTAATAGGTGCATCTGAAATGTGTGGTTGTAGTTTCTTCTTATCCTTCTCATTTTAATTTTTCTTCTTATTTGATCCTAACTCTATATATATATATATATATATATATATATATATATATATATATATATATATATATATATATATATATATATATATATATATATATATATATAGAGTAAGGATCCAGTAAGAAGTAAATTAAAATAAGAAGTGGTGAAAAGTGACCAAAATCACGCATTTGAGATGCAACGACTTGCATTAGATGCATTTTTATTCATATAGATGCAACATCTTGAGTTTCGAAAGTTAATTTGATGTATAGATGGTGCAAATTGATTTTCATGATTTTGGCACGTGCAGAGGAACAAAAAACAAGAGAAATCATAAAATGCATCTAATATACGTATATGCATCTGATTAAAAGCTAGAAAACACACTATGGTGCGTTATAATGCATCTAAGATTATAGGAGTGCATCTAATTTAGGTCGATGCATCTCGGATTTGCGGTTATAGTTCTTCTTATTCCTTCTTATTTTAAGTAATCTTCTTATTTGATCCTAACTCTATATATATATATGTATAAGTATGGGCAATTTCATATTTACCTAACTTAAACATGAAAATGCCATATTTACCCAAATCATGCTTTTAATGTATTTTACATCATGCATTCAAAAGTTGCATTTTGGGTAAATATAATATTTTCATGTTTAGACCGGGTAAATATTAAGTTATCCCTAAATATAATTAGTAATCTATTTATATATCACACTAGTTTAACATATAGCTTAATTAAGTTACTTAATTATTGATGAAATGTCTCAAATAATATTGTCCAAAATAATGAAAATTTTATCATACATGATCATCATCTAATTGCCAGGGGTGGAAATACGTGAGATAGATGTGTGCATACTCTAAAAGCGTAATCCGTAGTGTAAAAAACAATTTTTTTTATACACTTTAAATTTTAACACTGAATGCATACTATTTACAAACATTATTAAATAATACATGCACCCTATAAGAAAATCATGCGTTCGTCGCAATTAATAGCAATATGATCTTATTATCTTATAATGCATTTAGTTTTTTTAGGGCATTTAATGCACTAAGTTTTAAAATTCAACAATACAAGTATAAAAACTAAATATACAATTAAATGAAACATAATTTTTCTAATATTAAGTACTTCAAAAACTTAATTTTCAGCAATATAAGTATTTATCCAATATTTACAATTTATTGGTGCATAATTAATATACATTCTTAAACACTCATTTAATGATAAATACAAGTATTAAAATACATATTACAAGTGATGCAAGCTGCTAATTAATGATACTTTTAAAACTCAATTTTAATAAAAAAATACAATTAAAAAAACAAATTATACAAACCAAGCAAGCAACACAAAAAACAAAAAAATAAAATAATAAAAACTAAGCAAAGTTTCACAAAACTTTTGACATACTTTTGACATTGCTTGTAGTAGCTAAATGAACAAACTAATAAATAAATCTATTGCCAAAAAAAGGTACAAATGAAATAAATTACTAGCCGAAAAAATTAAATTACAGATACCTGCAGCCGCATCGCGCGAGAACCTTTCTAATAATAACCACTGAAATAATATAGGCAACGTTACAACTTAAAAATAAGCAAAAAAATATCTATAATTTTAATCTCTATAGTTTCTATATATACGCACACATCGTTTTCTCATAACTAGTTGTACCCAAATTTCAAATAAGATAGTTTGTACATTAATAGTGCAATAATAAGCTAGCTATAGCCTATAGGGGTGGCCGGATAGTTCCGTCCAATATACTTGACCGATGAGCAAAAATAGAAATAGGACCCCTACCGCGTGTGTAATGAGCACTTATAAAAAATCAAAATGTGATGGCATAGTTTCATCAACACTACCCTGTTCTATCACATCACATGTTTGTTGTATAATGCTCCTTGGGGTGCAAGGTGCACCTAAGGGAAAAGTTGAGGGAAACAAGCGACAAGAATAAAACCCCTCACCCCATTTGCAAAGAGAAAAAATAATAATAATAATAATAATAAATTTACTTAGACCCCCTATTTTACAGGCAGTACCGGTCATGGTTTTTGATTTTTTATTTTATTTTATTATTATAAAACTTTTAAATAAAAAATACGGAACAACCCCTATAAAATTTAATCGGTAAAAGTATTAAACTAACAAAATAAAAAAATTGTGTTGTAATATAAATAAAAGGTCAAAAGGGGTGGAAGTTGTTAAAAGTACAAAACATGTGAGTCAGGGTACTATTAATAAAACAACCCAAACAGAAATTTTCTTACGACACTATAGTTTTGCCATATAAAAATGTTTTTTCTTATTGGTATTATTTTGTGTGTATATTGTATATGGGTATGTGTGCTTTGGGATATTTTTAGTGATAAAATAATAGAAAATGATTAAAAGAAGAGAGAACGTGTTGCAAAGATTGAAAAAAAAAATCGAGCCTAGAAGTTTTGTTGATATGGAGCTGATGTGGCGAGGTAAAACTCTCAACCACAATGGTCACACCTCTCAACTACCACCTCAGCTTTCTTTCTCTATTTACCTCCTCTCACTTCCTATCACTTTTCATTTAAAATGGTCACCACTCACTCGTCTTTCAATAAAATACCCCACTTTATATAAATATAGCCCAACAAAATACCCCAAACACACTCATAAATTAAATAAATAAATGATAAAAATAGTTGAACAACTCATCATTCGTCCTTTTTTTTACCCATCCTTCACGCGTGAGCCATCCCCAGGTGACGCGTGACTCTTGCACCTCACCAACTCTCACGAGTCAGCATTGTGACCGGCCTTATAAATATACTTGTATTTGATCGTATATTTTGGTAGAGAATTAAACTATTCGGAGGTTGTATAAGTACCATTTTATACTCCGTGTCTTAAGCTTTTTTGGAAAAGAAAAAGAAAGTAAAGGAAAGCAAAGTAAAGAAAATAGGAGGGGAAGAAAGAAAGTAAACTTGTATATATGTATTCTCAAGTTGTACAAGAATGAAGGGGAAAAAAATATGTTATTTTTACAATAGTGCCTTCATAGTAAAAGGATAAGTTAATAGAGTTGGGGACAATTAGGTAATTTAAACAACAAACATCAACTTTACTTCTTTTGTACCCAACAAATGAGATGAAAGTTTTGGAAAAAAAAAATCCACTAGTTTCATCTCTTTTTTCACACTTTACTTTCACATTCACTCTCAAAAAAACTTAAGAACACGTCCTTGTTTTTGTTTTCTTCACTTTCCACCCCGAAATCAAAACTTGAGAACAGAGTGTTAATACATCGTCATTAAACGTTATTTATATTTTATGATCTTTACCTAAGTTTTGTTAACGACAAAAGTAAATTTAATTTTTATAAAGCTTAAAGCTTGTCAAGTTTAATAGATATTAAAACAAGCTTTTCAAATAATATCTTCATCACTCAAGCATTTACATTTTGATTCATCATATTATTGATATGACTCTAAACTATAATGTATGTGAACATTTTTAGATCAAGCATGTTTTAGTTTCTTAAAACAAAACATTACATATGTATTTACATTTTAACATATTTCTAAAAATAGAAAACAACACATGACATCATGTAGTGCATCATTGAAATCTCTAGAAAATTTCACTAGATATTTTGTGTAAATTTAGACTCGACATATCTTACACAATCTTGGATAGATATGGTTGACTTTGGTAAGATTTTGGTGATCTTGCTGTCAGACCCCGGCGGCACCAAAAGTTTACACGGGCGGAACCCTTTTGAGGGATCCGTGGTCCGTGGTGCCTGCTGATCATTTTGGCTATAAATAGCAAAGCCAAAACAAGTTGTTTCTCATCCCTTTTCTAGCATATTCACATACATTCCTTCTCTCTAACATTTCTAACTCAGTTTCATATCATTATAGTGATCATCTTTTGTAGCAAAGAAGATCAAGGCATATTCAAGCTTCAACAAATAGTTGGAAGGTGTTGTTGTATGATATAGTGTTGATTCATATATCATTGTTGTACCAAACCATCATAATCTTATGAGTGTGAGTGGTTTGTATTTTAGTCCTTAAAATACATTGTGTGTGGGAGTGATTGTACCCTTGAAAAGAACTCGACATCTAGCTTAGTGTCGGAAATAGTGTGTAAGCGAAGTGTAAAGGTTTCTCTGCTGGTGAAAGGAGCTTGTTGACTAGTGAAGTTAAACTCTCGAGTGTGAGACTCGAGGAGTGGAGTAGGGCAAGGAAAAAGAGTCCTTGTAGACCGAACCACTATAAACAACTTGTCTTGGTTTGATTGTTTCTTTCCTTATTTACTCTTTATATACATTGCTTGCATATTGATGATTATTCACTAACATATCTAAGATCAATATCAATTGATCTTTCAATAAGTTTCAAAACAAAGTTTTTAATCGGTAAACTATTCAACCCCCCTTTTAGTTTTCCACAATTGGTACCAGAGCCTCGTTGCTCAAGAATTTCTAAAACATATTGTATTTTATAAACTTGAAACGATCTATGGATTCCGAAAACTTTAAAGAAGGGCAATCTATGCAAAGACCACCACTCTTCGAAACCAATGGATTTATCTATTGGAAAAATCGTTTTGAAACATATGTAAAATCAAAAGATATAGATCTTTGGTTGGTTATAATTAAAGGAGACTGATAACATCAAATAGTCCTGATTATTAAGTGTCAATTTCCCCCGATAATGCTTGTAATTTATATCATTTATATGGATTTACGCTTGTTTTCCATTGTTTTCCACTTTCAGGTAAATAACGAGCATTGGAGCTAAAAAGACGCGGAACCGGAGAAATATCTAAAGATTTATCACAGTATGCTACTTTGAAGAAGTTATGGCGTAACTCGTCTCTCACATTACGCCGTAACTATTGCGTGACTCAAAAAACCAACTTATCAAAAGGTTACGGCGTAACTCTTCCCAAAGGTTACGACGTAACTATATTAGGTCAAATGAGGTTCCACGCCGCTGATACCTACGCCGTAACTACTGCATCTACTACGACGTAACCAAGTTTATTGAAGACTACGGCGTAACCACTCATTAGGTTACGCCATAACCAGCAGATCTAGTGCAAAATACGAAGAAATAGAAGGTTACGGCACAACTCTTATTTTAGTTACGCCGTAACCCAGATCTGGCCTATAAATACCCCATGAATTCCAGCATTTCTAATAATCCCATTCCACACACAACACTCAGAGAACGTGGGAAAAAGCTCAAGGTAGGTCTAGAGGAGCATACGGAGCTGTCTCCAATGGAGAAATCACTCCTCTACGATAAGCATTAGCGTTTTATATTTCTTTTACTTTCAATTCATTTATTTCGTACCTTTGAATACTGAATTGGTTTGCATGATCAATATGAGCGGCTAAGCACCTCTTGGTGGTGGCCTAGTTATGATTCCTTAATTGTTTTATTTGCGTTTACTTTACTTCCGTACAATTATTTCTAAGTGTATGCATGCATAGTTTATTGGTAGCCACCCTTGGTTCGGTAGTTTTGAATGGCGATAGAGGCCAATTGCCTAGGAGATATGACCAACTGACCCTGGGTGAGCGGACTGAGACGGGAAGGGTAAGATATGACCAACTGACGACCCTTTCTACTTGTGCGATTTGACCAACTGATCACCTATCGTTTGGATGAACTTAAGAATTAGGGGGTGCGTGTCTAAGTTCCTAACGGCTGGGCATTCAGTATTATAAATCTAGCATTTAGCGGTACTTAATGACTTAGCTTAGGGGACCAGGAACAACAGGACTTATGAGGGGACACCTGACTTCTCCTGTGGTGGCATCTTTGCTGATAAGTTAGGGCGAATTGGCCAAATGCTGTCCTCTCGACTTTGAATCCATCTGAAGTAATTGGAAGTAAGTAGACGTAGACATAACTAGCTAGGAGGATTAACTAGGTTAGCACCACTCTCCTCTATTGATTTCCCTTTATCATTTATTTGCTTTTATTCTGTTTTATTCTGCATTAGAATTAGTAATAATCCATCACACATATCTCTTGGGACGACCTCGGCTTTACCGATTACTACACTACACACGACCGGGTACACTGCCCGTTAGTGCACTAGGGTAGACCATAGGTATAACGAGACTTTATAAATATTAAAACCTGGTCAGTAAAACCTGCATCAAGTTTTTGGCGCCGCTGCCGGGGAGTTATTTTAGGATTAATATTAAGTCTTTCATTTCGTTTTAAACTTTTCTCACGATCATATTTCAAGTTTTCAGGTACCATGGAAGTTGTTAACATCGATGACCTCACTCTTGAGGAATACTTGGCATTAACAAGAGAAGAACAAGGACCAGGGATTGTTAGGCCAGCTATAGCAGAAGATGCTCAATTCGAAATCAAACCTCAATTCATGAGGAAATTACGTGCAAATCCCTTCTCTGGAAGCATCACCGATGATGCCCATGAACATATAGACAACGTCGAGTACATTGTCAGCCTATTCAAGATTCCCAGAGTCTCACATGATGCTATTATGTTACGAGTATTCTCTATTTCTCTTACGGGAGCTGCAAAAAGATGGGTTGATCAATTACCTGCTGGGACTGTCAACACTTGGCCTATATTAAAAAAAATTCATTCAGAGATACTGTCCTCCATCAAAGACGGCTAAGCAATTGGAAGAAATCCATAACTTCAAGCAAGAGGGTGATGAAACGTTATACCAAGCTTGGGAAAGATATAATGAATTGTTATACAAATGCCCTACTCATGATCTCAACAGCCAACAAAAGGTGAACGTCTTCTACAAGGGTCTGAACATCTCCTCAAGACAAATGATTGATTCTCAAGGGTCGATTCCTAGTATGACACCCACTTTGGCTTTAGAAACTATTCAAAAAATGGCAGACCACTCTCACAAATGGCACAATGGAGGGAGCAACCGAAGTAGGAATGGAGATATGGAAGGCCTTGCAGCAGTAAACAACAAATTAGAAAGCCTTAGAAGAGAAATGAAGAAACTCAAGGAAAATGTGCATTCCATTCAAGAAGAGCGAAACAGGGACTCCACCTTCTAAAGAATGTTCCTCCAACGAGGAAGTTAAAAGGATCGGAGAAGTTAAATATGGAAGAGAATCCCCTTTCAACAACTACAATAATAACGGGCCCAGATATCGAGAAAAATCCCCTGGGTTCTACACAATAATCAACAACAATCCTCCTAAACCTAGCCTTGAAGAAATAATGCATAGGCACATCGAAGAATCTACAAAAAAGGGAGATAAACTCAAGGAATGGATGGTCAAAGTGAAGGAGGACACCAATATGAACCTACATAACCAAGATGCTGCGATTAAAAACCTCGAAACACAAATTGGGCAATTGGCTAAAAACCTTGAAACGAGTAATGCTAAAGCCATTACCTGCAAGGCCATATTTGCGCAAGATAAAGCAAATAAAGAGCAGTGCACATCCTCTATCACTAATGATCTTTCCGGGATTAACTACCTAAGAGAGGATGACAAATCAGAAGACGACGAGGTCCTGCCAAGCCAACTTCCTGAAAAACAGCAATACCAGAAACAGGAAGAAATTATCAAAAGCATTGAGGAGACTCTGGTTCCAAACAAACATTTTAGCAACTCGATGTCAACCAAGGATAGCGAATCAGTGACAGCATGGTCACCGTTTACTCGTCCTAAAAAATGTGAAAGAAAGGCGAATGAATGGATATACCCTCATAAGGGAGAGGGACATGATGTTGAGTTAGCATTGGAAGATTGGTACAAAATAAGATTTGGGAACTCAAAAATCCATAAGGGGCTGGTTAAGCAATATAAGTACAATCATCTCACTGACACAATAAATGGTGCAAGATCCAGCATCAGTATTACTAGTAGTCTTATTACTGAAGATGATGACCGGGGAAAATCATGTGATAAATGGCTTTCACATAAGTTTGGAACAGATGGCATCAGTAATTCTACAAGGAAAAAAAGGTTCGACAAATGGATGAATGAGTGCCAACGAGTGGTGGAAGTGGGCCAGATCCGAAGGCCCCCATAGAAGCCCTGCAGCTCTGAGTCTAACTTAAAGACTCATAAATAAAGAAAAGTGATCTTTTGGGAGACAACCCGAATTATCCCTTTCTTTTATTTTATTTCCATTTCTGTTGGGTTTTGTGTTTTCTAACTATTTTTGCAGGAAACGAGGAAGTAATTGCTGCTGCAGTTTGCTGATCTGAACAGAGTTACGGCGTAACTCATCTTGGTGATTACGCCGTAACCAACCTTTTAGCAGCAGAGTTATTGACGCATTACCAATTACGGCGTAATACCATCTCAGTGGTTACGCCGTAACTACTCGCTTTGCAGCTTATGTCAGGTTTTGCCAGTTACGGCGTAACTCCCTCAAAAGAGTTACGACGTAACCTTCCTCTGCTTTAATTCTTTCATTTTAAAACACAATAACCTTGTGTTAGTATTTTAAACTAACTTTGTGGGTATGTTCCCTGTAAACCCTCACAAGACTTCACTCGTCCACTTGGGACACCAAGTGGTTTAAAAGGCTTGTTGCATTCGCTAAATGAAACCGTGATTCCTACGAAAGTGAGTTAGGTTTTTTTTTCATTCTTCATTTTTCATTTTGTCTTTTTAGATTTATGCTTGTCGGTAGTGTGATTTTAGGGATTGAAGTTTGTTCATGATGCTTATACGAAGGCACGTCTTTTTTTCGTGGGCCTTCCTTCTTTATGGAGAATATTTCAGGGAAGTTCTCGCTCTAATTCTACTTTTCTCTTCACCTTTATTTAATGCTTAGTACAAAAGGGACTTTGTACAATTCAAGTGGGGGGACGAGAGTAGAATTATCTCTTGAACATTATTTCACCCTCATTTTTCTAGTTTATTTTGAAAAATTATGCCATTTTTAAAATTTTGACATGTTTTTCTTAACCTAACTAGATTAGACCTTAGCCGAGCACATACAACCCTTGATATTATATGGTGAGATTAGCCTTATCAGTTTCCCATATTTTACCCCAAATCCACCAAATTATGAGTATGCCGGTAGCTTGTAAACTTTAGAACTTGGCCTTTGCATCATTTCGAGACCATAGACGAGGTATGCTGAGTTAGCTCGATGTATTTGGACTTTTCAGTTTTAGAAGGCAATATCATAGGATTATCACCCAAACAGCCTGCCATTGTGTGTCTATCGATTAGTCACCTCGACTTCTCGACCCCCATGTGAAACCCTTTTGTTGCACTCATCTTTAGTGCAAGATACCCCTAGATACACCCTTCTGAGCCATTCCTTTCATTTTGTTAACCCGATATATTGTTTCGATACACCTATACACCTTAGCTTACCCTGTAGTCTTTATTTGTGATTGGGAAGTCATCAATTGCCTAAGTTCAAGGTTCGAGTGGAAGGGTTCGGAAATCACGCTTTCATCGACAGCATTCCTGAAGATCATTAAAGACCCCCCGAATTCCCATTGTTCATCTCAAGTGGGGGGATATTGTGTTATGTTATTATTGTTTTGTTGAAAAAAAAAGTGATTCGAAAAAGAAAAAAAAATAGTTGTTATGATATTGTAAAGTGCGATATTATAAGCACTGTAGTATGAGCTTTATTGATTTAGTATCGAGGATGCCACCTCGGTCACATTTGAAGATTGGAGTTGGTAATTATGCCAACAGCTGGAGAAAAGGTAGTGTGCCCATCACGACGTCCTCTAATGACACATCTACCTTATATTTCATGATCCGGTTTCTTGACTTCAAAGCTTGAACTTTGGGTGGACGGTCAGTGGTGATGACTTGGTTATAGATTTAGACTACCTGCTTGTTTTTATTTTACACCATTTATATATCCCATGTCTTATCCTACCCTTTAGTCATGAAGCGTGTCTAGGTGATGCAGCGAGCAATCTTTGGTGTCTTGGCCATGGATTTGGTCATGTATCATTGATTTTGTCCACTTCCCCGTGACATGTTAGTAATGACGAGTCACCCCTTAACCTTTGTCGTGTCTACCCATATTGCCTTCGAGAATTGCTTAGCCCTTAACTCTAGTGGTGGAGATTTGTGTAACCGCCAAGCTTATGATAGAATACATGCTATGACTGTGCGATTTAGTGATCACCCCGAAATTGACACTTAGAATAGTTGAGAGATTTGAGTGTTTTGTTCCCCTTTCGTGAGGTGTTCGGCTTTGTTTTATTCTAGCATAAGGGATTTATAAACTTATATTTTCCAGGTTATGGGAGACATCTTTTTAGGAATCTTTCTAATAAGGTCTACTTGAGGGCAAGTAGAGTTTAAGTGGGGGGATATTTGATAACATCAAATAGTCCTGATTATTAAGTGTCAATTTCCCCCAATAATGCTTGTAATTTATATCATTTATATGGATTTACGCTTGTTTTCCATTGTTTTCTACCTTCAGGTAAATTACGAGCATTGGAGCTAAAGAGACGCGGAACCGGAGAAATATCTAAAGATTTATCACAGTATGCTACTTTGAATAAGTTACGGCGTAACTCGTCTCTCACATTACGACGTAGAAGGTTACGGCGTAACTCTTCCCAAAGGTCACAACGTAACTATATTAGGTAAAATGAGGTTCCACGCCACTAATACTTACGCCGTAACTACTGCATCTACTACGACGTAACCAAGTTTATTGAAGACTACGGCGTAACCACTCATTAGGTTACGCCCTAACCAGCAGATCTAGTGCAAAATACAAAGAAATAGAAGGTTACAGGGTAACTCTTATTTTAGTTACGCCGTAACCCAGATCTGGCCTATAAATACCTCACGAATTACAGCATTTCTAATCATCCCATTCCACATACAACACTCAGAGAACGTGGGAAAAAGCTCAAGGCAGGTCTAGAGGAGCATACGGAGCTGTCTCCAAGGGAGAAATCACTCCCCTACGATAGGCATTAGCGTTTTATATTTCTTTTACTTTCAATTCATGTATTTCGTACCTTTGTATACTGAATTGGTTTGCATGATTAATATGAGCGGCTAAGCAACTCTTGGTGCTGGCCTAGTTATGATTCCTTAATTGTTTTGTTTGCGTTTACTTTACTTCCGTACAATTATTTCTAAGTGTATGCATGCATAGTTTATTGGTAGCCACCCTTGGTTCGGTTGTTTTGAATGGCGATAGAGGCCAATTGCCTAGGAGATATGACCAACTGACCCTAGGTGAGCGGACTGAGACGGGAAGGGTAAGATATGACCAACTGATGACTTACTTGTGCGATTTGACCAACTGATCACCTATCGTTTGGATGAACTTAAGAATTAGGGGATGCGTGTCTAAGTTTCTAACGGCCGGGCATTCACTATTATAAATCTAGCATGTAGCGGTAGTTAATGACTTGGCTTAGGGGACCAGGAACAACAAGACTTATGAGGGGACACCTGACTTCTCCTGTGGTGGCATCTTTGCTGATAGGTTAGGGCGAATTAACCAAATGTTGTCCTCTCGACTTTGACCCCACCTGAAGTAATTGGAAGTAAGTAGACGTAGACATAACTAGCTAGGAGGATTAACTAGGTTAGCACCACTCTCCTCTATTGACTTCCCTTTATCATTTATTTGCTTTTATTCTGTTTTATTCTGCATTAATAGTTTAATTAATTATATCCCTATCAAAACTATTATTAATCTGTGACACCTAGACTTAGTAATAATCCATCACACATAGCTCTTGGGACGACCTCGGCTTTACCGATTACTACAATACACACGACCGGGTCGGTTAATCTGCCCGTTAGTGCACTAGGGTAGACCATAGGTATAACGAGACTTTATAAATATTAAAACCTGGTCAGTAAAACCTGCATCAGAGACTTTAGTTCTACAACAAAAGATATTTCTGTTGATGATCAAAAGAAATTAATAGCTAAAAATAGAGCTTTATAATGCTTTGCTTAGAAAAGAATATGAAAGAATTTTTACTTGTGAAACCGCTAAAGACATTTGGGAATATTTGATTATTACACATAAAGGAAATTCACAAGTCAAGGATAACAAAATTGATCTTCTTGTTCAACAATATGAACAATTTGTTATCCCTGAAGATGAAACCATTGATTGTGGTTTTGCTCGCTTTAATACTATTATTACATCTCTTAAAGCACTTGATGAATCTTTTCGTAGTAAGAACTTTGTCAGAAAATTTCTTAGAGCACTCCATCCGAAGTGGAGAGCTAAAGTGACGGCTATTGAGGAATCAAAAGATCTCTCAAAAATGTCACTAGACGAGCTAATCGGAAACCTCAAAGTACACGAAATGGTGATGGAGAAAGATTCGGAAATCATCAAAGGAAAAAGAGAGAAAGTCAAATCCGTTGCTCTAAAGGCAAGAACGAAATCAAGTGATGATGACGAATCTTGCTCCGGTAGTGAAGATGAGGAGTATGCCATGGCCGTTAGAGATTTCAAAAAGTTGTTTAGAAGAAGAGGAAAGTTTGTAAGGCAACCTCGAGAAGAAAAGAAGTCATTCCGAAAAGACCGGGATGACAAAAAGGGTAAAGGTGAAAGAAAGTGTTTTAGATGCGGTGATAAAAGTCATCTAATAGGAGATTGTCCCAAGCCACCTAAAAGCAAAACTCAACGAGCTTTTGTAAGTGGTGCTTGGAGTGATAGTGAGGATGATGAAGAATCAAGCAAGGATGAGATCGCTCTAATGGCACATGAATCAAATGAGGTACATTCTGGCTCATCTTATTCCTCTATTGATGATGACACTTTGCAAAAACAATATAATCAATTGTGTGAGCTTAGTTTAAAAATCATAACTAAAAATAATTTTTTAAAGACTAAAAAGGAATTTTTAGAAAATGAAGTCTATGAGTTAAAAGAAAAGGCAAAACGATTAGAAAAGGGAAAAGTAAATGACGATGGTTGCAAATCATGTCAAGAGCTTAGTCTTGAAATAGAAAAACTAAAGCTCACACAAGAAGTTCTAATCGAACATAATTCTAAATTTAAAAGGTTTAACAAAAATATTGCTTGTGTCGATGAAATAGTTATAATTCAAAAAACACCAGGAAACATGAATGGACTAGGATTTAATGAAGTATTAATTCCAAGGAGTCAAACCAAAACGGTCGAAAAAGACAAACAAAATGTCAAAACTGCTGCAGTACAACACGGACTAGACGGACCCAAAAATAGGGTTCCGTCCGTTGTACAGTTTGGTGTCGTGGGGACTGCAGCAGAACAGAATGTTTTTAATACGGACCGTAGTGAATTTGTCAAAGTAACAAAAAAAACCAAGGATAATGTTAAACTAAAACCTGCTGTTACATCAGGAGTAGGACTTGCTAGAAATGAATTTAGATCTAAAACTATTCAACAACGGTCTAAAACACCTATTGCCAAACGACCCTTTCCTAAGAGCAACCACAACATACAACCCAACTATCAACATATCGGTTGGAATCAAAACTTCCCTAGACCATATCAAACTCCAGATTACATGCCATGGAACCCTTACCCATCATTTCCATATATGAACCAAGTAAATGGTATGTTTAACCCAAACGGACCCATGAGATATTGGGGACCAAACGCTTGATTTATTTGTGTCTTTGGTATGTTTGAAAGTTGGATTAGAACCTGATGAATGGATAAAAGATAGTGGATTCTCACGACACATGACGGGCAACAAAAACCTCTTCTCTACATACCAAGAGTATGACGGAGGTAATGTCACTTTTGGTAGCAATCTCAAAAGCAAAATCATTGGCAAAGGTACGATCGCTCATAACTCCCTAACTATTGAAAATGTTGCTCATGTCGATAGGTTAGGATTTAACCTACTTAGTATTAGCCAATTATGTGATAAAAAGTATAAAGTACTATTTGAAGAAAATGGTAGTAAAATACTAAAAGATGGTATCATCATAGCAAAAGGAGTTAGGAAAAATAACATATACGTCATGAAAATAGATAAAACATCTAATAACAAACTTTGTCTAACAACCTTAGATGATAACTCAACTCTTTGGCATAGACGCTTAGGTTACGCTAGACTTATCCAAAACCTATCTTCAAAAGAGCTAGTTAGAAATTTACCAAAACTGAAATATGATCAACACTTTTGCGACGCTTGCAAAATTGGTAAACAAACTCATAGTAGCCACAAGGCTAAAAATATGGTGTCCACATCTAAGTGTCTAGAACTTTTGCATATGGACTTGTTTGGTCCATCCGCTATAAGAAGCTATGGAGGCAACTTATACACTTTGGTCATAGTAGATGATTACTCAAGGTTTACTTGTACATTATTTTTGAAAACTAAAAATGAAGCTTTTGATAAATTTGAAATTCTTAGCAAGAAAATTCAAAATCAACTAGGTGTTAACATTGTGTCGATCCGAACGGATCATGGTCGTGAATTTGACAATGAAACACAATTTGGAAACTTTTGTGATACAAATGGTATAACACATAACTTCTCGTCTCCTCGAACACCTCAATCTAATGGAGTTGTAGAACGTAAAAATAGAACCATTCAAGAAATGAGTAGAACAATGCTTAATGAACAAAACATTCCTCAAAAGTTTTGGTGTAACGCCGTTGACACTTCTACATATATTTTAAATAGAGTCTTAATACGTCCTTTCCTAAACAAAACACCATATGAATTATATAAAGGCAAAAAGCCAACTTTAGGATATTTTAGAGTGTTTGGATGTAAATGTTTCATTCTTAATACTAAAGACTATCTCACCAAGTTTAACCCAAAGTCTTATGAAGGTGTATTTCTTGGTTACTCACAAACTAGTAAAGCTTACATTGTCTTAAACAAAGAAACAATGAAAGTCGAGGAATCGTTGAACATACCATTCGACGAAAGTCCACCTCCCTCTAAGACATCACCTTTGGTAGATGATGACTTAGTTGAAAGTCAACTTGTAGAAAGTCAAGAAATAATTGAAAATGACAAGGAAGATGAACCATTAAATAATGAAATTATAAACATCAAAGAATCCAAAAGTCATCCTTTAGAAAAGGTCATAGGACAACTAAATCAAAGAACATTAAGATCACAAGCCCAAAATCAAAGTAATCACATTTTCTTTGTATAAACCATTGAACCGAAAAACATAAACGAAGCAATAAAAGATGAATCTTGGGTAATTGCTATACAAGAAGAGTTAAACCAATTTGTTAGAAATGATGTTTGGAAGTTAGTTCCAAAACCTAAAGATCAAACTATAATTGGAACGAAATGGGTTTTTCGAAATAAAATGGACGAAAATGGTGTAGTATCTAGAAACAAAGCTAGGCTTGTCGCACAAGGTTATAATCAACAAGAAGGGATTGATTATGATGAAACTTATGCACCAGTAGCTAGGCTTGAGTCTATTAGAATCTTACTTGCATATGCATGTCCTTATGACTTTAAATTATTTCAAATGGATGTTAAGAGTGCATTTCTTAATGGGTTTATTAACGAAGAAGTATATGTTGCTCAACCTCCCGGTTTTACCAACTTTGAGAAACCAAATCATGTCTTCAAACTCAAGAAGGCATTATACGGACTTAAGCAAGCACCAAAAGCTTGGTACGATCGACTTAAGACTTTTCTTGTTGAAAACAAATATATCATGGGAATAGTAGATAATACTCTTTTTACCAAGAAAAAGGAATCACACATTATCATAGTTCAAATATACGTTGATGACATCATATTCGGATCAACTTGTTAAGAGCTATGTGATGATTTTTCTAAAATAATGCACGATGAGTTTGAGATGAGTATGATGGGTGAGTTAAACTTCTTTATAGGACTTCAAATTAAACAACTAGAAGATGGCATATTCTTTAACCAATCTAAATACATAAAAGATATGCTTAAGAAATTTGGTCTTGAAGACTCAAAACCAACTAAGACACCCATGTCTTCGGACACTAAACTCACCAAGGATGAGGAAGGTGAATCGGTAGATAACACTAAACATAGAGGAATGATCGGTAGCCTACTCTATCTCACGGCTAGTAGACCCGACATTATGTTTAGTGTTTGTCTATGTGCTCGCTTTCAAGAAAATCCCAAGGCATCACACTTAGAAGCCTTAAAAAGGATATTTAGATACATTAAGGGAACGACATGTTTAGGATTATGGTATCCCAAATGAACGGGTGTAGAAACTATAGTGTATGCCGACTTGGACCATGCCGGTGACTATGTCGATAGAAAAAGTACTAGTGGTATTTGTACTTTTGTTGGACATTGTCTCACCTCATGGTTTGCAAAAAAGCAAACAGCTCTGGCTATCTCAACAACTGAAGCCGAATACGTCTCAGCCGGAAAAGCATGTCAACAAGCTCTTTGGATGAAGCAAGCTCTTGTGGATTATGGAATTCATCTCAACGATATCGCTATACGTTGCGACAACAAAGGAGCTATTGATCTCAGCAAAAATCCCGTCCAACATGCTCGTACGTAGCATATTGAAATCCGCCATCACTTTCTTTGCGACAATGTTCAAAAAGGAAACATCTCAATTGAGAAAGTATCCTCCGAAGACAACATTGCCGACATTCTAACTAAGCCTCTCAAACGAGAACCATTTAATCTTCTTAGACTTGGTTTAGGTCTAATGGAACCAAACATGTAGTTAAAACATAGTCTAAACCTTAGAACAAACAAAACAAAACAAATTAGTTTAAGTCTGCTACTGTTCCCACGGCACCAAACGATAACGAGGACGGAACCAATTTTTTGGTGCCGTCTGGTCCATGGTGACAACAATAGCAAAAATACCACTTACAAAACATCTTCTTCCTCACAAACCACTTTACCAAAACGTTTCAACAACACACCTAACTCTTTGTTGACACTTTCTCACCAATTAATCGCTGAAGATAACATCATTGTAAGTATCCTAACTACATTAATTCTCTTAATTCTGAGTCTAGGATTCTAATTTGTGCACAAAATCATTAGATGGGGATTATGTATATTCTTGTACAAAATATGGATTCAATTGGCAAATTGCATAACTAATCATTGAAATTAGGTACTACATTGTCACATTGCATAAACCAATTATGTTTCCCAATAATTAAAAGATAATGACTATAAGACCTTATTCTAAACAAACACCCCGTGTCAAAATTTTGAAAAGCTTCTCACTTGTAGGAAAACAATTTTTCATTGCTAATACAAATAGAAACGTAAATTTTCATCACTTGCATAATGCTCTTGAATACTAAAGGTAATTCATAACTAATATGTATTCCCAGGTATATTCAAATGAAGCCATATTGAATTAGGAGCGTTTGGGTTATCTCATGCCTTTTGCCAAACACCCCCACTAAAAACCATTTTATGCGTAAAATTAGTCAAGATAACCGCAACTCCAAATCGTTTTCATATAGGCACACATTACAACCAAAAACGCTAAATTTGTCTTTATTTTTAACATGTAAATTCTTGTTCATAGGAACAACCATGGTAGCCGCAAAATTATATGATCACAAGGATACTCTTAGCTACATCCCTAAACACCACAAAACCAAGGGTCTCACCAAGGAACAAGTCGAAATCTTTAAGAGTCTAGAGCAAAGTTACTTTCATGAGGGTAGGATCATTCATTCCTCTTTTTTCGCTGGAACTAATCTCCGTCAAGAGCTTTCCACTATCAACTTTGACTGTCTCCTCGACATCGATGAACCCATTTATCCTAGGTTTGTTTTAGAATTCTATGCTAGTGTTGTATCTTTCACTGATGAGGACGATCAAATGGCTCTTAGTTTTAGGATCAATCAAACCGAATACTCAATCTCCCTAAACCAATTTGCTCAAGTGCTAGGAATTCCTAACCGTGGTACATGTGTCTACTCGGATAAGTGGTCACTCACTATTCTTGATGCAATCAATGACCGCTCTCTTCCTTACCAAACTCCTTTGGCGGATAAGGATGTCATCCGTGAGCACCTTTTTCAACGAAAGGGTCGCTCCAACCCGTATCACCCGAAAGGGAAAGGAAGTAAACCGAGATCCATATGGTATGGAGCTCAATGAGCTTAAGCCCGAATTCAAGAAGTGGGAGGAACTCCTTAGAGCCAATGTCATTAGCACTATAGGAAATAGAGACCACATCAATGCTTGTCTTTGTCACATACTCTACAATTTGTCCACTCGTCAACCATTCAATTTAGCCTACTACATTGCTAGGAGAATGGTAGATATTCCAACTCAAGGATCGGTCGCTCATCCTTACGGGATGCTCCTCACCCGTCTCTATAGAGCATTTGCACCCATTCCACCAAGCCCAAAAGGGTTGAAGCTAGACTATGCTCTCATCCCTTACATATTTGTGCTCTTGAGTGACGAGCGAGGGGCTAAGGCTAAAGGCAAAAGGGCAAAACCTCCAACTCCTTCATCATCATCATCAAATAGCTCCGAAGACGGTCTCCCAATTTCTCGTCTTCTACCTCAAGATTACTATGCATCTCTCCCCGAGATTGAGAATGAATCGGCGGAGTTCAAGCAAACCAAGGGGATGTTCAAGTGCCTTGGAAGGATGATGACAAAGATCTACAAGAAGTTGGATAAGTGAGGTTTATTTAAAGGAGTGTTTGGAACAAGACAAAAATTATGGCGTATGATACAATTTGGTTGTTTTCACTTTGTAGGATGATAAAATAACTTTAAACAATGTTGTATGCTAACCGGTTTATGCAGGGGGATAGCACAAGTGTGTTATCAAATTTTACCCATTTTCACTTCTATGTGAAAATCGTTAGCCCTTGGTCAAAGTCTATGCTCCACTATGTTTGTATATGTGTTATCGACTTTTCCTAACTAGAAATAATTAATGTCATATGTTTTAAGCAAAATTTCAGGTTTCGAAAAAGTCCCCGATACTTAAAATATGGGTCTGTGAAGATTTCTGGTCTCCACGGACCAGACGACACAATTTATTTTGTTCCGTCTGTTATAGCTTTTGGTACCGCCATACCTGTACAGGCGGACCAGGCGGCATCAATTTAAGGGTTCCGCCTGTGTAAATAATTGTTGCCGTGGATCCTACAGCTAACTTTCTGAATTTCGCTTATTTCAACATTCCAAATTACCATACATTGTTTCTAGGATAGTCTTTACTAGTTTTTACTCATATTAGAACTAGTTTAACACATTTAGGCATATAGGATATCCATTTCCCACCAAAATTCAAAAATTTCAAAAATTCACCCAAGGAACCCTTTTTCATAAAGGAAGGAACCAAAAATTTGGTTCCTTGCAATCTGTGGGTGATCTAATTCTAAATATCTCATAATCATTAGAACACATTTATTGCAAATCTTTGTCACTTCACTCCATCCTTCTTGTATGGATTGACTTGGGTGATATGACTAGCATTAAACCCACTTCAAAATCATTAGGAACCTCATCTCTTCTATGGTTTAACATCAAATCAAACACATTTCTCCATAATTTCACAATCCTATAAATTAAGAGCTTCTAAGATGATCATCCTCACACCTTCTCAAATCTTATCATCTACTAGCAAAACCTTAAGCTAAAATGACTAAGTCTTCTCCATCAACCAAGCCTTGCAAGAGAACCGCTAGAATGAGCGTAAGACCATGTTTCTTTGTCAACATAAGCTCCTCTTCCGAGTCCTCTCCTTTAACCATCTCATCTCCCATAAGAGATGAGAACTTCCTCACTTTGGCTACACCTACACCACCTCAAAAATCACCTATCATGTCACTACTCCACCACCAGTAAAGACTCCTATCAGTAGCTCACCACCACCGGCTCCTATCCAAACATCAAAGTCACCATCACCTCCAAAATCTCCAACACTCATCCCATTAGAGCTATTCTCTACACCACCTACATCTCCAAATCCATTTTTGGAAGACTTGGAGGACTTGCCTCCTAGGCCCAACCATCCACCACCACTACCATCCTTTGGTACTATTGAGCGAATAGCTCATGAGTCTCCACGTCCATCATTTGACCCAAACGCCCCGTTAGGACCAAAAACTCTCCTTTTCCACCCTATCCACAAGGAAATCCATGGTCCTTTGTATGGGGATCAACCACTACCTACAACATCCATGCCTCCTCATTTAGAGGACATTGAAGAATCCATGTGGGATGATTACCCCACTAAAGAAGAGATTGAAGCCGAGCTCAATCATCTCCACCAATTTTCCAATATGGTGGATTCTCATCTTAGTGAGACCATGCAAACGCAAAGTGCTTTGCTAGCCTCCATAATTACCACTCCAATCACTAACACCAACAACTCCACCATTCCACCACCACAAAATCATGAACCATACTACCTTCCTAGACACGGTTGCTCAAATTCCCGGGTGATGGTCCATGAGCTTCAAGATGAACTGAGGTTCATCCTCAATCACATCCTAGAGCGCATCAATGTTGTTGCTCATCAACCACCTCAATAGGAGGCTCCTAGTTTATGTCTCTTAAGCATTTGTTTTTATTTTTCTAGGATTTTCTTTGTATTTTTTTAGGATTATTTTTTTCATGTACTAACACTTCATTGTGTTCCCTTTTCATGATTTTCATATCACAAAAAATTTTAACAAATGATTGGTGTTTATTATATTGTTGTGGGTTGTTACATGGTGTTTGGAAATACTTGTGATGATGCTTATTACTAACATTTTTTTGTAGCTTTTTAACAATCCATGTATCTTTCTCTTGGCACCCAATTTAGGGG
The DNA here is from genome assembly GCA_910596185.1 of Chrysanthemum makinoi. NCBI lineage: Eukaryota > Viridiplantae > Streptophyta > Magnoliopsida > Asterales > Asteraceae > Chrysanthemum > Chrysanthemum makinoi. The sequence continues at coordinate 217,413,523 of OU343219.1, read as the reverse complement.
GAGCATTGGTCAAGGGGGAGATAATGGCTCGGACTCATCACATATTCCGCCTCACATCTTCTTTTTGTTGAGACAAAAAGGGGGAGAAATAAAATAGAACTTGGAAAACTTTGACTTTTATAAAAAGTCAACTGCATACTTGACTTTCTGAAAAGTCAACATCACATATTAACTAATGAAGACTTTGACTTTCAAATAAAGTCAACTGCATACTTTGACTTCATGAAAAGTCAACATCATATCTAAATTGGACATACTAGTATTATCATCTTTATCTAAATCTTTCAAGTTCTAAATTTAATTTTATATTTTTATAACTCTTGTACAAACTTTACATCTTTTATAAAAATAAAATTTATGTTTTGTCCTCAACAAAAAGGGGGAGATTGTTAATACAAATATCGTCATTAAACGTTATTTATATTTTATGATCTTTACCTAAGTTTTGTTAACGACAAAAGTAAATTTAATTTTTATAAAGCTTAAAGCTTGTCAAGTTTAATAGATATTAGAACAAGCTTTTCAAATAATATTTTCATCACTCAAGCATTTACATTTTGATTCATCATATTATTGATATGACTCTAAACCATAATGTATGTGAACATTTTTAGATCAAACATGTTTTAGTTTCTTAAAACAAAACATTACATATGTATTTACATTTTAACATATTTCTAAAAATGGAAAACAACACATGATACCATGTAGTGCATCATTGAAATCTCTAGAAGATTTCACTAGATATTTTGTGTAGATTTAGACTCTACATATCTTACACAATCTTGGATAGATATAGTTGACTTTGGTAAGATTTTGGTGATCTTGCTGTCTGGTATGTGCTAAAACACATACCTTTTCATTATCAAAACTAACCCAAAATAACCAAGAAAGAGCCGTTTATTGCTAACATTTGCGTGTTTCTTGAGTTTTTGCTTGTGCAGGTACGGATACGTTAAAATACTCAAAAAGAAGCCAAAACCAAAGAAAACCGAGCACGAGAGAAAGAAGAATGCAAAAAGCTGAGGCTGGAGAAGGGATTTGCAAGTTTGGACAATCAATTCTCAAAATGGCAGTTTTAGTCCCTGAAGATTCAGAATTTTCATGTTTAGTCCTTGGAAGATTCAAAAGTCGCAAATTCAGCCCTTGGATTATTTGAGAATGACAAGAATGGCCCTTGGAGAATGATTTCAGAAATTACAGTTTGGTCCTGTATTTTCGAAGATATACACAATTGGCCCTTATGCTATACTATGGATCCATTTATCATCCTTAATCCAATACTATTAAACCTTTGGCCCAATTTTATCCTAAATCCAAACCCACAGCCCAAGCAAACTACCCGGCCCCAACTTATATCCTATACCCGGTATATCCAAGGCCACCCGGATCCCATCATTAACCCGGTACCACTTTAACCCGATTCAAACAAAAATAAACAATCCCAAACGCGCCCTACAGTACCTGTCTTCCCCAAATCCAAACGCGCCCATTTTACCCACTCCCAATCACCCAACATCGTACTAGCATCTTCTTTGGATCATTCAGAGTGCGACATGTCGGGATAAGCTTCACGTGGCTAATTGGAGCTACCTCATTGGCTGTAACACCTCACCATGTGAATTGGAGCACTATGATTGGAGGAAGTGACAGTGATGTGATTGTGTGGCTGAGGATTGCTTCTAGGCTCTTCTATCAAGGATCCCAAGGCTCTTGAAGGCTATAAATAGACCCCTTTGCTCAAATTGTAATCGTGCAATTCCTTAGTTTCAAATTAGCTTATTGTTTCTTGTATTTCAATCTTTCAGTAGTTTATAAATGTTTTCTTAAAGCTTTTATTGTAATCTCAATCCATTGTAATTTTTTTTCAGTTTTAATCAAATTTCCAAGTTTTGAATTTAATCTTGCATTTCTGATTTTAAGTACTCAATAAGCTGTTTTGAATAATGGAATAAGCTCATTTAAGCTTGATATAGCTTTAGTGAGCTTATAGTGTGCCTACACTGTTTCATTGCAATCAATACTCAACAAAAGCTCTCGGGTCAATGAAAGTCAACTGTGGTTGAAATTGGTCTTGATATGGAGATGGGGTGATCTTAAGGCTGAGTTGGGCTTGATTTAGTGTTGGGTGTTGGATTTGGTTGATTTGGTACTGTTGTAATGCCCAAATTTTGGCAGGACCTCAAGTGAGTTCTTATTCCATTTCATTCAAAACTGTCATGTATGCTATAATCATTTTAGGTTGTGTTAGTTCTTGATTGGATGTTGATTTAATCCTAGGATCTTAGCATTATAGCTGTTTATTTTGTCTCTGCATAGGTTTTAATAAGAAAGTTAGTATAATCTGCTTATTAGAATAGTTAAAAGGAGTGTTTGGATTAGTACTAAAAACTGTGCTAGAGGTTAAAACATGGGAGTAGTTCAATTTGCTTTAGGCTTGCTATAGTGTGTTGCATTCATATCAGTCCTTGTTTTGCATCCATTTTCCTTCTAAGTCAAAATTTCATTTAAACTGTTCTTGTTCTCCAATCTGTTGGAATCAGTTGCTAAAATTTTACATATAGGTGTAAAATTTGATAAACCAACTTGTTATAGTTGTATTACATCATTATTCATCAATTTCAGTTCATCATTTGATCTCAAATCTCAAATAAGTCAAACATCAGTAGAATTGTTTCAATAGTCAAAACATGTCTAAACACTTTTTTCTCGGACCTTGCAGCCTTTGCACAAGGTGCTATACAGCTTATTAGGGTCTCATATTTGGTCCAGTTGTAGTCTGCTTGGTGGTCTTGAAGACCACATATATGTTTTCACTTAAGCTCTTCTGATAAGTCAGTGAATAAGCTCAAACAGGAGGGTCTAAACCTGTTTGGGAAGAAATAATCAGTTAGCTTAATCTTGGTAGATTGCTTATTAGGTGTTAGGATTAGCTTGAATTAGTTGTTTTAGAGTAGTTATAGTATAATTTAGCTTCTGTCATCAGTTGGTGCATTCTAGAGCTTATTTGCTTATTTTCAATAGCTTATTACACATCAGTTTGCATTGCAACCCTCATTTCTTACACATAAGCATCATATTTTATATTTTTCATAGATTTAGAATAATATTTTTGAATTTCTCTGAATTTTTCATAATTTTTAGACTTTGTTTGATATTTTTCTTGATTTAAAACAATTTTTAGTTATTTTTAAATAGCTCTTATTACAAATAAATCAGAAAAAGTTCCAAAAAAATAAATTTTCATTTTTCCTAGATTAAGAAAATTATAAAAAGCAAAAAAAAAATAATTTTTCTAATTTTCCTAGTTTAATTTGTAATTTTTAGAATTTAAATTAGTTTAAAATTAGTTTTTAATTCAAATAAATTACAGAAAAATCATAAAAATTAATTTTAATTCTTAGTTAATTTTCAAATATCATTTTTAGCTAGAAAGTATATTTAGATTATTTTTAGGACTTAGATTAGACGTAGTTGCATTTTATTTACGTTTCTTTTAACACGTTTTAGTATAATTTACGTTTTAGGATTTCCCGTAGTATAATTTCCCATAATTGCTTTCCCATTCCCCGTAGTTTTAAAACATAATCACAAACCCAGAACATCGAGCATTTTAATAACGAACCAATAACGACGTTGCCCATTCACACCTCGTTGGGAAACGACTCGGATTTCCTAATCCGTATCACTATCACTCACGGGTTTTGATTCATTATCCTTTTTCCTAAAGGGATTTTAAATCACTACTTGTGGTTATTTTTGATATCGATATTGTGGTTTTATCCATACACACATACCCCTTGAACCTCAACGAATCAAATTTTTGGCGCCGCTGCCGGGGAGGTTGTGTCGCGACAATATCGTTAAAGGTTTGACGATTAGTGACTCGAGATCCTTCCTTTGTGAAGTTACTATTTTTTTATAAAAATCAAAAAAGTAAAAAATATTTTCCTTTTTCTTTTGTATATATATATATATATCATATTAAAAATACAAAAAGATTTTCTCTTTTGTTTTGAGCTAAAATAGAATACATAAATTATATAACATTCTCAACGGAGGTGTTATCATTAGTAAGTTCCCGAACTAAAGATCAAAAACTTGCCTTTGTGTCGCTTGTGAGTCGATTTATTTCTATTTGATAAACAAACTGTGTGGTGGGTATAAGGACGGCCCGACATTAAATTGCGGCTGTAAAGAAGCGGGTTTTTAATAAGCTTGTGACCTAAAAAGGCTTCTCCGCCGCTTGGCGTTTGTCTTATAGAGGTGATTTATTCACTTGGGATTATTGGTTAAGTTCCTTTGTGTTTTGAATACCGTTCGTTTTAATTGCCTTGGTTTTGAAAGTGCATGCGCTTCGTTCCAACAACTACTGAGGCCGATACGTGAAGCCGCTACAATTCCGAGAAGGCGAAATAGGCGTGCTCCATTAGTCGAACCCGAGATTCGAACTAATCCGACTCCGCCCATTATCGAAATGGCGGAGGACAACCGATCCATGCTAGAGCAACTCCAAGCACCCACGGTTATGGAGAAGCCATCGTCGTCAATCGCTTCGATAACTTTGAGCTTAAACACGGATTGATAAATTTGGTTTCGTCAAGCCAATTTTACGGATTTGAGAGGGACGATCCTCACTCTCATATCCGACGATTCAACAAGCTCACGTCTACGATCAAGTACCGTAACGTTTCGGAAGAGGCTATCAAGCTACTACTCTTCCCGTTTTCACTTGAGGGGGCCGCCCGAATTTGGCTCGAGAAACTACCCCCTCGATCGATAACCACATGGGAGAATTTAGTGTCAAAATTCGTGAACAAATTCTTCCCACCGTCTAAAACAACAAGTTTAAAAACGAAATAACGAAATTCACACAAAGATTTGATGAATCATTTAGTGAGGCAAGGGACCGATTCAAAGATTTGCTTAGGCAATGTCCCCATCATGGTTTTACGGAATTACACCAACTTGATACATTCTATAACGGTTTGAATGAAACTGATCAAGACTCTCTCAATGCCGCTTGGTGGTAATTTGTTGACCGATCAACGAGAGATGCCTTGTTGATTATTGAGAACAAATCTAAAGTTCGTACCTCACGTAGCAAATCGATTGCTTTGCCAGTGAGTGTTACACCATCGTCCTCGTCTTACGAAAATACATCTAGCACCGATGCTAAGATTGATAAGCTTACGGATATGATTCAGGCTTTGGTTAAGATTAAGACCGCTAAGGTTAATTTTTCTCCACCCGCTCAAGTCAAAGCGGTGGAAACGACTTGTACTACTTGTGGTGGCCCGCATGCTTACTACAATTGTACCGCCACCGATGGAAATCCTTTCGATGCTAATGCCGTAACCGGAGGTAACCAATACCGTTCTCAAGTTGAACCAATCCTACGTGTTACTAATCAAATGGTACCTCCGGGATTTTCTCAATCAAACAATCAGATTCGTTTTAATCAGAATCAAGTTCGTGGACCAAATGTTCAGAACCAATTCAAAGCTCCACCAAATCAATACCCGAATCAAGGAGTCAATTACAATCAAGGATATCAAGCTTCAAGCTATCAAGCTCCGCTTTTTCCCTCTAATGAATTCTCAATTACGTTCGAACAATAATGCTACCATCCAAACCATGAAAACCCAGATTTCAAGTTTGAGAAACGAGTTTCAATCTTCGATAACTAGACAGAGCAATGAGTTTAGGAACGAAATTCGACTTCAGAACAACAAGATGGATGCTTGAGAATAAACTTGAGTATGTTGAATCTGTTTTGTGCCAAATGAGTCAACCCTCGAGTTTCGGTTCTCTCCCAAGTAACACCATTCCAAACCCGAAGGGAGAAATGAAATCCGTTTCCATGATGATGGGCCCTCGATGACTACTTCCTCTCGGTGAGGAGTGTAGCCGAGAGACGAGGTGACAAAGGACCGGTAATTCCTCTTGATAATGGAAAAGCCAAATACGTCCAACCTCTGGTTTCCCAAGTTCCTTCTATATCATCATAATGCGAGTTCTAACCTTACACCGTGCAAATCGATTCAATCACGATTCGACAAAATGAAAGTTGTTTTCGGAACCAAGTTCAAACTTACGAATGATATGATCAAAGCTGCTGAAAAGATTTATGAAGAGAAATTGGAACAAATTTCAAAGATTTCAATTGAACCTACACCGTCTAATTCTTCCTCGAACCAAGCTCCCGAGAAGCTTGGTCATCCCGGGAAATTTCTCCTTCCTTGCTCCTTAAATGATATTAAGGAATGTAATGCCCTAACCGATTCAGGTGCAAGCATAAGTCTCATGCCTCTTGCGATATATCATGAGCTTCGATTAAAGACTCTTATACCACTTCGTATGACTATCGAATTAACTAATCGAACAATTGCTCACACGGTTGGTGTAGTTAACGATGTTATGGTACGAGTGGATAAATTCCATTTTCCCGTGGATTTCGCCGTATTTGATATAGAGGTTGGCCGAGTCCCTCTCACTTTAGGAAGACCATTCTTGAGAACATGAAAGTCATTGTGGATCATTACCAAGGAACGTTAACGATCAGAAAAGGAAATGAAAAAATAGTGTTTTATGCCGAAAAAGCGTCAAAACCTCCACCCGATGATCATTCGATTCATAGCATTGGTGTGATTGATTTTTCTCAAGAAAGTGGTGATCCCATTTTACCATCTGATCCGAATAATGTGAAGAAAGTTGAACTTAAACCAACTCGAATTGATCTTTCAAGGTTTACGATTAAGAGTATGTCAACAATACAAGCGAACGGAAGAAACAAGAAAAGAGTATACACGATAGTGGTGGAAACTGCTAGCTCTAAGAGCACACCACTTGTCCCACCTCCGATTTCTAAGAAAATCGACCTTCCTTTGAATGGCAATCCCACTCCTTTTCTACGAAATCATGGAACCTTCTTTTGAGACATCTTTCGATCCGAATCTTTCAAAGCGACATTCACGAATCCCTTGTTTGAATTCGATTCTGAATATACTCAAAATTTTAAAAATCAACTCTTTGACGAAGAAAGTGAGAAGTTCACCGATGAACTTACTCCTACCAACTCGATTTTCTCTGAGGATGAAGAAGAATACAATGATCCGTTTTTTTCAAAGAAAGTTAAGGAAATGAAGTTTTCGACAGATGAACTTGTTGATCCTGAGGTCCAATATTATTTTTTAGCCGAGAGTGATTCCTCTCCTCGTGAGGATTTTCACATAGATGACACGTTGATCTCCTTCCTCTCCGAAGACAAGATTTTCAACCCCGGGATACGCGTTGATGAGTTTTATGCTAAAAATGTTATTCGAGATATGGATCCTCTCTTGGATGCCTTCGTTGATGAGCCTTTGAGTAACACCTTTCTTTACCATGAGCTCCCGACTTCTTTGGAGTATTCTCTTATCGATCCTTCATCCCTTCGTCCGCCCGCAAAACCGCCGGATGATGGATCGTTCTTTCTTATGCCTTATGTGAGTTTGGGAGGAGTTATTCCGTATGGGCTGGAGCCCGACATTTTCTTTCCCTCCCAACCCACCTAGTCTCATTCTTTCGGGAATGAGGACACCGTTTTTGACCCTGGTATCTCTACCATTTTCTTCCCTAAGGACAACTAAATTCGGGGATCGAGTCAAGCTAGCGACTCGGTAACCAAAAACAGTAGCGTTTCGTGGGAGGCACCCCATGCTTATCCTTCTATCTTCTTTCTATTTTCTAATAAGTGACGTGAAGGGGTTAGCCTCTTCGATTTCTCGTGTTTGGTTGTTTGTGATGTTATGTGTAGGATTTTGCCGATATGAAGACTCTCGTGCTCGAAGTTTGTCATTTTCTCTACTCGAGTTTCATGATCGATGCTGATGGAAATCCGATATCCTCATCTTATCGACTAACGTTTATCTTTTAGCATACTTAATAAACGGCTTTTAGATTTTCGTTGATACCCTTGTTTTAAACATTGAGGACAATGTTTCGTTCTAGTCTGGGGTAGGGTAATCTTCGATTTGATTTGACCGCACTTGCTTATTCTTTGTCGTGTACTCTCGCAACCCCGTTTTTCCTTAGAAAATGAAAAAATTGTGCAAAAATGAGAAAATTTAAAAAAATTTTAAGCTTTTGTTAAGTCTTTTTGATTGAAAAGTTTGCTAGTCTCTTAGACAAGAAGCTATAAAATGCGAATTCTAGCTCACAAGGCCAAGAATTTGCAAGTTTCCCTGAGTGATTTTAAATATGCATAACTTGATTTCATTAGACGAAGCATTTGCTAAGTTAATATATGATTTGACACCTTATTGACTTTCCGCTGGTGAGAGTAGGAATAGAATTCCGACTTGACCGGGCGTGTTGAGCCCTAGCTTGTTCCCTTAACCATAGATAATCTAAAATTATCGGCTAAGCATCCTCGGATCTCATTATTTGGGATTTTAAATTTGCGGAGATCGAGAAATGATAGAGTTACTTATGAGTTTAGATGCTAAACGTGGAGTAGTTGGTTCTCTTTAGAGCCCATCGAAGGTACTTATGGCTTTTTGTTCCCACAAAATTGTTTCACCCCATATTTGTTAAATAATAATTAGAGATGTTGAGTTTTTGGCGATAGTTAGTTCTTTGTCTTCTTTAGAAAATCTTTGCCCATGAGAGTTGGGTACACATCGAGGTACTGTCAGTGTTACGGTGTAATAGACAACTGATTCTTGATAGTTTGCTGATATTGTTTCTATTGTTATAAAAGCCGTAGGGTTTGGAGTTTGGCACAAAAATTAACATGAAATAAAGCCCAAATGTTTTATAATTAAAAATCCAAAGCTATAAAAGTTGTCATAGACTTCTATAAAGGCAGAGGAAAATCCAAAGTCATAATAAGACTTCTGATAAAGCGGTAATCCCGTTGAGTTAGTAGTTTAAAAGACCAAGGGCCTAAATTGCAAAAATGCAAATGTCTTTGAAATAGTGTTAAGCCAAACTTCGGATCCGGGAGATGTCTAAATAAAGCTTCTGTCTCTGGACTCGTAGATGAGTTGTCTCGGCCACCATAAAAAGGATATTCTCCTAAATCGTGTGAAATTAGGACCTTGATGTGGACCTCATTCTTGTGTGCAATGGTTTTGAGGAAGGTGAATAACTAATTATCGACTTAGCTTTATATCTTTATCGGAATAAAAGTTATCGAAACGAGAATTATGAAGAAATTCATGTCTCACAAAAATAAAAAATCTAGAGGAAAATAGGAAAATGGGAGCAAAAGGTAATTACACAAGTAACTTCCATGGGTAGTGTTAGCATCTAGAGTCATATGTAACAATGATTTCGATTTTTCGCTTAGTTTGGGGACTTGTGAAAAATCAGGGACGATGTATTCTATCCGTATGGTCACTTCACGCTGTGTTGTGTTTCTTACTCCATGATCCTAAAGTGTTTATTGAAAAATGTTAGAGTTATTGATCGACATGAAAGATTCAACAAACCGTCACTCATAACCGGAATGTGCTTAATCGTAATATCTATATATGTGTAATATAAGGTAAACGGGGCGTTTTCAGAATTAAGGTTTTCTTAATCTCTTTTGAGGAATCTTTGCTACTTCTTCATAGGTTTAGTAGAAAGAGATTGAAATCCTTGGTTTTAGAAGCGTGAGTTGATTGCATTGTGTGGGGACACGACAATGATCTCGTCTGGGGTATTTTGGTATGTGCTAAAACACATACCTTTTCATTATCAAAACTGACCCAAAATAACCAAGAAAGAGCCGTTTATTGCTAACATTTGCGTGTTTCTTGAGTTTTTGCTTGTGCAGGTACGGATACGTTAAAATACTCAAAAAGAAGCCAAAACCAAAGAAAACCGAGCACGAGAGAAAGAAGAATGCAAAAAGCTGAGGCTGGAGAAGGGATTTGCAAGTTTGGACAATCAATTCTCAAAAATGGCAGTTTTAGTCCTGAAGATTCGTAATTTTCATGTTTAGTCCTTGGAAGATTCAAAAGTCGCAAATTCAGCCCTTGGATTATTTGAGAATGACAAGAATGGCCCTTGGAGAATGATTTCAAAAATTACAGTTTGGTCCCTGGATTTTCAGCATATACACAATTGGCCCTTATGCTATACTATGGATCCATTTATCATCCTTAATCCAATACTATTAAACCTTTGGCCCAATTTTATCCTAAATCCAACCTACGCCCTTGGGCAAGCAAACTACCCGGCCCCAACTTATATCCTATACCCGGTATATCCAAGGCCACCCGGATCCCATCATTAACCCGGTACCACTTTAACCTGATTCAAACAAAAATAAACAATCCCAAACGCGCCCTACAGTACCTGTCTTCCCCAAATCCAACGGCGCCCGTTTTACCCATCCCAATCACCCAACATCGTACTAGCATCTTCTTTGGATCATTCGAGTAGTAGCCGACATGTCGGATAAGCTTCACACGTGGCTAATTGGAGCTACCTCATTGGTCGTAACACCTCACCATGTGAATTGGAGCACTATGATTGGAGGAAGTGACAGTGATGTGATTGTGTGGCTGAGGATTGCTTCTAGGCTCTTCTATCAAGGATCCCAAGGCTCTTGAAGGCTATAAATAGACCCCTTTGCTCAAATTGTAATCGTGCAATTCCTTAGTTTCAAATTAGCTTATTGTTTCTTGTATTTCAATCTTTGTTAGTTTATAAATGTTTTCTTAAAGCTTTTATTGTAATCTCAATCCATTGTAATTTTTTTCAGTTTTAATCAAATTTCCAAGTTTTGAATTTAATCTTGCATTTCTGATTTTAAGTTCTCAATAAGTCGTTTTGAATAATGGAATAAGCTCATTTAAGCTTGATATAGCTTTAGTGAGCTTATATTGTGCCTACACTGTTTCATTGCAATCAATACTCAACAAAAGCACTCTCGTCAATGAAAGTCAAGCTGTGGTTGAAATTGGTCTTGATATAGAGATGGGGTGATCTTAAGGCTGAGTTGGGCTTGATTTAGTGTTGGGTGTTGGATTTGGTTGATTTGGTACTGTTGTAATGCCCAAATTTTGGCAGGACCTCAAGTGAGTTCTTATTCCATTTCATTCAAAACTGTCATGTATGCTATAATCATTTTAGGTTGTGTTAGTTCTTGATTGGATGTTGATTTAATCCTAGGATCTTAGCATTATAGTCGTTTATTTTGTCTCTGCATAGGTTTTAATAAGAAAGTTAGTATAATCTGCTTATTAGAATAGTTAAAAGGAGTGTTTGGATTAGTACTAAAAACTGTGCTAGAGGTTAAAACATGGGAGTAGTTCAAATTTGCTTTAGGCTTGCTATAGTGTGTTGCATTCATATCAGTCCTTGTTTTGCATCCATTTTCCTTCTAAGTCAAAATTTCATTTAAAGCTTTCTTGTTTCTCCAATCTGTTGGAATCAGTTGCTAAAATTTTACATATAGGTGTAAAATTTGATAAACCAGCTTGTTATAGTTGTATTACATCATTATTCATCAATTTCAGTTCATCATTTGATCTCAAATCTCAAATAAGTCAAACATCAGAATCGGTTTTCAATAGTCAAAACATGTCTAAACTTTTTCTCGCATCTTGCGACTTTGCACAAGGTGCTATACAGCCTTATTAGGGTCTCATATTTGGTCAGGTTGTAGTCCGCTTGGTGGTCTTGAAGACCACATATCATTTTTCACTTAAGCTCTTCGATAAGTCAAGTGAATAAGCTCAAACAGGAGGTCTAAACACTGTTTGGGAAGAAATAATCGCTTAGCTTAATCTTGGTAGATTGCTTATTAGGTGTTAGGATTAGCTTGAATTAGTTGTTTTAGAGTAGTTATAGTATAATTTAGCTTCGTCATCATTGGTGCATTCTAGAGCTTATTTGCTTATTTTCAATAAATTTTATTACACATCAGTTGCATTGCAACCCTCATTTCTTACACATAAGCATCATATTTTATATTTTTCATAGATTTAGAATAATATTTTAGAATTTCTCTGAATTTTTCATAATTTTTAGACTTTGTTTGATATTTTTCTTGATTTAAAACAGTTTTTAGTTATTTTTAAATAGCTCTTATTACAAATAAATCAGAAAAAGTTCCAAAAAAATAAATTTTCATTTTTCCTAGATTAAGAAAATTATAAAAAGCAAAAAAAAAATAATTTTTCTAATTTTTCCTAGTTTAATTTGTAATTTTTAGAATTTAAATTAGTTTAAAATTAGTTTTTAATTCAAATAAATTACAGAAAAATCATAAAAATTAATTTTAATTATTAGTTAATTTTAAAATATCATTTTTAGCTAGAAAGTAATTTTAGATTATTTTTAGGACTTAGATTAGACGTAGTTGCATTTTATTTACGTTTCTTTTAACACGTTTTAGTATAATTTACGTTTTAGGATTTCCCGTAGTATAATTTCCCATAATTGCTTTCCCATTCCCCGTAGTTTTAAAACATAATCACAAACCCAGAACATCGAGCATTTTAATAACGAACCAATAACGACGTTGCCCATTCACACCTCGTTGGGAACGACTTCGGATTTCTAATCCAGTATCACTATCACTCACGGGTTTGATTCATTATCCTTTTTCCTAAAGGGATTTTAAATCACTACTTGTGGTTATTTTTTATATCGATATTGTGGTTTTATCCATACACACATACCCCTTGAACCTCAACGAATCAGCTTTGCTCGGACCACACCAAAAGTTTACAGGCGGAACCTTTACGGGGATCCTGGTCCAAGTGGTGCCTCGCTGATCATTTTGGCTATAAATAGCAAAGCAAAACCAAGTTTTTTCACATCCCTTTCTAGCATATTCACATACATTCCTTCTCTCTAACATCTCTAACTCAGTTTTATATCATTATAGTGATCCTCTTTTGTAACAAAGAAGATCAAGGCATATTCAAGCTTCAACAAATAGTTGGAAGTCTTGTTTGTTTGTTGTTGTATGATCTAGTGTTGATTCATACATCATTGTTGTACCAAACCATCATAATCTTGTGAGTATGAGTGGTTAGTATTTTAGTCCTTAAAATACATTGTGTGTGGGAGTGGTTGTACCCTTAGAAAGAACTCGACATTTAGCTTAGTGTCGGAAATAGTGTAGTTGTAAGTGTAAAGGTTTCTCCGCCAGTGAAAGGAGCTTGTTGACTAGTGAAGTTAAACTCTCGAGTGTGAGACTCGGGGAGTGGAGTAGGGCAAGGAAAAAGAGTCCTTGTAGACCGAACCACTATAAACAACTTGTCGTGGTTTGATTGTTTCTTTCCTTATTTACTCTTTATATATATATTGCTTGCATATTGATGATTATTCACTAACATATCTAAGATCAATATCAATTGATATTTCAATAAGTTTCAAAACAAAGTTTTTAATCGGTAAACTATTCAACCCCCCTTCTAGTTTTCCACACAGAGTTTTAGTGCTGATAAAGGATTTGCTTAAGCCTATTTCTTGGTTTAAAAGCTTATGCGATTACTATTATATTTCGTAAGCATAATTTATTTGATTTGTTTTGAAACTAGTGAGATTGATAAGTCTAGTACGCGACTGTAAACTTAAATGGATGATATTTTCTTTAGTCAAGTTATATGTGAATGACGAGCCACTTTCAATTTACTCATATGTATGCGGTCTCATCGAGTTAGTCACAGAACTATTCTGACACTTCTCTAGCCACACTCACATGTACATACTTAGCTCTGTTTAAACCCTTGGTCTCATGTGACGAATTCAAAGACCTTGCCACTAGGTATTTGGTGATAGTTATGATAGTAACCTTACATAAACATAAATATATCGGTTGAGTTTCAAACATGTGAGCTTAAATAAATTTATTACATGATCGTAAACTTACATAAACTTAAAAGCGACTCCAATGACAAGGTTAAGAAAAACTTAATGATGGGTTAAAGAGGATTTGGTGCATTGGAGCAAAATGTTAAGAATAACTAGTTTGAGCAATAGCTGAATATACACCAACCTATTATTATCAACATGTTATCAAACCTATTGAAAAATTGATATATAAGATGAATGATTGGTTGATATCGTGTTGAAAAACTTTCTACTTTAGAAGAAATGCTATAAAACATAGTACTATCCTTTCCGTCTCAAAACTATTTTTCATATTTCATTTATGTATATCTCAAAATAACTGTCCAATCCTCATTCGAACAATTCAAAAGAGAGTTTAGTAAGTATATGTGTTATCTAATTGGTTAAAAAGTGTAGTGGTTCTATTTTTCTTAAACTTTTTAATTTTTGTCAATTTACAATAATTTTGAGACGGATTTAGTAATTCACAAGCTTAAGACTGTTTTTATGGTGTGCGTTGCACCACTACCTCACCCCTTGACGCGTAGTCCCCATAAAAGAAACCCACCACCACGCGTGATGGTGGTTTTTTGGGCAGTTGTATGGTGGTGAACACTAACAAACAAGATTTAAGGCATGGTTGGCCTCAAAGTGTTTTTATTATCATTTATTTGATTTATGAGTGTGTGTTGGATATATTATGAGGTATGTTTTATAAAGTGAGATATTTTATATTTTTTGTTTGGTGATGAATTAAATGGTGACTATAGACAGTAAAAGGTAGTAGTTTTTGTGGTATGATGAATGATAATGTGACGCTGATTTGTGGTGTGATGTACAATAGAAAACTATTGATAGTATTTGGAAATTTACATCTTTAACATGAACGGATAACTTATTGTTAATATTTGGAGATTCAATTATGGTTTTGTGTTTGGTGTTCTTGATGTATATTGAAAACTAGTTATAATACCTGTGCACGCACGGAGTTTTGAAAAAAAAAAAAATTGTATCAATGCTGAATATTGTGTCTTTAAAAATAATTACATATAATTATATACTTATGACTTGAGTTTTCATTATCCATTAGAATTTTGTATAATCAAATTTTGTAAAAAAATTTGTTAGATAACTCAAGATTCAAATATATTTAGCTGATATAGATGTTGATGTTCGTATTTAAATTTCACTACTTATATTATGATGTATACCAAAGATCAGTTTTGTCAGGTGCACATAATAAACGTTGATAAAGTTAAAATATACTTTTTAAAGTTTTTTAAAAATGTTTTTCTACATATTGTTGCCTTTCAAAAAAAATAAAAATAAAATGTTTTTCTACATATCCTTATATGAATAAATAAAAATTACATGAGTATTTGTTATAAGTACAATCAATGCGTTTTTTCTTCATATTACGGTAAATTCGCTTCTTACAATTTGATAATTATATTTCGCTTTTGATAATTTAGCAGTATTTAATATTCAAATTCGTCCACACTTGTCATACTTTTTATATGAAATGAAATTCCTTAATAAATAAACATATATAGTAAAAAAATGATATTTATAATCTTATG
This sequence comes from Chrysanthemum makinoi, assembly GCA_910596185.1. NCBI lineage: Eukaryota > Viridiplantae > Streptophyta > Magnoliopsida > Asterales > Asteraceae > Chrysanthemum > Chrysanthemum makinoi. Next base: position 217,398,122 of record OU343219.1, on the reverse strand, counting down.
TATATTTATATGTTAGAATTTAAAAAAAACATATATATTGTATTTTTAAGTTATAAAGTATAGGGGGCTTAAAGTATAAGGGAGTATTTGTTTAATTTTCAAATTTATTAAAAAATATGTAAACTTATAATATTACACTTAACTCTATACAATTTTAAAAAATTTAACCACTAAAGTTTTATTAATTACCCCCTCTTTTTTAAAGTTTTTGTTTTCACAAATTTGACACCTATGTTTTTATGTGTTTTTCTTCTCAACCAAATTTCTCCACCAAATTAATTAAATGTTGACCAAAATCAATTTAATTTTGATTTTTATTAACCATCAGCATCAACACACGCATTTGCTTACGTGGCAAAATCAAGCTCTCCTATTGGTCCAAATTTTTTTTCAATGAGAAGGGTTTTGCAAAAACACTCCGAAATGATGTAATTCTTTTATTATATAAAAGATAATTGTAAATTCAAAAGAAAATCAAAGTGAGGAAGAAGACGAGGGTAAAAAAGTCATTTCGCATGCCTTTGAACAATGGTAGAGGGTGGTGGTGTTGGAGGGTGGTGGTGATAGATAAAATTTGTGATAGTGGAGGTATTAATGGGAACTCAAAATAGAATAAAGAGTAAATTACAAACAATGTCCTTGCAAAATAAGTCCCTGTAGTAGGCGAGGGTAAATTAGTCATTTCACATGCTCTTTGACCATGACTAACGGGGATATTTAATGCTCGTTAGCTAAAAGGGGACATTTTTCGCATTTAAATTTGTTCAAGGAGATTGCTCGCAAAAAATGCAGACCACGGGTACATTCTTCGCTATTAAGTTTTTTAAGGACATTTCGCAAAAATGATAAACCACGGGAACATTTTTGCAGTTTACCCATTAAGTTAATGACTAGTTTTTATAACATAGTGAGCTAATAGACACACAAATACTTCAAGAGCCCGAAAGTACAAAAGCTTAAAATATAATAAAAACTTTTATGTGCTAAACTCATTTCATAAAGTTGACTCTAAGACCATATGTAATGGATCGGTGTCTTGCTCGATCGGTCATCCCTGTTGGATGCGCCTCCCATTACATGGGGTTGATCGTGTTTTTGAGTGGAGTATGTATTTGATGATGACAACGGTCGTCTTATTACACTAACTTGATCATGAAAAAGATCGTGTTAAGTTAGCGCTAATATAATAGTGATAACCGCGGTAATCCTTGGTTACTACTAGCCTAACCTAGTTTTCATGCAAGTCAAAAACTCCGACCGATAAAAACCATACGTGACCACTAATAGACACGACTAGCATTGCATTGTCAACAACACTTTCCCAAAAGCGCACAAATTAAAAATAGTAAATTCACCCAAAATAAATAGTTAAATACAACCATCGTATAGTCATATCCGTAAGTGTGAAGAGTGTGAATGCTGGAAACTATAGAGAAAAAGTGTCATGTCATGTCACTGAGAAAATGAATAAAGCATCACCTCACTTTGAAGGAAAACAAAAAACAATTCTTGCTAAGCACTTTAGTCCCGTAACATGTTGATGAGAGAGAAAGACTTTTGGAAGAGAGATAAATTATACTCATTCCGTCCCTAAATAAATGTTCACGTTTGACTTTCAAAGTCTTACCTATTCAACTTTGACCTTAAATATTTGTGTTTATCTTATATAATACTTGATACAAAATATATGAATGAATTGTATTTTAAATGTTCTTTAAGTTGGTATAATTTTTATCAAGTATTATATAACACAAACAAAATTATTTAAGCCAAAGTTTACGAAAGAAAACTTTTAAAAGTCAAAAGTGGACATTTATTTAGGGACGGAGGGAGTATTTTATTGTGTTGTAAGTGGTTATTTGTGTTTTTAAATGGTAAAAGTTAGAAAAGATAGAAAGTATTGTAATGAGAAAGTTGGAGAAAATATTTAAAAAAAAAAAAAAAATTGTTATAAAGCTGATATGGTGAGAAAAAACACTCCCGCAAAGCCTCTACCCTAATGCAATAAATGAGTTTAACTCCACGCATTAATATATATTCTAGCTACGTAATAAACAATACCAAGGTTGTCAAGATCGGGATCCTGGGGATCGTTTTTGTATCTTTCAAGAGAGAGTGATCGTAAGATCGGATCGGGATCTTAAGATCCTCTTAACAATGTTATTTCTTAATAGTTTTATGATTTTATACAAATCTACAAATTCTAATACATTATAACTACAAAATACTATGAATGTTTCATATAAATGTTGTCCTAAATTATGATTATAAAATGTTTAAAAGATTAACCGTTTTGTTTTTGAATTCTACAAACAAAAACCCATAAATTTGTAGTTTTTTAGTTTGTAATCAGGAAGAGTAAGATCGGATCGGATTAGATCAATAGATCGTATGGTCAATCGATCGGATCACTATAAGATCTTAAGTTTGAAAAGATCCTATGTAGGATCAGGATCGTTTAACTCTGATGATCGTAAAATCGTGAATCACACAAGATCGAGGATCGGGATCACGGCATGAATGAACAATACAGAACAGACCTTTTATGACCTTCATGTAAGTTGTCATCCTTACATTTTCATTACACCCTCTCTATTCTTTCCGCTCTTCACTTAAAATTTATAACCAAACTTTTTTTTTCTTCTAAAAGAAAACAGTGACATTATGGAGAATGGGAAACAGCACCAACCACTTCTCATCACCAGTGACAGTGGTCTGAAAATACATGGGGTTAGAGATTTCTGCAAGGAGTTTTATATGGAGTCTAAGAAGCTGTGGTATCTTGCTGGACCAGCCATTTTTACGTCACTTTGTCAGTATACAATCGGTGCAACCACACAATTGTTTGCTGGACAACTTGGGACTATCGAACTTGCTGCTGTATCGGTTGAAAATTCTGTCATTGCTGCCTTCTCTTACTCCATCTTGGTATGTACATTAGTGTATGGATGTTTTGTACATCACTTATAGCTAAATATGTGAAATTGTTAATTAAACATTCTTTGCACCTATAAAATTGTAAGAAACCAAATGTTTTGAAGTAAAAGCAACTTTGTATTATTTTTGGAGTGTGTCAACGAAAGTACGTCATATATGTGTTGAGCTATAAAATTCGTTTGCAGCTTTTTTTTTTTTTTTTTTTTTTTTTTTTCTCTCTTTCTTTTATGGTATTGGCATAACTTTTAAACCCTTTTAATGTTCTCCAAACCTTTAGAAAATGATTTGTTTTGTATATTAAGTTGGTATATACTGAAAAAGTCGTTGAAGTTTATTTGTCTAATTTAAAGAACCATCTCATTTTATACAGATTTCAGTAGAATAGAACTAGTTTAGGAATTAAAGCTACTTCGAAAAATAGTCTTTTTATTTTTTTTCCTGCAAAGATAGTTACAACAGGTCGTTTTAGACTTTTAGTCAATATCGGAATTTCGACGTCCATAGGGACCGTTTTGTGTCCCTAAATTATATATATAGTAATACGTATGATTTTTTTATTTTATTATTTCGGAAAGCAATAGCAACTACGAGTACATAGTTGTTTCTTGATTCTTGATATATAGACAGTAGTTGTTTCTTGGGCTGGCTAAATTATAATTTGTTCATTGTAGTGCATTTAGAGAAAAAAACTTGTATTTCATTTGTTATATTATAAAAATAAATCGTGTAAGTCATTGTATATATAGTTTGGGATGGGAAGTGCATTAGAGACACTATGCGGACAAGCTTACGGTGCAGGCAATATCAAAATGCTCGGTATCTACCTACAAAGATCATGGGTTGTTCTACACACTGCAGCCTTAGCCTTAACATTGACCTACATATTCGGTGCCTCAATCCTCCGTATGCTTGGCCAAACACCCGCCATAGCCACAGCAGCCGGTGCCTTTGCGATTTGGATGATACCACAGCTATTTGCTTATGCAACCGTTATCCCAATAGCCAAATTTTTACAAGCACAAAGTAACATAATGCCTATGGCATATATTGCTATAGTGGCTGCTGTATGTCATGTGTTTTTTAGCTGGTTGCTCATGTTGAAGCTAGGGTGGGGTCTAGCCGGTGCGGCTATGGTTCTTGACGGTTCTTGGTGGTTCATAACATTGGCTCAGATTACGTATGTTTTGTGGGGTTCATGTGGTGAAGCGTGGTCTGGATTTTCGTGGAAAGCCTTCAGTAATTTGATGGGGTTCCTTCATATTTCTTTTACCACGGCGTTATTGTTTTGGTAAGATTCTATCAAGCTATTTAAGTGCCCTTTACTCTAAAATAACTATAAGCAGATAACCACTTAACTAATCAAGCATAGACACCCTCTTGTTGCTTTTGTAAATTCTAATACTGGTTACCTTATAGTCGTAATATTTAAATGACAGAATTACCCCTACGTTCGATATATCTATTTAGTTGCAACTTCATCTTAAATACAAAAGTTTATGTCCTAGAACTCATTGATGTTTTGCAGCTTGGATACGGCGTACTTCATGTGGTTGGTTCTCTTTGCCGGGTACTTCGAGAATCCAGAAGCCTCAGTTGATGCATTATCGGTGTGGTAATGGTTTATCTACCTCTCTAGTTTCTAGTCTTCGTTTACATTTGATGACCCGAAACTGAACAGCTATTTCTTGATTATATACATCTCAAATCGACCAGTTTTCACCTATTCTTTTCAATTATCATCACGATCCAGTCACCTAATTAGTAATTAAGCGCGTTTGACATTGGTACTTGCATTGCAGTCTCAACATATTAGGATGGGTGGGCACAGTCTCATTGGGACTCAATGTAGCCGTAAGGTTTGCACTTAGCCCCCATTCGAACAATTATTTTTATAACTTTGACTTCAGGACAACATTCCTAACATGCTTGATTATCATAATTGTCTTTATATAGCGTAAGGGTGTCAAATGAACTTGGATACGGAAGGCCAAGGGCCGTAAGGTTCTCTGTAATAGTCGTGGTCTTAACTTCACTTCTAATTGGACTACTTTCAACAACGGTTCTTCTAGTGTACAAGAAACAATACCCGGTGTATTTTACCAGCAGTCCGGAAGTAATGCAACTAATAGAAGAACTCACGTTGTTGCTCGGAATCAGTATCATAATCAAAAGTGCTCAATATGCTCTTTTTGGTTCGTCACTCAGATCCCAAATTTTGATAATAACTTTTAGTGACGGGTTTCATAACTATAGATGTTGATTAGTTACTCTATATTGCAGGCGTGGCAATTGGAACAGGGTGGCAAACCGTAGTTGCTTATATGAACATCGGGTCATATTTTATTGTGGGCGTACCGTTGGGTCTTTTCCTAGGGTTTAAATACGATATGGGTGTCAAGGTATGTTTATTTTTTATGATATTAGCAAGTTCATAGTCATCCAAATGTTATAAATTACTCTATGGATCTATGCTAATTATTAATCATTGATTTGTTTTCTATGATACTCAGGGAATATGGTATGGAATGGTTTCGGGAATGTGCACACAATGTTTCTTGCTTCTTATAATGCTTTCCCGAACAAATTGGAACGACGAGGTACAAAGCAAGCTTTATGCTCTCACATTTCTAATATGAAAATACGAATTTACCGTAAATATTGAATGAAAACTTGGTCTCACTATAAAATGCAGGCGAACGCTGCTGAAGACAGAATCAAAACATTGGGGAGGGTGACATCGAGTTAAAGAAGACGAAGAAAGAATAGTCTACTGATGACTGAACCATGATGCATAAGAGTAATGTGAATATTTGAGTAGAACAATTATAGATATTAGCTTATAACTTATATGGTTCCAGTTAACTTCCGGAAAATATTTCATTTAGCAGAAAAACCAAATAACTAATTTTGGTTTGGAACTTAAAATTTATTTTATTATCTTTTGGGTATGCACATGCATATTAAAGAATTGAATAATTACGGGTATAAGTATCGATTCAGTTTGTGTGAAACGGACATGGTATGGGAGCTAGGGGGTGTTTGGCCTCCACTAACAAGCCCAATCAATTTGCTATTTATTATATAAAATTTAAGCCTATGACTCAATTATAACCCTCTAGCTATAAGAAAACATTTCATTCAGCACAAAACCCGAATAACTAAAAACTTATATTTTATTTTGTAGGATCGTTATATTATTGTGTTAATGATTCGGGTGGTCTTGGATGATCAAAATACATGTTTGCCATTAGAGAGAGAAAGTAGATAGAGAGGGTGTTCTTGCTAAAGACTTGGTTCACAAAATATGGAATGTTAGATTATGAGAAGCACCACCCCTTCCATGGATGGAAGGGGTATTTATAGTTACAAATACTACGTCCTCCTATCGGTTGTGGATCGGCATCACAGATTGGGTAAGCTATTCCCTTCCTCCGCGGTGTTACACTACACGCTAAACTAAACTAATAACTAACTAATAAACGATAAATAACTTGATATGTCTGAGCTAACTTATGCTAAATTATATTTGGGGTTACCGACACTTCACTATGGAATTTCCAATTCCTAACAATCTCCCCTAAGGGAGGTCACCCCATGATTTACATTTTGAATCCTAGCATTCTATTTAATCTTGATCTTGAGCTCGTAGACTATAATTCTTCAACATCTGCATCTTTGTGCTTTAGCAGTGATACTTCAAAGTCCGCATAGTTTTGTACTTTGAGTGGAGGTCTTTGTGATCCATATTTTTGATGATCTTGAGCTTACATTGAGATCATCGACCACAACAAATCTGCAGTCACCCTTTATTGTGTTGCCATCATGTGAAGTTGTGACGTTCGGGCCGACATGCTCGCACACCTTTTGGATCATGACATCTTTCCATCAGTGGCGGAAGCTTTCTTGGTTCATGATATTTCGGCGCATTAGCGAAGCATAATATGAAAATATCGAGCCAGGAGTTACGTAGATATGCACCATTCATGATTTCTTCAATTAAGTGTGGATGTTGTGAGCATGCGGCTTTGGATTGACTCCTCAATTCGATCGATTGCAACCATCCAAATGTACACCGCAAACAAGTTAGCAATAAAACACACGAAAATGTCTTTGATCACTTTCGTTGAATTGAGGTACACGGCCCACGGTTCCCGTTGATCGATTACAAGTCTTTACTTTGTGATCGGGTATAATTTGAAGAATCTCCTTGGAGGGTTTAGCGGTTGTTCTAGCCGTTCTCAAACGGAGCGTCTCAAAAAGACAACGGTGGAGTGAACCGGCGAATTGAGATTCACTGATTGATGAAAGATTGATTTGAAAACAATCGTGTATTGCTTGAAGAAAGAGTTTTGCAATACGACGAGGGTTTTATGAGAAAGATCAATTTTCAATCAAAATACTTTTTGTATTAGAGAATGAGTACACATTCGATGTGCTAGTGAAAAGAAGAGATTCACACATCGAGCGGTTTTTCTAAAAGTATTTTTCAATCGAGAGATACTTTTGAATTTGAAAATGTGAATACACATTAGGACGTGCTAGAGAAAAGAAGGTTTGCACATCGAGCGGTTTTTCAAAAGTATTAGTCAATTCCATTCTGGACCAAGGTTGATTCACGAGTGAATCTCCCCATTTATTTCTATCCAGTTGTCACAAGCTTGATCTTACGAGAAGATCTCACATGTCACCCACCAAGAGCTTGTTTGATGTTGGCTCTAGAAGGATTTCCATCTTCATTGTGAATATTTTCATATCACTCGGATGTTCTGGCAATACCACAAGGATAAAGCGTAGGACTCTTAATATATATTCTTACTTTCCACTTTGTGTGAAACAAAAAGTTTTCATTAATTTAGTGTCCTAATGAGATATTGTGGATGATCTCTTAGCTCTAGACTCAATTGTGCACATTTGGTTCCTATGCCGGAGACTAGGGAGAGGGTCTCCTTCTTCAATATCAACAATCTCTAAGAGAAAGTCGATAGATAATGTCGGTTCCCTGTGAGAATGAAACAAGCCCTTTTAAGAGGAACTTGAGTAGCTTGGGAAGGTTAGTGCAGTGCGTCCCTGGGTCCATGACGTCTTGTCTTCAATACCGGCATTACCTTGGTAACCACCAGTAGCATATGTATTGAACCCGGTTTCTGCCCTAAGGTTGAATTATTGGAGGGCTATTTATTTTCACCCTTTTCACATTCAATTCTTTTTAATTCTTCAACCCCTTGGTGCTAGAGACTTCATAACTAGAACCTTGTTGGGTTTATTCCAGTTCTAGCTCTATCTCAGTCGGCACTCTTCCCAATTTCTCATTTTTCTCCTTTTTTCAACATTCCTAAGGACTCTACACTATCTAGTGGATTGTTCCTAGAAAGATCCCTTCGGTTCTGGCGGATCGTGGGAACGAATACCTAACCTCACCATCCTTATAACTCTATACATAAAGTAAAATGGTCAGTCTTTTGGTACAGTTCATTCTTCCTTGAAACCAATTGAAAAATCATTTGGAAAAATAATCAAGGTACTTGTGATACGAGATCAAAGCATTTTGTACCTTAATAGTTTTGATCATTTAGAAAACCTCCCCCTCAACATGTGCATATGATTTAGAAATTGTTTAGCACATGAAGGCAAGAGGACTTTGAAATATTTTCTTTGATCACTATTTTCATAGAAAAAGCCATTTGATTTTCTTAGTAAATTCTCCCCCTCAATATGTGCATAGGATATTTGAAATCATTTTATCACATAGAGGCAAGAGTTCATTTGAAGCACATCCACGATTACAAAAGCCATTTAGAAAACCATTTGCTCCCCACCGATATATGCATTGATAAAGCGAAAGAGTTTAGCACATATTAGAGAGAACTAGAACTTTTGAATCAATTAGATCATTCTTTATCAAGTTTCATTATTAAATCACAAATTCTCCCCAGATCCAAAATATCAAACCCTTTGAGATTTTGGATCCTAAGTGATTTAATAAGGTTTGGAAAACATGGGAGAATATGTGGCCTTGTTTAAATACTTTTCTGGTTTTTGGTTAAATGCTCCTCCACAATCATGTGCATTATGTATTTCAAAAATCGTTTGGCACATGAAGGAAGGAGTTCTTTAAGAACAATCACCCTTTTAAAACCGATTTGAGATTTAAATCACAATCTCTCCCCCGATCAAAAATTTCAAACCAATTGAGATTTTGGATCCCGATTGATTTAAATTATTTGGAAAATTTTTGGGAAAGACGTGGCAAGATTTAATTTTGAAAAATAACCGATAAAGATCAATTTTAGACATTAAAGATTGTTAGTGTCAGGTATGATAGTTTTTAAGAGATCTTTTAGTAAAATAAAACAATTTCACAATCAAATAAGAACAGAAAAAATTTCATTTTGAAAGACCTTGATTCAAAAAAAATCATACCATGACATAACATTAAATCTTTAGTTCACCACATCTTAACGTACAAACGGACTCTTTTGAAGAAATATTGTTTGAAAATAATATATTTTAAATCACTCTCCCCCTCAATCGATGACCGTAGTCGTTGATTGAGTGACTTAGGTTTTGATAAAATTGAAGTCCGGTGATTTTCAAAATTAAGTCCAATTTATTTTCAAAACAATATTATTTAAAATTGTTTAAAGAAAATGGTATCATCACAATTGTCCTGCACAAAGATACGTTAGGTGGTTGAGAAGCTTCTGTTTTTGCTGTAGGGCTGGAAGAAAAACCGTCTGCTGATGCAGTGAGACTTCATACGTTGCATTTTAATGCCAACTGAGGTCAAATTAAGCTCCGTTTCTTCAATCACTTATAAGAAAACCATCTGCTGATGCAGTGAGACCTCTTACGTTGCATTTATGCCAACTTTCCATTGAAGTCAAATTAAGCTCCGTTTCTTCATTTGTCAACCCAAGATATAGTTACATTTTCCTTTCGGCATCCAATCATCATATTATGTGGGATGCGGATGGGAACATTCTTATACCAAAATACACGCATACGTTAGTGAACACAAAAGATATATGGTATATGCGACATCACCCAAAACAATCGACTAATAAAGATCAATTCAACATATTAATCAGATCATATAAGGTATGGGAATAATGTGTTCATCAAACTCTAATCATCTAATCCTAACAATCATATCCTAGGTACCTAGTCCTTCAACGTAGGTTAACATCATTTTCAGTTAAGCATTTAGGATAATTAAGAAAGTCCGTTAGATGATATAAATTTGAAAACATTCTCCCCCTCAATCAATGACTCATTTTCTAAAAAGTTTAAAAGCTCTGAAGTCATTGATTGAGTTTTCAATCTTTTTAAAAACTCTGAAACTGATTGATTTTCAAGCTACTCTTTTACCACCATTTTTGAGCACAACAAATATTTTTCTGAAGAATTTTAGACGGAAAAACATTTGTGTAGGAGCAACGATCCTTGACATACTTTCCTCATTTTTTGTTTTTAGGATAAGTGCATGAAATATTTGAAAAATTGGTTTAGCAAGCACTTTCCTTTCTTTGAAAGGCGGGTTGCTATCGGAAAAATAGCAAGCCATAGTTTTAAGCACGGGTTCTGTCGGAAGTAGCGCAAGCCATTTGATTTGTGACATGTTTTGAAAAGAAATATTTACACCTACGCTTTCGAACTTCATCTATGGTCGTGCCATTATTGAATGACATTTCTAAGACCCAGAGATGTTATCGATACCGAGAAGACATGTCCGGAGAAAACAATATTTTTGGAATTTTCAAATTTTGATTTTTATGGGTTTTGTTGGTTTTATATTTTTCTATTTTCTTTTGTTGGTTTTATATTTTTGTATTTGGTTTTTGATAAATATATACAAAGATAGAGAGATGATATAGTTAAAGAGATGATGATACAGTCTGATGAGATAAGGATATCGAAGCGGCATGTGTAGAAGATAGAAGTCATCAACTCTTAAACATTCACCACCAAAGCTTCCCGGGCTCTTGAATCGAAGAAAGAAATTGAACCATCTGAAAGTGAGACTTTGGCGGCTTCCCCCCAAACCGAAAATCCTTTAGGCGGATTGAGCTCTATTTCAAGCTTGCCTTAGCCGGTGCACAGAGAAGCACACCATTATCATAAATCCCATTGCTCCTTTCAAGAATAATCACAGTGATTCTTCGATTCGAGGTTATATCATCAAAATAGATCACTCACGTATCATCCCACTCATAAATAATCTTCTCACATTTCATAACCACTGAAGCGAGCAATCCATACCAAAAAGTTGTCAAGAAACCACTTCCCCAGTAGACGAATTGATGCGTCAGTCTCTTAGAATAGAACTCATGAACCGAATACACATATACCGAGGCGAGAGAAAATTATACCATCGAAGTAGCAAATTAAGTCCGATAGCCAAAGAATAACCCTGATGTATACTTTTCTCTCCCCTGAAGAAAGTGTATGAAGCTCGCGAACCGAAGTACCGAATGACAAAGAGAGATACTTGACCGATAACATTGAAGGCGGCCGAATCACTGATTATCTCTGCAGAGGACTATCTCTGAGGATTTCAACTCCGGAATAAGTGATTATATCTGAATCACTGATTAACTCTTCCATCTCTTCCCCACGTAGTTGGAATAATAACCCTTAAAGCCTTGATGAGTAAAACCTTGAGATTCTCTGCGGTCATGACATTTGTCTTCCCGGGATATCTTCAATCACATAGAAGAGTTAAGTTCATCAAGTTTACTCTCCATGAGTCAAACCTTGAGTTTCTCTGTGGTAATAACATTTGTCTTCCCGGGATATCTTCAATCACTTAAAAGAATTAAGTTCATCAAGTTTACCAAAACCAGCAACATATTATCAGCCCAAATACTTGAAATTTGTTGAGAAGAACATCATTAGCTCAGATATATCTGTGAGAATCAACTTGCTGAAGAAACAATGTGAGCAAATCTAATTGGGGAATAAATCGACTTTTTCTCTCCCCAATCGATTGCTCCCCTAAACCAACAATCTTTTGATAAATGCCAGATTATGAAGAAGTCTTTGGATAATCAAATGCAACTCGTCTTTAGTCTTCTAACATACAACAGAAAATGTAGAACCATGAGCTTCGACTCGACCTTTTCAAGATTGTCCGAATGGGGAATAGAATGTTAACATCTTCAACTCACACCAAAAGCATCCCAATTAACTTACATCTTGCAAATCCCCTTAACTAAAATCCCTCCCAATCAAACAAGAACAGAGAAATGTTCATCAAGGAAATCGCTGTCAGCGCCTTGAACACACACAAGATGGTAACACCAAACTACCAATCACATCAAACAAGAAAAGAGAGATTGTTCGGAATCATCATGTTGATGTATACGTGAAGCATTAACTGGAAGCACTTTGTCGATAAACTCATCAATCTGAGAGAAGATGTCAACTACGGCTCTTAGAAGAAACTCCATGTAACGAGACCGATAAGAAGAAGATCGGTTCTTACATGAGTTAGGAGCCGTTTGACCATTTATTCTCAGAAATCAATCAACCATGCAATAAACTCACACTTCTCCCCTCAAGAATTGCATACGGAGTTGCAATTCTTGATTAAATAAGTGAAAATCATCTGAATGTTCTATTCACACTTCTCTCCCACAAAATAAGCACATGATGTCGCCATCTTCATTATAATCGAGCAAGTGGAAAGAGTAAACAATCGTAGTAGCGCGTTCACTTGATGGTAGAAAGCATGGAAAAAGTATGAAGCATGTTGATGAGAATGGTCATAATAAGAAGATTTCTCTTCTTCTTGAAGATAAAGCGCCGACCGTACACTTTTCTTTTCTTTAGAGTACGAGGCATGAACTGTTGTGTTCATACGTCATAAGAAGATTTCTCTTCTTTGGAAGATAAAGCGCCCTGAAACGTACACTTTTCTTTTCTTTAGAGAACGAGGCATGAACTGTTGTGTTCATACGTCATAATTTCTCTCTTTTCATCATCTCATGGCAAAACATGTAAATATCACCATTATCATTCAGTAGGCTCTTTGTAGTGACAGTGATGGAATAACCCAATATGATGAATTTGACCCTGAAGTAAACTAACCCAAACTCGTGACTTATACTTGCACATATGTAACAAAGAGCGGTGCCGGTTTCCATTAGCATCTCTAAGTACTCTATACTCTTCATCCAACCAACCATCAAGTAATAGGCGTACTTTACCTCTTGAAAATCCACAATTGAATGTGACCTTTGAGCACTACAAGCGTAACTCCTTAAAGTGATAGTTATTTTGAGGTGATAAAAGCCCAATTCCCCAAGTGGTAAAAGAAAAGGTAAAAGTCACCCAACAATAACTAGATTTCCAAGTCTTAGTTTTTGATAATAAGCTCGAACAAGGATCATGAAGAATCTTCATCCAACCATCCCAGATACCTTCAGATACTAAGTACACTCGCTTTGTGATAATTCACTTCAACCTCAAATAAATAATACTGAATTAACGCCGTTGTCACATCTTCTGGTTAACTGCTCAAATCTAGCCTTCTTTGACATTTAAACGAACTTTGATAATGGTTTCATCCCGACCATGGTTAAAAGCACATAATCCCGTAAAACCAAGTAATAGCCAAACTGCCATGAAGAATAACCAAGCAATCATCCAATTCATGAAGTACACCCTTTTATCCCTTCTTTGAAGTAGAAACCGTAGCACCAGCATCAAATAAGATCCCGAAATACACTTTCCTTTCTCCAGGATGAATCCATCAATACGGGATTTTACAATTCTATAGTTTAAACCGAGAAATAGTTTCTTTTGCGGGATTTTACAAAACCAAGAATAAACCGTAAGAAAGATCCGGAAATGTACTTTACTTTTACCAGGACGTTTCCATTGTCACGGGATTTTACAAGTCTATGATTTAAACCGAGAAATAGTTTCTTTCGCGGGATTTTACAAAATCAAGACATAACCGTAAACAATGTCGACAGAAATGTGTTATGACAACTTTAATTTCGGTGAATATCTGTTTTAGGGGAACATGCAGCGGTTCATCAACGGTTCATTATCCAACATCAACAATATCATCAACCATCATCAACCATCCAATAAACACTTTGGTAAACACATCTTTCACAAATCTGCATGGGGCTATTGCAGTGACCACAAGGAGAAATAGACCCGATATGCCAAACTTGAACATGACGTAAAATTCTCCAGATTTGTTCCTTAAACTTGTACTAATCCTCGTGAAAAAGAAACGGTGTACCCAATGTACAAAACCTCTTGACATTCTCAACTGAGTGAGACACCGAAGTGATAGTTACGTTGTGGGTTAAGCGAGAAAGAATCACACACGTAACTAAATAGCCAAGTCTTTATCACACTCCATAAATGCCCAAACAAGTCATCTTCGCGGAAGGGTAGAAAGAAAGAAGACGAAATAAGTAAACGTGCCCGAAAAACATTACTTCAAAATCAATCAAGAGACACCGCACTGACAACTCTGTAGTCAACATTTTCCAATAACCAATTTCACGCCGAGACATAATATGCACGTGAAAATGCATAAACCAAATTATCAAACCCATAACTCAACAAATCACCTCATCAACCCTCATAACCAATCGAATCTCATCGTCCCAGTCTAATCATCCAATCCATTCCATCTTATTGAAGTGATTATAATCATCCAAATTCCGATAATACAAATGGCTTAATTAAATTCATCCAACTTAACATTCTCACATATCATGGAACTAATTAGTGTGGTGCATTCAGTTTTAACGCCCATTAGTCCAAATCTCATCAGTAGCAGCACTTCGCAGTTCATTCCAAGTATAACATCATACTAAGCCACTCATATCCGAATCTCATGACACACAATTGCCTTGAAACCATAAAAAATACACCATTTCAATGAGGGTCTCGCTATATATATATCATATTTTATCAAAATTTTGATTTAGCATAGACCATTGATAAGATTATTTTATCAAAACTTTATAAAACAATGATATAACAAACGTTTATGCCCATACACATTGTTAATAATCATGCTACCGCATCAAAAGAATTCACGCAACCCATTTAACCATAACATTAGTTCGGCCCAATCATCCTTACACCCAAATCATCATATCAAGGGTTCCATAGCCCAACCAAACCAATGCACACCCTAATTATTAGGGTATATAACTGCTCTCATCTCTCACACTTACCCTAATATTCCTCATATCACACGCAGTCAAACTCTCCAATCTCAGAAGTGCGCTTTGCAAACCCTAAACACCTAAAAATGCCTCCTTCACATCAGCTTATGATCCGAACAACACAAATTAAACCATGGATATCATAAGATTCGAAACCCTAGTCTTATAACTAAATCAGTCCGCCCATCTTAAAAGAAAAAAAACCCTCCTGACTTCAAACTCCATAATCAACTGATCTCACAAACGAACATCATGATACGTGGCCCATCTTGCTCGCCACAGGGATGGCTCGAGCCAATTGTGTCAGCCACAATATCAACCAAACACATCAAGGTAGGTACTTTTAATCTTTGTTGTGATAAGATTGAACGAATATTTAGCATGGAGATGACTTTATAGTTATAATCCATGTCACATGATGTTCGGATAGTTAATTAGAAGGTTAGACTTCATAAAACAATGGATCTGTGATGATAAATGATTGAAGGACAGCCTTTGAACATGTTTCAGAGATCCACACGATGTCACTTTAAATTAACAAGAATAATTACTCATCAATTATATCCTTGTGAGACGGAGAAAAAAAAAATACCGAACATGAAAGAGGACTAACATAGTTGTTAAATCTTCGATTCATTAAGTTCGAATAGAGATGAAGCTTTGTCTTCAAAAAAAGGATCAATGATGGTTTATTCTTTTGTGTATAGATCTTTTAAGATTTATGTGTTCAATGAACCGCACACAAGAGTTGTGACTGAGATCTATCATTTTCATAATTATTATTATCCGTTTTGAGTCATGTTTAGATGTAGATTGTGAGTTGGGGAGAGATGGTGAGGGTCCTTTGGTGAGTCTAGATGTAGGTTAAGAGGATTGAAGGTTTTTCAGTTTCGGATATGCTACTCGGTTTTAGTTAAAATGGACCAGTGATGTATAATGAAACTGAGGTTCATGAGTCGATTAAATATTTGGTATTTGAGTTGAGGTCAAGTGGTTACTCTTCTTCTTCCTTTATTTTTGTCAAAACGCTAGATGCAATCAAGTCGCTACCCTTTAGAATCAAGTCGCTAGGTCTAAGATTTGTGCCAAGTCGCTAGCGAGTTATGTCAAATCGCTATTGACTTTTATGTCAAGTCGCTATTGACTTGAGTTGACTAAAGAGTCAACTCGCTACAAGTCTCAACTCGCTAGACAAGTTGCTACATCTTCTGCATGAATCTGGACATCTTTTAAACAAGTCGCTTTCAATAAAGCTCCTTTTGGACAAGTCGCTAGCACTTTACCAAGTCGCTAGCATTGATAACAAGTTGCTATGAAGAACATCCATTGAATCTGGACAGTTATGAGGACAAATCGCTAATATGATACTCCGGCGAGTTTTCCGACCATTTTCCGACCATATTCAAAGACACCCAGAAAATGTGACAAAGATTGCTACATATGACTGTTTTGACCCAGTTTCGACCACTGAAAAGAATTTGACCACTTCAGAAACAGACTTAAGACCACAAATATTACATGTTATTGGTACCAAAAAAAACGTCATATAAAGATAGACCAAACTGTTTGGACACAATTATCACAAGACATTTAGACCAAAGCATACACATGATCTGTTTAAAACTATTTGTACCAAAATAATATAGAAACATTTTCGAACCAAAAACATAGTATAAAACAGCTTAAACAAGATTCAAGAACCACAATAAATCAACACAACACAAGAACCTTGGCTCTGGTACCAATTGTAGGATCGTATATTTTATTGTGTTGATGATTCGGGTGGTCTTGGATGATCAAAATACATGTTTGCCATTAGAGAGAGAAAGTAGATAGAGAGGGTGTTCTTGCTAGAGACTTGGTTTACAAAATATGGAAGGTTAGATTATGAGAAGCACCACCCTTCCATGGATGGAAGGGGTATTTATAGTTACAAACATAACGTCCTCCTATCGGTTGTGGATCGGGCATACGAGTGGGTGGTAAAGACCCGTCCTTCCTCCACGGTGTTACACTACGCTAAAGTAAACTAATAACTAACTAATAAACTGATAAATAACGATATGTCTACGAGCTAACTTATGCTAAATTATATTTGGGGTGACCGACACTTCACTATGGAATTTCCAATTCCTAACATATTTTATTATCTCTTGGGTATGCACATGCATATCAAATAATGATTACCGGTATAAGTATCAACTGCTTTGTGTGAAACTAGGTTTGGTTACCCGCGCGTTACGGGTAAGGACTAAAACCAGAGACGGAGACGGTAGGGGAGCAGGGGGTGCTCGGCCCCCTCCAACAAGCCCAATCGATTTGCTATTTGTTATATAAAATTTAAGCCTATGCCCCCCCCCCCCCCAAAAAAAAACAAGGGCAAAAGAATTAAGAGAATCTTAACACTATTTCATGCACAAGGTTTTCATCTAATGTTTATTTATTAGTTGTCAATGTGTTTTTTTTAATCAAAATTTTAAGTTTGTAACTCAGCGTGTGTGATAATTAGGATCTACCATTCAAATTTTTTTATTATATTACTTTGTTAGTGTGAAAAAAAAACTTTGGCCTCCCTTATTAATAATTCCTGGCTCTGTCCCTAAGTAAAACTATACTTTTTCGCAACTATATTAATTGCACAAGGTACGTAAAAAACGTTAGACAAGTGCACACATTTTTCTGAGCGTAAATAGTACACGAGTTATAAGGGTTAAAACCATAGATAGGTAACGAACTTTCACAATTTTCCCGAGTTAGATAGAGAACTAATTTTATTACTAATATAGTCATTAAAATTTCAAATTGTGAACAATATCGTTAACTTTTTAATGAATTGACTAACCTTTGTGTTCTTCCCCAATACATCATATTCAAAATGTTTTTCAAATTTTATGATATAACCACATAAAATTCAAAGTGTTTGTAGGTCCAAAATTTTATTGATCTAAGTAGCCTTGAATGACTAATAGTAAACTTGAATAAATCCAAATTACTATATGAATAACTCTTTGCAAAAGCTTAATGTGTTAATGCGGAATCTTAACACACAAAATATGAATAACACAAGAATAACTAACTTCGTATTTTCTATTAATTTGCTCAAAGGCTAATGCTTACAACTCGTACATTAACCTAACACCTTAGGGGTCCTTTTATACTCCAAGGAAACCCTAATTGACTAACAAACTTGTAAAAGGGTAAAGATATCTTTTCCTAAGATATCTCTACGCGTACATATCTATTCCTAATATTATTCTAACAAACTATTCATAAAGCAGGACTTAACTATCAACTATTTGTTACGCGGACTTAACATCATTAATCTTGGCACACTTAACTACATCAGGACTTAAGTCGGTCTACCGAGACTTAACTACTAAAGCTATCGGAATCAACACTAAAATGGACTTAAACCTACTTAAATCTGTTTTACAAAATATAATTCAACAATCCTCCCTAACTTGATCTTCACTTATGAACTTCAAGTTCTTTTGTCTTTCTTGAGGATCTTGGAATTATTGTTAAGCTGCATCTTTAAAATTTCCTCCTTATGTGTTCTGTGAAGCATTAGATCAGCAACTCATTAGCACTCCATATTCTTTTCAGCATCTGTGACTATTTGTACATCTAAACATAAAAGTTTCATACTATTCTCATCACTTCCAGGTGTGTGAACTCCTGTGAGAGGTGAATCATAGAAAATTTTAATGGATTTGATGTCTCTTTAGCAATTAGCTATAACTATTGGAGTAGCCAATGTTTTGGTGCATAAGACCATGGTACATTAATATCCATCTGATTTTTAACAAACCAGCAGCTATCAACAGATTTGATTAGTCTTTACCAAAACCTGTACCCTTTTGGACTAGTCATGGTTTTCCACTGCCTTTACCACAAGCCATGATCTTGTTGGCTAGCCAACTCTTCATCCACACAGATATGGTGAGTTGAGCACCATACAATTTTTGGAAAATTTTCAGCCATAAACGGATTTGAGATATCTTTACCAGAGCCATTTGCTCATGGATTAGTCAGTTCTTGTGTGGGTTAGACATGGTGAACTGATAACCATTTGTTGTGATAGTACAAAATACTTTAACCAAGTGAAACCCTTCAAAATCCATTTATTACATTTTTCAATTTATAAACACTATACTCAACAGCTTAAGAAAATTCTCTCAAACACAGTTTAAAATTTATTGTTGTTGAGCTGTTAATTTAATTAAATCAAAAGCTAAAAACATGCATTATCTTTTACTTCACCAGAAAGCTTCTTATTTAGCATGACTCTACAAGTCTTACTTGAAAGTGGATAGTCCACTTCAGTTAACATATAAACAATTAGATTTTCTAACTCAAGACTATGAACCTGACATGTATGAAAGTACCTCCATCTAATTATTTGTTCTTGACTTGCCTGCTTCCACATCTCATTTGCTTCATCAGGTAGCTCAAACATTGTTTTAAGGTCTCCCTAGAGCACTCTTTCAAAATCCTCCTCAGGTGCTTGACTACCATGCTTTTCCACCATTAATGTATACAAACACTTCAAATCATCCCTAGACATATCACACAGCAAACCAGGAAAGTTAACATATACAGTACTGGTATAGTCTTCCCTTACCACCTGATAAGATGCCTTGCTTCCAGTCTTGATGATCTTGATATTTGCTATCTTTGCAGCCACTGGACCCACAGGGATAGTACCCATAGTGAACTCTTCAGATGGAGGCTCTTCAACCTTATCCTCCATATAAGCCTCCACTTCCTTCTTTAATTCAGTCTTTTTTTTCTTGGAAGGTTTCTTTCCATGAGACTTCTTCCTAGTCCACCTGATGATAGGCTTTTTAACTTCAGCATCTTCCTCATTCTTTACAATACTAGGCTTATCTTCAACCTTTTCTGCTTCAACTACCTCTTCAACTTTCTGCTTTTTAGCTTCTTCATATTGAAGATTAAACCCTTTTCTCTTGACCTTAGAAGCTTCCATCTCAGAATCCATTGGGACAAACCTTTTGACCTGATCCACCACCTTCTCAAATTCTGTTTTAAGCTCACCAGATGTTAGCTTCCTCAGTTGAGTAATCTTCCAGCTAGGATGTCCTTGACTCTTGATGAAGTTGATCATGTACTCTCTCTATTCTCCTTTGGTCAGAGGCTTACTTTTCCTTTTCATGTACCTCTGATCTCTTAGCTCCTTTTTCTTTTCATTAATCATAGCAACCATTTTTATTGCGAAGTCTTCAGCTCCAATGTCAGGTAGAATTTCTCTGTTTACCTGATAACATCAAATAGTCCTGAGTTTCTAAGCAATAATTTCCCCCTTTATCATCACATTTTGAATATATTATTAGTAAAAACTTCCTTATTCCTTTATATTTCATTTCAGGAAGCATCGGAATCAAGGAAGCTACTATTGGACATTTTCATGACATATTACGACGTAACCATGTAACACGCGATTCTTAGCGAAGATCTCGATGACTACGACGTGATCCTTAGATAAGCTTACGCCGTAACCAAACTACAGCGTAGTCTTAGCTCAAGATACGCCGTAACTATAATTTACACTGGAATTTAGTAACTACGGCGTAACACCGAACAAAGTTACGCCGTAGCGAATGGATAAGCACTGAAGATTGCAGAAAGTTACGGCGTAACTACTAATAAGGATTCTGTAGTAACTATTTTGAAGCCTATAAATAATCGATGATTTCATCAGTATCAGATATCTCTCCTTTCCCAAACCTTCTAGGGTTTTGGGAGATCAAAACACAGAAGAAGAAGCATGGTTTAGGAGCATGAATAACGAAGTTCTCGCTTACGATTTCCTTTGTATTCGATTTTGGATTCTTTTTATATTTTTCTAGATCTTATATTATGAATTCTTGCTATTAATTAAAGCTTGCATTTATGTTATTGTTATTCTCTATAATTCTTTATATAAATTTGCTAGTCTTTTCATAGATCGCTAGCCTTAGTAGTGTTATAAGCTTGGTATTATCTAAAGGGCTGGGAGATATGACCAACTGACTCCAGTCTGATAGATAGCGAAGTATGGGAGGAATTGGCCATAGTACGACCACTCTTAGGTGTCTGAATCGACCAAAGGATCACTTATCAAGTAGAGGTATTTAAGAGGTTAAGGGGAATCTAAGTTCCTAACGGTCGGGTTCCCACCGTCTAGATCTAGTAGATATGGTGCTTAATGACGGCTATTAGGTTGCCGAATGATCCCGGGTGACCTGCTCATCTCGGTGAGGAACCTAAGAACCATAGGCCATGACGAATCGACCAAAAGTGCGGTGATAATTAACCACTATATTGAATCTTAGTATAGGGATTCAATTCATATTTGTTTTCTTTATTTAGCTTCGTTTATCCTTCTCTTTACTTAAATTTCTCGGTGTGCATGTGAGTAGAATAATTTCACACCTATCGAATACATCGGTTTTCTACCATATATTACCTATGTTTTATCTAATCAACTTAGTTCTTTTCAAGGTCACAACTCTCTTGGGATGATACTCGGATTTACCTAAGGTTTTACTACATCGATCGGGTACCTGCGTTAGTATGTGTTTATCCTAAGTTATTCAAGTTTTATAAATATTAAAAGCAGGATGAAATAGCACATCGGCTTTTTGGCGCGCTAGGGGAGCGATTAATGAAAAGATCTAAGGTATTTTATTTTCACCTCATTAAGAGATTTAAGCATTCCCACAAGGTACGTTTTAATCTCTCCTATTGCAATATTATAATTAGTATTCGGACTGCTATTAGTTACGGTAACTATTTCATCTAGTTACGACGTAACCTTACTGCAATTTAACAAAATAAAAATCTTTTGACTTATTAGTTACGACGTAACCTCCCTCATAAGTTACGACGTAACCACTATAGAATCGGTTTATAAAAAAATCGACCTTTGACTAAAATTAATTACTCGTAACCCAGTAATAGGTTTACGACGTAACCCTTTCACACCTTATCATATTTCTTAAAAAAAATATTAATTACGGCGTAACTAATTTAACTAATTACGCCGTAACTATTGTAGCGGTATAAAAACCTTCCTGAATAAAAATTAGGTTTTACACACTAATTCACCGCCCTCAACAACAAAGTAAAAATTTCTCTCTAAAATTTTTTCATCGATATCACTTCATCTAATCCATCTTCATGGTTTGGTAAGACCTTTTCACTCTTTTTGATTTAGTTCTTTTGATTATTTCAATTAGGGTTTAATTTTAATATTTTAGGGTTCTTGGCCATTCGAATTAATTATTGATGTTGGAATGATTAATTGATTGTTTGGATATTTCCCCCATGTTATTTTGATTCGTGTCCTAGTTCTACGGGTTGATTTGGATGTTTTGGGGTTATTAAAATAAGGTTTTAGGTCAAGCGCAAACTTGGTGGGTTAGGCACGATCCCTTAGCACTAGTAGGTTAAAAATATATCTAAACTTTTTCACCTTGATAAAAATTGGTGGTTCCGGCGTAATCTATCGCGTAATTGATTTATCTGAGGTGCTGAGTTTCTGGGGAAGTTACGGCGTAACTTGGGATTTAGTTACGCCGTAACCTTTATATCTACAATTACGGCGTAGCAGTTTGTCATAGCTATGCCGTAACTATTGAAATTTTATTACTACGGCGTAATTCTTATCTTTAGTTACGCCGTAACTTAACTTCAGTAATATCTTCACTTACTGTTTCTTATCTTATTTTTCAGGTGCAAACAATCCCGCAGACTGGCCTAGATTTTTAGCACACCCCAATGCTGGTATTAGGCAACTGTGCGTGGAGGAATATGAGAAATTAATGGCAAAAGATATCAGTCAATCCGAGGCTCTTAACTTTGAGACATTCGGTACTTTGGGAAGTGGAAGAGCTAGTATGAGATTGAGGAAGTTTTGCAAGATCAAGTTCGCATCTACTGACGGGGATTTCACATGTACTGCTTGGTTGAGGTTATTTAGGATCACTGAACCAGTCATTCCGGAATACGTTTGTGAATTTCTTGCTAGTGTGGAGTTTAAAGCGGCGTTGATGATGATGAATAGGATTCTATGTTTTTCCAGCTTGGAGGCATCTGGAGGAGATTGACTCTTAGGGAGTTTACTACACGTATGGGTTTGTACACTGAGGCGGAAATGGAGACTGAGGCTTTTAAGCGGTTCTATAACACATGTTGGAGAAGAAGGGATGAAAGTCAAGACCTTGCCGCTTATTTTGACCAGATTGCTGTCACAGGAGGGTATAATCCGAGAAGCCCTCCATCATATACCATGGTGAGGAGCCCCATTCATCGACTTGTGCACCGCCTTATTGCTTGCTCGATTCGGGCAAGGCACTCAACCAAAGAGAAGATGACTATGGAGGACCTTTATCTGATGCAGGGAATGGAAGACGGGAACAACATTGATGTTCCTTATTATTTGGCTAGGTTTATGGCTGTAGGTGCTAAAGGGTTTTCTGGTAGGAGTCCTTTGCAGGGGGCACATTTGATTGGGAGATTGGCTAGGAGTTTTGATCTTATGACAGATGAAGCTTTGGCCCGAGTAACCATTGGTAGGGATACTCTTTTGATTGGCCTGCCTAAACTAGTGGAGTTAGGAATTTGCATCCAGGATGTTTATGGTGCGATTTACCTAGCTGGGATGGCCCCTAGAAGAGAAGAAGGGGAAGCTAGTGGTGCAGCTGGTGATGCAGCTGGTGGTGCAGGTGGTGAAGTCGGTGGAGAAGCCGAGGAGCAGGTGCCAACTGGACGAAGAAGGGCACATGTGAATGTTGGGGATAGATTGCAAATTATTGATGAAAGGCTCAATGAAATGTCATCCCACTTCAACGAGGAAATTGAAAGCCTTGGAGTGGGTCTTTTTGGTCTTAGTAACCAACTTGAGGGTTTTTCAGGTACATTGGATCAGGTGCAGCAGCTCCAGCAGGATTTCTTTCATTGGAGTGCGGATCGGACTAGCCAGGATGCTTGGCACATGCATTTGAGCCACCCGAGGTGGGAAGGTCCTGAGTACGTGTACCAGCCTAACATTCCCGATGTCGGAATCCAAGGAGGAGTGGCCTTCATGCATCCCGGCGCTACTCCTGGGAGCACCATGAGCACTCCATATGAGCCCTCCCAATTCCACTCCATGGATCATGATCTACCCGGGGACGAGTGATTTCCCCATTTGATGAAACAATTTGAAACAATTTTAAAACTATTTGAAACTCAAGTCTGTAATAACTTAACTATTAGGATGTTTGCCTTTTCTATCGTTAATTGTACCCGTCGGGTACACAATTTTCCCGGTATGTTGTGCAGGTTTTTGTTCTGTGACACAGTTACGGCGTAACCTTATGATATAGTTACGCCGTAACTACTGCTGGAGTAGGGAATTTTGGAAGCAACACAACTAGTTAAGGCCAACCCCTGATTCAACAAACATTACCCAACCCATGACCCACCTTCAACCTTTAGTATGACATCTTGAGCAACCATTCGAGAGGGGAGTTTCTTTCTTTCTTGATTATTTTTCATTTCTATTTTATTTTTCCTTTTTCGTACAAATGGGACTTTGTACACTTCAAGTGGGGGGATAGGAATAGAAATGAAGTGTATGATTACTTAGCTTACTTGCCCTAATTTTCTAGTTGGTTTTAAAAATTTTAAGCTTATTTGAAAATTTTTTGTCACATTTTTAACCAAACTAGAATCGCATAAAAGTCGAGCACACATTAACCCTTATTATCATTGGTGAGATTTAGCCTTTCTGTTTCCCCCATTTTACCCAAATTTACCATAAATTGAGTGTGCCGGTAGTATTGTAAACTTTAAAACTTGGCTTTTACATCACTTCGAGACCATAGACGAGTAGTGTATCAAGTTAGCTTGGTGCATTTGGAAAAGGCAATTTGAAAAAAAGTAAATGTTTTAGGTTTTCAACCAAAATAGCCTATATGTGTCCTCCTGTGTGTGTGTTTATCGATTAGTCGCATTGGCTTTTCGACCCCCGTGTTAACCTTATTTGTTGCACTCATCTTTAGTGCAAGATACCCCTAGTTACACCCTTTTGAGCCTATCCTTTCATTTCATTACCCTTATTTTCGTTACAACTTTACACCTTAGCCTACCGTGTAGTTTTACCTTTTTACCTAAAAGCCATTGTTCACCCGAGTTTGAGGTTCAAATAAAGAAGCATATGACATCTCGCTTAAAGATCTCGGAAGACCCCAAGTAATCACCTTATGCTCAGTTCTAGTGGGAAAAAGTATATCATTGTATCTCAAGCATATCTTAGTATTATGAAGAAAAAAAAAAGAAAGAAAAAAAAATTATTATTAGCACGATCATTTAGTGCGACAAGGTATTGGCACTACATAGATTAGCATTGAGAATAATCTTCTCAAAAGTTTGGAAGAATTTGTTCAAGAATAATGTTGAAGATTCCGGAGGCATGCACTGACCTAATGGAGACGAACCTTGAATTATTGGTTGGATAATGGCAACTAGGTTTTAAGCTAAACTATTTGTTTTCTTTTTCCTTTTCACCCATTAGTTATCCCATGCGTATCCTTACCCTTTTTGTCGTGAAGCGTGTCTAGGTGATGCAGCGAGCAATCCTTGATGTCTTGGCCATTGATTTGGTCATGTATCATTGATTTTGTCCACTTCGCCGTGACACGTTAGTAATGACACCACCCCTTTATCCTTCATGACTCAACCCAACATTGCTTTTTAAATTTTGTCTTGACCTTAGCTCTAGTGGTGGAGTTGTGTGTAATTGCCAAGCTTATGATAGAATACTTGCTATGTTCGTGCAATTGAGTGATCACCCCGAAATTAACACTTAGAATAGGATGAGTGAGAGTGTTTTCGTTCCCATTTCGTGAGGTGTTCGGCTCTTATTAATATTCTAGCATGGAATTTAAAACTAAGCATTCTTCATGAATGTATCTTTTGCAGTCTTAACTGGTCTACTTGAGGGCAAGTAGAGTTTAAGTGGGGGGATATTTGATAACATCAAATAGTCATGAGTTTCTAAGCATTAATTTCCCACTTTATCATCACATTTTGAATATATTATTAGTAAAAACTTCCTTATTCCTTTATATTTCATTTCAGGAAGCATCAGAATCAAGGAAGCTACTATTGGACATTTTCATGACATATTACGACGTAACCATGTAACACAGTTACGACGCAACTGAAGATCTCGATGACTACGACGTGATCCTTAGATAAGCTTACGCCGTAACCAAACTACAGCGTAGTCTTAGCTCAAGATACGCCGTAACTATAATTTACACTGGAATTTAGTAACTACGGCGTAACACCGAACAAAGTTACGCCGTAGCGAATGGATAAGACGAAGATTGAAGAAAGTTACAGTAACTACCTAATAAGGTTACGCCGTAACTATTTTGAAGCCTATAAATAATCGACGATTTCATCAGTATCAGATATCTCTCCTTTCCCAAACCTTCTAGGGTTTGGGGAGATCAAAACACAAAAGAAGAAGCATGGTTTAGGAGCATGAATAACGAAGTTCTGGCTTACGATCTCCTTTGTATTCGAGTTTGGATTCTTTTTATATTTTTCTAGATCTTATATTATGAATTCTTGCTATTAATTAAAGCTTGCATTTATGTTATTGTTATTCTCTATAATTCTTTATAGACATTTGCTAGTCTTTTCATAGATCGCTAGCCTTAGTAGTGTTATAAGCTTGGTAGTATCTAAAGGGCTGGGAGATCTGACCAACTGACTCCAGTCTGATAGATAGCGAAGTATGGGAGAAATTGGCCATAGTACGACCACTCTTCGTGTGTGAATCGACCAAAGGATCACTTATCAAGTAGAGGTACTTAAGAGGTTAGGGGGATCTAAGTTCCTAACGGCCGGGTTCCCACCGTCTAGATCTAGTAGATATGGTGCTTAATGACTGCTATTAGGTTGCCGAATGATCCCGGGTGACCTGCTCATCTCGGTGAGGAACCTAAGAATCATAGGCCATGACGAATCGACCAAAGGAGTCTGGTGATAATTAACCACTATATTGAATCTTAGTATAGGGATTCAATTCATATTTGTTTTCTTTATTTAGCTTCATTTATCCTTCTCTTTACTTAAATTTCTGGTGTCTGTGTGAGTAGAATAATTTCACACCTATCGAATACATAAGTTTTGTCTACCATATATTACCTATGTTTTATCTAATCAACTTAGTTCTTTTCAAGGTCACAGCTCTCTTGGGACGATACTCGGATTTACCTAAGGCTTTACTACATCTGATCGGGTACTCTGCCCATTAGTATGTGTTTATCCTAAGTTATTCAAGTTTTATAAATATTAAAAGCAGGATGAAATAGCACATCATTACCTCAAGCTTAGCTCTGATGGTATCCCAGTCTTCATCAGTATAATATTTAGCAGACTCCAAGATCTCAGCCTGCCTTTTCTTCTGCTCCTCAGTTAATTCTGGAGGTTGCTGCAAATTTCTGGCTATTGGTGCATCATCCATTTGTTGTCTTGCAAGCTTGGCTGCTTCAACTTCTTCTTCAGATTTAATTCTTGCAATCTCTGCCATCTTGCCTTATCCTCTCTGATCTGTCTCTTGGTCCTCATGGGCTTAGAAGACTCTTGCAATATTCCCTTGCCTTCTCTTTGAGGAACTTCTTCACCAGACTTAATGGTTTCACTGGCAGACTTAACTTCAACATTTCTAGGCTTAACTTCAAAATCATCACCAGACTTAACTGCAGAATCACTAGACTTAACCTCAGAACCTGTAGCCTCTTTATCTGATTTTCTTTTCTTCTGACTTTAACTCTTGGCTAAGATTTCAGCTGCTTCACGACCTTGAGGACTGATGGTCTCTTCAGAAGATTTCTTTGGTGTTCTAAGCTCTGATCCCCCCTCTTCCTCAATATTTCTCCCTTGTTTGGGAGAATTTTCTTCCCCTTCAGAATCAGTGATCTCTATTCCCTTGGCTTTGAATTTTGCTTCCAACTTCTTGACTTTCTGAACCAATCTGATCACAGTATCAGCTTGAGCTTTAGATGACCTCTGTAGATCCTTTTCCAATCTCTCTATCCTGGTCAGAAGTTGGGAACTAGAATGATGAGCTCCTCTTGAGAAAGATTTGTTAGATCTGATGCAGTGGGTGTTGGAGGTTTTAAGTGAGGAATTTCAGGGGATTCTTCCTTATATACTTGTGGGGAAGGTGGAGGTGGAGTAGGTGTTCTTTATGGTGATTTTGGTGTAGATGTCCTCTGGGTGATGGTGCGGGTGTCCTTTGTGGTGATGGAGTGGGCACCCTTTGTGCAGGATCTTGTGGTTGCTCTTGTGTCTCAGACTCAACAACAGCAGATGTACCTACAGGGTTAGTAACACCAGCCAAAATAGCAGGCAGCAAAGGCCTGTCAACCCCTTCAAAGCTTCTTTTCATGTTTGCAAAAATCTTTTTGATAAAAGCTACAACAATGTATTGTTGCTTGTTTGCTGTTTCAATATTAAGAATCATTTGCAAAAATCTAGGATACATCAAAAACTTTTTCTCTTTATTGGCATATGCAACCATGGCATCAAAAATCATTTTTGAAAAGTTGAAGAGTCTACCAATGGGTAGACAGACCAATGTAGAGGCAATAGTGCTTCCAAAATGATCACATCCACCACTTTTAGAACTCAAACAGTGCAGGAGATGGTGCACAAGGAAAAGCCATTGAGGAGTAAAGTGGATTTTACAGAAAATAAAAGTTCCATCATTAAGATAGCCAATATTTTGAAGCCCATGAAAAAGATCATCATCTGAAAGCATAGAAGTTCCTGAGGCATCATCCAATTGAAGATAACCTGATTCCTCAGTAACTGTATAATCCAAAGTATCAATGGTTGCTTTTAAAGCAATAGTTCCATCATCAAGAGTAATGACAGTAGCTGACTGCCAAAACTGCTTGATGACTGAGATATAAATAATTGGATTATGTGTAAGTGCATACCGAATATGAGACCCCTTCAAGAAATCCACAATTTGCTTGAAACCTGTGCTTTCATTTGGCTTCTTGAGGAAGCCTACTTGGTTGTGCTTGTCATTAAACTTGAATTGAGCCATTAATGTGGTGAATTTTAAGTACTGGTAGTGCGGCCCAAGATAAGGTTAATGCTGGTGAAACAGACTTTATCGAGAGAAAAGATTTGAACTTTTAAAGATTTTAAAGAAAGTATATAATGGATAAATATAGATTTTATTAAAAAGTATCCGTATATATACTTCTTACCTCCTAAGAGTAGGTAACGGTACTATTTATACACTAAAAATGGATTTTCCCTCGACCAGCACTAACGGTAATATTTTTGCACTACCAGACTTAAAATAGTCAAACAGACTTAAAGTGAGACATCACCAGTTTTAACTCTGAATAGTAGCACTTCCATCAGTATAGCTTCCATACCTCCCCTATCTTTGATAGATATTGCATTTCCCTGAAAAATTAGTCCAAAACCAAGAGAAATACAATATGTAGGTCTTAAAAGCATAATTAACTCAAAACCACCAGAATTAATTCATAAAGAAACCAAAGAAAATTGTTCAAGTACACCAGAGGTATTGTAGCAAACACAGAAATCAAAAGATGTTTACAAAACCACCAAATCACACCAACACACAGATGTTCATAATACTTCCATAAAAATCTAACTATGCATAGGATAGCCTATGCTGCCTCCAAAGGTAATAGAAACTCCTTGGACTTCCTCAAACTCCTCCAAGTAGTCCTTGTTACCAGTCATATGCCCAGAACATCTACTGTCAAAGATTCCTCTATCTCCCATGTTTAAATAAGGATGTTCCTGCGTAGAAAAGAGAAATTAGTTTCTCTTTGAGACCCAGGCCTGTAGAGGCTTGGGTCTGCCTTGTGGACCATTAAATTTTTTAGCATTAAAAGAAACTGGTCCACCATTATACTTGAAGTTTGGTTTGGTCTGTCTCCAAGTATAACCTGCCAAGGGCTTAACAGCAGTCCCCCAATTACCCCTTGCAGCATAAGATTGAAATATTTGAGCTGCATTTTGAGTCATGGGTCTTCTTACAGGTGAGTGAGAACCATAATGAAGTCTTTGATTAAACTGGTTCACCTATGGTTTTCTAAACTTGGAACTCGGTGAAGGACTGGTATGTTTTGATTTAGCATTCATATACCCAGAATTAACTTTAGCTTGGTCAGGCTTAACATGACCAGTATTAACTCTAAACATATTACCATTATTAAAGTTTTGCCTACCAGTACTAACTTGTACACCAGTACCCACCCTTGGTCTAACAGAATTAACATAAGTACTACCAGTCTTAACAGGTACTGGTCTACTAACAAACTTATTAGCATGGTTAATCATGTTCACATTATTCCACACTGGTTTAACAAAAATATTTTCAGTGTGTGAAACCGTTTTCTTTCTTAACTTAGCCTCCTTAGCCATTCTTTTCTCATGATAGTCACAGTCTCGAAATAAATGACTTAAGCTTCTACATACAAAAGAACTCTTTTTAGTCAAAGAGTATCCATCCCCAAACTCTATCTGCATTAACCCATTCCAGTCTTTTCTGTCAATCTTAGGTGTCTCAAGTTTAGTCTGTTGCCTAGGAGTTTGGACACAACTAGGTTTAACTGTTTCTGGTTTAGACATAAAAATGACTTGCTCAGTTTGTTTTGGCACATAAGTCTCACTATTTAAAACTGGTTTAGAGATCCTTATGGGTTCAGACTTAAGTTCTAGAGAACATTCAAAGATGCTTCCAGTTGGTCCTTCACTGTCATTAGATTGACAGGAAGAATACTCACTGGTCTTATCTTCTGAGGCACTGGTTTCAAAACTTTTCTCACTGAATCCTTTACTATCATTGGATTGACAGTTAGTGAATTCAATGGAATAGTCTTGAGAGGCAACAGTTTCAGGGTTCTTCCATTTGCTATAATTAAATAGGGACTCATCATATTGTTTTTCAGGTTTAGGAGTATAATCATCATTAATTGGTGGTGGAACTCCCTTGTTGTTGTCAGTTTTAGCAAATCTATGATATATAGGTTTACCTTCAAAGTCACTTTTTGAATTAACAAAAACATTTTCCATCACCTCTTCCTCATATCCTAAAACCTCTTTATCTGATTTTGTCCCATAACCTAAACCAATTTTACTTGTTGAGCTCATGCCTGAATTTACTAGCCTCCACATATTTTTATTACTATTTTGCCAAGAGTCAACTATCTTTTGCAACTCTTATTTATCTTTAACTACCTTCATTCCAATTCTTCTAAATTTTCTAAGCTTCTCATCTTTTTCAAATATTTCATTTCCTTGGAAAGTAAGCTTTTCATTAAGAGATGCATTCTGTTTTTGAAGAGTATTTACTTGTTTTTCTATTGTTTTAACAGCATTTTCATAAGCAAGTAATTTAACTTCTTGATCACCTAATGGACCCATCTGTTCATCACAAAAAGATTGCAATTTATTGTATGAATCACTGCAAATTTTTGAGCATAAAGTTACCTCACTGCTGGAGCTTATGGCCATGAGAGCATGATTGACTTCTGTCCCCTCAGTAGGATGCTCTCCCTAGTTAATCACACCAGCTTCCAAAGTTAGCAATCCCATCTGACTCTTATCTTCCTTCTCAGCATGCCTAGGATAGAAGGAATCCCTCTTCTTTTCTTCATTGGCCTCCTTTACAGTACATTCCTTAGCAAAGTGACCCCTTTATTAACACCTGTAGCACTTAAGCTTTGACTTGTCAAATCCTACTGGTCTCTTTCCATCAAAACGGACTTGCCTACCAGTCTTCTTGAAGAATTTTTTCATCCTTTAGGCAATCATGTCACACTACCAGTTTATATCCATATCCTCCATCTCCTCATCTTCAATCTGATCCAAGTCTTCATTTAGAATGTTTTCAGATTGATTATAAAATAGTGAGTAGATGATCTTATCAGCAAAACCAGCAGCCTCATCCTTTTCCTTTATACCAGAAGAAACTGTATAGCAACCAGAACTAAAACCACTACCAGACTTAACTTTGGTTTTAGTGCTCTTTCCTTGAGAGACAAAAGCAACATTGTTGTCACTTGAAGAACCTCTTGAATTCCCCTTGATGTCTTG
The DNA here is from genome assembly GCA_910596185.1 of Chrysanthemum makinoi. Taxonomy (NCBI): domain Eukaryota; kingdom Viridiplantae; phylum Streptophyta; class Magnoliopsida; order Asterales; family Asteraceae; genus Chrysanthemum; species Chrysanthemum makinoi. The sequence continues at coordinate 217,365,828 of OU343219.1, read as the reverse complement.
TTCATAAACTCTAAGATTATTATACAAGTCATCTATTGACAGAGTGTCAATATCTTCCTTAGTTCTCATGATCATTGCTAGATTTGACCATTCATTGGACACTTTAGATCCATGTGCTTCTAACTGTGATAGGAGTTGTTGGAATCTGTCATAGCCTTTCTCCAGGCCTTCAGAACTGCTAATGGTAAACGCTTCAAACTGTTGTTTATAAACAGCTTTTTGCATTTTCTTGGAGTTAGCATTTCCTCCAAATCTGGTTCTAATAGCCTCCCATATCTCCTTAGCATCATCCATACTGTGGAACCTTCTGAGATGTTCCTTTGGTATAGTCATCAATAAGCGAGTTCTTGCCTTTCTTTCTTTCACTACAGCAAGTATATCTGCAGCAGAGATTGGTGGAAGAATCCTGACTATTCCATCTTTACCTTTGGAAATTCTCTTCTTTGAATTCCCATTCTGGATCACTTTCCAGACCTCATTATCTACATATTCCAGATAATGTTCCATCTCCATAGCCCAGATTTCGTACTCTTCCTTTTTTAGAATAGGAAGTTTGAGGTTGGAGATAGTTGTTGTTGCTGGAATTTGTTGTTGTTGTTTCTTAGATCCTACTTCTGATGCTTCAGTTTCATGGTCAGTAGCCTCTTCATCACTAAGATGATTTGAGAAATCATCATGATGAGACATTCTTTAGGATTTTTGAGTGAGATGAGATGAGTATTGTTGGTGAGTTTTGTTTCTTCAATTCAGAGTCCTTCAACAGGCTCTGATACCACTTGTAGGTCCAAACGTTTATAGATCCAAGTAGCCTTGAATGACTAATAGTAAACTTGAATAAATCCAAATTACTATATGAAGAACTCTTTGCAAAAGCTTAATGTGTTAATGCGGAATCTTAACACACAAAGTATGAAGAACACAAGAATAACTAATTTCGTAATTTCTATTAATTTTCTCAAAGGCTAATGCTTATAACTCGTACATTAACCTAACACCTTAGGGATCCTTTTATACTCCAAGAAAACCCTAATTGACTAACAAACTTGTAGAAGGGTAAAGATATCTTTTCCTAAGATATCTTTACGCGTACATATCTATTATTAATATTATTCTAACAAACTATTCATAAACAGACTTAACTATCGACTATTTGTTCTGCCAGACTTAACATCATTAGTACTGGCAGACTTAACTACTAACAGACTTAAGACTGGTCTACCAGACTTAACTACTAAAGCTACCAGAATTAACACTAAACAGACTTAAACATACTTAAATCTGTTTTACAAAATATAATTCCCAACAGTGTTCTTTCTTAATTTATCATTTCTTTCTGCAGCCACCAACCTCATTTGTAAAGCCAAACAAATATAATACAATAACACAAATCACTATTTCAATTACTTACTTTTTAGTTTAACAAAATTTCAATTACTGACTTGTTTATTTATTTTCAACATGCTTTCATTTATTTTTTTTCTAGCATATTGGGTAGTCTTTTAAAAAATAATCATACCCTACACAAATTCAATCATGCATCCCTCAATTTATTAGAGCAAATAGTAATTTTTTTATGTTCTTTTCAAGGAAAGTATGAACCACCAATAGTTTTGACTTGTTTATTATCCAAATTATATCCTACACATCTCCTTCCAATTTCTTTAAAACTTATAAATCAAAAGCCTGAAAGAATCATATCTGCAACACTAACCATCAAACATAAGATCAGGATTTTTTTTCTTCTAAAAAACTCAAATCTGGAACGAGGGTGGGTGCTGGGGTTGTTGCGAGTGGTGGGGGCGACATGTGCGTGTGATGGTGGTTGTTGGTTGTGGGTGATGGAGGCGACGTGGGGTGGTTGTAAGTGGTAGCAGGTGATGGTGGTGATGTGGGTGGCGGAGGATTGTATTTTTAGGTTTAGCTCGAAGGTTTTGTGATGAATCTTGGTTTGTGATGATGATTTTTGTTAATGTTTATGTTGAGTGGATCTGTGTTTCGTTTTGGTTGTGTGGATTTTGTTTTTGGGTTTAATTCTATAATGTATTAAGTTGAACTTTTTCATGATTTGGAAAACACTATGAAGATAATGAATTGGGAGAGAACACAAGGGTATTTTAGTCATTTTAGTTATTATTTTAATAAAAAAAAACGGTTATATTGGTGAAATCGGAAAATTTTTGACAGTTTAATACCTATATTGTTAAAAAAATTAGTTTGTTATCTAACTCAGAAAAATTGTGAAAGTTCATTACTTATCTATTGCTTTAACCCAAATTATAATCATCTAAAAAATGAACCAAAGTTCATATTACATTTAATAATTGTTAACCTTGAACATTATCTGGAATTAGCATAATGCAATCTTTGGCAACCTCTTTGTTACCATTATAGATGTAAATTGATGCAGTGTTCTTGCAAAAATGATAAGGGTGTGTCTGGTATGAGGGTGTAGGATTTGGGAATGGGAGTTAGAGTGAAAAATATTGTTTGGTTGAGATTTGGGTTTTATAATTAGGAATCATGTCAATTTTTGGGCATCGATAAAATATTTCACAACACTTTACTTTTCTTCACATTTTCATTTATTTGTGGGCCCGTCTGACACTCTTCTCTTTTTCTCTCTATTTATTTCTTTTTTTTTACTATAAACTTACACTTTTTTATTAATTTTTTTATGCTCATTTAATTTAAACCTATATTAAATTCAAATTCAAATTCAAAATTCAAATCCAAATTCAAATTCAAAATTCAAATCCAAATTCAAATCCTAATATGCATCTAAATCCTAATCCTAAACTCATCTACAAACCAAACAGGCTCTAAGATAATTAGTGAGAAAACCGTGTTACTATTTTCCTCAAAGTTGTACTTTCTTCCAATCTATATAATGCAAATCAACCAAACAAAGAAACCTGAAGCAAAAGAGTAAAATGAATAAGGGATATCAACCATTAACTTTACTTGATATTTTCCTTAACTTTTTTTTGGCTCCTGAACCATCTTTGACACCCAACTCGATTAAGCCACCCCATCACAAAAAGAATCGGTTTCCATTCATGTAGGTTTCCGAAAGTGTTTGCTCTGTTTTATCGCGTGCCATAGCAACTGCCAGATTTTCTTGAAACAGAATTTATGTGGATACAACATATTTAGACACTGTGTCGTTAAAGGCGATTTAAATAGGACATTTCTCTGCATTTCTCAAAACAAAGAAGGCCAACCATAAAGTGTAGGATTCTTTATTTCATGGTTAACTTGATGATGCTCTAAACACGTCTTTTGTAATGTTTCACGTATGAACCTCATTTGTCTTCATTTGTCGAAATTTTATTTATTGTAGTTGTGTGTTTTAAATGACTTTGATGGAAAACTTATGGCCAATAGCGGATGTAGTATTTGTTATAATGTTTATGATGGTTATAATTTTCTTGCAAATAAATGCAGTTTCACATGCACAAAAATGTTAGTTACATAATGTTAAAAAAATATTAGAATTGTAAATGCTTCGTCGCAACGCACGGCCGCCCTATCCCTCGTTAAGTTATAATGCTCGTTATTAGAATTAAATATTCCCCATAATCTCAATAATTAATCAATGCAATGTATATATATACAATAACTATCTGGTGCTATGCTACGAATGGGCTAGGCTCGTGCTTGTCAAATTAGGTTAAATATCCAAGACTAATAATCCCTCTCAGTTTGAGCGGGAGGTCTTCGGTAGGGGTGTAATCGAGTCAAGCCGAGTTCGAGCTCGACAAGGCTTGAGCTTGGCTTGAAACAAAAATAGTTGGCTTGAGCTTGGCTTGATAGCTTGTCAAGCTTTAATCATTCAGGCTTGAGCTTGGCTTGAAAAGGTTTCGAGCAAAGCTTGAGCTTGGCTTGAAAAGCTTGAATGTATACAAAATATTGTATTTGTTAGACAACGTCATCAATATATGTATATTTATAAAGTAATACAAACTAAAACCACATTTGAAAACCAAATTAAATTAATTTAATAGTAATAAAACTAATAATAACATTTTTGTACCAAGTCCAACATTAGAATGAAACACATGCCAAAGTACTAATTAATGTTGTTAATTATATACTAAGTATAAACAAAAGCTAAAATTATCTAATAATAGTATATATATTTTGGTCTATTAATATTCACGATTCATAACTATAAACTTGTATTCGCTTCTAGATATAAAGCAGTAAGCAACATCATTGGTTTAAGATATCGCTGTTACAAATAATTACAACTTAATTTACCATATAAAAGTCTTTCACGAGTATATTGAATAATTCTTTATGAAGTAAATCCTTATAATTAGAATAATATTCAAATTAGCCCTTAGTTACTTATATGAATTTAGTATAAAAAGATATATATACTAACGCTTGATAAAAGTTTGATAAAAGCTCGTGTTAATACAAATAAGCTGTAAAAACGTTTATTTATATTTTACGATCTTCTAAATGTTTTGTCGATAACAAAAGTAAAATCATTTTAACGAAACAAATAAAATACGTAAATGGTTTGAACTAATATTTTCTAACATATTCACATTTTCACATAAAACACTAAAACAAGTATAAGTGATTTTATGATTTAATATTACATATGTACAACAACTAGTGTTTACACATTTGGGTAAAATATACACATAATTAGTATGTAGTATATTGAGTAATATAAATGGGTAGAAACTTAAGTATCTTAACCCATTGGGCAAATACATTGAATGTAGTTGGGTACAACCCAAAGCCCATGACCCATGGAGCTTGACCCATAACCCATTGCATGACATCATGCTTATATCATATATGGATAATATCCATAACCCATGGTTTTGACCCATACCCATGTGACTAGGTGCATTGCACTCAAGAGATACATTGTATCTAGCTAAAGACCCATGGATCAACCCATGAACCATGACCCATAACCAAAATACCCATGGGTAAAGGGAAGCGTCCCACGGATCCCTAGCTTTACGCTAGACGGATCCCTTGTGGAAGGGATCCGTGGGATCCGGGGAACAGTAGAATTTTTCCTCTATAAATAGTGAGCCATTTCTTCATTGTTTCTCACCCCTTACTAACATACTTTCCCCTAGAGTTTAAAACTCTCTAACCTCAGATCTAAGAGATCTATGTTTGTAGTTTTGTTTTTGTGTGATCTTCTAGGTTCCTCTTAAAGGCAAGATCACCACCTTTGAAGTCGAGCAAGCTCAAGTCCATGAGTTGCCATGCTTCCTCATCATCAAGACTACTGAAGTCTTCTTGTTGATGATCGTTTTTCTTTTCTAAGAAGTGTTGAAGACATTTGTGAATGGTGTCTCAAGTGTCAAGACGAAGATATTAGTGAAGGGTATCTATCGTCCATATCATAAGCACTTGTGGTAGGTGCTTAGAAGTCAAGACTAGAAGCATTAGTGAAGGGTGCTTAGAAGTCAAGACACAAGACATTAGTGAAGGGTGTCTTGAAGATCTAGTTAAAGGCATTAGTGAAAGGTGCCTTAGATGTACATTCGATATGGTGTGTTTCGATGTACAAGATAGATTAGTATTAGATCCAAGGATGTTGATATCCTTGATGATGTTGTAAAAAGGAGTTGGTCTCCTTTGGGATTAGTCGTTGGTGTAGTGTTGGGTAGTAGTTTCTCCATTGCAATGGAACTAGGTGCTTAGCCTAGTACCTAATAAAGGGTAGGCGACGTTGTGTAGGTGTGTTTCACCTTGGTGTGAAAGAACCCGGTGGTTAGCCTAGCACCGTATAAAGGGTAGGCGATGTTCTGTAGGTGTGGTTCACCTTGGAGTGAAAGAACCCGGTGGTTAGCCTAGCACCGGAAAAAGGGTAAGCGACGTTGTGAAGGCTTCTCCGCCATAAGGAGATTGGTGTAGTGTTTACGAACTCTTGAGTAGGTGACTCGAGGAGTGGAGTAGGGCAAGGAAGGTGTCCTTGTAGCCGAACCACTATAACTACTCGCGTTGTGGTTTTGTGCTTCTTACTCTTATCTTTCATTACATACCTTTATATGTTTGTTTATCAACATCCAACACACACATCCAAATAGATTGACATAAGTCGATCTAAATAGTTTAAAAGGAAGTTTTAATTGGCAAAACAATTCAACCCCCCCTTCTAGTTTTCCACAATTGGCATTAGAGCTTCGTTACCAAGTTTGTTGAAGTATATTGTACTTTAAAAACTTGATACGATCCATAGTTAATTGAAAACTACAAAGAAGGTTTTTCATAAAAACAAATACCATGTCTTTTGAAAACTCTTTGTTTGGATGTTGATTAGATGACAACATTTCTTAGTATTTATTTTCTATTTAAAATGCACTAATCTTCTTTGTCATGTTAATTAGTCAAAGCTCTTACCCACCAAGCTATAGGAATCGCTTGGTAACAAGAATACCTTCCTTAAGAAGGTATCTTAAACATAAAGGACCCGGAATCGTCTAAGTGACATTTGTTGTGCCGTTTGTAAAGACATTCCTAAGTGCGCTGGAGGTATGATTTTCTTCTTATCTCTAAAATGACATTTGCTTGATAATTAAGTATACCTATTTAGGTATTTATATGATTATCTTTTGTGCATATACATGTATTACATGAAGCTTAATTAGGAAGCCTTTTTCTTACATACGTGTTATTTTTCTCGTCTAAAGTCGTAGTATATAAAACTTGTGTTTTATTTCTTTTAATCCAACTATAAAACAAAACACAAATTTCAAAATTCTCCTTCCCCATAAATAAATCACTCGATGCCCACTTTATCAAATCCCCATCTTTTTCAAATCTTCCAATTTTAAAAATTTCCTCTCATTCAAAACTTCATCTTCCTCTCCATTTTCATCTCATCCGAAACCAAGAAGGATCGCCTTCAACATGGTTTACATCGCTCTCGTGCTCATCGCCTTAACACTCATCGCACTTGTGTTCCCTATGATGAAGTTCACATACGGAGACATATACTTTGTGTTGTTAATCTACATTGGGGTTATATACCCAATCCTTTGTATCATTCTTAGTATTGAAATGAAATATTACTAATAGTCTAGTTATCTAGGTTATTATTATCTTAATGTGTATGTCATCTCTTTTGATTTATATGTTTCATTTTCTTTTGTGATACATTAGAAGTCATGTATGCATGCTAAAAGAAAATGTAGGATAAAACACATATCGTGATATAAAATTGTATAACCTATGTTTTTATCAAATATGTTTCTGTTACTACAGATCGATGGATCCCGCAAAATACACTAGCCGGATCCCTTTTGAAAAGGAACCGTGGGATCCGTCCTATTGGAAAACAGTTTTTCATGCAAATTAAAAACCACTTTTCTTCTAAAAGTAATACTCCACTAGAATGTCAAAACCATAAGTGAGTTAAATGTCATTGTTGTTAAAAAAAAACATTATTAATAAAAATCTAGTAAAAACATTAGATATTCATAGGTTGACCACAAACATCACTTTCTATTAATTCATCCTTTCTATAGGTTTCACTATGTCGCACGTATATGAGTTTGATTTTTCACTCTCGAGCGTCTACACCCCGAACATCTCTCTTGAGCCCAACACACCTGGCAATCATGTCCGTGGGTTCAATAATCTCGAAACCCGTCACTTCCATGAAGGACGTATTGTAGACACCTCTGTACAATTCGAAGAAGGTATCAATACCTCCTTCCGAGCTATAGGACTAGAATGTCTTCTCGAAATTAACCAGAAAATATGTCCAAGGTTTGTATTGGAATTCTTCCGTCAAGTCGAACTCGTTCGTAACGAGGATCGTTCTCTATCCCTTTGGTTTTGGATCAAAAACCAAAAGTTTGTTTTGACTCTTGGGCAATTTGCTCAAATTCTCCGAATTACAAATCATGGACAATGTGCCTTCACCGAAGATTGGTCTCTTGATTCTCTCTTCAACTTTCGTAAAGAAAATAGTCCGTATTGTTCTCACATTCCTTCCCCACAAGACTTAATTCGCATATTATGCAAACCCCATCACTCCAATCCAAACATCATCTACACACGGGATATTCTTGAAGAGTACATGCCCCTTGCACTCATCCTACGTGAAAATGTTTGGAGTCTTAGGGGAAATCGAGAAATCCTTCCCGCTTGTTGTGCTCACATAATGTATTGTTTGCTAACACAACAACCATACAATCTCGCCTACTTCTTTGCAAGGCGAATTGTAAACCTTCAAGGCTCCAAGAATAAACTCATTCCATATGGAATGTTCTTGACACACCTCTATCATAATGTCATGCATTTTCATCCTCAATATCAAAGTCCGTTGTACGTACTTGTGAACAAGATGATGGAACCGCTGAACATTTCTCTCATGAAGACGTTCTTCATTCCTGAATCCGACAACACTCATCAACCATGTGATGATCCATCTAGCGAAAACACTCAAGGAACCTAGTAGTATTTCAAATATGATCAATCCTCTTATACTCGTGCTTTATCAATGTAATCCTATTTCCTTCCTGACATAAAACATCTTACATTTGATATCTTAGTGTTAGAACCTCTTTAAACTAACCTTGGAATATAATGCATTGTCAAGATCATTACATACCTTTAGTAAAGGTTCTGCTGAGCAGATGGACGGATCCCAAAGTTTGTGCTAGACGGATCCCTACACTTAGGGAACCGTGGGATCCGGCAAACAGAAAATGCAATTGCAAGCAGTGTATTTCAAACATATCCTTAGAACACCTCAAACTAAGCTAAAAATGGTGTCTTAAGGCAAATTAAGTCCTTATCAAGTTAAGTAGATCCTTCCTACTAACACATAACTCACCTAGAATGCATTGTCAAGATCATTACATACCTTTAGTAAAGGTTCTGCTGAGCAGATGGACGGATCCCAAAGTTTGTGCTAGACGGATCCCTACACTTAGGGAACCGTGGGATCCGGCAAACAGAAAATGCAATTGCAAGCATTGTATTTCAAACATATCCTTAGAACACCTCAAACTAAGCTAAAAATGGTGTCTTAAGGCAAATTAAGTCCTTATCAAGTTAAGTAGATCCTTCCTACTAACACATAACTCACCTAGATCACACTCAAAGAAGCTTGTAGATATATCGTTTCGTATTAATCCATTACTCTTCCGCTCTTAAGCTCACACATCATTTTTTACATGATCCCTCATATCTAAACGTTGGAAACCTCTTATAACAAAATCAATCATAATCATCCTTACGACAAAATTGGTCAAAATTGATCAAATCCTAGTTTTTCCATCTTAAGCCTCTAGGATATTTTCCAAAGCATTAATCTAAGTCACTATCTGATCTCTAGGATCATTTAGCTTCAATTAACACTCTCATCTTTAGTGTCATCCTTGTTCATTCATTGGTACTCATGAAAGTTCCAATTCCTTCCATAAAAGGCAATCATTAGCTACATCACTCATTACCTTCAAGTACTTAAGCACCCCTTCATTTAAGACACTTAGGAGGACTGAAACACTCAATGTGATATAGATCTTAGATCTTAGAAACATCATTTCTACTCTTTCATAGCTGCTGAGAGCCGGATCCCTAGGATTAGCCTAGACGGATCCCTCTGAAGAGGGAACCGTGGGATCCGGGTGACAGATTATGTCAAACCTTGCTAAAACAATCATTTCAACTCATCTTTTGATCAGTACAAACTCTGAAGTTGACTCTTGTGCATGTTAATCATCACATTCCAATGAATTTTAGTGGCTTAAGGCTTAAAAGCACTTACCAAATCTCTTGCTTTATAAACCACATTTTTAGGACTTCCATAGTCATCACCTTCATCCTAATTTTCAGCACTTAAGAAACCCTTACAAACTTCTTGAAATCATCTCATCATGAGGAAAACTCCAAGTAGTAACTTATCCACCAAAGAACCACCCAAGAAAATTGCTCGTGTTGTACACGAAATTTCTTCAACCGAATCATCTCCGGTAAAGCCAACAAATGCAAGGATCTATTCTCAACCAATCAAACCAATTCCTAAAAGGATAGTACCCACAAAACAACCTATGCCAAACACCACCATACCTCCTAGGCCAAACAATATCATCTCGACTAAACCATCACCATTGGTTCCTAGAGCTATTTATTTTACATCTCCACTATCATCACCACACCTCTACAATTTAGAGGATTTGCCTCCTAGGCCGTCTCATCCTCCTCCGCTAACAACATTCTCCTCATTAGGAGGAATAATGGTACAAAATCAAGGTGTTGAGTCAACACTAGCTCCGCCTTCCTTTTCGCCGTTTCCATCATATAATCCCATTTGGATTATGAGAAATCATCAAAGTCAACCACCCGACCATATGGAAGTTGACACTTCTCTACCACCACCATCATTCTTGGTCGAGCCATTCTCAAATTCGCCTCCACCAATCCCTCCGTCGTTTGAAGCTCCACAAGCCGCTTCACTTGATCCTTCGCATCAAGCCATTTCATTTCCTCCACCACCACTACCTAGCCATGACAAAGATTGCTATCATTGTCAACATGTTGAAAGTTTGATACATGAAGTACGAGAAGACCAACGTTCCATGTTCTATCATCTCCTCGAATATTTCGACGAGATTAAACCTAAACAAAACTTGAGCTAGAAGATTTTAGTGGTGTCCTAGCATCAAGCGATAGTTGGTCTAGAAATTCCTAGTCATGTATTCTTTATTTTCTTAGTTTTTAGAGTCATGTATATCATAACTCTAGTTTTATTAAATGAAATTACATGCTACTTGCTATATTTCTGAGTATATGATTACATTGTATTCATATCTCACTTTTGTGATAACATTATGTGTTATACCACCATTTGCTGAATTTATTCATCAGCCAGACGGATCCCTCTAATTTGCCTAGACGGATTCTTACTAGGAGGGAACCGTGGGATCCGTGTTACAGTAAACTATTTTTCTACTAACTTGGACCACATTTGCAGGAAATTGTGAATTATACTTGCTTTCTAACATTTGTTTTGTAGTTATTCAATCTACACTTGAAGACTATGACACCCTAAAGCTAGGGGGAGCTTTGTGTCAAAGCAATACATTGCAAATTACTTGCAATATTAGGATTACATTTCTTGACATCCCATTGCAAAATTGCAATCATCAAGGGGGAGCACATTCGTCACTTAGACAAAATATTGTGCAAACAAACTAGATTAGTATTACTTTCTTGACGCCCTTACATAGGGATGGACTCATCAAGGGGGAGTAAAGACGAGATCCTTTCCCGTTACTTGCTCTCTATCTATTTTTATTTCTTTCACATGTTTTTCCTAAAACAATGTTAGTTTCTTTTCGAAGCTCTTTTTGTTTCGACAAAAAGGGGGAGAAGAAAGTAAAAACTACAAATTCAAACTTTTACGAATTTTAGCTTTTCCATAAAATATTTCTATGTTTTGTCATCAACAAAAAGGGGGAGATTGTTAATACAAATAAGCCGTAAAAACGTTTATTTATATTTTACGATCTTCTAAATGTTTTGTCGATAACAAACGTAAAATCATTTTAACGAAACAAATAAAATACGTAAATGGTTTGAACTAATATTTTCTAACATATTCACATTTTCACATAAAACACTAAAACAAGTATAAGTGATTTTATGATTTAATATTACATATGTACAACAACTAGTGTTTACATATTTGGGTAAAATATACACATAATTAGTATGTAGTATATTGAGTAATATAAATGGGTAGAAACTTAAGTAACATAACCCATTGGGAAAATACATTGAATGTAGTTGGGTACAACCCAAAGCCCATGACCCATGGAGCTTGACCCATAACCCATTGCATGACATCATGCTTATATCATATATGGATAATATCCATAACCCATGGTTTTGACCCATACCCATGTGACTAGGTGCATTGCACTCAAGAGATACATTGTATCTAGCTAAAGACCCATGGATCAACCCATGACCCATGACCCATAACCAAAATACCCATGGGTAAAGGGGAGCGTCCCACGGATCCCTAGCTTTACGCTAGACGGATCCCTTGTGGAAAGGATCCGTGGGATCCGGGGAACAGTAGAATTTTTCCTCTATAAATAGTGAGCCATTTCTTCATTGTTTCTCACCCCTTACTAACATACTTTCCCCTAGAGTTTAAAACTCTCTAACCTCAGATCCAAGAGATCTATGTTTTTTGTTTTTGTGTGATCTTCTAGGTTCCTCTTAAAGGCAAGATCACCACCTTTGAAGTCGAGCAAGCTCAAGTCCATGAGTTGCCATGCTTCCTCATCACCAAGACTTCTGAAGTCTTCTTGTTGATGATCGTTTTTCTTTTCTAAGAAGTGTTGAAGACATTTGTAAATGGTGTCTCAAGTGTAAAGACGAAGATATTAGTGAAGGGTATCTATCGTCCATATCATAAGCACTTGTGGTAGGTGCTTAGAAGTCAAGACTAGAAGCATTAGTGAAGGGTGCTTAGAAGTCAAGACACAAGACATTAGTGAAGGGTGTCTTGAAGATCTAGTTAAAGGCATTAGTGAAAGGTGCCTTAGATGTACATTCGATATGGTGTGTTTCAATGTACAAGATAGATTATTACTAGATCCAAGGATATTGATATCATTGATGATGTTGTAAAAAGGAGTTGGTCTCCTTTGGGATTAGTCGTTGGTGTAGTGTTGGGTAGTAGTTCCTCCATTGCAATGGAACTAGGTGCTTAGCCTAGTACCTAATAAAGGGTAGGAGACGTTGTGTAGGTGTGGTTCACCTTGGTGTGAAAAAACCTAGTGGTTAGCCTAGCACCGTATAAAGGGTAGGCGACGTTGTGTAGGTGTGGTTCACCTTGGAGTGAAAGAACCCGGTGGTTAGCCTAGCACCAGAAAAAGGGTAGGCGACGTTGTGAAGGCTTCTCCGCCATAAGGAGATTGGTGTAGTGTTTACGAACTCTTGAGTAGGTGACTCGAGGAGTGGAGTAGGGCAAGGAAGGTGTCCTTGTAGCCGAACCACTATAACTACTCGCGTTGTGGTTTTGTGCTTCTTACTCTTATCTTTCATTACATACCTTTATATGTTTGTTTATCAACATCCAACACACACATCCAAATAGATTGACATAAGTCGATCTAAATAGTTTAAAAGGAAGTTTTAATTGGCAAAACTATTCAACCCCCACTTCTAGTTTTCCACAGCTCGAGCCAAGCTATCAAAAGCTTGAGCTTGGATTGTTATATGTTTCAAGCCAATTTATTATGATTGAGCTTGGGCTTGAGCTTGATAAAAGCTTGGCTTGATCGAGTCAAGCTCGAGCTCGAGCTCGAGTTGCTTGATAAAAGCTTGGCTTGATTGCAGCCCTAGTCTTGATAAAAGCTTGGCTTGATTGAGCTTGGGCTTGAGCTTGATAAAATCAGGAGCGAAAGTCAAGAAACAAAGCATTAGGAGGGCCCTTAGAAAAGATATCTGTATACTTAAATCGTGAATGCACATGAAGAACACGAACTTGTCCCGAAGCAACAAAATCACGAACAAAGTGAATATCAATTTCTATGTGTTTTGTACGCTGATTTTGAACTAAATTTGCAGACATATAAACATCACTAAGATTATCGCAATAAACCAAAGTAGCAGTAAATAAAGGAGCATGCAACTCATGTAAAAAATTGCGGATCCAATGAGTCTCAGCAACCACATTAACGACACCACGATATTCTACCTCCGCTATGGAACGAGAAAAAGTAAATTGTCGCTTAGGATACCACGGTAAAATATTATCACCAAGAAACATACAATACCCGTAAGTAGACCTAACGGGTAACAGGGCAACCAGCCCTATCATCATCAGTATAAGCAGTAAGTTGAGCAGCAGACGAGACATGAAGCTGAAGACCATGATCAAAAGTGCCACGAACATAGTACAAAATACACTTCAAAGTAGAAAAGTGTGGCTCAAGAGGATCATGTATATAAAGACAAACTTGCTGCACATTATAAGACAAGTCCGGTCGCGTAAAAGTAAGATACTGAAGAGCACCAGCAAGGTTGCAATATAAAGTAGGGTCACTGATAGGTTCTCCATCAGAACCAAGCTTGGACTCAGTATCAACTGGGATCTTGAACGGGTTACAACTCTCCATATGAGCGCGTTCAAACTTTTCCTCCAAAAATTTCAACCGTGATAAAAACATGCTATAGCCGATCGCTAAGCAGAAATACCAAGGAAATAATTGACAAAGCCAAGATCTGTTATAGCAAACTCATTGTGAAGTAATGCAATAATTCGCTGTAAAAGAGCTGCAGAAGAAGCTGCAAGAATAATGTCATCCACATATAACAACGGATAAGCAATATCAGAATCGCGATGAAAAACAAACACGGACGTATCGGTTTTGCTGTGCTGGAAACAATCCGTGTAACAAAGCCAGGTGGCTGATGCACCAAACCAGATGGTTGATAAATATATTATTAGTCTTGTTTAATAATTAGTTCAATAAATAATGGTAAACAATTCCCCATTACTAGTTTTACAAAACGGGACAGAAAAATAAGCTCACATCATACCTCATGCGGCATACCGGTTCAAAAAATAAGCCAAAGCCATTTTGGGATCTTCTCGCCTTTCCATAGCGACACCTTTTTTGTACACAAAACTAGCGTTATTAGAATTCTAGAGCCAACACACACACCACCTAAGACATTGTTCAATTTATAGTTAGAATATGGAGGGAATGTAAAACGGACATACTAATGTTTGGGTAAGGAGGATGAGAGAAATCGATATAAAAGTTTTTTAATAAGCGGAAAAGGAAATTTTTGAAGCATACATCATAGAAAAAAGTTATATCGTCATTCCCTTTACACCAACATTAGCATTGCAACTTGCAATAGCGTGGGCATCCTAAATAAAAAAAATGAACAACGCCTTAGTAACTAGACACATGATACATATGCACTGGCTCAAATATTGTACTGGTTACAGATACAACTGTAACTGGGTCACAAAGCCATCATAGCCAAGCAAGAATTATCTAAATTAGATACACAAAGACAACCCATGAAGTACATACAAAATTATATTGCCCTAAACTAAGAGCCAATGGTCTAAAGTATTAGCGGTGATATTAAGGTGAAAACGTAAATAAATTAAGTTGAAACATTACGCTCACAACTGTTCATAAAAAAAGCTCATTATTTAAATATAAACTTCACCGATGGGATAAAGAGATATAAAGGTTTTCTAGAAAGCGGGAAACTATACTTTTGGACGCAAAGGAGTTTGGATAATACCTTCGGCCTTGACTTCTAACAGCGAACACCTTTTTCATCATTTTCGCTCATCTTGTTACGCCCCATTAACAATTTGACCAAAAATTAAAAACTTTTAGACATAAACGACTTGACTAAAATCGATGTTCTGTTACTTTTTTAATAATCTGGAAAAATTTATTACGAACCAATTCTTGAAAATATTTTTAAATGCAACTAGATTCAATTACCTTCAAAACAATGGGTGACACGACTCCTAACGACTTACGGTTTAATTTATACAAAATAAAAGATGGAACAAAAACCCCAAAGTGACAACAGATACACTAGGTGGAGACCAAGCTATTTAGTCTGCAGCTAAATGGTTTAGCCCGCGGCTGTTTGTCATAGCATGCAGCTAAATGGCCTTAGGGCCTAATTAATCTTGCGGCTGGTTTCCACAGCCTGCGGCTGTTAACCCGAATCCATTTCCAAACCTTTTTCCGGAAAGCCAACTTCCCAAATACAATAATTCTTGAAACTCTCCAGATCTTAATAGGGCATCATAAATTTTATAAAAACGTAAAATTTCAACATTTACAACACTCGAACACATGATTCGCAAAAATGGGATAATTGCACAACATTACCCATTTGACCCATTATGCAAATTTCTTGAGTAACTAACATACGCACACAACCAAAGGCATAAAACAACAAGTTAACATTAATCAAACATTCCAAGGATGTATACACGATTCCATGACCTGTAAAATACCAAAGTGGGTGAAAGTGGCTAATTGCCAAACACCCCTTTCATAATCAACTATAATTAAAACAATGTTAATCCAAATTCTTAACTTGACTAACTCCAAACTAAAACTTCACATAAACATAAAATCATGAACACACATGACCCATGACACAAAATAACCCATTTTCATGAAATGACCCATATTAACAAAAGTTTACCAAGGCACAATAGAGGACTCATGGCGCTTCCAAATTCACTTCTTTGGTCCAAAAGACGAAAGCCTTCTAATTTCCACTTCTAAGGTTCACTTCAACAAGCAAACCAACCTATGCCTTATCTTTACCTTTACTTGATTCACCGGCACCTCTAAACACCAACATAAACTATAACGTCAGCGATTTGCTTAGTAAGTACATAGTAAGAACTAAAGAAGTCAATAACAATATAGGAGAAAATCTATAACACATAACATACCTTATCATAGCATATAATCATGCTATTAAAATATATAAACAAGCAATGGATCCAAAGCTAACTATGACATGCTCCATATATCTATAGCATATCAATAATCATAAAATAGACAATTTTGACTATAAAAAGTTCATTACTATTATACTTACCTTAATTCACCAACTTAGGTTTTACTTGAAAATTAGCACAAGTTCTCCTCTTGCTTCCTATAAGGGTAGTAACCCTCATTAGTGTTTAATCCAATAATATGATTAGAAATCAACAATCTTTAAACTCTTACTTAATTTCCTTCAAGAACCCTAAGTCCTAATTAAAGATTAACACTTACTTGCGGTGGGTTTATGACAAAACACTGTTATTAACTTGAATGACTTCTCCTTCTTGATCAATCTTGGCACTGATAGAGACCTATTCTTCTTTCCCTCCCTTTTCTTTTTTGTAAATCTAACCCACAACATCTCTCTCAAATCTTCTGGAATTTTTGTTTAGATAAGTGTTTACCATCTCTAAGCAGTATTAAGTTTAGGTAATTGACCACTTTAATCCTAAGTTCCATTCCATATACTTTGACCTCATAACTTTCCATAGACACTATTTTATTTATACTTACAACTTAACCATTTTCATATAAAATATATTCTAAAAAATATAATACTAGTACTTATACATTATAATAATACCTTTACGGGATTCAAGTGTAACACATCTTTTCCAATTCAAGGCATTTTGGCTGTTAACTTTCCAATTCTCCTTGTAACAACATTGGCATTCCAACTTGTCATATCATGCACATCCTAAAAAATGTTAGTAATCGGCCACATGATACACATGCCTTGGCTGAGATATTATGGTGGCTACAAAGCGTACATGCAACCGTGTGACATGGCATCATAGCCGAGCGAGTATTATCCAAATTAAATACAAAAAAACAGCCTATGTAGAAAAAATAAAAATATATCACCATAGGCTTACAGTTGATGGTTTAAAGTATTGATGGTAACATTAACGTGAAACAAGTTCAAATATTACGAATACAAACATGCAAAAAAAACATTTTTCGTTTAAACAGAAACTTCGTTGATGGTTTAAAATAAAATAGCAGTGATCTCAAGTGCCCGTAAAAAATATTTATAAAAACAATAAGTAACATACCTCAACAAACCCATTCAGCCTGCCCAAAGAATCTTCCAAAATAAATTTATGAATACGATGATCAGGGAAGCTGCGTAGTCTATCTATTTCTACATCCAATCACTTCTTGGACATGGGCCTAACATAATCGGATGATTTTCCAAACTGCAGTCCTACACCAAAACATAACAACATGATTTACCTACCTTTTGAAGAAAAAAATAGAACATCAAATAACACAAACATTATTAACAAGAATATAAACCAAACGTATAATTTTCATCAATCAGTAATCCAAACGTACTTCTGGCATTCTTAACCCAATTCCCACAACTATTTCAAGGAGGTTGAGTACCCTGAAAAACAAAAAAAGTATAGCAATCCCTAAGTACTTGGATAAAAAAATGTTTAAATCAGGACCAATCTACAAGAGTGATGCGACGGTTGTAAGACCTCCAAAGAAGTTTTACAATCCTCTTGGGAAGTGTACCTAACCGTTGTAGTGTAGTATAGGTAAGACTCGGGGGATTGATCATTCTCTACGGGAATAGTGTTGGGAAGGTCGAGATGTATGACGAATAGGTCTAAGGTGAAGGATGAGTCTTTTTGTATTTTTATATTTTATGAAAGCAAAGTAAAATCTCGGTATTTAGATTGGGGGTTTGATTATCAACTACTTAAACTAATAATTAAATTAATTAAAACTAAATTGCAAGTAAAATAAATGAGATTCTTATGATAGGTAAAAGCGTATTTACTTAGAATTCATTACTCCCTAGTTATCTCCTATTGATTATTCGAATTGTCACATCCTTGTTTAGCTGGCGCATTCTATTCCATTAGTTGTAGGGAGGTGCCTAAGAAACTGGGATTGCCAAGTAACCTAAGTTATCTCCCTCAAATCTCCTATTATTAATAATTCAAGCAATAAGCACAACAAAAAGTCTACTAGTGCACTCTAGGACATAAATATGTTGTTTAGGATGTTCAACCTCGCAACACTAAAGGGAGAAGCAAGTTTATCTAACCTAACACTAGAACAAAAAGTGGATTTGGCCACACCGAATATGTGTGACGATATACATATAGTCACACATGATTTTTCGGCCGTGCGTGACTAAAGGTCGCGCGACCATAGGTACTCTATGGTCACGTGTTTGAGTTTTTTTTAGTCTCTATTGCAAAAGAGTAACCAAAACCGTAACATGTGTGACTAATTAGGTACAAATTTTGTTGGATTAATCCATATTAGTGACCATAAACACTGTATAGTCACACAAAGCATGTTTGTTTTGGGTATTTAGTCACATACAATTAAGCATAAAGTGGCCAAAAGTGTTAATAAGTGTGACCATATGTTGTTTAAGGTGAAGAAATATGTCTTTTGTGTGACTATTGATCATCCAATGGCCACTTGAATTTTATGTTTGTGTGGCCTTTTGTAACATTTAGTCACACAAAGCATGTTTGTTTTGTGTATTTAGCCACATACAATTAATCATAAAGTGGCCAAACGTGCTAATAACTGAGACCATATGGTGTTTAAAGTAAAGAAACGTGTATTTTGTGTGACTATTGATCATCCAATGGCCACTTGAATTTTATGTTTGTGTGGCCTTTTCTAACATTTAGTCACACAAATCATGTTTGTTTTGGGTATTTAGTCACATACAATTAACCATAAAGTGGCTAAAAGTGTTAATAAGTGTGATCATATGGTGTTTTAAGTGAAGAAATGTGTGTTTTGTGTGACTATTGATCATCCAATGGCCACTTGAATTTTATGTTTGTGTGGCCTTTTCTAACATTTAGTCACACAAAGCACGTTTCTTTTGGGTATTTAGTCACATACAATTAATCATAAAGTGGCCAAAAGTGTTAATAAGTGTGACCATATGGTGTTTTAAGTGAAGAAATGTGTGTTTTGTGTGAATATTGATCATCCAATGGCCACGTGAATTTTATGTTTGTGTGGCCTTTTCTAACATTTAGTCACACAAAGCCTGTTTGTTTTGGGTATTTAGTCACATGCAATTAACCATAAAGTGGCTAAAAGTGTTAATAAGTGTGACCATATGGTGTTTTAAGTGAAGAAATGTGTGTTTTGTGTGACTATTGATCATCTAATGGCCACTTGAATTTTATGTTTGTGTAGCCTTTTCTAACATTTAGTCACACAAAGCATGTTTCTTTTGGGTATTTAGTCACATACAATTAATCATAAAGTGGCCAAAAGTGTTAATAAGTGTGACCATATGGTGTTTTAAGTGAAGAAATGTGTGTTTTGTGTGAATATTGATCATCCAATGGCCACATGAATTTTATGTTTGTGTGGCCTTTTCTAACATTTAGTCACACAAAGCATGTTTGTTTTGGGTATTTAGTCACATACAATTAAGCATAAAGTGGCCAAAGGTGTTAATAAGTGTGACCATATGGTGTTTTAAGTGAAGAAATGTGTGTTTTGTGTGACTATTGATCATCCAATGGCCACATTAATTTTATGTTTGTGTGGCCTTTTCGAACATTTAGTCACACAAAGCATGTTTGTTTTGGGTATTTAGTCACATACAAATTAAGCATAAAGTGGCCAAAAGTGTTAATAAGTGTGACCGTATGATGTTTTAAGTGAAGAAATGTGTGTTTTGTGTGACTATTGATCATCCAATGGCCACATTAGTTTTATGTTTGTGTGGCCTTTTCTAACATTTAGTCACACAAAGCATATTTGTTTTGGGTATTTAGTCACATACAATTAAGCATAAAGTGGCCAAAAGTGTTAATAAGTGTGACCGTATGGTGTTTTAAGTGAAGAAATGTGTGTTTTGTGTAACTATTGCTCATCCAATGGCCACATTAATTTTATGTTTGTGTGGCCCTTTCTAACATTTAGTCACACATCGAATTAAGCAAACTGTGACAAAAAAGTGTTAATAATTGTGACTATATGAATCTTTTAGCACATATAAGAAATCAATATATATCAAAACAAATTCAAATATATATATATATATATATTCAAAATATATTCAAATACAATAATAGTGGAATGTATATAAAATTGTAATGTCGTACATAATAAAATTCTCAATAATTTAACGACTTCTGACTCTTGATCTTCTTAGCTTCCTTTTGCATGGCATCACTAGAGACCTAGCGCTTCGTTTGTAATTTAGGTGCAGTTCTGTTCTCACCAATCAGTTTTAAGGTACTTGGTGGTGTTACCTGTAGGAAACAAAAGCCGGGTGTATCAAACACTGAATTAAATATGAAGAATGATATATTTAGGTTTATAAAACACATGCATGTATGTACCTTTTCATCGAAAACCACTTGATCCTTTGGCCATGCATAAAAACCACCTACTGCATCCTTAACTGTTTTGAAACTGTTACTTCCTACATCCGGTATGCATGCTGAATCCACTAAAGATTTTTCAATAGACACTCTGTAGCAATCCTTTGGGAGTGGTTTGTTATGAAGCATTTGTTTTCCATCAGTTTTGTACACGGTACCCTCCGCAATAATAGTTGATTTCTTTAAGTGCCACATTCTGCACTTAATTACCTAAAAAGATAATTTGTTGCATGTATATATGTATCAGTAATTAATTAAACTAAAGAACATATGAAAATGTTTAAATACATATTTGTGGTAGTACTGTTAATGGAGACTCATTTTCTTGTGATTCGGAAAGTTGACGTGAAGAATCCTTTCATTTTGATCTAGTCGATTTCTTAGATGCGACAGATTTAACAGTTTCCTATATATATAATACACGGTAAATAATACATGTATGTAGAATTCAAAAATCCCAGGGGGATGATTTTTACTTACACTTATTTCCATTTGCTTTTCCAAAGTTGCAAGTCCATTAGACTTCTCAATGCTCGCAATTTTCTCACGTCTAGCAACACGTGTTCCGGCCTCCTCATCAGCACTGCTATTTATAAGATTAATGTTCACCGGAGACACCTGAAATATAAATTGTTTAAGAAGACTGCAACAGTATTTAAAAGGGTAAAAAAAGATGGAATGTTACTTTCTTATGTCTTACTTCCGTTTGTGTCAATGGAGTTGAAGTTGACTGCAACTGCCCCCTTTGTGCAACAAATTGTTTCATCAAATCATGTATTACCGCCTCTTTTTCTTGACGTTGGCGCCTCTCATTATCAAGTTCACTTTGAAGTGCCACCACTCTTTCATCAGATGCTTGTCTGATTCGAGGCAGATCAAAATACCTCTTGTAGGTTACTCCACCTCCCACTCCCCTCGCATATCCTCCCTTTTCCTTACCTAATACAACTGTCATGGCATCAGTGCCATGATCAAGCTTCAAGATTCCTTGTTTGATCTTGTCGTCCGTTTCTTTCTGCACACACAATATGTGAAATAGGTTATTTAATTCTACCAGTATTAACTTGTACCTAACAGTATTAACTAAAACACTACCTGTATTAACTTATAACTAACAGTTTTAACTAATACAGTAGCAGTATTAACTTATAACTAAACAAACATAATAATAAAATTTGCAGTCAAACTTACAAAATTTTCTCCCACTGATCTGATATCATCATCGTGATATTCTTCGTCTTTTTTCACCCTTCCTTTCAACCACAGCGTACCACGCGGTGGTTCTTCATCTGGTTCAATTTCTTTACTCTCGATCTTATAAACATCAAATACATAAAAATGTAAGATAAACGAATATAAACGAAAGTATGATGCTATTAAATGCAAATGTGCAAATGTTTACTGTTACCATTTTTTCTATCACACGGGCGTATCCACCTCGTCCCATTGTATGATCATAAACAGACTTGGAACGCGACACTTTAGCTTTTGCTGATCTCACCTTGCAACACAAAATCATACGTCGTTTAGATGTAGTAATGCTGATAGTATACAACTAATACATATGGAAACATATGAAAAGGTGAAAGATATTTGAACTTGAATAAAAATGAATAATTAACACCTTGTATTCCTCGCTGGCTGTGTAGTTTACAAAATTAACCCAATCTTCGGCTTTTATAATTGCACTATACTTTGCCGGGACTTCATTTAGTTTTGAAAGGGTATTTTGGTTGGGCAATATGTAGTTTTGTATCAATTTCATTATGAAATTCCTTAGAAGTTGACCAAGACGATTCATTATCAGCTTTCTGACCGTCAAGTCAACATCAAAATATCGCTGCAAAGATTAACAAATTGTTGTTAATTAGTTGCACATACTGTAAATGCAGAGATAAACTTATTAACACCTTGTATCTATGACAACCAAGCCACTACTAGTTAAAAAAAAGTATATGTGTACCGTGATTTCGTCCCACATTTTATCTCTTGCTTCTGAATCAACCTTCCTCCAGGTTAGAATCCTGACACCTATATGCTCAAGAACCAAATCACCCAAAAAACTCGAAAACAATGCTCTATTTTTTCCTGATAACCTATCCAGTGCATCGAAGGTTACACTGACCTTTATTCCGTCTGTTTTTCCATATTCCCTGCAAAACTTAGCTAACCTAGTTATGCCCCTCTTAACAACATTCGCATTTGAATGGTTGTTTCCAGCATCCTCACCCTCATCTGAATACGTCTCTGATTCATATTCTAAAGTGTTTTCATTTTCACGATCAGAATAAACCAAATCATCCGGATAATTAATTTGCGTTGCCATGATTCGGCAGAAGTAATGTGTTAAAGAAAATTAGTAAACTTAATTGGTAAATAATGGTGTAAAAATTGAAGTTCTGGTTGTTTTGATTTAAGCCTGATTTATTGGAGTAAAATTAGGGCTAATGATGGGGCAGTTTTTCAATTAAGGAAACCATAATTTACAAAGTAATTTTAAAAATTTTGGCTAAAATTTGGCTCCAAATTTGATAATTTTAAAATGTGGCTCCAAATTGATAATATAGCATTTAAATATATAATTTTTGGCTACAATTTAAATATGAATTAGAAAATCTAATTTTTGAAAAATCAAACAATTTTTAAAACCAAAAACACCCCTGACAGAAATGGTGCTTACCCACAGTCCCAAACACCCATATTACTTCAAACCAGCTGTGTCAAAGACACATATAACTGCAGATACACTAAAATCACCACATGGCGCATACAAATGAACAAACAAAAGCTAAAAATGGACTTAAAGCAACTAATTAAGCAACTATAACTAATAAGCAGTTCCAGATAAACAATTAAGCACAAAAATAGGCAAATCAAACCAAGAACTGCTGATACATCAAACAGCCCTAAGACCTTACTTTAAGCCTATAAATAAGCTATTTATAAGCAATTAGATAAGCTCTAACATCCTCAAGCAGTAAAAAAAAAATCAAGAAAACATGTAAATGCAATTAACTTAAAGCAAAAACAACAACAAAAACACCATAAATCTAGTGGTTCAATCAAAAATAATTGTCATGAACAAACGCCTCCAGTTCTAAACTTCATAATCAGTCATAAAAAAATTGACAACAATCTAAAAATTGAACATCCTAATCCTACAATAATACATTCTACCAGTGCGAATATGAACTTAAACACCACAACCAATTCCTAAATTCAAAACAACATGAAAAAAAAGATGAAACAAACTAGCGAACACATTACTTATATTAACAAACATATTTAGCATTCGTATGGATAAACCATCAAAAGATCCATACATATTCCATTGTTAATATATCTACATACCATCGCATAAACCAAGACATTAGACATTAGACATTAGACATAAACAGATGACACTAGAGCAAAAGAAAACATCCCATTCCATAGCGAGAAACCCTACAACCATTCATCGCCTGAATTTGTTATTCCTTGGTATCGATTTCCTCCTAAGATTGATTAATGACATCATTCAACCCCTGCAGCTTAGACCTCGCAGCCTCCCTGTCATCCCTAAGATCCACCAATCTCTAAGGACCTAATGTTTAAAAACGGAAAACTAAGTCCTCCTTCTTTTAAACTATGACTATAAATTAGGGGTGTTGATCCGTTCGGTTATCGGGTTTTGTTTCGTTAAATCGGTTATATTTTTATTTTCGTCAACACGAAAACCGAAACGAACCAAACTATAATTAAACCAAAGCGAACCGAAAACCGATTATGAATTAAGTTCGCTTCTTGGGTTGACCCGAAATTAAGCTCGATTCTTGGGTTGACACATATGGTTTTAAACCGAAAACGGATAATTAAGTTCTCTTCTTGAGTTGACACAAAATTATTTACATTTTAAGTGATGGCTTCCACAATTAGCAACCTACAAACATAATGTTTGAGTAAATGGGACGAAAACGTGCAAAACAACTGGAAACGGACGAATGTGTGTAAAAACTTATACAAACGGACTAAAAGATGAAAAAACCAGCGAAAATGTGCAAACACGGACGAAAACCTGTAAACAAAAACGGAAACGTATAAAAACTGATTAAAAGGGACAAAGATGTAAGAAAACGGACCAAGCGTATTAAAACAGACAAAAACGTGTATAAACGTACGAATCTGTGTAAAAGTGTAAGAAAACCTATGAAAAACGGTTGAAAAATTCTTAAAAACATACGAAAATGGGTAAAAACGGATGAAAACGGGGTAAATCGGACGAAAACGGACGAAAACATATGTAAAACATATGAAAATGTATGAAACGTTTGAAAATGTACGTTAAAATGTAAAACAGATGAAAACGTATTCAAACGGACGGAAACATGAAAAGACTAGCGAAAACGTGTAAACACGGACGAAAACCTGTAAACAAAAACGGAAACGTATAAAAACATATTAAAGGGGACAAAGACGTACGAAAACGTATTAAAATAGACAAAAACGTGTATAAACGTACGAATCTGTGTAAAAGTGTAAGAAAACCTATGAAAACGGTTGAAAAATTCTTAAAAACATACGAAAATGGGTAAAAACGGATGAAAACGGGGTAAATCGGACGAAAACATATGTAAAACATATGAAAATGTATGAAACGTTTGAAAATGTACGTGAAAATGTAAAACAGATGAAAACGTATTCAAACGGACGGAAACATGAAAAGACTAGCGAAAACGTGTAAACACGGACGAAAACCTGTAAACAAAAACGGAAACGTATAAAAACATATTAAATGGGAAAAAGACGTACGAAAACGTATTAAAAGAGACAAAAACGTGTATAAACGTACGAATCTGTGTAAAAGTGTAAGAAAACCTATGAAAACGGTTGAAAAATTCTTAAAAACATACGAAAATGGGTAAAAACGGATGAAAACGGGGTAAATCGGACGAAAACATATGTAAAACATATGAAAATGTATGAAACGTTTGAAAATGTACGTTAATATGTAAAACAGATGAAAACGTATTCAAACGGACGGAAACATGAAAAGACTAGCGAAAACGTGTAAACACGGACGAAAACCTGTAAACAAAAATGGAAACGTATAAAAACAGATTAAAGGGGACAAAGACGTACGAAAACGTATTAAAACAGACAAAAACGTGTATAACCGTACGAATGTGTGTAAAAGTGTAAGAAAACGTATGAAAACGGGCGAAAAAAGTCTTGAAAAAAGTAAACAACCCCTAACTCATATAGTATGGCTAAACATATGTGTCAGCATCCTATTGTGTCAGCAATTTACGTAATATTGTATGCAAGTAGTTACATGTAAGGTATTGCAATTGATGTTATCATAAGTTTTGTATTTTAAGTAGTCTATTTAATATCTTAATAGCGATGCACATGAACTATATCCAAGTTTTGATTGCCTAATGTTTGAGTAAATTGCTGAGTTGTTATCGTCATGGTCTTTGCGGTAGTAATTTTGATTACGCAATAGGTCGGAGGTAAATTCTTGTTGCGTAATGTTGTTGTAACCTTGTTGGGTAATGTTTACGTGGGTTTTGTTATGCAAATTTGCATGGTTCGCAAATTAATAACCACCGCATTCATTGTTTGCCAAAGTTGTAGTGTCTATAAAGCAAGATTAGTCTTCTTCAGTTCTACTGCAGATGACTACATAGTAACGATGACTAACTTTGATTTTGGTCAATGTGCTACATTGTAAAGATGACTAACTTTGATTTTGGTCGATGTATTACAGTTGACATATTACGTTCTAATTTATGTTATTGTTCGCCCGATTCGATTCGATTAATTTTTTTGAATGGTAAACCGTGACCCGAACCGCGGGTAACCGCTCATTTCGGATACCCGCATGTCCGGTTACCCGCCTAGTACGGTTCGGTTTTGGATAGTAAAATGAACTACCCGCCCCGTGATGGATAGTTAAAATCTCTAACCGAACCGAGCCGAACCGCCCCGTGAACACTCAGTATATAGGGGCTGGTTTAGATCCAATGAAAAAATGAAGGGTTTAAATTGCAATATTAGATATCTCCCTAAATACTCCTGCATATCACTTTTTTTTAAAAAATCATTGCATATCACATTTATGCATGGAATAATATGAGGGGCTACAGTAACACCCAAAATAAATTTTCCGATGCCTCTTGAGTCTTTTTTTGTGATTATTTGTGCAAATTGTGAGGTATATTGTAATTATTTATACTTACCTAACCATAAAATCAACACACAATTATCAATAAGTTTAACCCTAAACACACAGCTATCAATAATTTTAACCCTAAACACACAAAATGTCTTCCACACCTAATATCGATGAAATGAAAGCTGCCACTGAATCCGGCAAGCTCAGCGATGCTTTCAGGTTGTTGATATTGCAAGACATAGCAGAGGAGAAGAAGTTGATCGAGAAGCTGGGAGAAGAGAGCAGCATTCTCAGGGAAACTGTTGCCAAAAAAGAAGAAACAATCGATGAGGCTGGAAGATTGTTTACTCGTTTCAATGCCGTTGCAGCAACAGGTGAGTTTGCCCTTCGTGAGATACAGTTGAAGGATCGAAGGAAGATTGATTTGCTGGCTCAGCTTTTGGTGCTATGTCGTCGGAGTCTGTCGGAGAAGGAGGAGTTCTTGGAAGATTTGGATGAAGTTGATGAGTCTGAAGATGGAGAATAGGAAGCTTTGGAAGTTTTTTTTGTGTTTTGATGATGTATATGGTTGTATGGATGCTTGCTATTGACTGCTACTTTGTTTATATAATTATAACTGTAATTATATGTAAATGATCAATGATCAGTACAATGGTTAATTTTAGGTTTTAATGCTTTATTAACTTGAAGAAATAAGTTAGTTTTATTTATTTATTTACTTTTATTAGAAAATGGTCAAGTAGTGTGTGTTTGACTTTCAGTATTTCACACATTTATCTCTCTTACACTCGGTCAAAACACACAGTTAAATTCTAATTAATAGCAGATTTAGGATTTTCAATCAAACGCAAAATCAATCAAAATAAATGTTAGTCAATGAAATACTCTTGAGGGCTATTATAAAGGGCTTGATTCTCTTCCTTTTGAGCCTAATATCTCAGGTATAAATGTTATAATTTACTGCTAGTTTGTTAGTTTCGGATGTTTATTGATTTATAGATGATATTGTGTTATGTTAGTTTAGGATGTTAGTCAGGGTATTAGTCATTTGCGTAGGAAAAGTAGTTGTTTGATGATTTATGGATCATTAGTTGAGGTAATAACGATTACGTGTTATACATGCAGTATGGGTACGTGAAAAATGAGACGCGAAGAATGAGATTATTCGTCAATGAGGCAGCGTAGCAAATTTTGGTGGGAGGATAGACTTAAGCTTGACATGATGGAGCTTCGTTTGACCGAGGACATGATCTCAGATAGGAAGGGGTGGAGGGATAGAATTAGGATTTGCGGGTAGTGGTGCTAGGTTGGCTTTTAGGTGTCCCCTTTTGCCTCCTTGCGTGTTTTGTTTTATGGCGTCTTTTTTGCTTTGTCGTAGTCTTAGGCCCCGTGCGTGGTTTCCGTTGCTCTGTTCTTGCTCCCTTAGGTTTGCCTGCTTTGTCTTGCTCCCTGCGTTTGGTCTTTTGGTGCTTCGTGTTTTTTTGCCTTAGCTTTATGCCTCGTGTGCTACTTTGATTTGCTCTGTGTTGCCCCCTTTTGTTGGCCTGCTTTTGGTGTGCCTGGGCTTTTTGGTTTTATGTCTGTTGCGCTTTGCTATTGGCGTATTTACGGCGTGCTTGTGCGTGTTTCTTTTTCCTGTATGCCCTGTTTGCTTGTTTACCCTGGTGTAGGGGTAGGATGTGTCTACATTTTACCTCCCCCATACCCTGCCCTGGCGGGATTGGGTTTGTTGTTGTTGTTATTGTGATCGCATAATAGTCAATAAGGTATGCAGTTTATTAACTATAAAAAGCATAGTTAAATGTTAATGTATGGGGACTCAGAAGGGTTAACTATGCTTCTTTTTTAGGAAAACACTTTTTTTATGATCTTAAAAAAACAATCAAACCCTTTCTAAGTTCCCATACTGTTCCTTTTGTTTTTTCAACAATCTAGCAATTTGCCTGGAGCAGGCAATTGCACAAAGGGAGTTGAAACGACAAAAGGACCAGTAGGGGATCTCAGAAAGGGTTTGATTGTGTTTCTTTTTTATGAAAAATATTTTATTTATTATCTTAAACCACCCATCTACGAAGTAATGTGTCCATAAAGTGCTTGCTACATTGAACTTCACTTTGAAAACCTCAATTATCAAGACACATCTTTCTAACGATCTAGATGGGTTCCGTTGCTTAGTTTGACAGAGTTCCCTAACTCTATTTTGTTCATAAGTGTCTTACTTTGATAGAGGCTGTGATGATATATCTTAATAAATCAATCAGATGATGTGATTTTCCGTGTCTTGGCGTGGCAATTCCATATTTTATACTATTGCAGCCATGGCAGTTATATCCTGATGTTTTTGAAACTATTGATTTATACAGATCTGAGCCTCACTATTATGTGCAATGTTTGACTGTATGGTAGATGGGTTGCCTGTATACAAGATCTTATTCCCTAGTTTCAACATTAAAATTTTAACCATTGCACTTAAAAGTCTTTTCATCGCTGGATAGGCTTTTTGTCTTTTCATCGCTGTAAAATTAACTTTTTGTAGAATAGATAATTATTTATTCGGCACACCTTTGGTACTTTGAGCTTCCCCTCGAAAACCCATTCCTATGTCACCGTCATAGCAATAGGTTTGGTGCAAATCTTTGCAGCCATTTCGTAGACATGGCAATGGGATTTCGAGTGGACGCTCAAAGTACTAAGCTGTCTCCACTTGCTTGCTTATAACATAGGTGTCTTACTTTGATAGAGGCTGTGATGATATCAATCAAATGATGTGATTTTCCGTGTCTTGGCGTGTGGTATGTGCTAAAACACATACCTTTTCTTTATCAAAATAGACCCAAAACAACCAAGAAAGAGCCGTTTATTGCTAATATTTGTGGTTTTCTTGAGTTTGTGTATGTGCAGGTATGGATATGTAAAAACACGCAAAAAGGAGCCAAATCAGACAGAAAACCGAGCACGAGAGATCAAGAGAGCTTAAGCTGAGCCGGAAGGTCAGAATTATGCATTTTTGAAGATTTCTAATCTCTGAGGATGATTTGTGAAGATTTAATCAAAGTTTGAAGAAATGTCAGAAACAGTCCCTCAAGTTTCAGCATTTGACAGAAATGGCCCTTGAAGATTCAGAAAGTTGCAAAATCAGTCCCTGGATTACTTATGGTTGACAAGAATGGTCCTTGAAGATATTTTCAAACATTACATGATTGGTCCCTCAAATATCCGAATGTACAACTTTAGTCCCTATATTACCTTTAAATCCAATGTTAGTCCAAGACCAATCCATACATATATCCATGATCCAATATCTGTCTCGGCCCAACATCTCATGACCCAATCCACAAAAACCTTACCCGGCCACGTTTGGTTAAACACTTCAACCCGCTATCCACCCAATTACCCGAACTTTACCCATGGTCAAAACCCACACCCGGTCAAAGATTTGATTTATTATAAAATAAACAAACCAAACGCGCCCTTACCCTTATTATCTCCCCTGTCCTTCTTCCTCCCCAACCAAACACCACCATTTACCCATTTATCCCAAACACCAAACTTGGTACTAAGAATCTTATCAACCTTCTAGTAGCTCTGACAAAGCAGATAAGAATGCCACGTGGCCATATGGCAAGCTCTGATTGGACGCAACACCTCATCCAAGGAAATGGTGCAATCTGATTGGTTTAAGTGACAGTGGATGAATGTGTGGTTGAAAATGACATTCTAGCATCTTCTTAAAGGCATCCCAAGGCCTCTCCATCTCTGCTATTTAAGAAACCCTTGGCTCACAATGTATTTGGTCCAACTCCTTAGGTTTTAGAGGGGTTTTGACCATTCTATTTTCCTGTCATTTACTTGTTTCAGTAGTGTAATAATCACATTTTCATTGTTATTGCAATTTCAGGTTTTGTAAGATCAATAGTTATTAATGATAATTTCAGTTTAAATTGTCTCCTCATCTTGTCTTTAACATCTGAGTTTACTGGTTATAAGATCATCTCCATTTGTTTCATAAGCTTGTGTAAGCTTATGCATCTGTTTTGAGTATTACTTTAGTCTAAACCTGCTTAAATCTCTAGTTTTTGCAAAAGTCAAATAAAGTCAACCCTCTAAGTCTCATGAATTTCAGAGTAAAAGCTGTTTTTAGATGGTTAAAATAATGAGTTTAAAAGTGTTTTGAATGGTTGAATTAAGTTCAGTAATGGTTTCATAGATTTTCATAAGAGAATCAGTTTTGATAATATTTAAAGGGGTGTTTGGATTGCTTATTTAATCTGTTTTTGAGGTTGTTATTATGGGTTAGAAAAATTGCTTTATGATTGTTATATGCTATTTATGTCATACCTGTCCTTGGTTTGCTTTCTTTTGAGCCTTAAGTCAAAATCACACTACCACTGTCTTGTATGCTTTTAACTGTTGAAATCAGCCTCTGAATTCAGTTCAAATAGGTTGAGAAGTTGTTAAGCTAGCTTGTTTAAGTTTCTTTTCATCAT
This sequence comes from Chrysanthemum makinoi, assembly GCA_910596185.1. Classification (NCBI taxonomy): domain Eukaryota; kingdom Viridiplantae; phylum Streptophyta; class Magnoliopsida; order Asterales; family Asteraceae; genus Chrysanthemum; species Chrysanthemum makinoi. The sequence goes on along the minus strand of OU343219.1, from coordinate 217,334,231 downwards.
ATTTGATCTATCTCTGCCTTTCAATTGCATCTGAATCTCAATAAAGTCAAACCTAGACTCTGATTTAAAAAGTCAAAACAGGTCTTAAGTTCAGTTTTTGGAGATCTTGCAGATGATGCACAGTCTTCATTTCAAACATTTAGAGTCTCATTTTTGGTCTCTATGTAGTCTGTTAGGTGGACTTCAAGTCCACATTTTTAGTTTTAGCTTTAGCTTATTGAATTAGTAGTTAAATAAGCTCAAACCTGCTTACCTGTTCACTGTTCTGCATCAGCAGCAGCCCTGCTCCACTTGGCCAGTTTTTGTTTGTTCCATAACTTATTCATCTCTTGTCCTCATTAGCTATAAATTTGGGTATATGATCTCTGGTAGGTGGTCTTGAGAACCCTACCTTTGGTTTTCAGTTTAGCTATTGAAATAAGCAGTTTCAAGTGCTTAAGTAGAGGGCCTGTTAGCAGTTTTGCTTATTGTATCAGTTTTCTTAAATCTTAGGTAGAATGCTCATTAGGTGTTAGGATTTGATGTAGACAGTTGCCTTAGAGTAGTTTCACTATACTTTAGCTTATAATGTCAGTTAGTTCCCTCTAGTGCTTAATAGCTTATTTTCAAGAGCTTATTCTAGCTTCAGTTACATTGCAGCCTTAGATTCCCCCACATAAGCCTTTGTTTTCTTATTTTTCATAGATCCAGAATAATATTTTAGAATTTCCCTGCAAGTTTCATAATTTTTAGACACTGTTTAGTATTTTTCTTAATTAAAAACAGTTTTTAATCATTTTAAAATAGCTTTTATTGCATTTAATTCAGAAAAAGTTCCAAAAATTAATTTTTCAATTTTAATAGTTTAAGATAAATATAAAAAGCATAAAAAACATTTTTCCATATTTTTCCCCTTTTATTTGGTATTTTTCATAATTTAAATTAGATTTAAATAGATTTAAATTCATAGAAAATAGAATATTAATCAGAAAATTATAAAAATAGTTTAGAAAAGTCTTTAGTGTTATTTTAGATTTTTAGAAAGTAATTTCATATTTTTCCCTCTCTCTTTCATAATTTTTAGATAATTAGTTTATTTTTATTAGTTAATAATTAGTTTTTAATTATAATAAAATCAAGAAAAATAAAAAAATAGTTTTAATTCATATTTAGTTTTCTAATATCATTTTTAGAGTAAAAGCTAGTTTAGGTTATTTTTAGGATCTAGATTAGACGTAGTTGCTTTTTATTCGCGTTTAATTCCCGTTTTTGCGTTTTAGTGTAGAATTGCGTAGTTTGCCATAGTTCTTAGGTTTTCCCGTAGATTTTAGTTCCTTTATGATTTCCTTATCCCGTAGTTTAGATTATATCATCTTATGCCCCTTTTCTTATTCGAATCCCGATTATTGAGACGTGAGTTGGAAATTCCATTCAACCCTCGTTCGGAACGATCTCGGTGCTCAAACCTAACACGTTTGAGTTACCCATATACTACATCTTCTTATTATTGATTTTTAATCGAATCAATTTTTGGCGCCGCTGCCGGGGAGGGCTTGTAGCGAGTTTTCGTATTCCGTCTCGTATCGTGTGCATTTGAAGATCCTTCCTCGTGAAGTTATCGTTGATATTTGTACATATCCCTTTTATAAAAACCCAAAAAGATTTTCCTTTTCAAAATTTGTTTTAAAAACCCAAAAATATTCTTCTTATATCCTCTTAACCCCGATAATTCTTTTCTTTTACCCTCTATATGTTTAATTCTGACGGAGACGATTTCTTTGAACGTCGTGTTTTTCTTAACAACGTTGAGAAATTTGCAGCCTTGTCAAAAATTTTGAAACATAATCTTGATGAACCCTTGATTCCTACTCCCTCTCCGGTGAGGGAGATGGAACATGTTTCTGAGCCCGAGGTAACTCCCGTTCAAGAACCCGAGCCTATCACGGAAACGGTGGAAATCACTAACCCTTATCCGGATAATTCTTCGATTTATCAGCTCGTGTGTATATGGTGCAGCGGACCCGAATATGGTGGGAATTGTCTTGCTTGTAGCAATGGAAAATCAGGAACCGAGTTTCACCACAATCCTAACTATGAGCCAACCAATTTTCCTAACCAACCTCTGTACCATGAGCCAGACTCATACTCTTGTGAGTATTGTGGTGGTCCTCACCAAGGTTTTCAATGTCAATGTCAAATTAACAACTCAACCTTTGGTTATGAACCTTACCCGTATTCGTCACAACAATCATACTGTTGTGAGTATTGTGGAGGTCCGCACTTTAATTCCGATTGTCAGATGCAGAACCCGATTGCTTACGAGCAAGTTCCTTGTGATAATTATGACTATTCCTATGACCCACCTCCACAATACCAAGAGATTCAACCACAATACCCGCAAATTCCTCAAGATAGTTTCCAAAGATGTATTAATACACTCGAAGAATTTATGGATCCTCATCAGAAAACGTATGGTGAATTACTTGCCAAGATCGAGCATCTGCAACGAAAGATCTATGTTAGAATTACTCAAAGAAGAAAAACGAGCAGCTCAGATTGAAAAGTGTCTTGAAGAAATACGAATTGAGGAGCAAGCACTTGCAAGACGTGCCCGATGGCTCGCGACTTGCATTGACGATGATGATGATGAGGATTCCATCCAAATGAAAGAATACTATGCAAGTTTGTCGGATGAATCCCCTCCCGTTTCTGAGCCTTTCATTTCCGACCCTTCCCCTTCACTCACACCGGTTGAGAGAAGTGACGTTCTTTTGGAAGAGGTCGATGATCATGTTTCTTCGAACATTGTTGCACCCGTAGACTCTTTCATAATGGGGGATGAGCATCTTAGTACTATTCCGGAAACGGAAGAGACTAGTGTTGAGATCCTTATCCCAATCCCAATTGAGTCTGGGGTTGTTGATATTTGTGATGAGCCTTCTCTTGATATTTCAAATGATTATGTTGAGATGTTCTCCGATTCCTATGATGATTCTTATGGAGACATCGATTTCGTTGACGATTTACCTTCTGAGCCCGAGCCAGAAGAAGAAGAGATTGAGCTTAATGATATTGAGATCGAGGATCCAGCATTACGTGAAACATTGTCGAGAGTTTATCTTCTCATTTCCAAAATTGAAGCCCTTAACGATAATTCGAGTTCGCATCCTATCTCCGCTAAAGATAGTGATTTCTCTCCCGAGCTTGAGACTTTCCGATTTGATGAAGAGATTAGTGGCAATCCCACTATTGATGATGTTTATCCTCCGATTCTTGAGAAATTCTACTTCGATATTGATGAGAACAAGGTTTTTCCCGATACTCCGACAAATGACCCGATCATTGAGGAAGCCGACTCATTTCTTGCTATTGATGACCCAATACCACCGGGTATTGAGGATGTTGTTATGAATGATCCCGACGGGGATATGGTGTTTCTTGATGGACTTCTTGACTCTCCTTCTTCTGATGAGTCCACCATCACGTATCCCGTTGAGCCCGCATGTGAAGACAAGATCTTTAAACCCGGGATATTCATAGATGAGCTTTGTGCTAAAACCGTTGTTAGAGAAAAGGATCCTCACTTGGATGCCTTCATTGTTAAGCTTTCACCTCCTTACCATGAGCTCCCATCATTCTTGGAGTTTTCTCACTTTGATCCGTCATTCTTTCGTCCACCCGCTAAACCGCCGGATGATGGATCGATCTTTCATATGCCTTATGTGAGTTTGGGAGGAATTATCCTTTATGTGCTGATGCCCGACATTTTCTTCTCCTCCCAAACCACCCAGTCTCATTCTTTCGGGAATGAGGACACCGTTTTTGACCCTGGTATCTCTACCACTTTCTTCCCCAAGGACAAATGAATTCGGGCACGAGTCAGGCTAGCGACTCGGTGATCAAAAACAGTAGCGCTTCGTGGGAGGCACCCCATGCTTATCCATCTATCTTCTTTCTATTTTCTATTAAGTGACGCGAAGGGTGCTCTTCGATTTCGGGATGTTTGGTTGTTTGTGATGTTGTGTTTAGGATGTTCCCGATATGAAGACTCTCGTGCTCGAAGTTTGTCATTTTCTTTACTCGAAGTTTCATGATCGATAGATGATGGAAATCCGATATCCTAATCTTATCGACTAACGTTTATCTTCTAGCATACTTAATAAACGGCTTTTTAGATTTTCGTGATACCCTTGCTTTAAACATTGAGGACAATGTTCCGTTCTAGTCTGGGGTAGGGTAATCTTCGATTTGATTTGACCGCACTTGCTTATTTCTGTCGTGTTTCTCTCGTAACCCCGTTTTTCCTTAGAAAATGAAAAATTGTGCAAAAATGTGAAAAATTTAAAAATTTTTCAAGCTTTTGTTAAGTCTTTTTGATTGAAAAGTTGGCTAGTCTCTTAGATTAGAAGCTATAAAATGCGAATTCTAGCTCAAAAGGCCAAGAGTTTGCAAGTTTCCCTGAGTGACTTTAAATATGCATAACTTGATTTCATTAGACGAAGCATTTGCTAAGTTAATATATGTTTTGACACCTTGTTGACTTTCCGCTGGTGAGAGTAGGAATGGAATTCTGACTTGACCGGGCGTGTTGAGCCCTAGCTTGTTCCCTTAACCATAGGTAATCTAAAAATTATCGGCTAAGCATCTGCGGATCTCATTATTTGAGATTTTAAATTTGCAGAGATCGAGAAATGATAGAGTTACTTATGAGTTTAGATGCTAAACGTGGAGTAGATGGTTCTCTTTAGAGCCCATTGAAGGTACTTATGGCTTTTTGTTCCCACAAAATTGTTTCACCCCATATCTGTCTAATAATAATTAGAGATGTCGAGTTTTTGGCGATAGTTAGTTCTTTATCTTCTTAAAAGAATCTTTGTTTTAAAAATTGGGTACACATCAAGGATCCGTAATAAATAAATAAGTAATAAGTGATATGTGAAATGTAATAAGAAAAGTTGTGAGCTGCGGTGTCGAGATCGGACCCTTGGATCTTTAGCCAGGATTGAATGAGGTCTTAGCCTAGCCAGCCGGGATCCTCATCTCATGAAGCCTATAGTCTTGGAATTACCCCGTGAAGCTCCGTAGTTCACAGCTCATATAAATAAAAGTAAAAGTTCATGTGAAAAAAAAAAAAAAATGGTGAAAATTGAAAAGTCAAAAGTTAGTGAATAAAAATTCCTTGATGTGGACCTCATTTTTACGACAATGGTTCTTGAGAGAAGACAGACAACTAATTATCGACTTAGCTTTGTATCTTTATCGGAATAAAAGTTATCGAAACGAGAACTTGAAGAAATTCATTTCTCCCAAAAATAAAAAAATCTAGAGGAAAATAGGAAAATGGGAGCAAAAGGTAATTACACAAGTAACTTCCATGGGTAGTGTTAGCATCTAGAATCATTTGTAACAATGATTTCGGTTTTACGCTTAGTTTGGGACTTGTGAAAAATCAGGGACGATGTATTCTATCCGTATGGTCACTTCACGCTGTGTTGTGTTTTCTACTCCGTGATCCTAACGTGTCGTTTGAAAAATGTTGGAGTTATTAATCGACATGAAAGTTCAACAAACCGTCATTCATAACCGGTATGTGCTTAACCGTAATATCTATACATGTGAAATAAAAGGTAAACGGGGCGTTTTTAGAATTAAGGCTTTCTTAATCTCTTTTGAGGAACATTGACTACTTCTTCATAGGTTTAGTAGAAAGAGATTGATATCCTTGGTTTTAGAAGCGTGAGTTGATTGCATTGCGTGAGGACACGGCAATAGTTTCGTCTGGGGTATTTTGGTATGTGCTAAAACACATACCTTTTCTTTATCAAAATAGACCCAAAACAACCAAGAAAGAGCCGTTTATTGCTAATATTTGTGGTTTTCTTGAGTTTGTGTATGTGCTATGTATGGATATGTAAAACACGCAAAAAGGAGCCAAATCCTACGAAAACCGAGCACGAGAGATTAAGAGAGCTTAAAATTTCGGAAGGTCGAATTATGCATTTTGAAGATTTCTAATCTCTCCGAGGATGATTTGTGAAGATTTAATCAAAGTTTGAAGAAATGTCGTAAACTTGATGTCCCTCAAGTTTCAGATTGATTGTGAAATGGCCCTTGAAGATTCAGAAAGTTGCAAAATCAGTCCCTGGATTATTTATGGTTGACAAGAATGGTCCTTGAAGACATTTTCAAACATTACATGATTGGTCCCTCAAATATCCGAATGTACAACTTTAGTCCCTATATTACCTTTAAATCCAATGTTAGTCCAAGACCAATCCATACATATATCCATGATCCAATATCTGCTCTCGGCTGACCAACATCTCATGACCCAATCCACAAAACCTTACCCGCCACGTTTGGTTAAACACTTCAACCCGCTATCCACCCTTATTACCCGAACTTACCCATGGTCAAAACCCACACCCGGTCAAAGATTTGATTTATTATAAAATAAACAAACCAAACGCGCCCTTACCCTTATTATCTCCCCTGTCCTTCTTCCTCCCCAACCAAACACCACCATTTACCCATTTATCCCAAACACCAAACTTGGTACTAAGAATCTTATCAACCTTCTAGTAGCTCGACAAAGGTATAAGAATGCCACGTGGCCATATGGCGCTCGATTGGACGCAACACCTCATCCAAGGAAATGGTGCAATCTGATTGGTTTAAGTGACAGTGGATGAATGTGTGGTTGAAAATGACATTCTAGCATCTTCTCAAAGGCATCCCAAGGCCTCTCCATCTCTGCTATTTAAGAAACCCTTGGCTCACAATGTATTTCGTCCAATCTCTTAGGTTTTAGAGGGTTTTGACCATTCTATTTTCCTGTCATTTACTTGTTTCAGTAGTGTAATAATCACATTTTCATTGTTATTGCAATTTCAGGTTTTGTAAGATCAATAGTTATTAATGATAATTTCAGTTTAAATTGTCTCCTCATCTTGTCTTTAACATCTGAGTTTCTTGGTTATAAGATCATCTCCATTTGTTTCATAAGCTGTGTTTATGCACTGCTTTGAGTATTACTTTAGTCTAAACCTGCTTAAATCTCTAGTTTTTGCAAAAGTCAAATAAAGTCAACCCTCTAAGTCTCATGAATTTCGTGAGTAAAAGCTTTTTAGATGGTTAAAATAATGAGTTTAAAAGTGTTTTGAATGGTTGAATTAAGTTCAGTAATGGTTTCATAGATTTTCATAAGAGAATCAGTTTTGATAATATTTAAAGGGGTGTTTGGATTGCTTATTTAACTGCTTTTTGAGGTTGTTATTATGGGTTAGAAAAATTGCTTTATGATTGTTATATGCTATTTATGTCATACGTCCTTGGTTTGTTTTTTTGAGCCTTAAGTCAAAATCACACTACCACTGTCTTGTATGCTTTTAACTGTTGAAATCAGCCTCTGAATTCAGTTCAAATAGGTTGAGAAGTTGTTAAGCTAGCTTGTTTAAGTTTCTTTTCATCATATTTGATCTATCTCTGCTCTTCAATTGCATCTAATCTCAATAAAGTCAAACCTAGACTCGATTTAAAAGTCAAAAAGTGTCTTAAGTTCGGTTTGGAGATCTTCAGATGATGCATGCAGTCTTCATTTCAAACATTTAGAGTCTCATTTTTGGTCTCTATGTAGTCTGTTAGGTGGACTTCAAGTCCACATTTTTAGTTTTAGCTTTAGCTTATTGAATTAGTAGTTAAATAAGCTCAAACCGCTACCTTCACTCATCGTTGCTTGCAGACGCAGAAGTACTCGCCCACTTGGCCAGTTTTTGTTTGTTCCATAACTTATTCATCTCTTGTCCTCATTAGCTATAAATTTGGGTATATGATCTCTGGTAGGTGGTCTTGAGAACCCTACCTTTGGTTTTCAGTTTAGCTATTGAAATAAGCAGTTTCAAGTGCTTAAGTAGAGGCCCTGTTAGCTTGCTTATTGTATCAGTTTTCTTAAATCTTAGGTAGAATGCTCATTAGGTGTTAGGATTTGATGTAGACAGTTGCCTTAGAGTAGTTTCACTATACTTTAGCTTATAATGTCAGTTAGTTCCCTCTAGTGCTTAATAGCTTATTTTCAAGAGCTTATTCTAGCTTCTCTACATTGCAGCCTTAGATTCCCCACATAAGCCTTTGTTTTCTTATTTTCATAGATCCGAATAATATTTTAGAATTTCCCTGCAAGTTTCATAATTTTTAGACACTGTTTAGTATTTTTCTTAATTAAAAACAGTTTTTAATCATTTTAAAATAGCTTTTATTGCATTTAATTCTAAAAAAGTTCCAAAATTAATTTTTCAATTTTAATAGTTTAAGATAAATATAAAAAGCATAAAAAAACATTTTTCCATATTTTTCCCCTTTTATTTGGTATTTTTCATAATTTAAATTAGATTTAAATAGATTTAAATTCATAGAAAATAGAATATTAATCAGAAAATTATAAAAATAGTTTAGAAAAGTCTTTAGTGTTATTTTAGATTTTTAGAAAGTAATTTCATATTTTTCCCTCTCTCTTTCATAATTTTTAGATAATTAGTTTATTTTTATTAGTTAATAATTAGTTTTTAATTATAATAAAATCAAGAAAAATAAAAAAATAGTTTTAATTCATATTTAGTTTTCTAATATCATTTTTAGAGTAAAAGCTAGTTTAGGTTATTTTTAGGATCTAGATTAGACGTAGTTGCTTTTTATTCGCGTTTAATTTCGCTTTTGCTTTTAGTGTAGAATTGCGTAGTTTGCCATAGTTCTTAGGTTTTCCCGTAGATTTTAGTTCCTTTATGATTTCCTTATCCCGTAGTTTAGATTATATCATCTTATGCCCCTTTTCTTATTCAATCCCATTATTGAGACGTGAGTTGGAAATTCCATTCAACCCTCGTTCGGAACGATCTCGGTGCTCAAACCTAACACGTTTGAGTTACCCATATACTACATCTTCTTATTATTGATTTTTAACTGCAAATCAGCGTGGCAATTCTATATTTTGAAACTATTGATTTATACAGATCTAAGCCTCACTATTATGTGCAAAAAATGAGTCAAAATTTGTTTGATTTGGGTGCTCGATAGCCCTGTATTTTGTGACTAATGGATTATCTGTATGTTAAGCTTACCATGACCATCAATGCTTTGATCAATTATGACGGGTAGTTTTAAACTTGAGATTGCCCATATCTTGACAAATTCAATTAATTTGTGAATGTGAATTCATAAAGTGTATAGACGATTATGTCGCATGTTTGTGACCGTTTTATTTTATATGCATAATATTATCACAACCTTGTACTTTAATGAAGTTGGTAAATTTCTTTAGGTCAATCATGTTTCATTGTGCTGGTGTTCGTTGGCGTCACGTGCATATATAGTTTCTGTTAGAAGCTATATATAATCATTAGTCCCTATCATACACCCGTCCCAATGAATCATGATTAGCTGAAAGATGTTAAGCATCTCGTATAGTCGTAGTACAATGGGCTGGAATTTGACATCGAATAATAATACTTTGATTGAAAGTGCCACAAAGTTGCTTTGAAAATTTAGATTCGTATATTGAAATGTTACTCATCGCTTTAATTGCGAGCGCGGTGTGAGGACTCCATAAGCGGAGGCATTTCAACAGATTAATCCGAACTATTGATGAGGATGTTGTTTAATTTGGATCATGGAATGCAAACACGATTAAAAGGTAAGCATCGTAAAATTAGTTAACACAAACACTGGCTTTTATATGATAAAATATCTTACAACCACACCTTAAAAGCTAAAACCAAATATTACAACAACATTCAAAATAAAATTCAAGACAAGTACATATACCAAATCCAAGACCAACATAAACAAGACATCATGACCAACAACGGCTTCCCCATATGCAAACACACTTACCAATCCATTAAGCCCTTAAGTTTGAATGACACATCATGATTTAAAATTTAGCTCCAATCCGGTACTGCAAAATGCTCATTTGCATGAGCTTTTCTTCATCTCTTGCGAATTTCTCTTAGATATTCACGTAGTTTTCTGGCATAAATGTTCCCAACTTTTCTAACTCTTGAATAAACCTCTCACGAGTAACACTCACCAAGCTAAGCGCAGGTCATTCATTTGTTGTGACATGTGAATGTCGACCTACTGACTTGCGACATTCTAACACTAGCCTCAGACCATTATTCCGAATTAAACACGCTCTAAGGCTGATCACACTTAGGGTGTCTAGACATTGTGTTTTCTTCCTTCTTCATTACAAGTTATGAAAAGTAAGGCTATATGTTTTGCATAGTTGTAGACCCTCTTAAATAGGAAAAGTAGGCTATATGTTTTGCATAGTGATAGGCACATGTATAACATATAATTACACATTAACTACCATTTGCATGAAAACAAAATACGGAATCACTATTGTTTCTGCTGATTTCATATTGATTAACTTGGAAGGTATCTAACACAAATAGCATGCAAGTAAAAGCCAAATTTATTACTATTTGCATACGGGTAGTGCTAAGTTAATATTGGCAGAGCTAAGTTAATCTTGGCGGTGCTAAGTTAATCTTGTGATTCTAAGTTAATCTTGGCGATTACTAAGTTAATACTTGCGATTACTAAGTTATCTTGGTAGTGCTAAGTTATTAAATAGTATGTTTCTTATTTAAAAAGTACCTATAATTATATACTTTATTACAGCGTTTAACTTTTTGTTACTTGGATTCCCACGGGTTTTCTATCATCACGATTGAGCGTGACATTCAAGGCCGAAACATCATTGCAAAAACATTGCAAGCGTTGATGCACGGCAGTGATTCAATAGCTACATTGTATATTCGATAAACCAATATTGTATTCGACATATGTATTTATTTCGCGAAGTTACGACATGCGATATGTAAATGTTATATTATTTATTTGTATGTTAAGGTACTTAATTTTTAAGGTGATTCTACCAAATATTTTGTATGTATATAATCAAGGGTTTAGGTGATAAAATAGTTGCGTACTTTTTCAAATGAACCATTTTGGTACGTAATTGTTCCATTAAAACTTACATATTTGCATATATACCCAAAACATGCTTAAGTTGCATTGTACATCATGCATTAAAAACTTGTATTATGGAGAAATATGCAACTTTTTGAGTTTTAGTGGGTATATATGCAATGCTCCCATAATACAAGCTAAAAAAATAAAACAAAAAATCCTTCCCTTAATTAATACTAGTAGTAATCATTGCAGTTTTGAGAACCGTGATATATTACGGCTACACTTAATCACATAGTCAAAGCAAAATATTCAAGTCTATATTCTTCAACACAACAACGCATCAGGTAATGTTACACATTGTTTTTTTTTTCTTTTGTTTTTTAACCATGAGCTGCAAATGTAAAGTGATTGATATGCATGTTTTACGATATGTTGATGGATACAAATGCATGTTTGGTATTTTTTTGCAATGTTTAACATATCCTAAAGAATATAGTATCCTTTGATCATAATGTAACGGCCGTTTTATTAGAACTATATGCGATTTGATTCTTTAGAATATTGTGTGGCATGTAAATATAGGATGATTTGAATAAAAAGAATCATGGATATATGTGGATTGTGGAAACGTGCGGCTATTTGTTAAATAGCTAATTATAACTTGTAAACAAATGTTTAATCTAGGTTAGTATAGCTTTTATATGATTTGGTTAAGCACTACACCTTATGTAATTAATTATCTGAGCTTAGGTTTAAACATTGGATGAAGCAATGGCGTATGGTATGTTGGGTAGATTATGGATTTGTTACTAGATTTTAACAAACGTATGGGGTATGATGATTAAGCGTAAAAAATCTGATTTTTACTCTAAAAGGACTATATGATTATTGATTTTTGAAACATAGTTAAATATGTAGTAGTACATCTTCAATCATTTTTTTATTTGACACCTTAATGATAAAGATGTATTGTTCATCTAAGACTTGTATTAGTTGGTGGAAATGTTATGCATATGTGATAACCTTATTGACCATTAAGGCGATTGTGGTTTTAAAATAGAATGAGCATCCAATTGTTGGTGGAGGCAAACCGCACAAACATTAGGACATTGCGGGTAAGTTGTACTTAAAATGCTTACTTAAGGTTATAAATTTATCAATGTAACCATCAAATTGATATACGTGCTTACTTATTAAATTTAAGATGCTTCTGCTTTGTTTATTGAAACCTTTTAAGAAGCTGGATATACCTAATCCACAGCAGGGGGAACCAAACATAAGGTTTCTTGGAAATTGTTTGGTAATTAGCATTACTTTGCATGGGTCAGAGTGCGAGCTTTTATTAATCACAGCCAATACATCAATGTGGCCACATTCCATTTCATTCGTCAGGAAGAAGACTGTTATCATGTAACAGGGTACAGCGATGCAGACGCGAATGCCCGGATACGTTACGGCTCTTAGGTTCTGACAGCGTAGGTGCTGGTTACGTTGGATGAATATCACGCACAACCTTTGGTAAGAAAAAAATGTTAATCAATACATTGTATGAGTTTGTTGAAAATGGGGATTATTTTAATTGTTTGACCCGCTAATGTTTTCTTTAAACTAAACGATTCGTAGGTCATTCCTTGCAATTTCAGGGACAATACGACAATAACCACTTTGGCGTTCTTGTTCTTTGGCGTGCGTAGCAGCTATCACTCACCGTCAAATTGAAATCTGGAGGAAAGCGGAACGTGCATGAGTTTGGTGGGCGCGGATGGAATGTATTGGTTCACGATGAAAACACTGTTTCTTTGGCACAAGATGTTTTCACAAATCTCTAAACAATACTCTTTCCTTGATGCCATTTCTTTGAAAATGGATTGATGATGCGTTACGAACTTGTACAGCGTATGGAGATGAATCGTACAAGACCGTTCATGAGAAACCCCATAGATGAAGGTATGTTAATCAAAGTGTAGACATAATCTATGATTTTATTTAATTTTAAAAATAAACCTTTCCATATAATAGCTTTTAAATTATTTATCATTTTAATTAAATTCTAATTGCAGATGAGCATATGAAACACATATTGCATGGAACGAATGTACAGAGCATGAAAGTGAAAGGGATTGTTTTTACGCGCCCATCCTTGCATATGTCACGGACAGGAGTCGTTTGGTAAGTAATGATACAAATCGGACCATTTCAGTCATTATCTGCTTTCGCAAAAACTAATATATGCTTCAACACATGGACATACTTTTGTTGAGCATACTACATTGTTCTTTTCAATGCAGAACATACCACATAAGTTCTGGCGAAATCACATGTGGAAGTACCATAACGCCTTCTGAGATACCGGAAGACATGGAGTTTTATGTGAGCGTGAATCTGGAACACCACGCCATAGGCCTAGAAGCAAGAACCACGTTACCATAAGCGCCCGGATGGAGATTGTTGAGGAGTGTGGTGGGAACGAAACAAAATGGTGAGATTCAATCTTGTTGACTTTGTCGATGGCGACCAAGCTCGATATCTTCCCATACTCCAGTTATAATTCAGGTATTTAGCATGTGTTAAAATGTAATTCCAGGCGTTATCAGTTGTTATTGGTAGACATGTTTATGAGCGATTCTTGGATTGTGTAGGATTTGGTTGGCTTCATTTGGGGTGTGTGTTCCCAAGTAGTTGAAGCCATTCATGAGATGGAATGTAAACTACTTGGTATAGCCCCTATCTGGAAGTGTATGGTTCATAGTGGTGCATTAAAAGGTGTTCTTTGTGATGAAATTTTGGGCTGGTTGTCATCTGTCCATGGTTGTATGATATGGGAAGTTTGTTTTGTTATCGACTTATAAAACATTATATCAGATATTGAATAGAGTTTCCTTGTATGCAACTTGATATGGGACTTGTCCATATCGGTGTGTGTTACTTTTCATTTTACAAAGTTTCCTTGATTAATACAAGTTCATCTTTGCACCAATATATATATATATATATATATATATATATATATATATATATATATATATATATATATATATATATATATATATATATATATATATATATATATATATATATATATATATATATATATATATATATATATTGTGTTGTGGTCTATAAGCGAGAAAACTTTAGTGGTTAAAAGCTGCCGTTACAAAGTTAAGTGCGGTAGGTTAGTTTTAGTGGTTAAAATTTTGCGGTACAAAGTTAAGTGCGGCCATAAGGATTAAGAATACATTTAGTATTAAGTAGTTAGTTACGTTTATGAAAAACATAATAGTTTTTGTGTGACTATTGATAATCCAATGGCCACATCAAATTTCTTTTTGTGTGGTCATTTCTAACATTTAGTCACACAAAGCATGTTTCTTTGGTTATTTAGTCACATACAATTAAGCATAAAGTGGCCAAAAGTGTTAATAAGTGTGACCATATGGTGTTTAAGGTGAAGAAATATGTCTTTTGTGTGACTATTGATCATCCAATGGCCACTTGAATTTTATGTTTGTGTGGCCTTTTGTAACATTTTAGTCACACAAAGCATGTTTATTTTGTGTATTTAGTCACATACAATTAATCATAAAGTGGCCAAAAGTGTTAATAAGTGTGACCATATGGTGTTTCAAGTGAAGAAATGTGTATTTTGTGTGACTATTGATCATCCAATGGCCACATTAAATTTATGTTTGTGTGGCCTTTTCTAACATTTAGTCACACAAAGCATGTTTGTTTTGGGTATTTAGTCACATACAATTAATCATAAAGTGGCTAAAAGTATTAATAAGTGTGACCATATGGTGTTTCAAGTGAAGAAAAGTGTTTTTTGTGTGACTATTGATCATCCAATGGCCACATGAATTTTATGTTTGTGTGGCCTTTTCTAACATTTAGTCACACAAAGCATGTTTGTTTTGGGTATTTAGTCACATACAATTAACCATAAAGTGGCTAAAAGTGTTAATAAGTGTGACCATATGGTGTTTAAAGTGTAGAAACGTGTATTTTGAGTGACTATTGATCATCAATGGCCACATATTAAATTCACGTGACCATATGTACTAGATTTTGGCTACACTTAAATAATATGTGTGACAAAACGTTTAGTGTGACCATATATGGCATTTGGTCACGGTGTTAGTAGCAAATGTGACTTTATAGATTAGCTTTTGGCAAGCTAACGCAAACTAAACTTTAGACACACATATTAACTACGTGAACATATACTTTGGATTTTGGCTACACTTAGCGAATGTGTGACAAAACATTTAGTGTGACCATATGGCTTTTTTAGTCCACAGTGTTCAAGTGTGTGACATATATTTGTCCTTTGTTTATATGTATATAGTGACTAATGCTTCAACCTTACTTTTCATTTGTCACTTGTTCCAATTTCAGATGTGGCTAAAGAGTTGTAAAACATATGATCACCCTTAAATAATGTGTGACAAAACTTGACTTTATGATTTAGACACACAAAAATTACTGTGACTAGCATCAAGGTTACTTGTATTTGTCCATAGCGTTCCAAATTCATATGTGGCTAAATGATCAGAAACAAAATCACTAGATACCTTTAGCCACACAATGTTCAATTGTGTGGCGATACAGTTCTAATGGTTACACAATCAAAATTTTCATGTGTGACTAATTAGTAAATGTTGTCAATTTTCGTACATTCAGCCACACAAATATGCGAATGTGTGGCCATTCCATTTCGACCATGCGTGACCAAATCCCGTTTCTGTACTAGTGTAACATGTAAAAACCACTTAAAAAAGAGATGACAATCAATAGTTAACAGCTAGGTTTCATTACATCTAAGCAAACACTATGTTGATTTAGCTAGGCATGTTAAAGATAAAGAAACAAGTAATCATAATCAAGCATGAATTAAACATAATGATATAAGAGATTAAGATACTTATCTCTTATTGATAGAAGGTGTTAAAACCATAAAAATACTGTAAAAACTAAATAAAAATCATACACCAATGTTTCTCTCCAGTGTTTCACCCTTAATGCAGAAAATTCTAAAACTATATATAGATTTCAGATTTACCGGCGTCACTTTATAGGCTGTGGCGTGATTCGCCGCCATTAGGGTTTCGTCTTTTCCAAGTCAACATTGTGACGGGGTCTCCTTGTAACTTCAGACGCCGTCTAGGAATCTCTGAAGCTGTCCCTCTTTGATTATTCTTGGTCGTCACGTTATAATTTTGACGGCAGAAAAATTCCGACTCTTTTAACAAGTGGCGATCACTGTTACTTCATCACTTTTTTTCTTGGTAGTCTCTAGTAAAATCTGGGCAGTTTTGGTATCTTCATTTGCATGTGACGGCTTCACCATATAGGTTGTGACACCGTTGGTGCTTTTTTATAGACTTTTTATGACTTGGTCGTTTTCTTCACATTTTCATCCCTTTTCTACAAATATGCTTGATTTTCAGCTTTTGCTTTCAAAGTACCTAAAAAGTGAAAGGAACGAATTTTGTCAATATTTGATCATAAACACATTAGTTTAGGGCTTAAATGACCCCGCTAAAAATGTACGTTTTAAATCTTTATCAAATATTCTTACACTTGAGATTTGCTTGTCCTCAAGCAAATGTGCCTTTATTTAATAAATTTAAAAGTTATGGGTCATTTAACATTGGTTTAAAATAGTTTATAACGAATACAAGCTCTACAATAGTTATAACAAGCATGTAAAATATACACTAGCACCTCACATATAGTGTTTGGATTCTCTCATTTCTCGGGTGTATAATGAATATAAGATGTATGAAAATGGAAGTTAACACTCTCTACCTGTCATAGCACATAGATTATCATAGGCTTGAGACCAAATCAAACCTCCACCGCTTTGGCGTAAGTACCTAAGATAAACTATCAAAGAAGGCTTTTAAAGAGTTGTAATGTTAGGTGCAAGGGTATGGAAAAACACGAGTTTGTTGGATATGGGAAAATTTACTGGTGGCAAGTCAAAAATCTAAGCTAATTACATGTAAAACGAAGCGTTTCTAAGCCAAGACTCGACTCACTAAAATAACTTATACTTGACTTAAAACAAAAATAAAAAATAAAAGATAAAGGATAGAGGTGAGATGTTAGCCCGTATGTTTTTTTCTTTTCTTTTTTTTTTCTTTATTTTTTTTCTCTTTTTTTTCTTTTTGTTTTTCATACACTCTTAATTTACCATCCGCAAAACATAACATCATAGCAAAGGAATTTATAGTAGCATCCCTACACTTGATTTTTTTTTATACTAAACTAATGACCCGAATTGCGAGGATCAAAACAATTGGAGTAATTAAATACGTAGATAAGGGAATTTAAATTTGACATTCCTTCCCGTTACTCCATAAAATACTACTTAACCCATGATTACCAATCATCCCAAAATTATATGTACACAAGATATGACTCGACTTAGAAACCATGTAATCAACTAGATAATTGAACTAAGGGTTTATCATCATACAATAATGCACTAAAGAAGAGTGCATACAAGGACGGCTAAGGCGATTTGGGTATAACATTTGGGGTGGATGTTAAACAATGCTCTTCATTGATATTCTGGAAACCGGAACATCACGAGAACCGTGAAAAGATAGGCTCTGAAGGGTTAACTAGGGGTATCGTGTACTAAAAATGAATACATCGCAAGGGTGTGGGGTAATTACTCAACCGATGTGGCCAATGTAATTATTTAAACAAGTTTAAAACAAGGGTTATCCTAATGCCTCTTATCATTTAGTTATTCCTAATGCCTATTTCACTCACTAGAGCTGCTAAAAGATGGGTCGATAGATTAGCAGCCGGGACCGTTAATACTTGGCCCCTCCTAAAAAAGTACTTCATTCAAAAGTACTGTCCTCCATCTAGGACAGGAAAGCAACTCGAAGAAATCCATAATTTCAAGCGGGAGGCGATGAAGCGTTGTACCAAGCACTGGAAGATACAGCGAACTCCTGTACAAGTGCCCTACTCATGACCTTAATAGCGAGCAGAAGGTGAATGTCTTCTACAAAGTTCTAAACATCTCCTCGAGATAAATGATCGATTCACAGGGGCCAATACCTGGAATGATTCCCACAAGGGCTTTAGAAACTATTCAAAGATGGTGACCACTCTCATAAGTGGCACAATGGAGGAAGCAATATAAGTATAAGTGGGAGTGTGGAAGGCCTTGCAGCTATAAATAAAAAACTCGAGAGTCTTGGTAGAGACATGAAGAAGCTAAAGGAAAATGCGCACTCTATGCAAGTTGGTTGCAATGAATGCGATAGCACTCACCCTGCCGAGGAGTGCCCGTTTAAAGAAGAAGTCAAGAGGATTGAAGAGGTGGAATATAGAAATAGTAGGCCGTTCAACGGATATAATGGTAACAAAGCTAAATACCGTGAAAGATCCCCAGGATACTATACGAGAATCAACAATAACCCTCCTAAATCGAGTCTTGAAGAGTTGATGCATAAACACATCGAGGAATCTACTAGAAAAAATGACAAATTCAAAGAATGGATAGTCAAGGTGAAAGAAGACATTGATATGAACTTACGGAATCAGGATGCCGCAATTAAAAACCTCGATACCCAAATTGGGCAGCTGACTAAAAATCTCGGGACCAGAAATGATGAAGTTGTTGCGTGCAAGACCATATTTGCACAAGACAAGCTGGAGGAAGAACAGTGCACCTCTTCTGTCACCAATGACCTTTGTGGGGTTAACTACTTAAGAGAAGATGACCAATCTGAAGATGACGAAGACCTGCCAAGCCAACTTCCTGAAAAAGGAACTCTATCAAGAAAGTTTTCTGTTGCCATGTACTATCGGTAACTTAAAAATTCCCGCTTTAGCTGATTTACGGCTAGGGTAAATCTCATTTCCACTTCATTGTTTGATACCTTAAAACTTACAAATTAAAAAAAAAAAAAACAATGATGATCGAAATGGATGATTCTTCACTAGAGAGATGGACTGTGAGAGGAAGCAAGTGAAAGTTACTACACGAGGAAGTCAAGTGAAGGCAAGGACGAAGGAGATATGGTCCGTGCGCAGTTTTTCTTGTATACCATGACGAATCAATTGATTTAATGTAGGTATCGATCTTTACTTTTGTCCTTCCCCTCGAAGGATTTGAGCCCTAGCTGTAACTCGGGGGGTTTTTGAGAATGTTCTTCTAAAAATTGGCAAATTCCTTTTTCCTACTGATTTTGTGGTTATTGACATGGGCAAACAAGAGCATTACAACTTAATTGTTGGTAAATTCCTTTTTCTAGCCACTTGTCGCGCTCATATAAAAGTTTTTGAAAAACAAATTTCTTTAGGAACTGAAGGGGAACGAATTACTTTTAACATGAATGAATAATTGAATCCTCGATTGAAATTTCAAAAAAGGTTGACGTTGTCAATGTCCCATTACTTGACCTACCTTTATGCTATGACCTAGGGACTAACAATTGTGAGCAAGATGTCGATAGTTGTAAATAGGAACAGGGAACAAGTGACCCAATTGGGGAGAACTCTTCATGAAGAGAATCATTCACATGAAGTGAATATATGATATGAGTGAGTTCACAGGAGAACTCTTCATGAAGAGAATCATTCACATGAAGTGAATTTGTGAACTCTTGTTCCATTGTGGGCTCATCACTATCCTCGTCAAAGATTGAATTGTTAGAAATCCAAGTGAATTGATTGAATTCAAATAGAGTTGGTGAAAGTAACTTTGATGTTTAGGGAACAAAGTGATCAACATTCTCTATTGGAACATTAGGGTGAGAAGTGAGTGAATGATCATTATAAGGAGACTTTCAATTTCTCCTAGGTCGGCAATCAAAGATATCATCACTTTTTGATGAAAGTGGATTGATGTGGCGAGTTCATCGGTGAACTCCTCGAAGAGGATTAGATTTGTGGGTGATGCCTCAACATACTCGATGTTTCCATAGGAAGCACAATAGTAAGCTAAGATCAGGAGAAAGTTTCAAAATGATCTTTTGAACACTCAAGAGGGGAAAAGAATCACACATATGATCGAAGTTCCACATGACTCTCTCGGGTTGGGACAAGGTTCTCAACACTAGACTTTATGAATTAGTCCGATTCCTTTTGAGGAGCAGTGTCAAGATGCTCATCCCGTGTTTAGAGAGTGAGTGGGAATATCGGGTGTGATAACACTTGAGGGAGTTGAGAAGGACAAGCATACATATGTTTTACACTATCCATTTGTTCTTCTACTAGTAATTCCATCATAGTCTTTTTCGATTTTTGGAAGAATTTCAAGCTGATGAACTTGATGAACCGCACAAAATTGGCGAATATCAAGGGTAACTTCATCATCATCATCCTATGACGACCTTTGAGGTATAGCGATGTTTTAGCTACTTGTTCTTGACAAGTAATTCCTCCATACTCTTCGTTTCTAGCATCTCGTTCTTTTGCAAGTAATTCGCCATAGATTCCTCACGAGTTTTGAAGCGACATAGCGATTCCTCCTTAAGTTCTTTAATAACTCAGAACTCTTGATAGAAGGTGCATGCGTAGTTTCATGAGGAGTTGCTTGAATCATTTGACCTTGTGGAGGTTGGTCTTGAAATGATGTGTCAAAATTGTGCGAAATGTATTCCCCGTTTGACAATCCGGCGTGTGGACCTCCGCGATACTCACAACAAAATGATTGTTGTGGCTGGACATGTGAATAATATGGAATTTGGTAATTTTCAAAGTCACGGTGTTACGAGAAAAGCTTCATAGACAAGCAGCGTTTCGGATTGACACTCAAATCCTTAGTGAGGACCTCCACAAAATACACACGGATATGTCAATATCTCATGATGTGGTGGTTTGGTAGAAAGAATCGGATGTGTCATGGTAAGGATAGGGAGCTTGGTTATAGAGCGGATTATCTCCCGATCTACCATGCTCTGACGGACAATTCCCACCATTATGAGGACCACCACACCATTGGCAACCAAAATGGTGTGGATATGACATAGGAAGAATCAAAGGTTCTGAGAGTTTGGGATGAAGAATCAAAGATGTGAGAGGGTAAAGATGGATATTTTTGGATTTTTGGATAAACACTTTGTAAATATAAGAAGAAAATCTTTTGGGTTTTTGTGTTAGATTGGCCGATTTTAAAATGTTTTCGGGAACCGTTTGTTTTTTATATAATAATAATAAGAAAATATGAACAAGGATGGTAAATATACAATGGATGTATATTCAACAACACTGATGCTTCAAATTTGTAGTATGCAGCACACACCTCCCGACAAGCGGCGCAAAATTTGATTAGCTCTGAGCGGTCTATCTTTTATTAGTCAACCACTTGTGAATGGTCAACCATAAAAGTCAAAGCATTCGAGAACAAAATGCAATTAAGTCAGGAGGAGTATAGTGTTTCCGGTGCGTTAAGTCAGCGAGGTGTGAACAACGTAATACAAGCGAATGCGTGATGAGTGATATTGAGCAGGAAGGGTTATGATTGATTTATACTAAGGAATTTAAATCTAATAAAGACTTTGAAGTCCTTCTAATTCTATATTTAAAAGCGTTTAGCGATTAAAACCTAAAAGCGTAAAACTTAAGCTAAAACAAGCGTAAGCGTGTAAAATAAAAATGTGAAATCAGAAAACTAAAAGACTCATGAAAATGAAAATTACTTTTTAACAATTCTAATAATAAAAGAAAATTTTAAGAAAAAAAAAATTATTTTTAAAACTATTTATCTAATTATTATTAATTAAAAACTATTTTTAACTATTTAAAAATACATTAGAATACAAGAAAATAGGAAATTACCCTAAAAAATGAAATTATAAATTGTAAAAATCTAAAATATTATAAAACTAATGTTAAAACTGAAAATATATTTTTAGACTTTTTATGTATTTATTATTAATTAAAATGATTAAAAATACTTAAAAACTAATATTAAATAAGAAAAGGAATAAATGAGCTAGGAAAAATCTGGAAATTTTATGGAAAATCTAAAATATTATACTAAGCACTGGAAAATATAAAAAGTTAGATAAGCCCACTAATTGAATTGGGAAAATAAGCGGTTTGAATAAGCACTTGAAATAAGCAATAAGCTATCAAAAGCTACCATAAGCTACTCAGACCTAAATCTAACCTAAAATGAGCTCACAACTGATTGGGACCTAAAAAGCAGGCTAGAGAAAAAAACTTCGAGACCGATTTCAACTCTGATATGCCAAGCGGCCCTCGGCAGACTATTTTAAGCTCCAATTGATTTGGCATAAAAATCCTAAAAATAAACTAAAAATACCCGGATAACAACCACCAACCAAAGTGCTATAATCCAAAATTTCAGCTGATAAGGACTAAAATTGTGAATTAAAATCACGAAATGGAAGCATTTGTACTACTTGATAAAATTTTGACTTTTAAGAAAACATGTAGGTTTGACTTATCGAGATTTGAATGATTTTAAATATTGAGATTGAGTAATAAGCTATGAAAATACTAGAATAAGCTTTATCTACTACTATTGAAAAGATTCAAATGGAAATGCAAACTAAAAAAAACTCCACTATGATGGCAGTTTTGGATTTTGAATGGATTTTTGACTTTTTTGCAAATGACTTATAAATTTTATGTCTAAAATATACTAAACTAACCTAATGCATGCTACCTAGGCCAATTTTAACCCAAATTGCAGACTTGAACTGAGTTTAGGCTTAAATCCAAACACCTCTTTATGGATTTGAAAATGCGGTATAGAAACATTCGGCTAATTTAAACCACTAACCTTATTTCCTACTTATTAATTAACATATATTACCACTAAATAAGCATTTTCTAAAACAAAATAAGCACTTAATAAGCTAAACTGATTTATGGCTATTTTTATGGTTTTTTATGAGTTTTTTCTAAAAAATAAAGCAAAGGTTAATTAAAACTGATAACACATTTAAGAAACACTTATAAACTACAAATAAGCATATTAGAACTAAAATAAGCTGTAATTAAGCAGTGAAACAGTAACTTAGAAAGTAATGCAAAAACTTGAAAAATGCTCACAACTGTATTGGAATATGAAACAAAGGAATGTGATCAAAGACAAGCCTAGCTTGTCATAACCAAGCTATCAACCCAATCAACTTATTCCAGAACTGCTTATCCACCGAGCACTTATTATGAGCTACTTTGACTTTTGTTGACTTTTCTGGGATTCTTGAATTAGAGCAGGATATGAACGCAATAAGCTCACACCAAGCTATATTAAACATATGAACTTATAGAAACAAATAATAGGCCTCTTTAATTAAAACTTAACTTGATTGAACTTATGAGTAAAACTTGAAAACTTGAATTTCATTAACATGGAATTTTAACACAATCTGAGAAGAAATTTAAGACATATGGCTTGAAACAAACTAGAATTGACAATAAACACTTAATCTTGGCGAAAATGACAATAAATTAAATCTACACTATGAAGGATCTAAAAAACTAGTGATGAGTCTTCTCCGATTATGTCTTCAATGCCTTTATAGCCATCAAAAAGCATATTCTCATCCCTCTGATCAAATCCCACCACTCCTTTAAGCCGTTGGATCATTAAAACTCATCATGGCCGTTTATCCAGCGTTTTGGAACCAAAGTCATCAGCTGGCTTTAGAGGCGACTTTATTACAATTAAGAACCTTGGTTGTTTGTGGAGGTGTAAGGGACAAGTTTGGATAGGTTTAGAGCCAACTTGGAGGTTAGTAACAAACAGGTATGTGAGTATAGCGATTGAAAGGATGGTGGGGAAAGCATTAAATGCTTAGTGGTTGTACAAAGAGGGAGGGGGCATGGTAGAGAGTGTAGCCATTTGTGTTGATGAGGTGGTGGTGGTTTTGAGGAGCATTCTGAGGTTTGATTAATGTGAGGGAGCAGGGGAAGGCGGTTTGTATAAAAGGAATTGGTTTTGGCCGTTTGGCCCAGTGGGATTTTATTAATAATTTGAGGGTTTCAAGTTTGGGGGTTCCGCGGTTTTGGCAGGGGTTCAAAGGGTAAAAAGTCCGCGGGTTTAATTGGCAGGGTCATGGGCCAAAGGTTTGGGCTTTGGCTTTTGGGCTTGGATTAATAAGGATCCAGGTTTGGTTTGTAGTTTATATCACAAGGACAAAAGTGTAATTTCGATTTTTTCCTGCGGACTTATGTTGGCAACTTTCCCAAGTTATCATAAGGACCAAACCTGCCAATAAACAATAACACAAGGACCAAAGTTGATAATTTTAACATTTTAAAACTTTAAGGACCATTTGTGTAAATTTTGGATTTTGAGGGGGTGAAATTGTAAATTTCCCAAAAGTTATCAAAAGGTTCCAAATTATAAGTTATGAATAGTACAAGGGTATTATTTGTTAAGTTTCCATTTTAAACACCCGAGGGACTAATTTTGCCAATTTTGAAACTTGAGGGGTAAAAGTTGCCATTTTGTGAAAACTTTTATCTAGGGATTATTTGTGAACATGTTTGATATCCCAAGGACTAAAGTTGATTTTTTATTCATTTTAAACTTTCAGGGACTAGATTTGCCAATTTATGAAACTCGAGGGGTTTGAAAATGACAATTTGTGAACTTTGCATGCTTTTCACTTGTTTTCAATCTTTTTGTACCTGATTCATATAAAACACATTTTCATGATATTTGTAACATTTATATAATTATTTGTGTGTTTTTGGTCGTTTTTGTGGGTTTAAATAATATAAAATATATGTGTATTTAGACACATATCAAATCCCCCACACTAAACTATTGCTAGTCCCTAGCAATCTTTTATGAAAACTTAATGGATTTTAATCTCTTTACCAAAAGCCATTACTTCTGGAGTAGCCAATTGTTTCAGTTCAAGTAAGAACCTTGGTACAATGATAACCAAATGATTTTGAGCAAATCACCAGCTTTCAACGGTTTTGATTTGTCTTTACGAGCCGTTTATACGGACTAGCCAACTCTTAGATAAAATATCTTTGGTGAGTCGATTACCAATTATGGTTTTCAAACGCCTTTACCAAAGCCATAAACTTGCGGGCTAGCCAACTCTTCACTAATTAAAGATATGGGGAGTTGATTACCATACAATTTTAGGCAAATTGTAAGCCATAAACGGATTTGATAAATCTTTACCAAGAGCCGTTTGCTCTGGATTAGCCATCCTTTTGTTTATTAGACATGGCGGATACGATAACGAGTAAGGTAAGTGCAAAACACTTACTCAAAAAATTTTTGGCCAAAATGGGGAATTGGGTGGGTATAATTACATGATAAAATTCGTGAGAATTTGAAAGAATATTGCCCTCAATATTCAAAATACTAAGCGGTTATGCAGAAACATAGAGCGTAAAGGGAAATACTACATTGTTTTTTTTTTTTGAACTTTATATATACTTGTTGAGGGGCAACTCCCCACACTAGGGTGGTACACGGGGTGAAAACCATGTTTAACTCTTTGTTTTTGATTACCGAGTCGCTAGCTTGACTTCGACCGAATTAATTTGTTCATGGGGAAGTAAGTGGAAGGGACAATCTCCATCGGACTTTCATTCAAGATGTTTGTATAAACATTGAAATGCGTGAAAGTTCCACACCGATGAGATATACATAGAACCGGCTCACAAATAATAAATGAAAATGCCAGGGTCAAAGATAGTGTCCTCATTCCCGAGAAGTGAAACGAGGAGAAGCCGGATGATAGGTGAAGAAGAAGAAAGTCATGATAAACATCATGACTAACTCATCATCACCCACGGGAGAATTCATAATAGCATGAATCTCATCATTTAAGCTCAATTGGTCTAGACATATCCCGGGTGTGTCTAGATCAAAGTAAGTTATCATACTCGGTGGATATATGATATGAGTGAGTTCCGCGGAGAACTCTTCATGAAGAGAATCATTCACATGAAGTGAATTTGTGAACTCTTGTTCCATTGTGGGCTCATCACTATCCTCGTCAAAGATTGAATTGTTAGAAATCCAAGTGAATTGATTAATTCAAATAGAGGATTGGTGAAACTAGCTTTGAATATTTCGGGAACAAAGTGATCAACATTCTCTATTGATTTGTTAGGGTGAAGTGAGTGAATGATCATTATAAAGGAGACTTTCATTTCTCTAGGTCGGCAATCAAAGAAGATATCATCATCACTTTTTGATGAAAGTGGATTGATGTGGCGAGTTCATCGGTGAACTCCTCGAGAAGGATTAAACATGGGGTGATGCCTCAACATACTCGATGTTTCCATAGGAAACAATGCGTCGCTAAGATCGAGAGAAAGTTTCAAAATGATCTTTTGAACACTCAAGAGGGGAAAAAGAATCACATATGATGAAGTTCCACATGACTCTCGGGATTGGGACAAGGTTCTCAACACTAGACTTTATGAATTCATCCGATTCCTTTTTAGGACAGGTCAAGATGCTCATCCCCATGTTTAGAGAGTGAGTGGGAATATCGGTGTGATAACAACAGGTGAGGAGTTGAAAGGACAAGCATACATATGTTTTACACTATCCATTTGTTCTTCTACTAGTAATTCCATCATAGTCTTTTCTCCTTGATTTTTCATGGAAGGAATTTCAACTGATGAACTTGATGAACCCGCACAAAATTGACGAATATCAAGGGTAACTTCATCATCATCATCCTCATCGAGAAGCGACCTTCTTGCGGAATATATACGTGTTTTAGCTACTTGTTCTTCGACAAGTAATTCTCCATACTCTTTAGTTTCTAGCATCTCGTTCTTTTGCAAGTAATTCGCCATAGATTCCTCAGAGTTTTGAAAGCGACATAGCCGGTCCTCCTTAGGATTTCTTTTAATAACTCGGACTCTTGGAGTAGAAGTGCATGCGTGGTTTCATGAGGTTGCTTGAATCATTTGAGTGCTGTGGAGGTTGGTCTTGAAATGATGTGTCAAAATTGTCCAAGGAAATGTATTCCCGTTTGACAATCAGTGGCGTGTGGACCTCCACGATTTTCACAACAAAATGATTGTTTGTGGGTTTGGACATGTGAATAATATGGAATTTGGTAATTTTCAAAGTCACGAGTGTTACGAGGCTGATTCATAAAGACAAGCAGCGTTTCGGATTGACACTTTCAAATCCTTGAGTAGGGACACTCCACAAAACTTCATATGGATATGTCAATATCTCGTGATGTAATTAGTACGGTAGAAAGATCCGGATATTAATAAGTATTGGTAAGGATAAGGAGCTTGGTTATGGGCAGTTCCATCTCGATTTTACCATGCTAAATAATATACGGTAATCAAACAGTTGGTAAGTCAGGGGAAGGTATAGTGTTTCCAGAGATGCGTTGAGGTCTGACGAGGTGTGAACCTTTGTAATACAACCAGTCTGTGTCCGAGTGATATTGAACAGGAAAGGGGTTATGATTGATTTATACTAAGGAATTTAAATCTAATAAAGACTTTGAAGTCCTTCTCATTCTATATTTAAAAGCGTTTAGTTAAAACCTAAGCGTAAAACTTAAACTAAAACAAAAGCGTAAGCGTGTAAAATAAAATGTGAAATCAGAAAACTAAAAGACTCATGAAAATGAAAATTACTTTTTAACAATTCTAATAATAAAAGAAAATTTTAAGAAAAAGAAAATTATTTTTAAAACTATTTATCTAATTATTATTAATTAAAACTATTTTTAACTATTTAAAAATACATTAGAATACAAGAAAATGGAAATTACCTAAAAATGAAATTATAAATTGTAAAAATCTAAAATATTATAAAACTAATGTTAAAACTGAAAATATATTTTTAGACTTTTTATGTATTTATTATTAATTAAAAATGATTTAAAAATACTTAAAACTAATATTAAATAAGAAAAGGAATAAATGAGCTAGGAAAAATCTGGAAATTTTATGGAAAATCTAAAATATTATACTAAGCACTGGAAAAATATAAAAAGTTAGATAAGCCCACTAATAAGCTGAATTGGGAAAATAAGCAGTTTGAATAAGCACTTGAAATAAGCAATAAGCTATCCAAAACTACCATAAGCTACTACAGCCTAAATCTAACCTAAAATGAGCTCTTTATGCTGATTGGGACCTAAAAGCCACAGGCTAGAAAAAAAAACTCGAGACCGATTTCAACTCTCAATAGCCTTTGACGGCCCTCTGACTATTTTAAGCTCCAATTAGTTGGCTTATAAAAATCCTAAAAATAAACTAAAAAATACCGGATAACAACCACCAACCAAAGTGCTATAATCCAAAATTTCAGCTAATAAGGACTAAAATTAAGTGAATTAAAAATGCAATGGAAATTTGTTTGTACTTGCAATGGAAATTTTGACTTTTAGAAAACATGCGGTTTGACTTATAAAGATTTGAATGATTTTAAATGACTGAGATTGAAGTAATAAGCTATGAAAATACTAGAATAAGCTTTATCTACTACTATTGAAAAGATTCAAAATGCAAACTAAAAAAAAAAAACTCATATGATGGCAGTTTGGATTTTGAATGGATTTTTGACTTTTTTGCAAATGACTTATAAATTTTATGTCTAAAATATACTAAACTAACCTAATGCATGCTACCTAGGCCAATTTTAACCCAAATTGCAGAACTTGAACAGTTTTAGGCTTAAATCCAAACACCTCTTATGAATTTGAAAATGCGGTATAGAACATTGCGGCTAATTTAAACCACTAACCTTATTTCCTACTTATTAATTAACATATATTACCACTAAATAAGCATTTTCTAAAACAAAATAAGCACTTAATAAGCTAAACTGATTTATGGCTATTTTATGGTTTTATGAGTTTTTCTAAAAAATAAAGCAAAAGGTTAATTAAAGCTGATAACACATTTAAGAAACACTTATAAACTACAAATAAGCATATTAGAACTAAAATAAGCTGTAATTAAGGTAAGCTTGATAACTTAGAAAGTAATGCAAAAACTTGAAAAATGCTCTAGCTGTATTGGAATGAAACAAAGGAAGTAATGATGAGACAAGCCTAGCTTGTCATAACCAACTATCAACCCAATCAACTTATTCAGTACTTATCCACCCAGCGACTTATTATGAGCTACTTTGACTTTTTGTTGACTTTTCTGGGATTCTTGAATTAGAACAGATATGAACTGCAATAAGCTCACACCAAGCTATATTAAGCTTATATGAGCTTATAGAAACAAATAATATGCCTCTTTAATTAAAACTTAACTTGATTCGAACTTAACAGTAAAACTTGAAAACTTGAATTTCATTAACATGGAATTTTAACAATCGAAGAAATTTAAGACATATGGCTTGAAACAAACTAAATTGACAATAAACACTTAATCTTGAAAGAAAATGACAATAAATTAAATCTACACATGAAGGATCTAAAACTAATGTGATCTTCTCAGTGTGTCTTCAATACCTTTTATAGCCATCCAAAAGCATATTCTCATCCCTCGATCAAATCCACCACTCCTTTAAAGCTTGGATCATTAAAACTCATCATGGCGTTTATCACGTTTTGGCGTAAAAGTCATCCACATTTGCTAGGCGACTTTATTGCAATTAAAAGAACCTTGGTTGTTTGTGGAGGTGTAAGGGACAAGTTTGGATAGGTTTAGAGGCCAACTTGGAGGGTTAGTAACAAAAGCTTGGGGTATGTAGTATACTTGATTTAGAAAGGATGGTGGGGAAAGCATTAAATGCTTAGTGGTTGTACAGAGGAGGGGCATGAGCTGGAGAGTAGTGTAGCCAGCTGCGTGATGAGGTGGTGGTGGTTTTGGGCGATTCACGAGTTTGATTTTGTGAGGGAGAGGGGAGCAGGGAAGACGGTTTGTATAAGGGAATTGGTTTTGACCGTTTGACCGTGGGATTTTATTAATAAGCTGGGGGTTCAAGTTTGGGGGGTTCACGGTTTTGACAGGGGGTTCAAGGGGTAAAAAGGGTCATGGGTTTAATTGGCAGGGGTCATGGGCCAAAGGTTTGGGCTTTTGGCTTTTGGGCTTGGATTAATAAGGATCCGGTTTGGTTTGTAGTTTATATCACAAGGACCAAAAGTGTAATTTCTGATTTTTTTCACGGACTTATGTTGGCAACTTTCCCAAGTTATCATAAGGACCAAACCTGCCAATAAACAATAACACAAGGACCAAAGTTGATAATTTTAACATTTTAAAACTTTAAGGACCATTGTGTAAATTTTGGATTTTGAGGGGTGAATTGTAAATTTCCCAAAGTTATCAAAAGGTTCCAAATTATAAGTTATGAATAGTACAAGGGTATTATTTGTTAAGTTTCCATTTTTAAACTTCCAAGGACTATTTTTGCACATTTTGAAACTTGAGGGGTAAAAGTTGCCATTTTGTGAAAACTTTTATCTAGGGATTATTTGTGAACATGTTTGATATCCCAAGGACTAAAGTTGATTTTTTATTCATTTTAAACTTTCAGGGACTAGATTTGCCAATTTATGAAACTCCAGGGACTGAAAATGACAATTTTGTGAACTTTGCATGCTTTTCACTTGTTTTCAATCTTTTTGTACCTGATTCATATAAAACACATTTTCATGATATTTGTAACATTTATATAATTATTTGTGTGTTTTTGGTCGTTTTTGTGGGTTTAAATAATATAAAATATATGTGTATTTAGACACATATCAAATCCCCCACACTAAACTATTGCTAGTCCCTAGCAATCTTTTATGAAAACTTAATGGATTTTAATCTCTTTACCAAAAGCCATTACTACAGGTAGCCAATTGTTTGAGTTCAAGTAAGAACCTTGGTACAATGATAACCAAATGATTTTGAGCAAATCACCGGCTTTCAACGGTTTTGATTTGTCTTTACGAGCCGTTTGCTTGGACTGTAACTCTTAGATAAAATATCTTTGGTGAGTCGATTACCAATTATGGTTTTCCAGCTGCCTTTACCACAAGCCATAAACTTGCGGGCTAGCCAACTCTTCACTAATTAAAGATATGGGGAGTTGATTACCATACAATTTTAGGCAAATTGTAAGCCATAAGCAGTTTGATAAATCTTTACCAAGAGCGTTTTGCTCTGGATTAGCCAATCCTTTTGTTTATTAGACATGGCGGATGATAAGTAAGGCGAGTAAGTGCAAAACACTTACTCAAAAAAGGCCAAAAATGGAAATTGGGTGGTATAATTACATGATAAAATTCGTGAAATTCCCCCCCACACTAGAAATGAATATTGCCCTCAATATTCAAAGTATCAGCGGTTATGCGGAAACATAGAACGTAAAAGGGAAATACTACGGCCATTTTTTTTTTTTTTTTGAACTTTATATATAACGGTGAGGCAACTCCCCACACACTAGGGTGGTACACGGGTGAAAACCCATGTTTAACTACTGTTTTTGATTACCGAGTCGCTAGCTTGACTCGACCCCGAATTTAATTTGTTCATGGGAAGTAAGTGGAAGGACAATCTCCATCGGACTTTCATTCAAGATGTTTGTATAAACATTGAAGTACGTGAAAGTTCCACACCGATGAGGTATACATAGAACCGGCTCACAAATAATAAATGAAAATGCCGGGGTCAAAGATAGTGTCCTCATTCGAAGGAGTGAAGAACAGGAGAAGCCAGGGATAGGTGAAGAAGAAAGAAAGTCATGATAAACATCATGACTAACTCATCATCACCTACGGGAAATTCATAATAGCATGAATCTCATCATTTAAGCTCAATTGGTCTAGACATATCCCGGTTGTGTCTAGATCAAAGTAGAAGATATCATACTCCGTGGATATATGATATGAGTGAGTTCACGGAGAACTCTTCATGAAGAGAATCATTCACATGAAGTGAATTTGTGAACTCTTGTTCCATTGTGGGCTCATCACTATCCTCGTCAAAGATTGAATTGTTAGAAATCCAAGTGAATTGATTGAATTCAAATAGAGGATTAGTGAAAGTAGCTTTGAA
This sequence comes from Chrysanthemum makinoi, assembly GCA_910596185.1. Taxonomy (NCBI): domain Eukaryota; kingdom Viridiplantae; phylum Streptophyta; class Magnoliopsida; order Asterales; family Asteraceae; genus Chrysanthemum; species Chrysanthemum makinoi. The sequence goes on along the minus strand of OU343219.1, from coordinate 217,302,302 downwards.
TGTTTCAGGAACAAAGTGATCAACATTCTCTATTGAATTTATTAGGGTGAGAAGTGAGTGAATGATCATTATAAAGGAGACTTTCAATTTCTCCTAGGTCGGCTTCGAAATCAAAGATATCATCATCACTTTTCGATGAAAGTGGATTGATGTGGCGAGTTCATCGTGAACTCCTCAAAGAAGGATAAGCTGTGGGAGTGATGCCTCAACATACTCGATGTTTCCATAGGAAGCACAATCATCGCTAAGATCAGAGAAAGTTTCAAAATGATCTTTTGAACACTCAAGAAGGGAAAAAGAATCACATATGATCGAGAAGTTCCTGTGACTCTCTCGGGATTGGGACAAGGTTCTCAACACTAGACTTTATGAATTAGTCCATTCCTTTTCAGGACAGTGTCAAGATGCTCATTCCCCATGTTTAGAGAGTGAGTGGGAATATCGGGTGTGATAACAACGGTGAGGGAGTTGAAGGACAAGCATACATATGTTTTACACTATCCATTTGTTCTTCTACTAGTAATTCCATCATAGTCTTTTCTCCTTGATTTTTCATGGAAGGAATTTCAACTGATGAACTTGATGAACCCGCACAAAATTGACGAATATCAAGGGTAACTTCATCATCATCATCCTCATCGAGAAGAAGCGACCTTTGGAATATAGCCGCGTGTTTTAGCTACTTGTTCTTCGACAAGTAATTCCTCCATACTCTTTTCGTTTCTAGCATCTCGTTCTTTTAAGTAATTCGCCATAGATTCCTCACGAGTTTTGAAGCGACATAGCCCATTCCTCCTTAAGTTCTTTTAATAACTCCGGACTCTTGATAGAAGGTCATGCGTTAGTTTCATGAGGAGTTGCTTGAATCATTTGGTACTTTGGAGGTTGGTCTTGAAATGATGTGTCAAAATTGTCACAAGGAAATGTATTCCCGTTTGACAATCCGGCGATGTGGACCTCCACAGTACTCACAACAAAATGATTGTTGTGGCTGGACATGTGAATAATATGGAATTTGGTAATTTCAAAGTCACAGTGTTGACTGTTCATAGACAAGCAGCGTTTCGGATTGACACTCAAATCCTTGGTGAGGACCTCCACAAAACTCACACAGATATGTCAATATCTCATGATGTGGTGGTAGAAAAAAGAATCGGATGTGTCATGGTAAGGATAGGGAGCTTGGTTATAGACAGACCCATATCCTGATTCTACCATGCTCACAGCACAGACAATTCCACCATTATGAGGACCACCACACCATTGGCAACCAAAATGGTGTGGATATGACATAGGAACGAATCAAAGGTTTACGAGGGGAAGGGATGAAGAATCAAAGATGTGAGAGGGTAAAGATGGATATTTTTGGATTTTTGGATAAACATTTTGTAAATATAAGAAAGAAGATCTTTTTGGGTTTTGTGTTAGTTTGAAAACTGATTTTAAAATGTTTTCGGGAACCGTTTTGTTTTATATAATAATAATAAGAAAATATGAACAAGGATGGTAAATATACAATGGATGTATATTCAACAACACTGATGCTTCAAATTTGTAGTACTTGACACACCTCCCCACAACGGGCCAAAATTTGATTGCTCGAGCGGTCTATCTTTTATTAGTCAACCACTTGTGAATGGTCAACCATAAAAGTCAAGCATTCGAGAACAAAATGCAATTAAGTCAGGAGGAGTATAGTGTTTCCCCGGGTCGTTAAGTCCCAACGAGGTGTGAACACTGTAATACAACGAATCTGTGATCGAGTGATATTGAACAGGAAAGGGGTTATGATTGATTTATACTAAGGAATTTAAATCTAATAAAGACTTTGAAGTCCTTCTAATTCTATATTTAAAATCGTTTAACGATTAAAACCTAAAAACGTAAAACTTAAACTAAAAAACAATAGCGTGTATAAAATAAAAATGTGAAATCAGAAAACTAAAAGACTCATGAAAATGAAAATTACTTTTTAACAATTCTAATAATAAAAGAAAATTTTAAGAAAAAGAAAATTATTTTTAAAACTATTTATCTAATTATTATTAATTAAAAACTATTTAAAAATACATTAGAATACAAGAAAATAGGAAATTACCCTAAAAAATGAAATTATAAATTGGAAAAATCTAAAATATTATAAAACTAATGTTAAAACTGAAAATATATTTTTTAGACTTTTTATGTATTTATTATTAATTAAAAATGATTTAAAAATACTTAAAAATTAATATTAAATAAGAAAAGGACTAAATGAGCTAGGAAAAATGGAGAATTTTATGGAAAATATAAAAAATATTATACAAGTAAAAATATTAAAAAGTTAGATAAGCCCACTAATAAGATGAATTGGGCAAATAAGCAGTTTGAATAAGCACTTGAAATAAGCAATAAGCTATCCAAAAGCTACCATAAGCTACTATAGCCTAAATCTAACCTAAAATGAGCTCACACAATTGATTGGGACCTAAAAAGCACAGGGCTAGAAAAAACTCGAGACGATTTCAACTCAATATGCCAAACGGCCCTCACAGCGACTACTTTAAGCTCCAATTCAATTGGCTTATAAAAATCCTAAAAATAAACTAAAAATACCCGGATAACAACCACCAACCAAAGTGCTATAATCCAAAATTTCAGCTAATAAGGGCTAAAATTGAGTGAATTAAAAATGCAGAAATGGAAAATTTTGTTTGTACTTAGGAAATTTTGACTTTTTAGAAAACATGCGAGTTTGACTTATAAGATTTGAATGATTTTAAATGACTGAGATTGAAGTAATAAGCTATGAAAATACTAGAATAAGCTTTATCTACTACTATTGAAAAGATTCAAATGGAAATGCAAACTAAAAACTCCATGATGATGAGTTTTGGATTTTGAATGGATTTTTGACTTTTTTGCAAATGACTTATAATTTTTATGTCTAAACTATACTAAACTAACCTAATGCATGCTACCTGGCAATTTACTTAAATTGCAGACTTGAACAGTTTTGAGGCAAATCAAACACCTCTTTTGGAAATTTGAAAATGCGGTATAGGGTTGTTACGGCTAATTTGAACCACTAATCTTATTTCCTATTATTAATTAACATATTACCACTAAATAAGCATTTTCTAAAACAAAATAAGCACTTAATAAGCTAAAAGCTGTTTTATATGTATTTTTATGGTTTTTATGAGTTTTTCTAGAAATAAAGCAAAGGTTAATTAAAAGCGATAACACATTTAAGAACACTTATAAACTACAAATAAGCATATTAGTACTAAAATAAGCTGTAATTAAGCATTAAACAGTAACTTAGAAAGTAATGCAAAAACTTGAAAATGCTCACAACGTATTGGAATATGAAACAGAGGAATGTGATCAAAGACAAGCCTAGCTTGTCATAGCAAACTATCAACCCAATCAACTTCATTCTAACATCCACCCAAACTGACTTATTATGACTACTTTAACTTTTGTTGACTTTTGGGATTCTTGAATGAATATGAACTGCAATAAGCTCACACCAAGCTATATTAAATATATGAGCTTATAGAAACAAATAATAGGCCTCTTTAATTAAAACTTAACTTGATTCAACTTAACAGAAAACTTGAAAACTTGAATTTCATTAACATGGAATTTTAACACAATACAGAAGAAATTTAAGACATATGGCTTGAAACAAACTAGAATTGACAATAAACACTTAATCTTGAAACTAAAAATGACAATAAATTAAATCTACACTATGAAGGGTCTAAAACTAGTATGATCTTCTCATTGTTGTCTTCATGCCTTTTATAGCCATCCAAAAGCATCTTCTCATCCCTCTAATAAATCCACACTCCTTTAAGCCCGTTGGATGATTAAAACTCATCTGGCGTTTATTGCAATTAAAGAACCTTGGTTGTTTGTGGAGGTGTAAGGGACAAGTTTGGATAGGTTTAGAGGCCAACTTGGAGGGTTAATGTAAAAGCAGGGTATGTGGGTATAACAGTGAAAGGATGGTGGGGAAAGCATTAAATGCTTAGTGGTTGTACAGAGGAGGGGCATGGTTTGGAGAATAGTGTAGCCAGGCGTGTGATGAGGTGGTGGTGGTTTTGGAGCATTAGGTTTCATTGTGTGAGGGAGAGGGAACAGGGGAAGACGGTTTGTAGGAGGGAATTGGTTTGACCGTTTGACGGTGGGTTTTATAATAATTTGGGGTTCAAGTTTGGGGGTTCACGGTTTTGACAGGGGTTCAAGGGGGTAAAAAGGGTCCATGGGTTTAATTGGCAGGGGTCATGGGCAAAAGGTTTGGGCTTTTGGCTTTTGGGCTTGGATTAATAAGGATCCGGTTTGGTTTGTAGTTTATATCACAAGGACCAAAAGTGTAATTTCTGATTTTTTCAAGGACTTATGTTGTCAACTTTCCCAAGTTATCATAAGGACCAAACCTCGCTAAATAAACAATAACACAAGGACCAAAGTTGATAATTTTAACATTTTAAAACTTTAAGGACCATTTGTGTCAATTTTGGATTTTGAGGGGGTGAAATTGTAAATTTCCCAAAAGTTATCAAAAGGTTCCAAATTATAAGTTATGAATAGTACAAGGGTATTATTTGTTAAGTTTCCATTTTTAAACACCCAGGGACTAATTTTGCCAATTTTGAAACTTGAGGGGTAAAAGTTGCCATTTTGTGAAAACTTTTATCCAGGGATTATTTGTGAACATGTTTGATATCCCAAGGACTAAAGTTGATTTTTTATTCATTTTAAACTTTTAGGGACTAGATTTGCCAATTTATGAAACTCCAGGGATTGAAAATGACAATTTTGTGAACTTTGCATGCTTTTCACTTGTTTTCAATCTTTTTGTACCTGATTCATATAAAACACATTTTCATGATATTTGTAACATTTATATAGTTATTTGTGTGTTTTTGGTCGTTTTTGTGGGTTTAAATAATATAAAATATATGTGTATTTAGACACATATCAGGGGCATCGAAGAAGCTCCAGACCTTATCAAGCATTGTTTCATCCCTATAATGGCAGAACATGACAGATCAATGGAAGCTTGGCCTACGTGTAACCCTTTTCGTGAGTATTGTAATGGGGATATGAAGGTAGAAGAATGGACGTGTCCTAACGAGATTGAGAGACACGACATAAAGTTTGGGAATTTGTCCTTTGAAGATTGGTACAAAGTGAGATTTGGGGACTCTAACGTCAATACAGGTTTGATCAAACAACTAAAACGCAATTACAATGAATATGATCTTCTAGATACGAAGACCGATGATAAAGGGTCAACCATGAGTGCCACCATTGATAATAATAATTCTATAATTGAAGACAATGATTACAGAAAGTCGTTTCTTTCATTCAACGAATGGCTTTTGCAAAAATTTGATACATGCAACGTCGGCAACACTGTCAGAAAAAGAGTTTTTGCTAAATGGATGGATGATTTCCACCAAAAAACGGAAGAAGTTGGCCAAGTTCGAAGGCCACCGTAAAGACCCCATGGCTTTGAGTCCAACTTAAAGACTAGGTAATAAAGAAAAGGGCTCTTTCGGGAGACAACCCGAATTATCCTTTTTATTTCTTTCTTTTATTTCTATTTTTGTTGGGTTTTGTGTTTTTAACAAATTTTGCAAGAAATTGGAGATGAATTCACAAGTGTCTGAACCGGGGACCTGATCTGTCCATCAGTTACGGCGTAAATCGTCCCCATGATTACGCCGTAACACATCATCAATAGAAATTCTCTCCAGAGCATTACCCATTACGGCGTAATCCCATGCTATTGTTACGCCGTAGCTACCCTCCAGTAGCGACTTCCAGGTTTTGCCATAATTACGGCGTAACTCCTTCAATGAGTTACGACGTAACTATCCTTCAGTTTTAATTCTTTCTATAAAAACACAATAACCTTGTATTAGTTTTTAAATGAACTTTGTGGTATGTTCCTTGTAAGCCCTCACGAGACTACACTCGTCCACTTGGGACACCAAGCGGTTTAAAAGGCTTGTTGCATATGCTAAATGCAACCATGATTCCTACGAAAGTGAGTTAGATTTCTTTTTGTTTTCCTTTTTCTTTTTTTTAGAATTATGCTTGTTGGTTAGTGTGATTTTAGGGAATTAAGTTTGCTCGTCGATGCTTAAGCGAAGGCACGATTCTTTTCGAGGGCCTTCTTTCTTTTTGAAGCAAATTTCAGGGAAGTTCTCACTCTAATTCTACTTTCTCTTCACCTCTATTTAACGTTTAGTACAAAAAGGACTTTGTACATTTCAAGTGGGAGGACGGGAGTAGAATTATCTCTTGAACTTTATTGCCCTCGTTTTTCTAGTTTATTTTGAAAAATTATGCCATTTTTAAAATTTTGACATATTTTTCTTAACCTAACTGGATTAGACCTTAGCCGAGCACATTATAACCCTTGATATTATATGGTGAGATTAGCCTTATTCGTTTCCAATTATTTACTCAAATCGACCAAATTATGAGTGTGCCGGTAGCTTTTAAACTTTAGAACTTGGACATTGCATTATTTTGAGACCATAGACGAGGTATGTTGAGTTCGCTTAATGTATTTGGAATAATCAGTTTAAGAAGGAAATATTATAGGATTATCACCCAAACAGCCTATCCTTGTGTGTCTATTGATTAGTCACCTCGACTTCTCGACCCCCATGTTAAACCCTTTTGTTGCATTCACCTTTAGTGCAAGATACCCCTAGATACACCCGTCTGAGCCATTCCTTTCATTTTGTTCACCCAATATATATTGTTTCGTTACACCCATTCACCTTAGCCTACCGTGTAGTCTTAATTTGTGATCGGGGAGTCATTGTTTGCCTAAATTTAAGGTTCAAGTAGAGAGGTTCGGAAATCACGCTTTCGTCAAAGGCTTATATTGGAAGATCATTGAAGACCCCTCAGATTCACATATTATGTTCATCTCAAGTGGGGGGTGTTATGATTAGTTATGATGTAAATATATATATATATATATATATATATATATATATATATATATAAAATATAGTTATTTATTTATTGTAAAGTTCAATGTTATAAGCACTATATTTGGAGCTCATCAAAGATTTAGTATCGAGGAGGCCACCTCGGTCACATTTGAATAATGAAGTTGGTAATTATTGCGCCAACAGTTGAAGAACAGGTAATGTGCCTATCATGACGTCCGCTAATGGCACATCTACTTGGTATATTATGATCCGGTTTCTTAGCCTTTAAACTTGAACTTTGGATGAAGGGTAAGCGGTGATGACTTGGTTATAGGTTTAGACTATTTGCTTTGTTATTTTTACTTTACACCAATTAAATCCCACGTCTTATCCTATCCTTTAGTCATGAAGCGTGTCTAGGTGATGAAGCGAGCAATCTTTGGTGTCTTGGCCTTGGATTTGGTCATGTATCATTGATTTTGTCCACTTTGCCGTGACATGTTAGTAATGACAATTCACCCTTAACCCATGTCGTGTCTACCCATATTGCCTTCAAGAATTGTTTAGTCCTTAACTCTAGTGGTGGAGATTTATGTAATCGTCAAGCTTATGATAGAATACATGCTATGACTGTGCTTTTAGTGATCACCTCGAAATTGACACTTAGACTAGTTGAGAGAATTTGAGTGTTTCGTTCCCATTTTGTAAGGTGTTCGGCTTTGATTTATTCTAGCATAAGGAATTTTTAAACTTATATTTTCCAGGTAATGGGAGATATCTTTTTAGGAATTTTTCTAATAAAGTCTACTTGAGGGCAAGTAGAGTTCAAGTGGGGGGATATTTGATAACATCAAATAGTACTGAATATTAAGTGTCAATTTCCCCTGATAATGCTCGTTTTTATAGCATTTATATGGATTTACGCTTGTTTTCCGTTATATTTCACTTTCAGGTTAATTACGAGCATTGGAGCTAATGAGACGCGAATTTGGAGATTTTCTTAAGAGATTTATGATAGTATGCCTACTGTGAAGAAGTTACATTAATTAACTCCATCTCTCACATTACAGTAGCTAGCTAGCTGGACGAGAAGACCAACTCAAGCCAATCAATTCATTACGAACTCCCAACTAAGGATTACACAGCATAACCGGTCAAAGGATGTTCCACGCCATCGGATCGTCGTAACTCCTTCCAATGATTAAGGCGAATCAATACAAATGTAACTTGTACAGAAGATACGGCGTAACCCATTCCATGTGTTATGCCGTGCAACCCTTTCTGAGTATTATTATGGAATTATAGGTTATGGCGTAACTCTCAACTAAAATTACGCCGTAACTATGGTCGGCCCTATAAATACAAGCCCTAAATTTTTCATTTCACATCATTCACTCCACCAAAAGAGAGAACGTGAAAGAGGGTCCAAAGGCAGATCTTGAAGAGCATATGGAGCCGTATCCAAGGGAGAAATCACTCCCTAACGATAAGCATTAGCGATTATTTTATCTCTTACTTTCGATTCGTGTATTTCATGAAGTCAAACATTGAATCTTTGGTTTCGTTTAATATGATCGGCTAAGCACCTTTGGTGCTAGCCTAGTTATGATTCCTTAATTGTTTTGTTTATGTTTATGTTTACCTGCTTCCGTATAATTGTTTCTAGCGTTTGCATGCATAGTTCGTTGGTAGCTACCCTAGCTTCGGTAGTTATGAATGGCGGTAGTGTCTAGTTACTTAAGAGAATTGACCAACTGACCCTAAGTAGGTAGATTGAGTGAGAAGGGTAAGAATTGACCAACTAGCGACCCTTCCTCGATTGTGCGAACTGACAAAATGATCACCTGCCGTTTGGATGAACTTAAGAAGTTAGGGATGAGTGTCTAAGATGCTAGCGCCCGGGCACTCATTGTTTTGAATCTTGCATGTAGAGGTACTTAATGACTTGGATTAGGGGATTAAAAACAACTGGACTTTCAAGGGTAGTAGCTTGATCTCCGATGGAAGCCTTTGTGTTGATAGGTTAGGTTCAAATGTTGTTGTCCTAGCGACTTAAAACCCATTTGAATCAATTGGAAGTAGTTAGAAGTGAACATAACATTATAGGATGAGTAACTAGGATAACACACTTTATCCTATTGATCATAACTCTATCTTATTTATTTTCTTTCATTTCTAGTTTTATTAGTTAATAATCATTTCAAACCTAAAAACAATTAAAACCAGTGAAACTTAGACTTAATTAGAATCCGCTCACATAGCTCTTGGGATGACCTCGATTTTACTGATTACTACACTACACACGACCGGGTACACTGCCCGTGAGTGCATAAGGTGGACCATAGGTAAACGAGACATTATAAATATTAAAACATAGTCAGAAAACCTGCATAAGAGATCTTGCCGGATCGTACGATACGAAAACGAGGAGTGCCGAGATACAAGGAGTACTTTATCAAATGGCATAATTTGCTTGATGGTGAAGCAAGTTGGGTAGCCGAAGACTTATTATGGCAATTTGCGGACGAGATCAAGAAATATCATAAGGATGGCACGACGAGGACATCGCGAGCTTAGGTATGGGAGGATGTCACGACCCGCCTACTCGACGAGATCGTTTCCAAAGTTGTTCGGGATTCCAGATTATTTCACACTTATCATGGAAGAGCTTGGATAATCATGAAAGCATTTGGAAAATGTTGGAAGATGTTGGAAGGTGTAGGAATCTCTAGAACCTCTTAGAAGCACTAGAAGCTCATAGAAATCCTAAAAGTTTCTCACCTAAGAACTTTGTAGAAACTTGTACATGGTATCAATAGATGTAGCCTCATTTGATGCAGGCATCTATAAAAGTTTTCTTGTAAAAGTTCTCTAATAATACAAAGTGTTCTTTATATTTCACTTGTTCCATTATTTGAAGCTTTCTTAAATTACATACATCATTGAGTAATATAATCGAGCAAAGCTGAACTTAGTCAAGTCTAAATGATTTACGAAAGACCTTGTATGAGACAAGTGCGTAAAACTATGCTATTCTATATAAAAAGGTATAAGTGTAAACAAAGACAAGAATAAAAGTCGGTACGAGGCGAGGGAATCTATTAATTCGAGAAGCAATACACGGGTGACATACTAAACTCATCAATGTGGAGCCCTCCTCGGACTTCAATTTCCAACGAAATTAACTATTCATTTACATAACTCACCCCTTATCTGTATGCCAATTTACCAAACTCACCTTTTACTTATAGAGTTAACACACACACAAAAGTGGTTTACTTTATGTTTTTCTTTTGTTTTGTTTATTTTTTATTTTTTATTTTTTTTTTGTTACTTGTATTTTGTTTTTTGTTTTTTTTTTCTGAAATCTTGTCAAATAATTTAGTAAAAAAGTTAGATTTTAATTTGGATTTTTTGTATTGTTTGTTATATAGATATAATTATATTTTTTGTTAAGGATATAATTAAGTTAATGAGCATTGTATATAACATAGTGAGCTAAAAGACACACAAATAGTTCACGAACTAGCTCGAATGTACGAAATCTTAAAATACAACCTTCATTTCATAAAGTAGACTCTAACCTAGTGTTCATGCAAGTCAATAACTCCAACCGATAAAAACCCATACGTGGCCACTAATCCATACGCATTGTCACCAACACTTTCCCAAAACCCCACAAATTAAAAATAGTAAACTCACCGAAAATAAATACAACCATCCTATAATCGTATCCGTAATGCTAAATAAATGACTTTAACCATATTCATCAATCTAAAAGTTGTGGGTGTATAAGTTTCTTGTTAGAGACATTATGAGGTATTATGTGTGAGATAGATGAAATAAGTTACGAGTATAAGTTTCTCGTTAGAAACATTGTGAGCAATGCGGACTCGTGATCTTAGAGGACGAGGAGCAAAATTTTTTTTTAATAAAATTCGTGATGCACTTTAATAAAAATGTTCTAAATTTTATTTTTACACTAAAAACTGATATTGTTTTTAAGACTAATATAGAGATCTAAGATTTTTATATTGTTTGGCTTTAAAGTGAGGGGCAATTTAATTTTGTGATGGAGTGCATTTTAATAAAATGATCATAAAAAAAAATTACACTAAACATTTGATATTTTTTGACGAAGTATGGACGGCACCGCCCCCAAACTATATAAGTAGTTCCGCCTTGCGAAGTATCATGTGTGAAATAAATAGGATAGAAGTATAAAATGTTGCCGTTTTAAAAATAAATAAATAAATAAAATGACTCTAACCAAAACTCCATAGTTGTCCTTTTAGGACCTTTATGTACTTACCTTTCTTTCATTTTCTTACCACCCTCTATTCTTTCCACTCTTTGTTATAACTTCATAACCAAACTTTTTCCTTTTCTTTCTGAGAAAAGTTGACATTATGGAGAATGGGAAACAGCACCAACCATTTCTCATCACCGGTGATCACAGTGGGGTGAAAATAAATGGGGTTAGAGATTTTTGCAAGGAGTTTTATATGGAGTCTAAGAAGCTATGGTATCTTGCTGGACCAGCCATTTTTACGTCGCTTTGTCAGTATACAATCGGTGCAACTACACAATTGTTTGCTGGACAGCTTGGGACTATCCAACTTGCTGCTGTCTCGGTTGAGAATTCTGTCATTGCTGCCTTCTCTTACTCTATCTTGGTATGTATCATGATTCTCATGAACATTGCATCACTTTAACAAATATATAAATTTTACACTTTTATTTTCTTTCTATAAATACACATGTAAATTTTTGTAGATGTTCTTCGTGCCTATAAATTGGTGAAAATATTCATGTTTGATTTTTACTTTTTTTGAAAGAAAGTTTAGAAAACAGGAATTCGTGTACAAAGAGAGTTTTAAGTAAGGGGCATTTACATATATGCCCAATGAAACTTCAATAATTACATATTTTCCTAAATCATGCTTTAATAGCATTGTACATCATGCATTGAAAACTTGTGTTTTGGGAAAATATGTAATTTTTGAAGTTTACTTGGGTATATATGAAATTCCCCCTTTAAGTAAAACAGTTTTCAGGAAACTCAAAATGCGGTCATTTCTATATTATAACCGGAAAATACAAAGAAGGAAACAACCTGTTTTCTACGAAAGTTTTTGTAAAAATCAAGGAAAACAGAAATGACGTTTGAATTGGGTTTTCTACGAAAATATTCATGTTTTTACTTTTTTCAATTTTCATTATATCACAGTAAATAATCAAACATATTTTTATGTTTTTCTCGTCTCTTTTGTAAGCCAAGCCATTTTTTTCTTTTTCTTTTTGTTTTGTTTTTTATTAGAAAATACAAAATCAATTAAGCAAGTTTTCTAAATTTTTAAGTGTTTTGTAAAGATAGAAAACACAAATAAATAAATAAATAATAATAATACTAATAATAAAAAAATTAACTAAGGTGATTTTTTATTTCAACTTAATTGTCATAATGGTTGAGGGATGTTAGAAAAATAATTCAGAGCATGACTTAACATAAATGCATAGTGCCTAGGAATTGAAGGAGGTGATTTTTCTATCATGTCAATGTATTTGTTTCACTATATTTTGAGTGCGCAAGCGGTAAGCGTATATCTTTGATTGTGACATTAAAATTTTATTTTCACACAAATTATAATTACGTATTAATCATGACATTGTGTGTGAATATGTCAACCGAAATGTATAGAACCCTTTGAGTCGATTGTAACATTTACATTTTTTTAGAAAACATAGTTAATTTAGTTAGGTGAAACACAATTTCAAGGGGCCGGTTTGAATTATGAAAATATGCGTGGACTTTAGCAGGAAAAACACCACGATCGCTAAATTGGTTGTTGTTTGTTGGCTTATTTTTAAGCTTTTTCAAACATCTATAGAAATTGTTTGGGAATTAAAGGTACTTTAGAAAAAGAAAAAAGAAGAAGAAAGAACAAACTAAATCTTTAGAAAATTAGTGAAAGCTTGTTGTTTTAATCAACATTAACCCTTAACGGATATTCCGGAATTTGAAAAAACTTCTTGTTTTAATCAGCGTTTGAATTTAGGCATAATGTGGTCGACACGCCGATCATATTCCTTTGAAAAATAAGTACTGTAATTTACCACCACTATTTAGCCAATTTCACAGACGTATTCGTTACTTATCACATAACTTACAATTTTTGGGAAGAGTTTTTCTTTGGCTAGTGGCCAATTTATAATGTGTTGTGGTGCATTATGAGAAAAATTATTCAATCGTTATATCGTATAAGTCTTGTATATATATGTAGTTTGGGATGGGAAGTGCATTAGAGACGCTATGCGGACTAGCTTACGGTGCCGGCAATATCAAAATGCTTGGTATCTACTTGCAAAGATCATGGATTGTTCTCCACACCACAGCCTTAGCCTTAACATTCACCTACATATTCGGTGCCTCAATCCTCCGTGTGCTTGGCCAAACACCCGCCATATCCACAGCAGCCGGTGCCTTTGCTATTTGGATGATACCACAGCTATTTGCTTATGCAACCGTTATCCCAATAGCCAAATTTTTACAAGCACAAAGTAACATAATTCCTATGGCATATATTGCTTTAGTGGCTGTTGTAAGTCATGTGTTTTTGAGCTGGTTGCTCATGTTGAAGCTAGGGATGGGTCTAGCCGGTGCGGCTGTGGTTCTTGATGGGTCTTGGTGGTTCATAACATTGGCTCAGATTATCTATGTTTTGTGGGGCTCATGTGGTGAAGCGTGGTCTGGATTCTCGTGGAAAGCCTTTAGCAATTTGAAGGGATTCCTTCATATTTCTTTTACCACGGCGTTATTGTTTTGGTAAGATTCTATCAAGTTATTTAAGTGACCATTACTCAAAATAAATATAAGCAGATAATTAGCTCTTAAATAATCAAGCATAGACACCCTCTTTGATGCATTTTATATTTTAATATTGGTTACCTTGTAGTCATACTAAAATTTAAATGACAGAATTACCGCAACGTACGATTTTTCTAAATCAATTGCAATTATCATCTTAAATACAAAGTTTATGTCATAGAACTCATTGATGTTTTGCAGCTTGGAGACGTCTTACTTCATGGCGTTGATTCTCTTTGCCGGGTACTTCGAGAATCCAGAAGCCTCGGTCGATGCATTATCGGTGTGGTAATGGTTTATCTGCCATTCTAGTTTCTAGTCTTCATTTACATTTGGTGATCCGAAACAAAAAGCGATTTCTTGATTATATACATCACAAATCGACCAGTTTTTACCTAATCTTTTAATTATCATCACGATCCAGTCACCTAATTAGTAATTTAGCACGTTTAACATTGGCTTGCATTGCAGTCTCAACATAGTAGGATGGGTGGGCACAGTCTCATTGGGACTCAATATAGCCGTAAGGTTTGCACTTAACCCCCATTCAAGCAATTCTTCTTATAAGTTTGACTTCAGGGCAACATTCCTAACATGCTTGATTATTATAATTGTCTTTATATAGCGTGAGGGTGTCAAATGAACTTGGATACGGAAGGCCAAGGGCCGCAAAGTTCTCTGTAATCGTCGTGGTCTTAACTTCACTTCTAATTGGACTACTTTCAACAGCAGTTCTTCTAGTGTACAAGAAACAATACCCGGTGTATTTTACCAGCAGTCTGGAAGTAATGCAACTAGTAGAAGAACTCACGATGTTGCTCGGAATCAGTATCATAATAAGAAGTGCTCAATATGCTCTTTTTGGTTCGTAATTCAAATCCCAAATTTTGATAATAAATATTAGTGACGGGTTTCATAACTATAGATGTTGATTAATTACTATATATTGCAGGCGTGGCAATTGGAGCAGGGTGGCAAACTGTGGTTGCTTATATGAACATCGGGTCATATTTTATTGTTGGCATTCCGTTGGGTCTTTTGCTAGGGTTTAAATACGATATGGGTGTCAAGGTATGTCTTTTTTATGATCTTAGCAAAGTTCAAATTAATCCAAAATGTTATAAATTGCTCTATGCTAAATTAATCATTCATTTATTTCTATGATACTTAGGGAATATGGTACGGACTGGTTTCGGGAATGTGCACGCAGTGTTTCTTGTTGCTTTATATGCTTTCCCAAACAAATTGGAACGACGAGGTATAAAGCAAGCTTTATTCTCTCACGTTTCTAATATGAGAAAAACGAATCTACTGTAAATATTGAATGAAAACGTTGGTCTCGCTATAAAATGTAGGCAAACGCTGCTGAAGACAGAATCAAGCATTGGGGAGGTAACATGCGAGTTAAAGAAGACGAAGAAAGAATAGTTTACTGATGACTGAACCATGGTGCATAAGAGTAATGTGAATATTTGAGTAAAACAATTATATATATTAGCTTATAAGTTATATTTCCTATTATATAACTTGTTCCGGTTAACTTCCGGAAATTATTTCATCCAGCAAAACAAACCGAACCCCTAATGCTGGTTTTGAATTTGGTTTATTTTGGCTTTTGGGTATGCACATGCATATCAATGGAATGTTGTTTTTCTTTCTTGATATGTCTAATCTTCCTAACCATTTTTTGTTGTTTCACAATACGATGTCGATGACCGAAATAACTACCGGTATAAGTATCACCTCAGTTTGTGTTTTCAAGACCAAATGGATGTTTCGGACAAAATGGTTGTTAAGATGTATGAAAACCAAACCATATTTGTGCTAATTGCACTTATGTCTAAAATGATTGCCCAATAAGACCTAACATAGGCATGCTTTGCATATTGAACTCCAAAGCCCATTTGATAATATGTTTTCTTGAGCATTTGATGCATTTCCCTCAAAAGTTTGAAAATTAAAGTACATATATGTTGTAAACATTATTTCTCAAAGCGAAATGGGGGACAATGTTTTGGGTAGGTGCAAAATGTTTTGGATTGTATGCCTTCGTCGTATTTTTCGGTGGTAAAGTAGTTGTGCTCAGTATGTCATCTTTTATTTGTTAGGTTAGTGGTTTAGAGAAGCATGCGAGTTGTCCTTATTCTAGGGGTGTTTATCGGTTCGGTTATTGGGTTGTTCGGTTTATTCGGTTAAAAAAATTATGAGTAAAACTAAAAACCGAACCAAAAATTGAATTTTCGGTTTATACTAAGAAGAATTTAATTGTAATATAAACATATATAAAATATAAATATTTATATGAATTCGGTTTTCGGTTCGGTTCAACTATCATTTTGCTAAATCCATAACCGAACCGAAAACCAGATATCTAATTCGGTTCGGTATGGTTTTAACACGTTAGGTTCGGTTACAAATTCGGATTGATTTTTCAGTTTGGTTCGGTTTCGTTTCCGGTTCTTGTGAATATTAACCTTGTTCTCTTCCTAGCTATATACTTTTGTGATCATTAATATATTTCACATTTTTATAAAAATTAATCTCTATTTAACTCTGGCTAAACTAGTTCTTGACTAGCTCATTGAAAAATCTGTGTTCACATTGTTTGGTAAACATAAAGCTATTTTGATTGAAACTATGGAATATAAGATCTTTTGAAGTTAAAAACATTAAATAAATCTCATCTACGACCAAGAGCAACCAATAACGGAATGACTTCCCATCATCTACATCAAACACAAACTTGTGATGTCAATTATGTGCAGGAATGAGGTAAACTAATTAAGTCGTGGGTGTTCCGGTAGCTCTTTCGTTGAAATAAGCTGATAATATATGTGGATTAATCTTGTGCTTATTTCTCTTGCTTATTACTATGTGATTAGTGTGTTTCAGGTCCTAAGTTGCAGCCTCATATTTATTAAAGGATCTGTGTGCAAATAAAGTTTCCTAATGCTTTTAGATACTTCTCATTGTTGGAGGGTCAAATAAATATTTCATAAGTTATATCTAGCGTATTCTCTTCCTATGTACAGTCACCTTTTTTCTCAAAGTCAACTTTCTCCTTTTTGCTTTAGTTTCAATAAGGCTTGCACAAAGGCGCTCAATCCTGTTCAGATATTTTTGTCTAGGTAAAGTCTCTTGTAATCGTTTGATTATAATTTTATGATTATTATCTCATTAGATAATAATCATTTGTGTAACGGTTTGATTCATCAATAATAAAACTGTTGGCTGGTTTAATCCCGTCGACTACTTATCTTGATTGCAATGTTTATATGCTTAACTCATACCAGCCACATGGTATTAGAGCCTTAGGCTTTGATTCCCCCCCTCCTCCACCTTCATTCGTGCGATTTTGTGAAACCTTAATTTTTGTGGTTTTGTGAAATTAAGTGTTTTGATGGTTGATTAAATACTGTCTCTCTTTCGGGTTGTTTGTGGTGACATGTAGATTGATTGTTTTTGGTAAAAATCCCTAACTTTTCAAAATTAAGGTTTGGGTATTTATGTTTTAAATCTAACCAAAACCCTAAGGGAAGGTTTTGGTAGATTGATGGTCTTCTTCTATTAGATCTAACTGAACCCCTAAGCGAAGGTTTTATTGGATCTTGTTCTCTGATGCGATCTATGTTAGTTTCATGACCTACCGTATTTTCTTCAAATCTTGGAGTGGTAACCCTTAATTTGAGCAGTGATCTATTTGGTTAATTTATGTTATTGTTCTTTATTCATTTTTCTTAATTTTTATATGGTTTCTTACTGTCTTTCATAATTGTATCTGGTCTTTTATATATGTTCATCTTTCCTGTTTATTTATCTGATTCAATTACTTTTGTCCTTTGTTTATTAGTACATGTCTATCTGCTTATTTACTATCTTATCTTCTGTCTTTTTTTTATCTGTTGTTCTAGTTGTTCTTGTATTCTCTTAGTGAACTATTGTCTATCCTTGCTTATTTGTCCAAATATCTGGTGATGATGTGCCCACAAATGATGCCAATGATAAAGTGGTGGATCTTCTAATCTCACTTTTTCCTTTGGTGATCCATTGTTCTTGCACCCTAGTGATACAAGTGAGGCTCATATCATAAGCATTAAGTTGTCTGGAACTGAAAATTATAATATGTGGACTTGTTCTATGAAATTTGGCTTAAGAAATAAAAGTAAATTATTGTAAAACAAAGTCTGATAGACCTAATCTTGCTAATCAATGGGACTTGACACAGTACGTGTTGGTATAGGATAAGTAATTAGGAATTATTTTAGTTACGTTAAGAGTTTTTAATAAATTAGTATTATATTTATCTTTTATTGGGTTAGTTTTTATTTATTTAATAGTTATCTTTTAATTGGGTAAAGATTATATTTACCTTATTAGAGTCCTAATAGGTTTAGTATTAGTTTCTTATAATAACATGCTTTGTTTAGGTTTTTGGGGTGTTATGTTTTGATTGAAGTGAATTAATGAAACGAGTTTGAGAAGAGTTTTCTAAAAGTCTTTGTGAAAAACTAGAAGGGGAGGTTGAATAGTTTTGCCGATTTTAAGTTAGTTTCAAAAACTTTAGATTCAATGTTATGTGAAATCGTATGGATGGAGAAAGTATAGATCTAAGAGTAATGCAAATAAAGAAAGCAAGTAAAGTACATGATAGAAATGACACAACCGATTTATAGTGGTTCGGCTACAAGGACACCTTCCTTGCCCTACTCCACTCCTCGAGTCACCTACTCGAGAGTTCAAGCACTACGTCAACAAACTCCTTTAACTTGGCGGAGAAGCCTTCACAACGTCGCTTACACTTTTTCTGGTACAAAGCTAAATACTGAGTCCGTAACACGGAGGACCAAACCAACACTACTAAAACAACAAATATGTGAAATATGAAATACAAGATCTTCGCTACAGAAATCTTGTGGAGGAACAAATCAATCAAGGACCCCTTGCTTAGATGACTTGTAGAATGCTCGTGACCTATTTGAGAATCACAATAAAATAAAGAAGAACTACTCTCTAGATCAAGTGATCTTTTGTTAGAAGAGTGTAAGAATATATGAGAGAGTTTGTAAGAAGAGGGGTGAGTAAAAATGAAGAAATGGCTCTTTATTTACAAGCAAATTCTTGCCACTGTTGCACGGATCCCTTGCTTGAGGGATCCGTCTAGTGTAACTCCAAGGATCTGTGAGACGATCCTGTTTGCCCATGGGTTTTTGGTTTATGGGTCATGGGTCATGGATCCTAGATTATGAACCATGGGTATCTAAATAGATACAATGTATCTAATAGATGCAATGCATCTAGACAATGGGTATGGGTTAACTCCATGGGTTATGGATATGATCCATGGGTATGGGTCATGGGTTGTTGGTTTTACCCATCCTAATAAACTATTACAACAAATGAATTATTACAACAATTTTTATTAAATGACTATGTGTAGATGCTTTACAAAACTAACATGTATTCTTATAATTTTACTTATGATAATATTATATTTGTTATCAACAAAATACAAAGATATCGCTAAATATTAATAATCATTTTTACGGTTTATTTGTATTAACAATAACTCCCTTTTTGTTGATGACAAAACATAATGTTATGATGAGTAAAACTTAAGATTAGATGTATGTTTTGAAAGCATAAGTTTTACTTTTTCTCCCCCTTTTTGTCAAAACAAAAGTGACCCTAATGAAGAAATAAAGTGTGGAAAAATAGTCCACGTATATCTAACTCTCCCTTGACGGTAGCTCCCCCTAGAATGGGGCGTCAAGTGAGAAAATATAAAAACCTACAAAGAAAAGGTTAGTAGTAACATGCATAAATAATCTTGTGATTGACGAGAAACAAGATTGGGATCCAAGGTATGTAAACAAAGCCTTGTAATAAAATAACTAAATGTAGTGGTATTTATGCCACATACAAGCATGTAAAACTAAGAACAAGACTTGTTCTAAAATGACTCAAAAAGAAAATACTAGTGAAAATAGTAAAATGATTCCTTCCATGCTTGCATAAGGTTATGGATGGAAGTTTTAGTGAGTGATGATGTTGATGCGATCAAGGATAAGGTTAAGTATGAGTTGCATCTCTTCCCTAATTTCTATTGCAAGATCCCTAGTGGATTGGCAATGTTCACAATGTAAATGATGTGGGTAATGTGTGCGGAAGTTTTCCGGGTTAGTTTGATTTGTGAGATGCGGAAGTTATGGTGGAAAAGTTGGAAAATATGGATCAAAGTCCGGAATGTTTGGAAGTGGTGGTGGAAAAGAACCTAGAGGTTCTTGTAAGACAATGGGAGCTAAAGGTGGTGAGGTTTCAAGGTCTTTGAAACTTGTGTTTGGAGATGTGGGAGGTGTTAAAAAGACTAGTTCTTTTGGGGTTGGTTTGTTAGGATTTTGTTGGAGTCTTAAGAAGTTCCAATAGAGTGATTTTAGGTAGAGACTTGATGGGTGATGATGTTGGTGTGCTTGTTAGAGATGAGGAAGGTGCTACTATGGAAGCATTTTGTGGTGAATGAGTAGTTGGTGATGAACTATTTGATAGTGATTTGGCTAAACAACAAGGTCGGATGCAAAAGTGTGGTTTTTCTAGTTTTGGGTGGTGGTACTACGAAAGGTGGTAGGACAAAATGTTGGATTTCTTGAAAAGGATTGTTTGCACTAGGTGATTCATCTATGGTGGAAGGTCTTTTGATGACATGATGATTATTGTTTGTGAGGTTGAAAGTGATGAAGATGCAAGCATTTTGGGAATCATATTTAAAAAAAATAATGCATTGTAATGAATGCTTGACCCAAAATGTGGACTAAAATCTAATGATTATATATGAATTTAAGGCATGTGATCATGAGAACACAAGCATTAAGTAACATACTCATTAGTAAAAAGAAAAAATGATGAAAATATAGAGATTTTTTAGCCAAAGTGAGAAAAATAGAAGAGAATTTCAGCTTATGTCTCACGGATCCCACAGATCCTTCCCTTGAGGGAACCGCCCAAGCTTACTGGGATCCGTGGCACTGGTGACTCAGGCAGCTTAAAATTTTCCTTTTGGAAACATTTGTGCCTAGTGTGTGCCTATATGCAAACCATTTGGAGTTGCGTTTATCTCGACTCCTAAAAAGAAAAGAAAAATAGGCTAGAATTGAAAAAACATACTATTATGTGAGAGAACCCAAGTGCTCCTAATTCATTGTTGCTTAAATGAATGTACCCGAAAACACATATTAGTTATGTGTCCTCTTTAGCATTCAAAAGACATGAGATGCAATGAAAATGGGCTTTTTACTTTGTATTAATAATGAAAAAGAAGTTTGTCCTAGACGTGAGAAATAGCTTTTATGAAAGTGATACGGGAAGAAGTATCCTTTTAGAAAGCATTTCGAAAAAGTTTCTTTGTTTGAAGAAAACGTTTTAAAAAAAATAGGTATGAGCTTTACGTGTTGTAAGAGAAACTTACCTTGAAAAGTAAGGAAAAATTATGAAAGTACGAGTTGTAAATAAAACCTATCTTGGGTTTTGAAAATTCCCGTATTGTTTGTGAGTTGTGTGTGAAATAGAGATCCTAGACTCAGAAAGAAGAAGGCTAGTGTTTACATACCTTGTAGAGTTTTAAAAACTACTTACGACGATTGTTCCATGAGACCAAGACCAAGACGAAGTAGGTTGATTTGTTCCCGCTTCAACGGTTTGGTGAGGATGTCGGCTATATTGTCTTCGGATGCTACCTTCTCAATAGAGATGTTCCCCTTTTGAACATTTTCTCTTAAGAAGTGATGACGAATCTCTATATGCTTGGTGTGAGAGTGCAATACCGGATTCTTGCTTAAGTCGATGGCACCTTTGTTGTCACATAGAATGGCTATGTCATTTAGGTGAATGTCGTAGTCAACTAACGCTTGTTTCATCCATAGTACTTGTTGGCATGCTTTGCCGACGGAGACATATTCGGCTTCGGTTGTTGATATGGCCAATGTCGTTTGCTTCTTTGAGAACCAAGATGTTAAACAACATCCCATAAAAGTACATACTCCACTTGTACTTTTTCAGTTAAAATAATCACCTGCATGGTCAGAATCTGCATATACAATGGTTTCTACTCCCGTACCCTTAGGATACCATAATCCTAATTGAGTCGTACCCTTAATGTATCTAAAAATTCTTTTGACCGCTTCTAGATGTGATGTTTTAGGATCTTCTTGAAACCTAGCACATAGACAAACACTAAACATGATATCCGGCCGACTAGCCGTAAGGTAGAGAAGACTACCAATCATGCCACGGTATTTAGTGTTATCAACGGATTCGCCGTCTTCATCTTTTGTGAGTTTAGTGTCGGATGACATTGGTGTTCTTATGGGTTTTGACTCTTCTAAACCAAATTTCTTTAACATCTCCTTTATGTATTTAGATTGATTAAAGAAGATACCATCTTCTACTTGTTTGATTTGTAGACCAAGAAAGAAACTTAGTTCTCCCATCATACTCATCTCGAACTCGTCATGCATGATTTTAGAAAAATCATCACACATGTCTTGACTAGTAGATCCAAATATAATATCATCCATGTATATTTGAACAATGATTATATGTGATTCCTTTTTCTTAGTGAAAAGTGTATTATCAACTAACCTCATGGTGTAGTTGTTTTTTATTAAAAATGACTTGAGTCTATCATACCAAGCTTTTGGAGCTTGTTTAAGACCGTAAAGAGCTTTCTTTAACTTATACACATGTTTAGGTTTTTCTAAATCGATAAAGCCTGGAGGTTGAGCTACATATATTTCTTCATTAATAAAACCATTTAGAAAAGCACTTTTGACATCCATTTGATAAAGCTTAAGATCATTAGCACAAGCATAAGCAAGAAGTATTCTTATAGACTGTAATCTAGCCACGAGGGCATAGGTCTCATCAAAGTCTATTCCTTCTTGTTGATTATACCCTTGGGCAACGAGTCTAGCTTTGTTTCTAGACACTACACCGTTTGCATCTAACTTGCTTTTTATATACCTATTTGGTTCCTATTATGGTTTGATTACTAGGTGGAGGGACAAGTGTCAAAACATCGTTAGAGATAAATTGATTTAACTCTTCTTGCATAGCCATTACCTGTGACAATTCGTAAATTTTCCGGCTATTATTTATAATGAATATGCGAGTTATTTATTTTCTGATCATTATAACTCAAAAACGAGAAGTCATCTCGTGTTTTCCAATGTCCCGACACCACATGCGTACCGGCACCATGATAGTTTTGGCACAAAATTTATTTGCTAATTTCAAGATAATAATAATACCATAATATTTCGCTCGTCAAAACGTCTCCAGAAATATAAAATTTATAAAATAAGGATACCCGAAAAATATTCTACATAAATAAACGTTATCCTGTACGGAACAAATTATACAGTACGGGGTACACAATATACACTTAATAATAATAATAATAATAATATTAATAATACACTTAATAATGCTACCCTTACCCACGCCCCCTCTACCTCTCCTTTTTTAGAAACTGTTTTTCTATCTCTGGATACAAAATGCACGCCTTCTTCATCTCCAAATTCACAACATTCCATCTTAATGATAAACACCTTTGGCACCTTTCTACACTATCCAAACTACTCCTAGGTATGCCTTATAGATGCCATACGTGGATGAGAGAGGTGTGAAGAAAGCTTAATATGGGTAGAGACATGTTTTGAAGGTTCAAGAGGGTCACAAACATACTCCTAGTCTCTCATCTTTAAGAGGATTCAAGCTCAGAAGAGTAATTATCAACTTCTTATTCAATTCGAAAAATTAGGGTTCATAGATCAAAGGGCTTTTTGAAAATTACCAAAGGGGTTTTGTAATTGGAGGTTTAGAGAGTCTGAATCAAGTCTCAATTGATCTCAATTCATCTTCAATCAAACTCAATTGGAGTTTTTCTATTTGGTTTTCATACCCACTCGGCCCACTTTGGGAATATTGTAAGAACATTAATCTTGTTGATCTTTCCAATCCATTATATTGTTCAAATTCGAATTTAATTTTTATATGTATATATATGTTACCGATTGGTTTTTGGGGTTACAATTTTTCATTAATTTTTGCTTATTTTGGTATTTGCTTATAAGTATTATGTTGATTTTCATAATATATCTAACGTTATATACTAAGAAGTCACAAAACTTGACTTATTTTTGGATGTGACAAAATCGTCGTAATCGATTAGTTGTAAAGTGAGCATGAGAAAATAGGCACATGGAAGATCTTGAACTCGAAAATAAATAACTATATATGTCAAGTTAAATGAGATAATTCTGCAACTTGAAGTCCCCCACGACACTATTATAAATTGTAGACTTTACTTACTTAATTGTTATGTTTTACCCATAGTAGTTGCGTGAACTCAACATAAAACCTGTTAGTAATAGTATAAATGTGATCTTGTCATTTGACTTAGTCATCGAGGAATTCTTATCATGCACTACTATCCTAGTTTGAAACTCGGAAGGGTCAAAACACCTCGCTTTTGTTTACATATTGTGATAAAAATTGAAATCATAAAAACAAATATTGCCACATGATAAGATAAATGAAAAAGAGAATACTGCCTAGTTTTATAAAAATCTAAATGGGTATTAAACTTCAAATCTGGGCCAAGTCATTTTTAACTTGTGTTGTGGGCTAGCGTCTAGGCCCAACGGGCCACTAACTATAAAATTACAGGGTGTTTTTGAGTTTGGGATAAAAACAGAAATATAAACTTTCGAGTATAGAATTTGCAATGTGTGTAACTAATACAATGGTATACTGTAACGAACCGTCTTTTCATTCGGGTCACGACTACTTCTTCCTTCAACTTAATTCACGACTTGTTCACGACTCGCTCGACTCATTATTTTTTTTCAACAAAACATTTTAGATTTTAACTTATGACTAGTAAGCAAAACTTAATTTCTCATCTTTAAAACTATGACTGCATGCGACTAAAATATATACACGAGTCATGTCCAAATTTTCTAAAATCTTACATTTATAACTAATAAAAGTATTTTAATATAAATTCTTTTAATAAGACCATCACTTAGAGTATGATTTTAATATACTTTTATCATCAACCAGTATTGATCATATATAAATGTATATACTTTTAATGACTTTTGATTAAAATTAGTTAACGTCTAAAATTATGAGTAGTTATTTTCCGTATATCGTCTTTCGGTTGCCATCGAACCGAAGATTCATTCGTCATTGATATTTTCTTATCATGTACTTATGCCCTTCCAGGAGCCAAAATCTACAAAAATTATATTAAACATTGATCATTGCCACACAAGCAAGAACATGACCTAAACATTTCAAAAGACTTTTAAATTTATTTAAACTTATTACGACAATTCTTACACTAGAACTATGAACTAAACTTGCCATACTAATATAGGTCGCGTGTCGGTGCCACCCACTTTGACTCCACTCTGTTCAGACTGCGTTACTGAGGTGAGTTCACAGTCCCCCTTTTTACCGTTTTATTTATTTGAGATGAAATGCATGAAATTAAATCTTAAACTATATTTTTGTTTTAAATTATAAATTTATTTGGACTATTTGATATATCCTGAACCCTTTGACTTATTATGACCTTATGACTTGTTACTGATTCCTTAGTATGCCTAGACCTATAATGTGCCTTACGTGACAAGTCTTAAAGTCTCTATTGTTCGGAGCAGCCTTGAATTGATAATATATAATAGTTATGTACTGTGCAAGTGTCCCTCTGAGCAATACTAAGTCTCCATTAAAGCAATACTAAGTCTCCCTTGTCGCAGGAGCAACACAAAGTCTCCCTTGTTCGGAGCAGGCATTATCTATTATATATTAGGCATTATTTATCGTGGACTATTATGACCATATGTGTATTAGTTACCGGGCATACTACTTGTAATATGTGAATGCATGTAAACTTATATGTTACAAGTCTTGTATGGGCGGGGCTTGTAACATGGGAAGTTGACAGTACATTTGCCAGGCAGACTTTCTTAAAATGGTTTCATAAAACCTGTGTACTCACCAACTATTTTCATAGTTGACCCGTTTTCTCATGCATTTCGGGTGATCGTTGATTAGCATATTTTATGAAGAATTTAATTAAAGGAGTCGTCACAAGTCAACTGGGTCGTTATGTATTAAAGTGTCATCTTTCAAATGTCAAACTTTATGTTTCAATTGCCAAGGTCGGCTAGAACCTTGTTATAATGTTACAATATTTCTTTAAATTTAAATTATGGTATTGTACTATATCTCTTTGCAATGTATATTGATTATGTTGCACCTCGTGTTTCCGCCTCTGGCGGGGTGTGACAGATTGGTATCAGAGCTGAAGGTTATAGTGAATATCGGTTTTTATAAAATAAAATCGCAACTATAACCCAAAATAAAAATTTCTTAAAATACGGAACATCATACGAGTCGACTAGCACCAAAGATTGCATCGTTACTCCTAAATTATGCATAGCCTGTACACCTATGCATAATTCATGAAGAATCATACAATGATGGGATTAGTAGCCCCGGATCATGTTGGTCAAGTCTTAAAGAGTCTGATCACGTGGAACTGCATTAGTCGCGTGAGTATGCATGAGATGTTTAAATGTTCACTATACCTTATATATTTTATATGTGCCTTCTTCTTGCTATATTATGACCCGATAGGCTAAGCACGCCCTTGTTCCCTTCACATTACACTCATCGTCGTCCTGCACATCATTCGCCATTATCCCCGTATGACTCACGACCAAAAATTTTGGCCTATTGTAGAGAGATGACTACAAGGAACACTCGTTCAGGAAGCATCAATAATGAAGCCCCAAGAGACAGTGATGCTGAATTGGCGGATCTCCTCACTCCAGTTGTCGCGACACATCGATGCAGACGAGCCAATGAGGGGCTAGTACCTCACCAATGGTCACGGATGCAGCTATAAGACCTTCATGTCATGCAGGCCAAAGGAATTCCATGGCACTGAGGGTGCCATAGGTCTGCTATCATGGTTTGAGAATGTGGAGTCGAAACTTAGCATCACTAAATGTGCCGAAGGAGATAAGGTTGAGTTCTCTGCGGGTCTACTTCAAGGTCGAAAGCAATCGACATGGTGGAACAAACTACCATGCACTGGAGGGAGAGAAGGTGCAAATGGATTATCTTGGGAAGAATTCAAGAAGCTACTAACCGAGGAGTACCGCGAGGAAGGATGAAGTGTAGAAACCGAAGCGAAATTCGGAACCATTTGATGGTAGGAGTAGAAGTTGACAAGTACACGGCCGCTTTCATGAGTCGACTGTAATGGTTCCCCACATGGTGTCCATCATGGAGAAGCCGATCGATCGATACATTTGGGGTTTGATCCCTGAGATCAGGAGGGATGTCACCTCATCCAACCCAACTACTCTGCAAGCTGCTTTGGGAATGGCATACCGCTTGACTAATGATGTGTGCAGGTCTGGAGGACTCAAAAAAGTAAACAACAATGGACGAAAGCGATAGGAGGGTCACCAGGGAAGCCGAGACCAGGACCAGCAAGACAAGAGGCAGCGAGTAACCAGGAACTATGGAGCGACGACTCAAGAGTGCAAAGGATATGCATGTCCACATCCTAAGTGTACTCGATGTAACCTCCACCATTTAGGAAACTGCCCAAGGTGCAATATATGCAAACAGACAGGCCATCTTAGTTGGAAGTGCTCAAGCATGAGTGGAAACCAAGGACAGAAGCCAGCATGTTACGAGTGTGGAAGTCTGGACCACCTCAGGAACACGTGTCCTAAGTTGAATAGGGCACAGAAGTTGGAGCATGGTAACATGACTCTCGTCGTAGCAATTGATGGTGATAACCCAACCCGTGGAGGCAATGCCAGCCCAGCTCGGGGTCGAGCATACTTCTTGGGCACCAACGAAGCTCGCTAAGACACAAGAACTGTGACGGGTACATTCTTTTGATCACCCACTCTATTTCAGTACCTTCTGGTTCTTGTTCATGGCATGGATTAGTGTAGAGCCTAGCATCATGAGCCTTAGTTTATTTATTTTCCTTCTCACTAATCTGAGCACCCCACTATTAGTTGAATTGATTGGTTTAAATAATTTCAAACTCAAGCCAACTTTCAAAATGTCTCTTACATAGATGAGAAGCCATCTCTTTCTGACAACTTGTTTCCTAGCTTGATCTAGTGACAGTTCTTGTTTGATGAGTTGCGAAAATCAAGTTAGAATTCAAGTTGTTGCTCAACCTACACAACTTAAACACATGACCGGTCATGTCGACAAGTTGTGAAAATTCACCAACTAAGAGTCTTTTGAAGGCAAAGCTCGAGAATGAGAAAGTTTGAACCATGAGAGCATGCTACCGTAGAGGCGACGGATTTGAATCTCGAGGACGAGATTCTTTTTAAGGTTGGCGATGTGACAACCGTAGAATTTCCGGCTATTATTTATATCAGAATATGCGAGTTATTTATTTTCTGGTCATTATAACTCAAAAACGAGAAGTCATCTCGTGTTTTCCAATGTCCCGGCACCACACGCGTACCGACACCATGATAGTTTTGGCACAAAATTTATTTGCTAATTTCAAGATGATAACAATAATAATAACAATAACAATAACAATAACAATAACAATAACAATAACAATAATAATAATAATTATGACAACTGAAGTTACGCTTAAACGTATGGGTCTTTGGTTATGCGGGGTTTGTTTTAAGACGCATACTCTTCGAAAGAAGTGCCGACATGGTAATGGTTCTGATTTTGTGTCTCCCCCTGATTGTGGTGATGGTGTGGTTAGGTTCGTATTGTATGATCTCACAAAACCACAGGTTTCTTGTTCTGTTCAACTTGCCCCAGTTGAAGATTTGGGTCTAGACGAACACGTTGGTTTCGATTTACCTCTCCTTGACACTTTGCTTTCTAAGGGATTGCGCACTGTCAAATCTATCCCTCCCAAGTGTCGTTTGGGGTTCTCTCGGGTTTTGAAAGGGGCTCTTGATAAGGTGATCTACACACCTGATGATATTTCTTGTTGGGTTAGTTTACTAGTCTTGCCTCTTTGTCTCCTTAAAACCTTTTGCCCGAGGAGTAATCTCGAGTGTAGGTCTGCTATTAAGCGTCAGCGCCAGGAAGAGTTTATTGCTAATTCCATTCGATCTTAGGGTTTGCCTGGGGGTAGTTTGCAGCTTGTGAAAGAGGTTTTAGCTGAACCCTCCCCAACATGGTCTAATATTGATGAGGAAAATTTGGATTTGAGTGAGCGTAATGTCAAACAATGTAAGAAAAAGATTTGTGATGGCCATTATACTGCGGCTGTTAGAGTTCTTTCTTCTTCGGGTGTTGCTCCTTATAATGATGCTACTCTTGAAGATTTAAAGGCTAAGCACCCTTTCAAACCTGCTCCACCGTTGCCGCATATACCTATTGATCATCATCAGCTCGTTGCATCTCCTGCTGTGGTTCTTGATATGATCAAGAGTTTCCCTCGTGGTACATCTTGTGGTCGGGATGGGTTACGTGCCCAACACCTTTTGGATTGTTTAAGTGGTGCTGTTGTAGCTATTTCTGATGAGTTAGTTTCTTCTATCACCCAAGTGGTGAATCTTTTCCTTGATGGTAAATGCCCTAGATCGTTGGGTGAGTTTATTGCTAGTGCTCCTCTCACACCGTTGGTCAAGCCTAGGGGTGGTATTCGTCCTATTGCAGTGGGAACCATTTGGAGGCGTTTAGTTTCCAAGGTTAGTGCTACTATGGTTGGCCATTCTTTGGATGGTTATTTAAATGATCTACAATTTGGTGTTGGGGTATCTGGAGGAGGAGAGGCTATTCTTCATGCCGTGAATCGTATGATTGAAAACCGTGGGGATGACGTGGGTCTTACGATGTTGTTGGTGGATTTCAAAAACGCCTTTAATTTGGTTGATCGTGAGGTTATGCTACATGAGGTTCGCCTTCGTTGCCCTGCTATTTCACGATGGATGGAATTTTGTTACTCTAACCCAGCTAGATTATATTATGGGGAACACACTTTATGGTCCCACCAAGGTGTGCAAAAAGGTGATCCACTTGGACCTTTGCTTTTTTCTTTAGTTTTACATCCTTTGGTATGTAAGATCAGAGACTCTTTTAACATTCCCCTTCAAACTTGGTATCTAGATGATGGTACTATTATTGGAGATACTTAGGTTGTGGGAAAGGTTTTAAAGCTTATAATAATGGATGGGCCTCGTTGCGGTTTGCACCTCAATGTTGATAAAACTGAGGTTTTCTGGCCAAAGGAAGACCCTAGAAGCAGGCTTGTGGGTGTTTTTCCACCTAATATTTCCCGACCTTTGCATGGTGTTAAATTACTGGGTGGGCCTGCTAGTGTGGACTTTGAGTTTAGTAGTGAGCTTGTTATGAAAAGGGTTGCTAAAACTATTGAGCTTATGGGTGTTGTTGCTAAGCTTAATGATCCTCAGTGTGAGTTGTTGCTACTTCGTACATGTGTTGGTATTTCCAAGTTATATTTTTCTATGCGCACATGTTCTCCTCGGGTCTTTGAGTGTGCTCAGGTTTCTTTTGATGCGGCTCTTCGTTCTTCTTTGGAGCGTATTGTCACCGCTTTTCGGACCTAGTTTTGGTGATTGGCGGTGGCTTGCCACCTGCTACCCTTTGCTTTTGGGGGCTTGGTGTTTATTCTGCAGGTGATGTCTTGAACTATGCATTCCTTGCTTCTAGACTTCAATCTGCCACCTTACAGACTAAGCTTCTTTGACATTCTGGTATTGTGACTTCTGGGCCTTCCTTTGATGATGCTTTGTGTTCTTTTATTGCGAAAATGGAAATTGACCTTTTGAGTAACCCAAGTGAGATCGCTGCCCCCAAACGCATGAAGAAATTGGCAGATATACATTTCACACATGTTACCCAAATGGTTGAATCTACATTTCGCCTATCTACTAGACATATGGCGTTATGGAGATCGCAAAAGGAGGACTACACTTCAGATTGGCTTAGGGTGGTTCCGATATCTGGGTTGGGACAGACTATGAACGCTAGGACTTACCGATGTGTGTTGTGTTATCGGCTTGGTGTTCCCTTGTTTTCTGTTCAGATGCCGTGCTCAGCTTGTTCTAGGGTCTTCACCGGGGATATTTATGGGGACCATGTTGTATCGTGCGCGGGTATTATTGGTATTAAACATCGGCATAACGTAGTTCGTGATGTTCTTGTTGACATATGTTCTCGGTCAGGGGTTTCAGCTCGTAAGGAGGTTGATATTGGTCTTAGTGGGGATAGGGACATACCCTTACGTCCGGTTGATATTTTACTTTACTCGTGGGATGGTGGGCTTGATGTATGTTTTGATCTGACAGGGTCATCAACCTTGACGCCAACTGGTATGGTTGATTTTGTGCCTGGTCGTGTTGTGATTGAAGCCGCACAACGAAAACGCGTCAAGTACGAGGCTAAATGCACAGATATCGGATATCGGTTTCTCCCCTTTTCATTCTCTTCTTTTGGGGAACTTGAGAAGGATGCGGTGACCTTACTAAAGCGTATCCGAAGATTCTCGGTGACTCAAGACATTGTAGCGCATGCTGCTGCTCATATTTTTAGTAGGATTAGCTTCGCTATAGCTAGAGGAGTGGGGGCCCAGTTAGTATCTCGGCTCCCCACTAATTTCTTGTAAATCCTATTATTTTCTAATAAAGTGATGTTGATAATAAAAAATAAATAAATAAATAAAATAATAACAATAACAATAACAATAACAATAACAATAACAATAACAATAATACACCAAATAATCCTACCGTTACCCACGCCCCCTCTACCTCTCCTTTTTCAGAAAATGTTTTTCTATCTCTGGATACAAAATGCACGCCTTCTCCATCTCCAAATTCACAACATTCCATCTTAATGATAAACACCTTTGGCACCTTTCTACACTATCCAAACTACTCCTAGGTCTGCCTTATAGATGCCATACGTGGATGAGAGAGGTGTGAAGAAAGCTTAATATGGGTAGAGACATGTTTTGAAGGTTCAAAAGGGTCACAAACATACTCCTAGTCTCTCGTCTTTAACAGGATTCAAGCTCAGAAGAGTAAATATCAACTTCTTACTCAATTCGAAAAATTAGGGTTCATAGATCAAAGGGCTTTTTGAAAATTACCAAA
This sequence comes from Chrysanthemum makinoi, assembly GCA_910596185.1. Classification (NCBI taxonomy): domain Eukaryota; kingdom Viridiplantae; phylum Streptophyta; class Magnoliopsida; order Asterales; family Asteraceae; genus Chrysanthemum; species Chrysanthemum makinoi. The sequence continues at coordinate 217,270,281 of OU343219.1, read as the reverse complement.
GGGGTTTCGTAATTGGAGGTTTAGAGAGTCCGAATCAAGTCTCAATTGATCTCAATTCATCTTCAATCGAAATTGGAGTTTTTGTATTCGGTTTTCATACCCACTCGGCCCACTTTGGGAATATTGTAAGAACATTAATCTTGTTGATCTTTCCAATCCATTATATTGTTCAAATTCGAATTTAATTTTTATATGTATATATATGTTACCGATTGATTTTTAGGGTTACAAGTTTTCATTAATTTTTGCTTATTTTGGTATTTGCTTATAAGTATTATGTTGATTTTCACAATATATCTAACGTTATATACTAAGAGTCACAAAACTTGACTTATTTTTGGATGTGACAAAATCGTCGTAATCGATTAGTTGTAAAGTGAACATGAGAAAATAGGCACATGGAAGATCTTGAACTGGAAAATAAATAACTATATATGTAAAGTTAAATGAGATAATTCTGCAACTTAAAGTCCCTCACGACACGACACTATTATAAAGGGTAGACTTTACTTACTTAATTGTTATGTTTTACCCATACTATTTGCGTGAACTCAACATAAAACCTGTTAGTAATAGTATAAATGTGATCTTGTCATTTGACTTAGTCATCGAGAAATTCTTATCATGCACTAGTATCCTAGTTCGAACCTCAGAAGGGTAAAAACACCTCACTTTTGTTTACATATTGTGATAAAAATTGAAATCATAAAAACAAATGTTGCCACATGATCAGATAAGTGAAAAAGAGAATACTGCCTAGTTTTATAAAAATCTGAATGGGTATTAAACTTAAAATCTGGGCTAAGTCATTTTTAACTTGTGTTGTGGGCTAGCTTCTAGGCCCAACGGGCCACTAACAAATAAATTACAGGGTGTTTTTGAGTTTGGGATAAAAACAGATATATAAACTTTCGAGTATAGAATTTGCAATATGTGTAACTAATAAAATGGTATACTGTAACGAACCGTCTTTTCATTCGGGTCACATTTACTTCTTCCTTCAACTTAATTCTTGACTTGTTCACGACTCGCTCGACTCATTATTTTTTTTCAACAAAATATTTTAGATTTTAACTTATGACTAGTAAGCAAAACTTAAATTTTCATCTTTAAAACTATGACTGCATGCGACTAAAATATATACATGAGTCAAGTCCAAATTTTCTAAAATCTTATGTTTATAACTAATAAAAGTATTCTAATATAAACTATTTTAATAAGACTATCACTTAGAGTATGATTTTAATATACTTTTATCGTCAACTAGTATTGATCATATATAAATGTATATACTTTTAATGACTTTTGATTAAAATTAGTTAACGTCTAAAATTATGAGTAATTATTTTCCGTATATCGCCTTTCGGTTGCCATCGAACCGAAGATTTATTCGTCATTGATATTTTCTTATCATGTACTTATACCCTTCCAGGAGCCAAAATCTACAAAAATTATATTAAACATTGATCATTGCCACACAAGCAACAACATGACCTAAACATTTCAAAAGACTTTTAAATTTATTTAAACTTATTACGACAATTCTTAAACTAGAAATATGGACTAAATTTCCCATACTAATCTAGGTCGCGTGTCGGTGCCACCCACTTTGACTCCACTCGCTCGCATCAAGGCATCTTGAGGTGAGTTCACAATTCCCCTTTTTACCGTTTTATTTATTTGGGGTGAAATGCATGAAATTAAATCTTAAACTATATTTTTGTTCTAAATTATAAATTTATTTGGACTATTTGATATATCCTGACCCCTTTGACTTATTTTGACCTTATGACTTGTTCCTGATCCCTTAGTATGCTTAGACCTATAATGTACCTTACATGATAAGTCTTAAAGTCTCCATTGTTCGGAGCAGCCTTGAATTGATAATATATAATAGTTATGTACTGTGCAAGTGTCCCTCTGAGCAATACTAAGTCTCCATTAAAGCAATACTAAGTCTCCTTGTCGGCAGGAGCAACACAAAGTCTCCCTTGTTCGGAGCAGGCATTATCTATTATATATTAGGCATTATTTATCGTGGACTATTATGACCATATGTGTATTAGTTACCGGACATACTACTTGTAATATGTGAATGTATGTGAACTTATATGTTCCAAGTCTTGTATGGGCGGGACTTGTAACATGGGAAGTTGACAAGATACATTTGCCGCAGACTTTCTTAAAATGGTTTCATAAAACACAGTGTACTCACCAACTATTTTCATAGTTGACCCGTTTTCTCATGCATTTCAGGTGATCGTTGATTAGCATATTTTATGAAGAATTTAAATAAAGGAGTCGTTACAAGTCAACTGGGTCGTTATGTATTAAAGTGTCATCTTTCAAATGTCAAACTTTATGTTTCAATTGCCAAGGTCGGCTAGAACCTTGTTGTAATGTTACAATATTTCTTTAAATTTAAATTATGGCATTGTACTATATCTCTTTGCGATGTATATTGATTATGTTGCACCTCACGTTTCCGCCTCTGGCGGGGTGTGACATTACCCAACTTTCATCTTTTTTGGCTTCTTGTGTATTTTTAGGTTCTATGGTTGAGACAAAACAAAATAAGCTACTTTGGTTTTGAACTTGAGACCTTTTAGGTTCTTTCGTTTAATTTTCCTATTACCTTATCTACGTGATCATCTTTAGACTTTTTAATATTGATGATTTCATTATTTAAAAGTTCATCTTCTTCGTTTGTCTTTTTCTTTATTTCTATAGCTTCACTCTCGACAATCTCGTCATCGAAAAGAGGTAGAGTAGCTTTGGGTGGACTCTCATCAAATTTTACGTTTAATGACTCTTCAACCTTCATTGTTTCTTTATTTAATATGACGTAAGCTTTGCTATTAGGAGAGTAACCTAAAAAGATACCTCGGCTGATTTGGGTTCAAATTTTGTAAGGTAATCTTTAGTGTTAAGTAGAAAACATTTGCTAGCAAAGACTCTAAAATGATCTAACGTATGCTTTTTGCCTCGAAGTAACTCGTATGGAGTTTTACCTAAAAATGGTCTAATTAAGACTCGGTTAAGCATGTACGTTGATGTATCAACGACATTGCACCAAAACTTTTGAGGAATGGATTGCTCATTCAACATGGTACGACTCATTTCTTGTAGGGTTCTATTCTTTCTTTCAACTACCCCATTCGATTGTGGAGTGCGAGGAGCCGAGAAGTTGTGAGTAATACCATTAGCGTCACAAAAGACTCCAAATTTCACTTCATTATCGAATTCCCTATCATGATCCATTCTAATAGACACTATAGGACTTCCTAATTGTCTTTGGATTTTCTTACTTAATATTTCAAAGTAATTGAACGTTTCAGTTTTGTTCTTTAAAAATTTAGTCCATGTGTACCTAGAATAATCATCCACTATAACCAAAGTGTAGTAGTTGTCTCCATAACTTTGGATAGCGAATGGACCAAATAAATCCATGTGTCGTAATTCTAGACACTTAGTTGTGGAAACCATGTTTTTAGCTTTGTAACTAGCATGGACTTGTTTTCCTACATTACAAGCATCACAAAAGTGATGTTCATATTTTAATTTTGGTAGATCTCTTACTAGATCTTTGGATGATAGCGATTGAAGAAGTCGCATATTGGCATGACCCAATCTTCGATGCCATAAGGTCGAAGTATCAACCATAGAAGTAAGACAAAGTTTGTCTTTAGGTTCATTACTGATTTTAATGACATAGACTCCATGTTTCCTAATACCTCTACCTATAGTGATACCTTTTTTCAATATCTTACTACCGGTTTCATTAAAAAGTACGTTGCACTTCTTATCACATATTTGTCCTACACTTAAGAGGTTAAAGTTTAGGTTTTCTACGTGACATACATCGTTAATGGTTAGAGATTTGTTAGAAATCGTACCTTTACCGACGATTTTGCTTTTGCTATTTCCAAATACCACATTTCCTCCATTGAAGGATTCATATGTGGAAAATAAATCTTTATTGCCGGTCATGTGCCTCTTGAACCCGCTATCCTTGATCCACTCATCTGGATCTAGGTCGACCTTTAAGCACACCTCGTCATTTGCCATGAGACAAATTTCTTCATCCTCCTCCTCGATCATTCCCCACGAACCGCTCACGAACATTTTTTGTTCATCACATTTGGGACACTTACTAATAAAGTGGTTGGGATCCCCACATTTAAAACAAGCGCGTTCATCTCTTGCCTTCTCGTCATATTTGCTTTTCCGGAACCCTTTCTTGTCGTCATAAGGTTGTTTGACGTATCTTCCCTTTCTTCTAAAGAACTTCTTGAAGTCCCTTACCGCCATGGCATACTCCTTGTCATCACTATCCGAAGAGGAGTTTTCTTCATCGCTTGAGACTTTCTTGGCTTTAAGGGCAAGAGATTTGTGCTTCTCTTTCACTTTTGAGGCTTCAGAATCTTTTGCGAGGACAAGCTCATAGACTTTTAAATTGCCTATGAGTTCATCAAGGGTGAGGATTGACAAGTCTTTTGATTCTTCGATTTCCGTCACCTTAGATCTCCACTTGGATGGCAGTGCCCTTAGATATCTCCTAACATGATTACGACTAGTGAAAGACTCATCCAGTGCTTGTAAAGATGTAATTATAGTATTAAAGTTAGCAAAAGAATGATCTATAGTATCCTCATCCGATATTGAAAATTGTTCATATTGTTGAACAAATAAATCTATTTTATTGTTTTTAACTTGTTGATTACCTTGATGAGTTACAACTAAAGAATTCCAAATTTCTTTAGAGGTTTTAAGCATGGAAATTCTTTTGAATTCCTTTTTGGGTAAAGCATTATATAAAACCATTTTAACTTCACTATTTTTGGAAAACTTTTTCTTAATATCGTCGGTGAGTTTATCAAGAGGTGTGTTAACTAAATTTCCATTTTCATCTTTTGTAGTGGCTTCAAAATCGCCTTCAACAATGATGTACCAAAGATCAATATCTTTTGACTTCACATACATTTCGAATCTATTTTTCCAATATATAAATTTGTTAGTTTCAAGTAGTAGAGGTCGTTGCATGGATTGCCCTTCATTGTAATTTTCAGAACCCATAGTGATCGAAAAGTTTTTAAAATACGGTTTACTTTAAAACTTTTATAAACTTAGCTCTTGATGCCAATTGTAGAAAACTAGAAGGGGGGTTGAATAGTTTTGCCGATTTTAAGTTAGTTTCAAAAACTTTAGATTCGATGTTATGTGAAATCGTATGGATGAAGAGAAAGTATAGATCTAAGAGTAATGCAAATAAAGAAAGCAAGTAAAGTAAAGGATAGAAATGACACAACCGATTTATAGTGGTTCGGCTACAAGGACACCTTCCTTGCCCTACTCCACTCCCCGAGTCACCTACTCGAGAGTTCAAGCACTGTGTCAACAAACTCCTTCAACTTGGCGGAGAAGCCTTCACAACGTCCCTTACACTTTTTCCGGTACAAAGCTAAATACCGAGTCCGTAACACGGAGGACCAAACCAACACTACTATAACACAATGAATATGTGAAATATGAAATACAAGATCTTCGCTACAGAAATCTTGTGGAGGAACAAATCAATCAAGGACCCCTTGCTTGGATGACTTGTAGAATGCTCGTGATCTCGCCTTAGAGAAGGACCTATTTGAGAATCACAATAAAAGAAAGAATAACTACTCTCTAGATCAAGTGATCTTTTGTTAGAAGAGTGTAAGAATATATGAGAGAGTTTGTAAGAAGAGGGGTGAGTAAAAATGAAGAAATGGCTCTTTATTTACAAGCAAATTCTTGCCACTGTTGCACGGATCCCTTGCTTGAGGGATCCGTCTAGTGTAACTCCAAGGATCTGTGAGACGATCCTGTTTGCCCATGGGTTTTTGGTTTATGGGTCATGGGTCATGGATCCTAGATTATGAACCATGGGTATCTAAATAGATACGATGTATCTAATAGATGCAATGCATCTAGACAATGGGTATGGGTTAACTCCATGAGTTATGGATATGATCCATGGGTATGGTTCATGGGTTATGGTTTTTACCCATCCTAATAAATTATTACAACGAATGAATTATTACAACAATTTGTATTAAATGACTATGTGTAGATGCTTTACAAAACTAACATGTATCCTTACAATTTTACTTATGATCATTATATTTGTTATCAACAAAACACAAAGATATCGCTAAATATTAATAAACGTTTTTACGGTTTATTTGTAGTAACAGTCTTGTGTTGTATCCTCGTCAGGTAAACGATATTACCCCATTTGTTTGATAATTCGTTAATTATCGACGTCTGGCAATACGTGTATCCTATTTGCAATTTTATTGCGGTTACTTGGATTATGAGCTCTCTGAACCCTGAGTTATATGATGAACAAATCTTTTTTAAAACTCAATGTTTTAAAACCCCAGGTCAAACCAAAGAAGTTCAATCGGTTAAACCGGAAACCGGTTAGTAGACCAGGCCAGATGTGGTCGGGTTTTTGCTTATTTGAGAGCCGGATTGAACCGACGCTTTTTCATTGACCGGGGTCGACCCGGTTTGATCAATCCGACCAATTCATGATTTTGTCCTTTTTTTCTTTATTTTAAATAACAATAACCTTTTCTTTCCTCTAAACTAACGAAACGCTTTTATTATTTTATTTTTGCTAAACTCAAAATTTGTGTTAGATTAAGTTATATATTTGTATGGACAAACATACTATACTTTGTAGCTAAATGAAAAGTCAAAGTGGTGGTGATTGATGTAGTTTAGACAACAATTAAAGTTATAAACTAATGTTTGTAATATATGTTTGATTTAAAAAGTTCATTAATAAAATAGGATTCTAAAAACACTATAGAGTCGTCTCATTTTTATATACTAGAACTACAAATCTATTCTAACTAGAATTATAAATGGGTTGTTTTTGCATTTTTTTAGTATTGTAGATATGGAAATGAAATACTAAAACCCAATAGTTTCATCTCATTTTTTCGGTTCAAGTAAATGTATGATTGAATTTGGACAATACACAGTATCAAATATGTTATGAAAAGTATACATATGTATAGAACTGGCTCAATCCTGCGGTTAAACTAGTTGAACCGATGATCTGGTGAACCGGCGACTCGACCGGTCAATTAAAAAACCGGTTTTAAAACATTGTTAAAACTGCTTATAATATGTAGACTGATCTCAAGGAAACCTATGATAAAGAAGATGGCCTAGTTATCTTTACTCTGTATAAGACAATTAATTTTGTATCCCAAAAGAGCTAATCTTTGCGTGATTATTATTACAACTTGAATTCTTCGTGGAAACAATGTGATGCTATGATCAGTTTACTTGTTTGTACTTATGATGTTGCCAAACATTTTGATAAACATAATCAACTTATTTAGCTTATGAAATTTCTAATGAGGTTAGATGATGTTTATCTACCAATAAGGAGCAATATTCTAACCAGAGATCCATTGCCACACGTCAAAATTGCATTTGTAGTAGTCTGTGGTGAAAAACCTCATAAAAATATTGCACTTAGCAGAAGTCACCAATCCAAACTAGGTGCAACTACTTTTGCTTCAAAGATCTTTGATAAATATTTCAATGATAAGAAAAAAGGCAACAATAACAATAAAGGTTCTAATTCTAACTCTACAAATAGAGGGCCTGTTGATCCCAGTTAATCACTTGATCTAATTCCTTAGCTTGTAAAGAGTTAGTTATTTTAGATGAATCTAAAGTAACTAGGTATAGAAACTGACTTGAAACGTTTATTAAACACATTGCGGAATATTGTATTTAACCTTAAGAAGAACAATGAATAAACACAGTTGATTCTCAGAAAACACTTCAATATATTAATATACGAATACTTCTCAAAGTATTAGGGTTTACAACCTTGAAGTGATCGACTCTCTATTTGATACGTACATCTCTCTGACCCTAGAACCTCCTTTTATAGACTAAGGAGTCCTAGTCGGTTTACAATGACTTTCTATACAATATAAATCTTTTAGAATATATTCTATATATATCTAACCAACTATACATCATTATCACATAAGCAGTAGAATCTAAACAAAGAAGCAGTTACAAATTACTCTAGCAGTAGTAATCCTCCAGCAGTAGTTGTGTATCGCTAGCAGTAGTAACTCTTAGACTAGCAACAGTTTACCACTTAGTGTATTCTCTTGATTATCTTTAGAAGCACCAGCAGTAGTTCTAATACACTAGCAGTAGTTCAGATTATGCTAGCAATAGTTATGACTTAGTGCATTTCCTAAGCAGCTGAATCTCAAAACCCAACAGGGCTCAATCCTAATCTTAAATGCACTAGCTACAATAAAATTGGCCATACTGTTGATAGATGCTTTGACATTGCTTCTTATCCTCCAAAGCATAAAAAAAACCTAAAAATGGTCAAAACAATGTTAAGCTTCTAAAAGCAGACCTAGTTCTTATGCTATCCCTACTCTTTCAAATGAACAAATATAGAGGTGGATGATTTTGTTAAGTGATAAGCATGTTCAAAATGTTCATGCCAATACTGTAACACCCCCAAATTTGTTTAGCGGAAGCATACGTGTTATTGGGAATGTTACTAAATCGGAATCACAACACAAGTAATAAAGAATGGAATACATACTCCGTTTTAATTTCATAAACATTTTTAAAACATTGTCTTACAACATTGTTTAGATAAATGGGCACATCCCATAAGTTCAGTGGTCCCAATTTAAAAACATCAGTTTGTGTAAAAACACTTCTTTAGTTACTACTACGACCATTTACCGCCATCTTGCCTTGCATCCAAGTTCACAATTTAAGCACCAGAGAAAATATGCTAAAAAGTCACTAAAAGTCGGTGAGTTCATAGGTTTAAATTAAAACAATAAGTTTGGACCAAAGCAAAGTCATATAATCATTACAACAAATATAATGTTATGGATGAATGTCTATTACGTTAGCTCTAAGTTCATGCAACCGATACTACGCAGTTCACGTATGCTAACGAGATATCATACATTATAGGGGCCCATAGCGAGTGTTTTGTCCCTCAACACTCGTTTCCGACATGGTATACGTTTCGCCTTGGCCTAAGCAGGACCAACCGAACGGAGGAGTCACCCTCAATAGATCTATTTATAACATTCAAGCGCCCCAATGGGGTTGACGGTTCATGAGAAAGGGCATTCTCTAGGGACATAAGGGCTTAGGCTAAACCACGTAATAGTAATCATGCAATAGTTTAGGTCCATAAAAAGGTTTTGCATATTTTCTCACCCCAAATGTATAAAACAGTTTATCAAGTAAAAGAGGGGCTATGAGACTCACCTTAGCAAAATGCAATCCGAAAGTAAGATTTAGTGATTGTTGTGAAGCGGCACAGACACGCGACCTAGATAAGGAGGGCAATGTTTTAGTTCATTGTTTTAAGTATCATTTACTTAAAGTAGTTCAATGGTTTTTATAATTGTATTAATACCAAACGTAAGTTTGTAAAAATTGTTGAAATGATTTTACTAGTAAGTATACGGAGTATATATACTTTTCATATTGACATTAATATGGTTTTAAAATCCAAAGTTCGATTTGATAAATAATTACAAGGTTCCACTAGTAAGTATATAAATGTATATATACTTGTTTAAGTTGACACAAATGGTATTGTCAAAATTATATATATAATTAATTTATTTTCCAATTGTACTTAGAAAATATATTTGAGTTAAATTTGAAGACTATCAAATTTATTAAGTGATAAAATAAAGTAGTGGTCTCTATTTATTTATTAAGACTTGTTCATAATATATATATATATATATATATATATATATATATATATATATATATATATATATATATATATATATATATATATATATATATATATATATATATATATATATATATATATATATATATAGTTCAAATGAGAAGTTCACTTGTCACACATTCATTTACATATTGTCGTTAAATTTTGTCGTAAACATTACTATGTGAATCATGTTTTTAAACATTTGTTGTTTATGCCAAACTTTTGTATATTTCTCGTTACATTACAACTAGTGTACATAATTGACATTAAGACGATACGTAACGAAGTGAAAAGAAAGGATAGACGATGAATGGTTTTCGTTATTTGTCATCAGCTAACTTGTGTGGGGTATCACCTTGTTCGACTACTCTTGATATACTAACAGGTACCACATAATTAACCATGGGCTGCGGCCCATTTTAGATGTCAATATGGTACCAAATCTTGGGCCTGGCCCGATGTGATGGTTTCAATGAGAGGGAAAGAAAGGGGGTAGGCCCAACGTTTGCTACTACTCTTGCTAACAGAAGTTTTAGAAGAATTACATTTCCAGGTTTTTATTGTAAAAGTTCATATCTTTGGCTTTCACGTGTAACGTGAGTACTATGGCTCGAGTTACTTGTTTCGTTCACGCTTCAACTTGTGAAGCCGAAACTCTCGACTAGGAAGCATGACTCCATCACTATGGTACTACCAAAATGAGGTTGTCGACACTCCTTCATAGTCCCAAAGCATATCTATTTAGATGACAAATAAGCACTTAATGAAGATAAGTTAACAAAAGGAAATGACCATGTATGAGACTTGTTTCGTACGAGATTTGACTAACATCGATAACTAGAAAAATGCGAGCAAATGTGTGATGATACCATACACTAGTTGAGTACTACTTCAACTTGGTCTCATCCTGATCGGTCCCAAACGGTCAGGTTTATCACACAATTTAACCACTTGTGAATGGTCAACCGTAATAAAAGTCAGACAGTTTAAAACCAAAGAAATTAAGTCCATGAGAGTTTAGTGTTTCCCCAGGTCGTTAAGTCCCACGGCGAGCGTATGCATTAAGCTAAACGTGTAGTGATCGGGTGATATTGAACAAGAAAGGGGTTATGATTGATACTAGATGACAAAGGAAAAATCTGAGAAAGATAATTAAAAGCTAAATTATATTAAATAAACGCTATCACTATTTTTAAAATTGGATTTTCTTGATTTTTCTTTATTAAATTTGAATTAAAAACTAATTTTAACTTTTAAAACTAAATTAAAATACTAAAAATTATGAAAATAAAGAGGAAATTTGTGAAACTATTTTTCAAAAATCTAAAATAACTAAAGATAATTTTCAAAACTAATTTTGTATTTTTCTGATTTATATTCTAATTTCTATGATTTAAAATCTAATTAAATTGCTAAAAATTACTATTTAAACTAAGAAAATTATGGAAAAATATTTTTTTGGCTTTTTATATTTATCTTAATCTAGGAAAATTGAAAACTTATTTTTTCGAAGATTTTCTGATTTATTTGTAGTAAAAGCTATTTAAAAAGTCTTAAAAACTGATTTAAATAGGGAAAAATAGCAAACAGTACTGAAAAATTATGAAAAATTCAGGAAAAGTCTAAAACATTATTCTAAATCTATGAAAAATATAAAAACATATACTAGTGTGCAAGATTTTGGTTCTGTAATGAAAAGTGCTTATAAATAAGCACTTGTAATAAACTAAATGTACCAAATGAGCACCAAATGAACACAGAAGCTAGATTATGCTATAACTACCTGAAATGAGCTAAACTCAACTAAGCTATACCACTGAATTATAAGCTACAATGATTTGGTGATCTAAACTTAAGTGCTAAATCAGTTTTTTCCTCCCAACTTCTAGCTTAAGCACAAGCTTATTTAATAAACCACACTGAAAACTAAAACTTAGGTACTCAAGACCACCAACTAGAGATTAACTATACCAAATTTTAGACCCTAGTGATCAAAACAAGACACGCACAAGGTCTTGAAGTACTCGCCTCACACTCGGTGTATATCTTTGAGTGAACAGGCGATTGGAGCTTATTGACAGGTGATTAAGTGCTTAAAACTGTTTAAAAATTTCACAAAATCAGATTTCAATAATAGACCAACTGAACTTGTTAAGTCCAAAATTTCACTTGAATTGAACAAATAATGAATCCATGAAAAATCAACAAAGGTTGGTGAAAACTGAGTTTTTCACTTTTTGACTTTATAAGCAGTTTTGATAACTTTGACTTTTGTGAGATTTGAAACCAATTTATGAACTGAGATTATGATGTTTAATGGTAAAATAAGACTAATGCAAGCTATACCTACTGATTTTAAACTAACCTGCAAAGATTTTTTATCACTAATTCAAACAGAATTGACAATGAGCACTGATTAAAGGGAATTTTGACTAAATTGAGTTGAAATGCACTTTCAATGAATGAGACTAACTAGTTATACCTATATTCAACTAATTCAGTGCTAATCTTCCAATAATGAAACCACTAACTCAGATTTATAAGCATATCCAAACACTTCTAAAAAAACAGTTTATACTACTTAATCTATATAAATCCTAACTATAGATCAAAGAGATAATCTAACTGAGTTCTAATGCTCACTTAACGACTAACAAAGATCCACTAATGCAAAAATAGCTACAACAATATTGGAACAACAAATTTAGCTCCACAATTTAAGTAAATGGAATGAAATGAAACTCCACAGTCCAAATTATATGCAAACTTATACCATAACCAAACTAACCTATTTTAAACCAATTTCAATCCAAAACCAGCTCTGCATCAACCCATATCCATTTCCATAACTGCTTAACCAAAATTTCCCCACAGTTTGACTTTCGTTGACCAAGTATTGAATTGAGTGAATCTGTTTCTAAAGCTCAACAAAGCTATCAACTTCAATGGGCTTGTTTGAATTTAGAAATAAGCTCTTTGGAGCTTGGATTGAAGGACATGTAAACTGAACTTATAACAGGGAACATAAAAACATGAAACTATGATAAAACCTTGAATTGATACTTGAAAGTAAATTACAATGATAAAACAACTTAAGTTTAGTTCGTAGAAACTGGAGATTACAATTTTAGACTTAAACTAAGACATTGGTAATAAAAACGATTTTACAAGAAATTCTAAAAACTAACTACTCTCTTTCTAGCTTCTCTTCCTTCTATTTATATAACAAGATTGCTTCCCACGTGTCTTCTGAGCATTTCCCACCTTCTTTCAGAACCATTGAATTATTATAGCTCATATTAGCCGTTGATGAGTTTTGGCCAAAATGATATTTGCAGGTTGGAGTTGATTGAGTGTAGGAGAAGCATTTAATGCTTCTTGGATTGTTGGGTGAGGTGGAGGGATAAGGTGTGGGTTGTGGTGGAGGTGAGGGTGTCGGGAGTTGCGAGAGGTGGGTGAAGGGGGTGATGTTTTGGAGGGAAAAGATTGGGCGGGGTTTGACTGCTTTTGACCGGGGGTTTAATATTAGACAGGGGGTTCAAGGGGTCAAGGGTCAAGGGTTGTTTTGGCAGGGGTTCATAATACAAAAGGGTTCAAGGGGTTAATATCAAGGACCAAAGTTGCAATTCCACAAAAACCAAGGACCAAATCTGTAATTTTGCAAAGTTGTTCCAAGGGTCAATCTTGCCAAGTTTCATTAGTACAAGGACCATAAAAGATAATTTTCCATTTTTAAACTTCCAAGGACTATTTTTGCCAATTTTGAAACTTGAAGGACCAAACTTGTAAATTCTCCAAACTTATTACCCAAGGATCATTTTTGATAAATTTTGATTTTGAAAGGACTTGGGTTGACTTTTATTTCAAAACAAATGCTCAAGGACTGATTTTGTCAAGATTTGAAAGTCGGTGGACTGAAACTGCCAATTATGCAAACTTAGCTCGATTTTCATCTGATTTTAAACATTTTACATCTGAAACATATAAAATGCAATTTTGAGATATTTTTAGTATTTTGATGCATTTCTGAGTGTTTTTAAATGTTTTGCAGTTCAGATTTGACCAAAATGATGAGTATTTACACACTCATCAATCCCCCACACTAAACTATTGCTAGTCCCTAGCAATCTTTTGAGAAAACTTAATGGATTTGAATCTCTTTACCAAAAGCCATTACTTCTGGAGTAGCCAATTGGTTCAGTTCAAGTAAGAACCTTGGTACAATGATAACCAAATGATTTTGAGCAAATCACCAGCTTTCAACTGTTTTTGATTTGTCTTTACCGAAGCCGTTTGCCTGGACTAGCCAACTCTTAGATAAAATATCTTTGGTGAGTCGATTACCAATTATGGTTTTCCAACTGCCTTTACCACAAGCCATAAACTTGCGGGCTAGCCAACTCTTCTCTAATTAAAGATATGGTGAGTTGAACACCATACAATTTTGGGCAAATTGTAAGCCATAAACGGATTTGATAAATCTTTACAGAGCCGTTTGCTCTGGATTAGCCAATCCTTTTGTTTATTAGACATGGCGGTAACCGTAAAGGAGTAAGTAAGTGCAAAACACTTACTCAAAAAAAAATTGGCCAAAATGGGGGTTGGGTGGTATAATTACATGATAAAATTAAGAATTTCCCCACACTAGAAATGAATATTGCCCTCAATATTCAAAGTACCATTTGTTATGCGAAACTTAGAACGTAAAGGGGAAATACGGCCATTTTTTATTTTTTTATTTTTTTAATTGAAACTTTTTATATACAATGGCGGGGGCAACTCCCCACACTAGGGTGGTAGAAAATAGAAAGAAGTCAGAAATCTGGTGAAACCCATATAGTGTGCTATTGTTTTGATTCCGCGGTAGCTAGCTTGACTCGATCCGCGTTCAGGTGGTTCATGGGAAAGTTTGTAGATCGGGACAACCAGGAGGAATGTCCTCTCCAAAATAGTGCTTCAATCGATGACCATTCACTTTAAAATTTGGACCATCGGGTTGAGATAACTCAATGGTTCCATAAGGAAATACTTTAGTGATGGTGAATGGTCCAGACCAGCAGGATTTTAGTTTTCCTAAGAAAATCTTCAATCTTGAATTGAAAAGAAGGACTCGATCACGGCGTTGAAAGCGGTTCTTGATTTTGGAGTCATGAATCTTCTTTGTCTTTTCTTTGTAGATCAAAGAGTTTTCGTATGCTTGATCACGGAGTTCATTTAATTCATTCATTTGAACTTTCCGGTGATCACCAGCTATCTGAATATCGAAGTTGGCATGTTTCAAGGCCCAGTATGCCTTGTGCTCAAGCTCAATCGGCGAGATGACGCGCCTTTCCATTATTGCTTGTATGGAGTACACCGATGGGTGTTTTATAAGCGTACGGAAGGCCCGGAGTCGTCATCTAGCTTATCCGACCAAGAGGCACGGTTTTAGCCCTCTTGTCCTTTCGAATTCTTTTAATACCTCGGTTGGAAACTTCCACTTGCCCACTTGTTTGGGGGTGGTGCATTAGAGAGGCGGTGAGTTACACCATACTTTTGCATGACTCTATCAAACGGGTCATTGCAGAAATGCGTACCACGATCACTGATTATAGCTCATGGAGTTCCAAACCTAGCAAAAAGAGATTTTAAAATTTTCACAACAACTCGGGCATCGTTGGTAGGCAAAGCTTTCGCTTCAACCCATTTTGACAAATAGTCAACGGCTACGAGTATGTATTTATTTATTTCGAGATGAAGGAAATGGCCCCATAAAGTCAATGCCCCAGATATCAAAAATCTCACACACTTGAATGGCGTTTTGCGGCATTTCATTTCTTTGTGAGATATTTCGTGTGGCGTTGACAGCGTCACAGTTTTGACAAATTCGTGGGCATCCTTGTAAATCGTAGGCCAATAAAACCCAGAATCAAACACCTTTTTGGCGGTGTAGTTGGGGCTATGATGTCCCCCGGTAGGTCCAGAATGGCAAGCCTTAAGAATGTCATTGGCTTCCTGACCATACACACATCGCCGGATGACTTGATCCGCGCAAATTTTGAATAAGTAGGGTGCGTCGAAGTAATGTTTACATCTTTAAAGAATTTTTTTCTTTGGGACGACATCCTTTCACCACAAAGTTACCCGCATGGTAATTTGCAAAGTCGACAAACCATGGGGTAGAAGTCTCCACGAAAAGAAACCATTGAGTGTTTCGAGAGGAAATGTTTCGTTTATTTCTTTTTCCGAAGCATCACGGTGAGGGTTTTCTAGGCGGGACGGATGATCAGACGGGTTCTCGGCTTCTTTTTATCACGTATAATGATATCAAATTCTTGCAGGAGGAGAACCCAACGGAGCAATCTCGGCTTTGCATCTTGTTTTGCAAAGAGATATTTGAGAGCTGAGTGATCCGTATACACCACGCATTTGGTCAAGATAAGGTATGGCGAAATTTCTCAAAGCGCACACCCAGCTAATAATTCTTTTTCGTAGAGGTGTAATGGGTTTGAGCTTCATTCATATCTTACTCGTAGTGGATAGGTGAAAATGTTTGGTTTTACGTTGCCCCGGACGCACCGATAGCAAAATCACTTGCAGCACATGAGTTCAAAGGGTAAATCCGTCGGGCAACTAGAATGGGTGCTTCCGTAAGCTTTTTCTTTAATGTTTCAAAAGCTTCGATGCACTCAAGTGAGAAGATAAAAGGAGCATTTTTTTCAAGAAGATGAGAGTCATAGGCGGCGATTTTAAAAAAATCTTGTATGAATCTGCGATAAAAACCGGCATGACCTAAAAACTCCTAATACCTTTGACGGTAGTAGGATGAGGCAATTTAGCAATAACAGCAACTTTTGCTCTATCACCTCAATCCGTTTTTTGAAATCTTATGGCCAAGGACTATGCCTTCTTTGACCATAAAGTGGCTTTTCTCCCAATTTAGACAAAGATTGGTGTCTTCACACCGTTTGAGCATTCTTTCTAAATGGGAGACATGTTGAAACGAGTCCCCAATGACCGAGAAGTCATCCATAAACACCTCCATTGTTTTCCCGATCATGTCGTGGAAAATTGCCATCATACATCGTTGGAACGTGCCAGGAGCATTACATAGGCCAAAAGGCATACGTCTATAGGCAAAAGTTCCGTATGGGCAGGTGAATGTGGTTTTTCTTGATCTGTGGATCAATGGGGATCTGAAAATAACCCAAGAAACCATCAAGGAAACAATAGTATTCGTTCCCTGCTAATCTCAAGCATTTGGTCCATGAAGGGTAGAGGAAAATGGTCTTTGGGTGGCCGTTTAACTTGCGATAGTCAATACACACACGCCATCCAGTAACCAATCGAGTTGGAATTAACTCGTTTTCTTTATTTGTGACAACAGTTATGCCACCCTTTTTTGGAACACAATGGATGGGACGACCAAGACTATCTATCGATCGGGTAAATTAAACCGGCATCAAGAAGTTTGAGAACCTCTTGTTTGATAACCTCATGAATTTTAGGATTCACCCTTCGATGTTGCTGCTGGTTTGAAGTCATCCTCCATCAAGATTTTGTGAGTACAAAACTCGGGGTTGATACCCTTAATGTCGGAGAGTTTCCAAGCAATTGCTTGCTTGTGTGACTTCAAGACCTTTATGAGAGCAGTCTTCTCCTCCTCCGTTAAGTCTTTAGCAATTATGACGGGTAATTTATCATCACCCTTCAAGAATGCATACTCGAGATGAGGAGGTAGGTCCTTAAGTTCAACCTCGGGAATTCTTAGATGTTTGTACGGTTTGATTTTCTCAATCGTGATCTCTTTCGGAGGGAGTGGCGGTAATGGATCTTCATTTAACAATTGCTCAAGATAAAGGATATCTCCATCAGAATCATAAACACCATCATCAATTCCCGGGGAATGATTCATCATAACAAGAAACTCATCGATCTTCTAGAAAGAAGTCACCTCCCTCAGCGGAGTAAGAGGGAAGAATCGGCAATAATTGGTTGAGAAGATGTGGTGGGATCCCTACTCACAGAATTATGAAAATAACCAAGAAACTCTTGAGAGTACTCCTCTAAAGCAATATCAATTAAATCGATTCGATTAACCGATTCAGCATCATAGTTTGAGGAGTACCTCGAAGTTTGATCAAGGTTAAAGATGACAGCTTCATTACCCACGTAATGTGATTTCTTGCTCAAATACATCAATGAAAGCCGACCCGTTCTCGGGAATCCTCGTCCAACAATGAGGGGAACCCGATGATCGGCATCGAAATCAACAACCACTAAGTCAGCTGGAAAATGGAACTTTCCTACTTTCACGAATACATCCTCTGCGATGCCAAGGGGATGCGATATAGAACGATCTGCAAGCTCAAGAGTCATGCAGGTAGGAATAAGTTCGGAAGAAAGTTTCTTCCATCTTGAATAAGGCATCGATTGATGCTTGCACCAAGATCGGGAGGGTAAAGCATTCATTCCTCAAAAAAACACAAGGAAGAAGAAATTTTCAGGATCTCCAAGCTTCTCGGGAAGCTTCTTTAACGAAGCTGAGGCAGTTCTCGTTAAGTCTTAGCCATTTCAAACAGTTTTTCCTTATTGCTTAACATGTGTTTGAGAGTTGATGCAAACTTGGGCATCAGCATGATAGCATCCATAAAGCTTATGTCAAAATGTAGTTCTTGGAAAATTTGAAAAAATTTTTCCATTTGATGATGGCTTTTCGCGGAGCTTTGCTCATTAAACGTGATGGGTAAGGAATAGACGTTTTGGATTTGGGGTTTTCAACTGGAGCTACTGGAGGTTCAAAAACAACTCCTGGTTTGGATTTGGGTTTGAGGACAATATGCTTTGTACTTTGTGAGCTAGTAGGTTGCACTTGGTCCTTTGTCGCCTCAGGTTCACTTTCCACTACCTTCGGGAGAAAAGAAGAGGTAGTAGGAATAGCGGGTCCATCATATGAAGCACCACTTACTTTGTGATCGCCTTTGCATCGCCCCGGATTAGCGATCGTGTTGCTAGGTAAAGTACACGAGAGGTCGATCATTTAAAGACTTCTTAATATCATAAATCTGGCTAACCAACAACCTATTCATTTCCTCTTGGGATTTCATGAATTGCTTCAACAACTCATCAGATGATGGTCCAATTGGAACAATGGCTTGATTTTGTGTAGGAAAATTCTGGCCTCTATTGTTTGGATTAGAGCCTGGATTTTGAAAATTTCCTTGATTATTGCCATGAAAGTACCCTGGGTTGAAATTTCCTTGACCTTGGTTTCTATTGAAATTTCCTTGGTTTTGGAAATTTTGACTTTGATTTTGAAAACCGTTATTTTGACTAAAATTACCTTGGTTTTGAAAAACTTGGTTCGTTCTATTCGATTTTGATTACGGTTTTGGTTTTGGTTGAAACCGGGTGGTCCAGGGTAGTGGTTAGGGCGGTGGTTCGGGTCCATAGGAGCACGGTATTGGTTGCCTCTGAATTGGAAGTCCCCGCAGGCGTTTGCTTCAAAAGGGTTACCATCGGTGGCCATACAGTTGTAATAGGCATGGGGGCCACCGCAAGTAACACAAACTTCCACTTTCATGACTTCAGCAGGAGGTGAAGTTTGTGGAAAAGAAACTTTCTTTTGAGAGAACCAAGCTTGAATTGCTTCCGTGAGTTTGTCAATCTTAGCATCGGTGCTAGATTGACTCACGGGCGATGAAATAGAAGGACCAACAGCTTGGGAAACAACCGGTTTGCTTCGGCAGGTGGACTTTAGACTTGTTTTCAATTATCGTTAAAGCTTCTTTGACAGTTTTGCTCAAGAAATTTCCTTCAGCGGAGGAATTGAGAGAATCTTGATCAGATTGACTCACTCCATTATAGAAAGTATCGAGTTGCATCAACTCGGAGAAACCATGGTGAGGACATTTTCGGAGCAACTCCTTAAAACGATCCCACGATTCACTGAAGGATTCATCAAACTTTTGTGTGAACTTGATGATTTCGTTTTTAAGACTCGTGGTTTTGGAAGGTGGATAGAACTCGTTAACAAATTTCTTCACCAGGTCTTCCCATGTTTCGATCGATTGAAGGGGTTGTTTTTCAAGCCAAATCCGGGCTTGTCGAGGAAAATGGGAAGAGAAGAAGTTTGACAACATCGGTAGGGACATTCTTGTATTTGATGGTAGATGCAATCTTGTTAAACCATCGAATATGAGCATGAGGATCATCCCTCTCAAAGCCATAGAATTGACTTGAGGTTACAAGATTTAGTAACCCGGTTTTGAGTTCAAAATTTTCAGCCACAATGGCTGGGATAACAATAGCATCTCTATACCCATCGATGGGTTCGGAGAAGCGCAGGAGCGTTCTTCCGCCATGATAACGGAAGTAGTGCGAGTCGGATCGGATCCGGCCGTGATGGGGCAAACGTCTACGGATCGCCTTCTTGGAATCGACAAGCTCACGAAAATGGGCTCACCGAACTAGAAAGCGTGCGCATACACTAGAGTTGACTCTAAGAAATTTCAAAGTCAAGGGAATTATGAAAATGGGGAAAGAAGAATCTTTTTGGGTTTTATGGTTCTTAAGATGTTTTTGGATTTTTAGATTTTTATATGAAAATATAAACATATATAGATGGTATGAACAAGGAGTGAATATTCAAATCACTAATATGCTAAACGGAAGATTATTAGCACAGCTCCGGCGGCGCCAAAATTTGATCGGTCCCAACGGTGGTTTATCACACAATTAACCACTTGAATGGTCAACCGTAATAAAAGTAGGACAGTTTAAAACCAAAGCAATTAAGTCCGGGAGAGTTTAGTGTTTCCCAGTCGTTAAGTCCCAGCGACGTGGATTGAAGCTAGCGTGTAGTGATCGGGTGATATTGAACAAGAAAGGGGTTATGATTGATACTAGATGACAAAGGAAAAATCTGAGAAAGATAATTAAAAGCTAAATTATATTAAATAAACGCTATCACTATTTTTAAAATTGGATTTTCTTGATTTTTCTTTATTAAATTTGAATTAAAAACTAATTTTAACTTTTAAAACTAAATTAAAATACTAAAAATTATGAAAATAAAGAGGAAATTTGTGAAACTATTTTTCAAAAATCTAAAATAACTAAAGAGAATTTTCAAAACTAATTTTGTATTTTTATGATTTATATTCTAATTTCTATGATTTAAAAACTATTTAAAACTAATTAAATTGGTTAAAATTACTATTTAAACTAAGAAATCTATGGAAAAATATTTTTTTGGCTTTTTATATTTATCTTAATCTAGGAAAATTTAAAACTTATTTTTTCGAAGATTTTCTGATTTATTTGTAGTAAAAGCTATTTAAAAAGTCTTAAAAGCTGATTTAAATAGGGAAAAATAGCAAACAGTACTGAAAAATTATGAAAAATTCAGGAAAAGTCTAAAATATTATTCTAAATCTATGAAAAATATAAAAACATATACTAGTATGCAAGATTTTGGTTCTGTAATGAAAAGTGCTTATAAATAAGCACTTGTAATAAGCTAAATGTACCAAATGAGCACCAAATGAACACAGAAGCTAGATTATGCTATAACTACCTGAAATGAGCTAAACTCAACTAAGCTATACCACTGAATTATAAGCTACAATGATTTGGTGATCTAAACTTAAGTGCTAAACCAGTTTTTTCCTCCCACTTCTAGCTGCTGAAACTTATTTAATGAACCACACTGAAAACTAAAACTTAGGTACTCAAGACCACCAACTAGAGATTAACTATACCAAATTTCAGACCCTAGTGATCAAAAACAAGACCTGCACAAGGTCTTGGAAGCTTCTCTACACACTTTCGATTATGGAGTAGCAGGCAGATTGGAGCTTATTGGACAGGTGATTAAGTGCTTAAAACGTTTCAAAAATTTCACAAAAATTTCAATAATAGACCAACTGAACTTGTTAAGTCCAAAATTTCACTTGAATTGAACCAATAATGAATCCATGAAAAATCAACAAAGGTTGGTGAAAACTGAGTTTTTCACTTTTTGACTTTATAAGCAGTTTTGATAACTTTGACTTTTGTGAGATTTGAAACCAATTTATGAACTGAGATTATGATGTTTAATGGTAAAATAATACTAATGCAAGCTATACCTACTGATTTTAAACTAACCTACAAAGATTTTTTATCACTAATTCAAACAGAATTGACAAAGCTGATTAAGGGAATTTTGACTAAATTGAGTTGAAATGCACTTTCAATGAATGAGACTAACTAGTTATACCTATATTCAACTAATTCAGTGCTAATCTTCCAATAATGAAACCACTAACTCAGATTTATAAGCATATCCAAACACTTCTAAAAGCAGTTTTACTACTTAAATATATAAATCCTAACTATAGATCAAAGAGATAATCTAACTGAGTTCTAATGCTCACTTAACGACTAACAAAGATCCACTAATGCAAAAATAGCTACAACAATATTGGAACAACAAATTTAGCTCCACAATTTAAGTAAATGGAATGAAATGAAACTCACTACGAGTCCACTTATATGCAGCTTATACCATAACCAAACTACCCTATTTTTAAACCAATTTCAATCCAAAACCACTTGCATCAACCCATATCCATTTCCATAAGCAACAAATTTCCCCCGGTTGACGTTGACCAAGTATTGAATTGAGTGAATCTGTTTCTAAAAAGCTCGCTATCAACAGCTTCAATGGGCTTGTTTGAATTTAGAAATAAGCTCTTTGGAGCTTGGATTGAAGGACATGTAAACTGAACTTATAACAGGGAACATAAAAACATAAAAGTATGATAAAACCTTGAATTGATACTTGAAAGTAAATTACAATGATAAAACAACTTAAGTTTAGTTCGTAGAAACTGGAGATTACAATTTTACACTTAAACTAAGACATTGGTAATAAAAACGATTTTACAAGAAATTCTAAAAAATAACTACTCTCTTTCTAGCTTCTCTTCCTTCTATTTATATAACAAGATTGCTTCCCGTGTCTTAAGCATTTCCCACCTTCTTTTGAGAACCATTGGATTATTAGAGCTCATATTAGCCGTTCATGAGTTTTGGCGCCAAAAATGATATTTGCCAGTTGGAGTTGATTGAGTGCAGAGGGGAAGCATTTAATGCTTCTTGGATTGTTGGGTGAGGTGGAGTGATAAGGGTGTGGGTTGTGAGCTGGAGGTGAGGGGTGTCTGGGAGTTGCAGAGGAGTGGGTGAAGGGGGTGATGTTTTGGAGGGAAAAGATTGGGCGGGGTTTGACTGCTTTTGACCGGGGGTTTAATATTAGACGGGGGGTTCAAGGGGTCAAGGGTCAAGGGTTGTTTTGGCAGGGGTTCATAATACAAAAGGGTTCAAGGGGTTAATATCAAGGACCAAAGTTGCAATTCCACAAAAACCAAGGACCAAATCTGTAATTTTGCAAAGTTGTTCCAAGGGTCAATCTTGCCAAGTTTCATTAGTACAAGGACCATAAAAGATAATTTTCCATTTTAAACTTCCAGGGACTATTTTTGCCAATTTTGAAACTTGAAGGACCAAACTTGTAAATTCTCCAAACTTATTACCCAAGGATTATTTTTGATAAATTTTGATTTTGAAAGGACTTGGGTTGACTTTTATTCCAAACAAATGCTCAGGGACTGATTTTGTCAAGATTTGAAAGTCGGGAGGTGGCTGCCAATTATGCAAACTTAGCTGCGATTTTCATCGATTTTAAACATTTTGCATCTGAAACATATAAAATGCAATTTTGAGATATTTATAGTATTTTGATGCATTTACGAGTGTTTTTAAATGTTTTGCTGATTCGAATTGACCAAAAATGATGAGTATTTACACACTCATCACATCCCGTCAACTATTTTACTCTTACGGAAAACTTGACAAGTATAGACTGCTAATATGCTTTGACAAAAGTTCACATTTTTACTTGAGTTTCTCCCTAGACTTACATCACAGTTTAGTAAAATTCTCAACATAGTCTCGAGTCATATGACACTAAAAATTCGCCAGCGTAAAGTTCTTCAAGTTTATACAACATTTTAACATGGCACCGAAACACCTTAAGTGACATGAGTGTCAGG